>OX382359.1:23237727-23987727 GCA_947508005.1 Amphipoea lucens | reverse complement strand
GCACCAGTTGCCTGCTGGCCTCCATCTGGGAGGAGTCGGAGATGACTGTCAAACTGACGTCTTCTTCGACCCCTCCTCCGCCTTCGGAGCAACGCCGCGTGAGGATCTTCCTCCCGCGCGCGCTCCGCCGCCTCCTTCTGGGACATGACGTGTTCGCAGAACGAGGCGACTGCCGCCCAGGACCTCTCATCCCTCAGCATGGCGTTAACCAAGCCGGGGAGTGATAGGTCCGGTCCGATCACCGCGATGAGACTGCGGCGCGGCTCGGACCACGACGGGCACACCTCGAGGGTGTGCTGCGCCGTGTCCCCCGCCGCGCCACAGTCGTGGCACGACGGCGTCTCCTCCCGTCCGATTCGGTGCAGGTACGATCCGAAACAACCGTGTCCGGACAGCACCTGCACCAGCCGGAAGGAGAGGAATCCATGCGACCGCTCGAGCCAGTCTCGCAGTACTGGCCCAATCGCGTCGAGGGTTCGGCGGCCGAAGGCTGCGGTGGCGAGGTCCCCCGTCCAATGGACGACGATGGCGTCCCTCGCCTCCCGCCGGACGGCCTCCCGCTCTTCCTGGGCTGGGCGTTCTCCTCTCGCCCTCCGCCTCGCCGTCCATTCATATACTCTGGCGAGCACCCACGCCTCGAGTTCCCAAGGAGGGGTGCCCGCCAGAGCACATGCTGCCGCGAAGCCCACCGTGCGGTAGGCCCGCGCGACCCGCTGGGCTATGGCCCTTTGGGGTGCCCGCAAGGCGGCAGCGTTCTCCCTCCTATGGAGGGAGTCCTCCCAGATAGGGGCTCCGTAGAGGGCCATACTCTTCAGGATGCCGGCGTAAAGTTGCCGGCATCGTGCGCTGGGCCCCCCCAAGTTGGGAAGCAGCCACGACAGCGCGCCCGCGGTCTTCAACAGGCGCGTCGACAGCCCGCTAAAATGCGGACCGAAGCGCCACCTGCTGTCAATTACAAGACCCAGGTACTTCATCTGGGCCTTGACCTCAATTTTGACGCCGTCCACGAAGATATGGGCGTCAGGTGGGGGGGCGCGCTGCCGAGGTCCGTGGAAGAACACGGCCTCGGTTTTGTGCAACGCCACCGTTAAACCTAGGCGGCGGATCCGCCCTGCGACCAAGGATCCGCCCGCCGAGGCCAAGTTGGCCGCCTCCCTGAAACTCCCCCCCCGGGCGGTGAGGAGAGTGTCATCCGCGTAGCACATGACACTCGTGCCTCGGAGGAGAGTTCCCCGCAGGAGCCAATCATAGCCGACGTTCCAGAGGAGAGGTCCTATGACTGACCCCTGTGGAACGCCGGCTTCGACGGCGTACCGCCGGACTTGGCCAGTCCTATTTACCAGAAGGATCGCCCGATCCTCCAGGTAGCTGGCCAGCAGACCGCGCATGTATCGAGGCACTCCGTGAAATCGGAGCGCCTCTAGGATGGTGGAGTGGGGAACGGAGTTGAAGGCATTGGCTATGTCGAATGACACAGCCAACAATCCATCCCCCGCTTCCATCGCCTCCTTCACCTGGCCCTTAAGGCAGGCCAGCGCGTCCACGGTGGAACGCTCAGCCCGAAAACCGAACTGAGCGTCCGACAAGTCCGGCCCGATATCCCGCAGATGGCCCTTTAGGCGAGCAGCGATTATCCCCTCGAACATTTTGCCGACCTCATCGAGCAGAACGATGGGCCGGTACGCCGAGGGGGAGTCTGCCGGGCGGCCCTCCTTGCGAAGAAGGCACAACTGCCCCTCCTTCCATGGTTTCGGGAACCTCCCTGACGCAAGGCATGCGCTGAAGAGGTCCCGAAACCTCTCCTCCATTTGAGTGGCAGCGATCGCCACCACTCTTGCGGGAACCCCGTCGGGGCCTGGAGCTGTCTTCTTGGCGCGGATATGGGAAATTGCCGCGCTAAGTTCCGACTCCGTGACAGGAGGGCCCTCCTCTTGTTCCTCGTCTAGCTGAGCAGCTATCCCCCGCGGTGGGTCCATCACTGGCGGGGTGAAGTTGTCCCTGCACGGAAACAGAGACTGAACCACCCCATCGAGAAATGAGGGCTCCAGGGTCTCGGCAACCGGGGGACCATAGGGGCGCAGTTTGTTGCGCGCCACCTTATATGGTCTTCCGTAGGGGTCGTTGTCGAGACCCTCCAGCAGCTCGGCTCTCGCCGTGTCTCTGGCGGTGGCGATGGCCCGATCGAGGACCATTTTTGCCTCCATGTAAACCTCATAGAGGTGGTCCTCGTCGTCCAAGTCCCGTCGACGCCGCCGCCGGCTCCGCGTGTATTCCCTCCTTGCCTCCACACACGCTGCTCGAAGCCCCGCCAGCTCCCCCGACCACCAGTACACGGCGCGTTTGGGTAGCGGTCGGCGAGACCGAGGCATGCTAGAGTTGCATACCTCGGTCAGAGACTCCCTCAGTTGCTTCGCCATGGTGTCCACATCCAGGCCGGCGGCAGGCGGCGAAAGCCAGTCCTGGATGAACGCCGCCTCGCTCGCTGCCTCCCTGTCCAGGCGGGTAAGAGCCCACCTCGGGAACGGTGGTCGCCCGGAGGGGGGCCGCATCTCTCCGGGGCCACTGTTGGAGATGTCGAACCGCACGTAGCGGTGGTCCGACATAGTCTCCACCAGGTCCACCCGCCAGTTCAACACCCGCGCGGCTAACGCAGGGGTGGCGAAAGTGACGTCCACTATTGAGCCGCCCCGTCGCCGCACGCATGTCTGGACGCTTCCTCTGTTCAAGAGGGAGAGTCCAGAGGAGGCTGCCCACATCTCAACCGCCCGCCCGCGTGCGTCGGTGGCCGGGTTGCCCCAGGTCACCGATTTGGCATTCAGGTCTCCCAGTACGGAGACCTGACGCGGCGCCGCCCTGCCGACCACGGCGGCCAGGACTCCGAGATAGTTCTCAAAGTCCTGAAGAGGGCGGTTTGGGGAGAAATATACGCCCACAAGGGCTAAGTCTCCCCACGCGGCGGCCACGTATCCACGTCCCCTCTCTAATAGCGAGAGGGGAGGGGAGTCTGTGAAAGACCGCGCCGCAAGTGCCACCAAGTCGTCCTCGTCGCCCAGCCAGCTGCCGGGGATCGAGTAGGGCTCGGCGACCACCGCTACGTTCACCAACCACTCGGCCATGACCTGCACTACCAGGTTCTGGGCCGCTCTGCAGTGGTTGATGTTCGCCTGGAGGATGCGGTAGTCGGAAACCATTATTCCGACATCGCACCCCCCTCCTCAGCTACCGCTACAACGGCGGCGGTTGCAACAGGGCGAACCTGCGCTGGCACTATGCCCTTCCTCACGGGGGGCTTACAGCTCCTGCCCGTCATCCTGTGGGCCGCGGGGCGGCCACTGGCGGCACACGCCGTGCAGTGTGGCGTGGTGGCGCGGCAGGTGGCACTCTTGTGTCCCTCTTGCCCGCATTTGTAGCACGTGTCTCCCCAGTCGAATTTGGAGGGACACGTGGCTCGGGCGTGGCCGAACGCGAGGCACTTGAAGCAGCGCATAGGCTGGTCTTCAAGTGGCCGGACCACTGCCGAGCTAAGTCCCACAAGCAGCCGTCCCTTGGTCGTAGCAAGGGCAGCCCCAGCCGCGGCGACTGGGCACTCGACGCGGATGATGCCCATGCCACGGCGGCCGAGCCTGATGGCTCCACCTTTTACCGCGCCAGCGTCGCAGCCTCCAGCCGCCGCGACTGCCGCCACCACATCCTCCTTGGTGACCGAGTCATCCAGATCGGCCACCTCCAAGGCTGCGGTCTTAACAGGTCTGACGACCGTTGCCGCATCCGCAATGACCTCTTGCAACTTTGTTGCGAAGAGGTCCGCATTTGTGCCGCGCTGTTCCCCCGAGAACTCGAAAATTCGAGCCCCGGTTACGGTTCGACGGCACGTGATATTGCCGATCCCCAGCTGGGAGGGATCAGCATTGGTACGAGCCCGTCGTAGGACGGACTCATACGTCTCGCCTCGCTCCACGGCCTCCGAGGTGATGGTCACCACGACAGCCGCGGTTTTGGGAGGAACTAGCTTCCTCCCGCCGGCTGGAGCCCTTTTGGCTGCAGGAACAGTCGCAGCTGGCTTGGGGGCCGACTTATTCCCTCCCTTCCCTTTTCCTCTCTTGACCACTTCCGTCCACGACTGGTTGGACGGGGTGGTGGAGGGAAGAAGGGCGTCTTCCTCCTGCGAGTTCTGGGGAGCTGCTGGAGTGGCAGACGACCCAGACGCTCCCTCCGCACTTGTGGTGGCGGTTTGAGAAGCCACCTTGGTCCCCTTGCCCTTGCCCTTGCCCTTGCCTTTGGAGGGCTTCGGGGCCTGTGGCTGCGCGTCCGATGTTGGGCCTGCTAGAGGCGCAGGTTCCGGCTCCCGCGGGGGTGGCATCTTTTCCGCCGCTAGCGGCGGGCGGAGCTGCCTTTCCGGCAAGAGCCGGTCCTCGATGCCTGCAAAGCAGGCTCTGGTGAAGGCCCTCTCCTCCATGACAACCTTTCGGATTATATCCTCAGGGTTGGAAGGGGAGGAGGAGGAGCCTCCTACCACCGGACCCGGGGCAGGTTGGGCAGGCCGGGCCGTGGCCTCAGCCAGCTTCTGGTGTAGCTGGCTGACCTCCGCCTGCAGGCGATCCACCTTCGCCTGCAGCTGCCGCGTCTCGTCCGTGGCCGTCCGACTCACCAGCTCCAACACAATGCCGTGCAGACTGGTGGCCCGGCATTTGAGGGCCTTCTGGAAGGTCCCCTTCAAGTTGGAGGACTTTGAGGCGACCTCTAAGACCTCCTCCTTGTCCTCCTGCGCCATGCGCTCCAGGTCCGCCAGGGAGTGGTCGGCGTATAGCACAATCGATGCACCATAGCCAGCCCTCGACCGGGCGATTTGCGCCTGGCGCTCCTTCGCAGCGACCCTCTCTTCCAGGTCTTGTTGGAGCTGCACCCTTTTCGCCAGGTTTAGCTGGCGCTCAGCGTCCACCAAGCCCACATCGTGGGTAGAAGTCGAAGCCTTTTTAGACTTCGACTTCTTCTTAGCCCTTCTTTCGGCCGACTCCGAGGAGCCCTCAGACCCGGGCCTCAGGTAGGCCCTCTTCCGTTTGAGGCGGTCGTTTTCGGCCGCCGACGTGTCCATGTTGGAGTTGTCGGAGTCCGACAACTCGTCTGGCCTACTAAACAGGCTGGCCGCAGACGGTGCGCGGTCAGCTTCCGACGCCAAAGCGTCGCCGGCGTGGCCCTGAGAAGGGCCGTTGGATTGGCCCTGAGAAGGGCCGTTTGAATCGCCCTGGGAGGAGCGATTCGAAGTAAAACGCCCTGAGGCGTCACGCACGGTTTTTTGTTTCGTCATGTTCGCAGACGACCGCATCAATGTCTGCGAATCACAGCGCACTTTAGCCGCCGGTCTGCCACTCCGTTACGGTGGTCAGACACGGCGTTGCCCGGGGGAAACTACGTGGAAGTATGCGCTGTGGGGGTTCCCCCAACCTAACCTAACCTAACCTAACCTAACCTAACCTTTTTTTTTTTTTTTTTTTTTTTTTTTTTTTTTTGCGCTGGGAAAAATGCGTTACGCATACCCTCCCATCGGGGGATGGGGGGCTATGTGGGACTCCCGGGTCTGACCCGGTATACCCACTAAAAAACCCAGCGGCACTCCCGCTTCGTCCGAGTGGCGGGGGACTGGGAAACCAGCGTAGCCTTAACGTCCAGTCCTCCGCCGACGATTGTCCTTCAGGGCGGGCCCCTCACGGGGGCCCGGGAGTGACCGACGAAGGTGGTGATGGGTGCAATGCGGGAGACGGCACCCCCGTGCCTGTCGCCCGCCCATCGCCACCATGAGGGGGGAGAGGCTGGCGCCTTCTCCGACCCCTTCTTCGTCTGCGGAGCGGCACAGCGAGAGGGTCGTCCTCCCGCGCGCGCTCCGCCTCCTCCTTTTGCGAGATTACGTCCTCGCAAAAGGAGGCCACCGCTGCCCAGGCCTCCTCGCTCCCCAGCATGGCGTTGATCACACCAGGAAGCGAGAGGTCCTGTCCGACCGCCGCGGTCAGACCGCGGCGCAGCTCGGACCAAGCCGGGCACGCCTCGAGGGTGTGCTGCGCCGTGTCCTCCGCCGCGCCGCAGTCGTGGCACGCCGGGGTCTCCTCCCTCCCGATCCGGTGCAGGTACGTTCCGAAACAGCCGTGGCCGGACAACACCTGCACCAGACGGAACGAGAGGAAACCGTGGGACCGCTCGAGCCAGCTCTGCAGGACCGGGCCGAGCGCGTCCAACGTCCGGCGGCCAAAGGCGGCGGAGGCGAGGTCCTCTGTCCAGTGAAGGACGATTGCGTCCCTCGCCTCCCGCCGCACGGCCTCCCGCTCTTCGGCGACGGGGCGCTCCCCGAGCGCCCTTCGTTGCGCGGTCCACTCGTACACTCTGGCGAGCACCCAAGCCTCCAGCTCCCAAGGAGGGGTGCCGGCCAGAGCGCACGCCGCCGAAAAGCCCACCGAGCGGTAGGCCCTCGCCACCCGCAGTGCAATGGCCCTTTGGGGCTTGCGGATGGCGGTCGCATTCTCCCTCCTGTGGAGTGAGTCCGCCCAGATAGGGGCCCCGTATAGGGCCATGCTCCTGAGGACGCCGGCATAGAGGCGCCGGCACCCCACCTTGGGCCCCCCCAGGTTCGGGAGCAGCCGCGAGAGGGCGTCCGCGGCTTTCAGGAGGCGCGTCGACAGCCCGCTGAAATGCGGGCCGAAGCGCCACCTCTCGTCCAGCACCAGGCCCAGATACTTCATCTGGGGCTGGACCTCTATCCGGACGCCCTCTACGACGATGTGGGCGTCGGGAGGGCAGCGCTGCCGAGGCCCGTGAAAGAATACGGCCTCGGTCTTGTGCAGCGCCACCTTCAATCCCAGGAGGCGGATCCTCTCTGCAACCAGGGATCCGCCAGCCGAGGCCAGACAGGCCGCGTCTCCAAAGTTCCTCCCCCGGGCAGTGAGGAGAGTGTCATCCGCGTAGCAGATGACACTCGTGCCCTGGAGGAGGACTCCGCGTAGGAGCCAGTCGAACCCGATGTTCCACAGGGAGGGCCCCAGAACTGACCCCTGCGGAACACCGGACTCTGCTCCGTACCGCCTCACCGTGCCCGTCCGGTCCGCGAGGAGGACCTCTCGGCCCTCCAGGTAGCTGGCCAGCAGATCCTGCAGGTATTGGGGCACTCCGTGATACCGGAGCGCCTCCAATATCGTCGAGTGGGGGACGGAGTTGAAGGCGTTTGCAATGTCGAACGACACTGCCAGCACTCCGTCCCCCGCCTCCACCGCCTCCTTCACCTGGCCCTTGAGTAGGGCCAGCGCGTCGATCGTCGAACGCCCTTGTCGGAAGCCGAATTGGGCGTCCGACAGGTCCGGCCCTACCCCCCGCAAAAGGCCATGAAGCCGGGACGCGATGATCCCCTCGAACAGTTTACCGACCTCATCGAGCAAGACGATGGGCCGGTATGCCGACGGGGAGTCCACCGGACGTCCCTCCTTTCGGAGGAGGCAGAGCTGCCCCTCCTTCCACAGTTTCGGGAACCTCCCAGCCGTAAAGCACGCGCTGAAGAGGTCCCGAAACCTGTCCTCCATTTGGGAGGCGGCGATCGCCACCACCCGTGCGGGGACGCCGTCTGGACCGGGGGCCGTCTTCTTCGCGCGGAGGGTGAGAACCCCCGCGCGGAGCTCCTCCACCGTCACCGGGGGGACCTGCTCGTCCGGCGGAGCCGCCCCTTGCGGGGGATCCATCGCTGGTGGGGTGAAGTCGGTCCTGCGCGGAAACAGGGACCGGACCACCCCGTCCAGCAACGCCGGCTCGAGGGTCTCCGTCAGTGGGGGACCATAGGGGCGTAGCTGGTTCCGCGCCGCCTTGTACGGTCTCCCATAAGGATCCCTGTCGAGACCCTCCAGCATCTCGGCCCTCGCCGAGTCTTCCGCAGCGCCCATTGCAGACTTGAGGGCCGTCCTCGCCTCTTGGTAAGAGGCGTATAGGCGGTCCTCCTCTGCCCGGACTCGGTTTTGGGCGCTGCGCCGTCGGCTCCGCGCGTAGGCCCTTCTGGCCGCAACGCAGGCGGCCCGGAGACCCGCCAGCTCCTGCGTCCACCAATAGACGGCGCGACGGGGAGGCGGACGGCGAGACCGAGGCATGCTGGAGTTGCACACCTCGGTCAGGGACCCCCTGAGCTGGACCGCTGCGGCGTCCACGTCCAAGGCATCGACAGGGGGGGGCGAAAGCCAGTCCTGGAGAAAGGCCGCCTCCTCGGCTGCCTCCCGGTCCAGGCGGGTGAGTGCCCACCGTGGGAAGGGAGATTGCCCGGCGCGGGCCCTCCCCCCTCCCTGGGTGGAGATGTCGAACCGCACATATCGGTGGTCCGACAGGGTCTCCACCATCTCTACCCGCCAGTTGACGACGCGGGCGGCTAGCGCGGGGGTGGCAAACGAGACGTCCACCACCGATCCGCCCTGTTGCCGCACACACGTGTGGACCGCCCCCCTGTTGAGGAGGGACACACCGCATGAGGCCGCCCAAAACTCGACGGCGCGTCCCCGGACGTTGCAACCGGGGGCCGGGTTGCCCCAGGCCGCCGACTTGGCGTTCAGGTCGCCCAACACCACGACCTGGCGCGGTGCCGCCCTCCCTACGACCGCGGTGAGGATCTCGAGGAAATCCTCAAAGTCGGAGAGAGAGCGGTTCGGGGAGAAGTAGACCCCTACCAGGGCCATGTCTCCCCACGCGGCGGCCACGTATCCCGGTCCCCTCTCTAAGAGCGAGAGGGGAGGGGAGTCCGTGGAAGACCGCGACACCAACGCCACCAGGCCGTCCCGGTCGCCCAGCCAACGGCCAGGGACCGAATAAGGCTCGGCGACCACCGCCAAGTCCACCAACCACTCAGCCATGGTCTGCATCAGCAGATCCTGGGCTGCCCTGCAGTGGTTGGCGTTCGCCTGGAGTATGCGATGTTCGACCCTATCCATCAGTCGGACATCGCACCCCCTTCCTCCGCAGCCACCGCAGAAGCAGCGGTGTTATTTGCAGGCCCGGTCGGCGCCTGCGCTTTGCCCCGCACAGGGGGAGGACTGCAGTTCCTCCCCTTCATTGTGTGGTCTGCCGGGCAGCCACTGGCGGCACACACCGCGCAGTGCGGCGTGGCGGCCTCGCAGGAGGCGGCTTTGTGGCCGTCCTTGCCGCAGCGGTAGCAGGCGTTCGACCTGTCCACTGCGGACGGACACAGGGGCCGGGTGTGTCCGATGCCGAAGCACCGGAAACACCGCAGAGGCTGGTCCTCGAGCGCCCGGACCGCTCCCGAGCTAAAGCCGACTGTGAGCCGTCCCTTGGCAAGGACGGCTTTGGCAGCGGCGATTGGGCACTCGAGGCGCATGGTGCCCATGCCGCCGCGGCCGGGCCTTATGTCCCGGCCTTGGACCGCCGCGACGCCACAGCCCCCTATCGCTGCGACCGCCGCTACCACCTCCTCCTTGGTGACGGAGTCGTCCAGGTCCGTCACCTCTATGGCCGCCGACTTGACCGGCCGTGCCACCTTGGCCGAATCCGCGATGACCTCCTGCAGCTTGGCTGCAAAGAGGTCCGCATGGGCACTCCCCTCTGCCCCCGGGAACTCGAATATTCGAGCCCCGGCCTGGGTCCGCCGGCAGGACACACTGCCGATCCCCAGCTGGGTGGGATCGGCGTTCGCACGCGCCCGCACCAAAACGGACGCGTACGTCTCCCCTCGGTCCGCAGCCTCCGCGGTGAGCGTCACCACGACGGCCGCGGTTTTTGGGGAGACCAGCTGCACCCTTCGCTTCCCCTTCCCCTTCCCCGTCCGCTTTCCCTTGCCGGTCGTCTGCGACTTGCTGGGAGCGGCGGTGGCGGCGGGGACGGCGGGGACGGCCGTCGCCGACTTTTTGCCCTTGCCCTTCCCCTTGCGGACCACTTCCGTCCACTCGTTGGACGGGGTCGTTGAGGGGAGGAGAAGGGCGTCGTCCGCGTGGGAGCAGGACGGGACCGGCTCACGCTGCCTCGCGTCTGCCGCAAGGGCCGGTCGGAGGCGCTTCTCCGGCAGGAGCCGGTCCTCAATGCCCGCTAAGCAGGCTCTTGTGAAGGCCCTCTCCTGCATTACGACCTTGCGGATGATATCCTCAAGGTTGGAGGAGGGGCCCTCTGCCGCAGGGCTCGACTTGGCCTGTTGTGGCCGGGCCGTGGCTTCAGCCAGCTTCTGATGAAGCTGGCTGACCTCCGACTGCAGGCGATCCACCTTTGCCTGCAGTTGCCGCGTTTCGTCTGTGGAGCTGCGCTGGACCAGCTCCGCAACGACGCCGCGCATGCTCGCGGCCCTACATTTCAGGGCCTTTTGAAGGGTCCCCTTTATGTTGGAGGACTTCGAGGCGACCTCCGCGATCTCCCTCTCGTCCTCCTCCGCCATCCTCTCCAGCTCGGCCAGGGAGTGGTAACCTAACCTAACCTAACCTAACCTAACCTAACCTAACCTAACCTAACCTAACCTAACCTAACCTAACCTAACCTAACCTGAGCGAACCTAACCTGAGCGAACCTAACCTGAGCGAACCTAACCTGAGCGAACCTAACCTGAGCGAACCTAACCTGAGCGAACCTAACCTGAGCGAACCTAACCTGAGCGAACCTAACCTGAGCGAACCTAACCTGAGCGAACCTAACCTGAGCGAACCTAACCTGAGCGAACCTAACCTGAGCGAACCTAACCTGAGCGAACCTAACCTGAGCGAACCTAACCTGAGCGAACCTAACCTGAGCGAACCTAACCTGAGCGAACCTAACCTGAGCGAACCTAACATGGTAAGGTACGAATTTACCTCACTTGGATGTCGGGCGGGCTTAGAATAGTCTGTACACAAGTACCGTTTTATGCTCTGTAAATGAAATGGCACCGAAAGAAAATTTTGAAATTAATACACGAACAGGATCAATTGCCAAACCTTCGCAATTTTAATATTTAAAATTTTTTCGGAAAAAATGAAATACCTCTCCCCACATTTTATGATAGCTCACTCTGCGCAACCGAAATCCCGAAACTATTACACGAACTGAATTCAAATCTATACACAAACTACACACAAAATACACGTACCGCATTCTATCTTCAGACACGCACCGGCAGGCAACATTACTTAACTACTACAATGTCTTACTACTACATATCTACATAGATTGACACATTCAGTAACTTTGGTTTGTTACATGATCTATGTAACAAACCAAAGTTACTGAATAACAAGCTGACAATTACTATTATGTACTTGGCAATTCATAAAGTCTTGTTAGGGTAGCCGTGAATTGCTTACTTTTGATTGATACTGCGAGGCACCTACACTTGTTATGTTACATTAATTATTCAACTGACACTCAACTTATGATTTGTTAAATACTGGAACCAGTATTTAACTGTTCTTATATTGCTCAGAGTTGGCTGGCTGAGAGTTGTATGGTCGAAAAAATACATGACTGTTGTGTTCACGGAAACATAATTTAAAATTGCACAGTAAATAAAACACACGACCTCGGCACTTCCACGCCACACGCCGTCGGCACTTGGGCAGCCGATAGGTTCTCCCCACTAGAGGAACGACCTATCGACCCCATTCGATCGGAGTCTTCTTCGTACGGACGCTTTCTCTAGAATTTCGATTTGGCAAGTCCTGCTCAGACGCGTGTCGGTCCTCTAAGGAACCTCCTCGGCTCTTGTTTCCGTCGCCGGCAAATGGCCAGTGCACAACCCGCCTCGTAAAAGATCGTGCAATACCCCTGATACATTTCGTTCAGGTCATACAAATTGTCACTCACATGGTACGTATTTACATTTAAATTATAAAATATTATTTAATTTTTACCCGCGACGGTACGGAGACGGTATATGCTTTTGGGGTGAGAGGATATGTGTGTTTGTTTGTTTGTGCAAACCAATGTTGCCATTTATCTCCAAAACTACTAGTCCGATTTTGACCCGGTTTTCAGTGATATGTTTGGATTTGATTGATGTATGTTCTTAGATAAGTGTTACGGTGACAACTAACCAAGGGGCGCTGCAGTTAACATTTGGTTGTGCAAAATCAAAACTAGTAGTCCGATTTGGATGCGGTTTTCATCATGAATAATGGGTTTGTGGTTGATTAGTGAGGATTCTTAAAGAGGTTTCATTTTTGAAGTGATTTAATTAATTATATTTTTATGAAAACCTATCAATTATTAAATAATTGATAGGTTAGGTATTGATTGATAGTTGAAAGTTTGCAGTTTCAAAACTGTTTTCGTCGTCCCAAAAAAATGATTGTTTGAGATACGTCAGCACTGTTCTGAAGGTGCGCTACGCAGTACGCAGCAGTGGACGTCTTTCGGCTGAAATGATGATGATGAATGATGAAAACACCGTCAAGCCTCATTTCCTTTAAGAGGCTTACTAGACCTAAGTGTCCTTGAAAAACGCATGCACACATATGCAGAATCGACGCAAACGCCATCTAACGACGACGCCCATCACAATTATGACATAAAGCATACATGAGATTTAGAAGTAACGGTTTTGTGAGATTACGCCCTAGTATTCTAATAGATGGCGCGGAAACGATGTGCAAATAAGAAACAAATTATGTAGTTATGTGTGACAACATAATAAATTTTATTCGTTTTGAGTGTGACTTGAAAAACTTAAGGATGTGGGTGATTTTGAAATAAAACTGATTCAATGAAATTTAAAACATTTTTAACCGACTTCAAAAAAGGAGGTTGTATATTCGACCCGTATGTATGTATGTAATGTATGTATGTGTGTATGTTTGTATATATATTTGTAGATTTTCTAAAAAACTGATGAACCAATTTTGATCATTCTTTCACTAATGTGATCTACATACTTCCAGGAAGGTTTTAGTATATAATACATTAGGTAATTATTCTTATGTAGTATGTCCGAAGTTAATATGCATAAATGTACTGCATCTCCGGCATTTCTATGCGAATTTTGATGATTCTTCAATGCACTAGTGTTAATTGAATTTTTGTGGGGTAGGTACAATTAGAAAGAAAAAAAAAACAACCGACTTCAAAAAAAGCACTACAGCGTGATAAATAACTATAATTTCGGAAGTCGGTGTCAAAAAACGAAAATGCGGAACCAGCGACACCGACTTCCGAAATAAAAATTATCACTTTGCAGTGTTTTTTTCTAAAACAATGAATTTTGGAAACATCTAAGAAAGTGCAGTCGGTATTTTCGACTTCACGTACAACTGTCACAGTGACGTATGTGGACGACGTGTAGATTTGTATTCGAGAGTCCCCGGGTTCGATTCCCAAGGTTACGAAATCGAATTTTCTATTTAAATGTCATTTTGAATTTTTAAATATATCTATTAAATATTTTTATAAATAACTAAAAAAAGTCTGCAGGAGAAAGAAAGTCGAAAATATCAACACGGAAGTTAGGTATTTCTAATGCGCAAGTACCTACACGTTATAGAATCTAAGCTATTACAAAAATAAAAAAAATTCTGACCTAATGTTTTTATTAACCGACCGCGACTTATTGATAATGGGCATAATGAAATAGGTAACAGATTCATCTGAAAATTGCGATGAAAATGATCAAAAGCAAGAAATTAGATTTAAAATTGATTTTGTTTATAATAAAAAGGAATCATAGTTATATATGAATGTTAGGTACCTAATCTTTGAGGCCGTTTACACATTATGCCGCAGCTGCAGCGGCACCGCCGTCGCTGCATCAGTCACCCTTGGATTTGTATGAACATACGGCGCCGCGGCGGCGCGCCGCAAGGGCTCATACAAATCCAAGAGAAACCAATATAGCGGCATCGCCACAGAATATAATAGTATGGCACCGCGGGCGGCGCACAGTGGTCTGAAAATCGAGCTCCATACTCATAGAAACTTAAAGTTCGGAAATAAAAAAACAAAAATTGTAATGGGTCTAGTATACCTCCCTTTACGTAATATTAACGTATGGATGGTATCAGTCGCTCCACGCGTGAGAAAAAAAAGTTTTTTATTTTTTTTTGTATGGGAGAAAACACTTAATGTACATTTTTTTGAAACTGGATGGAACTGATAGGCTGGAGCTCGCACGAGCTATTGTACGATACACGGCCATCAAGATGACATAGAATTCATGCACCGTTCGGCGCCGCTTTGCACGTAGCAAATTTTTGAAATTTTGAATTTTCGATACGTGATTTTTCAAATCTTTGACGAGGTTAAATTAACTTGCCGATCGATTTACTTATACTATCGTTAGTTGTAGCCTGCTTATGACCTTTGTGATGACAACAATTAAAAATTATATTGATTATATACGTTTTTTTTTTATTTCATTCCAAGAACTAACTCATTTAATCACCGTGATTATGGTTGAGTTATAATTATATACTAATGACATGAGCATCAACCAGCTCTAGCAGGGCCAAATGGGCCCTAGTCACAATAAAATTCTATTGTCTGTAATATTAAAGTCTGTAAAACCTAATTAAAGAATAGCGAACGATAATGAGGGTAGTTGTATAAAAACAGGACGTTTGAGCTTACTTTTATCAGTAGCTCTCAGTACTTGTGCGCGCTAACTTATTACGTTATTTTTTTAATTGTGCTGTGATGGAAGGTTGTGATACCAATTTGGACATTGTCATGTTTGTGACAAACAACAATTGTTTTTCACAGCCCAATGTTTTATTTGAAGTTTTTGAGAATACTATTGATTTGTTAGAAAATGAAAAGAGGGTATTGAAACAATTCTGTCAGACTTATGTTTGTTCGTTGAGGAACAAATGGATCTCGTGTAATCTCACGAGACGTACATACATAACAAAGTATGAGACATGGCTGCAAGAGAACATAAAATGGCCTGAGATCATGAAAGGAAAGATGACCCCTTATTTAGTGTCAGTAGAGCAGCAAACCCGTTCCAGTTCTGACTTTGTTTTAAATGAGGGTGCATCAACATCCTACACACCGGAGACGTGCAGTGTTGGAACATCAACATCAGTTTTGAGGCCGAGAAAACCATTTAAAGAGCTAAGCCCGCTACAGAAGAGAAGGAGAGCGGAAGACCTCCTAACGTATAGCACTGAAAGCCTTGCTCATGCAACCGGTTTGAAAGCACATGACAAGAATATAGCAGATATCGTTATCGTTATCGTTTGCTCGGAGCAAAGAGGCTACAAGGATAAATAAATTGTTAAAGCCCAAGGAAACTGTGCCTATATATTCCGCTGATAAAGCTTTATTTATTTTGACCTCATTGAAGCTTTCGAAGTGGCAGTATATAACATTAAGATCTTGTGCAAAAGAAGAAGGAGTACCACTGTGTCCTTCTTATACTGCCATCCTTGAGGCGAAGAAGGACTGCTGCCCTCCAAAAGTTACCATTGTACATCACGGAAGAAGAGGTAAAAGTAAAGCTAAATTTTGGATAAAACTGTGCAAAGCTTGGAAAATTCCTACGTGTGGAACCTTCGCTGGATGGCAAAGAGTTAACAATTATATGCAAGTATGGCTTTGATGGTGCTTCAGGGCAAAGTTTGTATAAGCAAACTATGGCAGACGAAGACGATTCCAGTATGTTTATGTGTTCTTTTGTGCCTCTGTGCTTAGTTTGTGGCGAAGAAAAGGTATGGGAGAATCCAAAGCCATCTTCCACAATGTTCTGCTGACCAATTTATTTTAAGTTTTCAAACGAAAACAAGTTGAACATCGTGGAAGAACAGGCTCTGATTGAGGCTCAGATTGAAGCAGTATCTAATTATAACTCAACCATAATCACGGTTGTAGAATCCTGTTGATTCCGTACTTATGTTAAACATATCACTTCACTGGCTCACTACCACACCAAGCGCCATCGTATATAGCCTGCTTCACTTTGTCTGTTTCCCGCCATTCCTCGTAACTGACAGATGACATAACATAACTGACAGCAGCTACCCCGCTTGTGTGAATGAGACAGTGTTTACATATCTATTTAATAGATACACTACAACGGTGATTAAATGAGTTAAGTAGTTCTTGGAATGAAATTAAAAAAAAACGTATAGGTACTTATAATCAACATAATTTTTAATTGTTGTCATCATAAAGGACATAAGCAGGCTAAAAGTAACGATAGTATAAGTAAATCGATCAGCAAGTTCATTTATTCACGTCAAAAATTTGAAAAATCACATATCGAAAACACAAAATTTCAAAAATTTGCTACGTGCAAAGCGGCGCCCAACGGTCCATGAATTGTATGTCATCTTGATGGCCGTGTATGGTACAATAGCTCGTGTGAGCTCCAGCCTATCAGTTCCATTCAGTTTCAAAAAAATGTACATTAACCCCCTTATTCATAAAACTTATCAAACCTATTTTAGTTAAAATGGATGGAATTTTGGGATGCATGAAGAAGCCTCCCCGTGTAGCGCAGTTTGTTCCACCAGTTACTCAACTGAACCGAGCGCTCGGCGCATCCTGGGCAGTAACACCCAACATCTTATTTGACTGGCCAATTCTTCCCTTGCGGTGGTAGGGCTAACGCCCGCCTGGTTTGCGACCACCCTCCCACCGGAGTTCGGCGTCAAGCAGCCTGCTGTGTTTCGTCGATGCGTGGGAGTTCCAGTGCCTTAGGCATCTTCTGGGCACGCTCGTTCGATCATAGACCTCATCCAACGCTTTCCATCAGGCGTGATCGAGGTCAAGAGCGGGCCCATTCAGCAATAAAAAAAAAAAAAAAAAAAATGGGGTTTGTCTCTTTCTTACACACAGAAATGACAACGTGACAGATAAAGACAAACGTTCTATAAACCTATTTTAGCTAAAATAGAGATAAAATAGGATTATGAATAAGGGGGTTAGTGTTTTCTCCCATACAAAAAAAAACAAAAAACTTATTTTTCTCACGCGTGGAGCGACTGATACCATCCATACGTTAATATTACGTAAAGGGAGGTATACTAGACCCATTACAATTTTTGTTTTTTTATTTCCGTACTTTAAGTTTCTATGAGTATGGAGCACGATTTTCAGACCACTGTGCGGCGGCGAGTTTTGATAGATCTTATCAAAACTCGTCGCCGCGCCGCACCGCCGGCGGCGCGGCGGCGCGGCGGCGCCGTGTGTTCATACAAATCCAAGGGTGACTGATGCAGCGGCGCCGCGGCGGCGGCGATGCCGCTGCAGCTTCGGCATGATGTGTAAACGGCCTCAAGGATTAGGTACTCGTACCTAACATTCATACATAATTATTATGATTTCTATTTATTATAAACACAATCAATAAAAATTAAACTCTTGCTTGTGATAATTTTCATCGCAATTTTCGGATGAATCTGTGATTTCTTTATGCATATTATCAATAAGTCGCGGTCTGTTAATAAATTTAGGTTTTTTTTATTGTTACAATGGCATAGAAAACGTGTAGGTACTTACGCATTAGAAGTAACTTCCGTGTTGATATTTTCGACTTTCTTTCTCCTGTGAAAGATAATTACACTGTAGACGTTTTTTTAGTTATTTATAAAAATATATTTAAAAATTCAAAATACATTTAAATAAAATTAAATCGATTTCGTATCACTGGGAATCGAACCCGGGGACCCTTGAACACGAACCTGCGCGTCGTCTACATAAGCCAATGTAACGATTGCGTATCTCGTCGAAAAAACTGAGCTTATGCGTAATAAGTGCATTTTCTTAAACTACCAAAATTCATAGCGAAAAAAAATATTCAGTAATAATAAAATGCTCTTACTTTTTAATTTCGTTCATATGTTCGGCGTTTGTTTTATATGAACGTTTTGTAGTCCTCCTAAGGGAATGTTTCACTTTATTTCCCATATTTACAAATGATATAATTGATAGCAAATTATTACGCTATTTTAACTTAAAAGTATTTTATATTTACATGAAATAAAAATATTTACAGAAAGAAGATATGCAAATAGTAATAATAAACAATGAATGTATGTAGGTACAAATAAATAATGCGGCGAAAAGAGCGACGCGTCCGTATAGTATCAGGCCTCGGCCGGCATTATTGCTACACGCACGGGGGTTTACCGTTTACGTACACATGCGCACTTATTATGTTCGGAACTATGAATATTATGCTATTTACAATAAAACTATTGTTTGAACTAAAAAAATAAAACACTATTATTTTAGTATGTTGCTTGTACAATGATCTGACAAAAAATCAGAATGATTGTATGTATATTAGTATGGTTTCTATTGTAAAAAGAGTTTTTAGAGGTATCTTCATGATTTTTTTCTATCGTACCAAATTAGTTGTATTATGTTTTCAAAACACTATCTATCTAAAAATTCAAAATACATTTAAATAAAATTTAAAAAGAAAGTACGATTTCGTAACCTTGGGAATCGAACCCGGGGACTCTCGAATACAAATCTACACGTCGTCCACATACGTCACTGTGACAGTTGTACGTGAAGTCGAAAATACCGACTGCACTTTCTTAGATGTTTCCAAAATTCATAGTTTTATTGCAAAAATAAAAATATTCAGTTAAAAATAAAATGCTCATACTTTTTACTTTCGTTCATATTATGTTCGGCTTTTGTTTTATATGAACGTTTTGTAGTCCTCCTAACGGAATGTTTCACTATATTTCCCATTTATTTTCAAATTATTACCCTATTTTAACTTTGTTAGGTTACGCGGACCACTGCCGGTAGACACAAGTGAAACACCCGGGAGTTGGGACTCGCCGTACAATAGATGGCGCGCGCCTTGCACCCATACATAACAAACTTAAAAGTATTTTATATTTACACGAAATAAAAATATTTACGGAAAGAAGATAATGCAAATAATAATAAACAATGAATTTACAAATAAAACTTAACAAAAACATAACAATTTTGACGGAAATAGTGCGGCGAAAAGAGCGACACGTCCGTATAGCATCAGGCCTCGGCCGGCACTGTCGCTACTAGTGATGTGTCCCTCACTCATGAGGCACCTCGTTTGAGGTGCTCGTGATCGCAAATTGAAAGAGTTACTCGAATTTCAATATTGAACCACCTCATTCCTCATCACCTCACTCGTTCTCGCGTCATTGACATTATTGACAATAGGAAATCGAGGCGAGCGATTTCGTGGCTCGCGAGTACTCGCGAGTGAGTATTGAGTGATCGAGTGAGTATTGAGTGAGCTCAGTGAGCGAATGAACCGACTCAAAAATTGTATTGAGAATAATAATTGAGGTCTGAAAATTATGTGTGTGAGAGAGTGAGGACGTGAATAATCGGATTATCGGAGAGTCGTGAGTTCGTGACTCGTGAGTACTCGTAATTCGTCGTTGCACCCGCCCGCCTCGCTCCCTTGGAGCTTCGTCTGAGTTCGGCTCGGGCTCACGAGTCGTGAGGCGAATACGCCGTCGTACGATTCCTCGCCTCAAATGAGGGGTAACTCGTGAGGACCTCACGAGGTAAAATGAGGGGCTCCCTCAACCTCAAATAAAATTGATGAGTTACCCATCACTAGTCGCTACACGGGCGTTCACGCACACATGCGCACTTTTTATGTTCGGAACTATGAATATTCGATTTACAAAAAAACTATTGTTTTAAATAAAAAAATAAAACACTATCATTTTAGTATGTTACTTGTAGAATAATCTGACAAAAAATCAGAATGATTGTATGTATATTAGTTTGGTTTTTATTGTAAAAAGAAAGTTTTTTAGAGGTATGTTCAAGATTTTTTTCTATCGTACCAAATTAGTTGTATTGTGTTTTCAAAACACTATCTATCTAGCATATATCCTGAAGAATATCATATATTTTTCTGATTTTGTTTACTGTAGGCGATCATATACTTTTATTGTTTCGAAAACTACCGTTTTTTTGCGTTTAGCTCATGTAAGCGCCTTAATAAAGAAAACTTAATATTCGTCGTAAATATTCTTTCTCTATAAAGACGGCATTATCTTGTCTAAATTATCACTTCCATAGTTGGCATTATAGTAGGTACACGTTTAGATTTATTTTTGCATATAAATTGTTCTTTTTATTGAATAAATATCATATTAACTAGTATTTACTGTCAAGTCGATAAACAAACAATATTTTATAGTCAGTTCCCTGTATCTACTCTTAAGAGGCTTACTAGACCTAAGTGTCCTTGAAAAACGCATGCACACATATGCAGAATCGACGCAAACGCCATCTAACGACGACGCCCATCACAATTATGACATAAAGCATACATGAGATTTAGAAGTAACGGTTTTGTGAGATTACGCCCTAGTATTCTAATAGATGGCGCGGAAACGATGTGCAAATAAGAAACAAATTATGTAGTTATGTGTGACAACATAATAAATTTTATTCGTTTTGAGTGTGACTTGAAAAACTTAAGGATGTGGGTGATTTTGAAATAAAACTGATTCAATGAAATTTAAAACATTTTTAACCGACTTCAAAAAAGGAGGTTGTGTATTCGACCCGTATGTATGTATGTAATGTATGTATGTGTGTATGTTTGTATATACAGGGTGTCCCAAAACTCAACGTCAAGCCGAAACGGGGTGACAGGATTGATCATAACCATCACGAGAAAAATCTGAAAAAAAATCTATCCCATGCAGTTTGAAAATTATGGGCATTTTAAGAAAAACCTAGAAATTTGATCAAACTGTACCATTTTTCGGTTATTGTGGTTATTATTTTTTATTTTTGTTCATTTGAACTTTAGAAACGTAATCCTAAATAACATTTCTAGAATCCCAATAAAAAATAATGACACAATTGCCTTAAGTTCCCGAGAATTGAGACTATTTTTAAACTACGAATTTAAAATTTTCAAGATTCGTCGACTTTGACAGGCCCTCCTATAAAAAAAATGTACTAGAGTGCCTTGGCAAGTAGCATTAAAAGTTGGCGCATTTAATCAGAATTCTAAAATGGTACAATACTTGTTAGTTCCATACAATAGAAAAGAGTAAAAAAATTAAAACCTCAAGTAACCCGATTTTTGCTATCAGATTTTACTCAGTTAAAATGTTTTTAATTCGCACAAGCTCTAGGTAGGTTCTTAATTTTAAGGCAAAATGATGAGAGAGATGGATAATGGGTATGTTTGCCATGAGTGAGCGAGACAGATAGTGACGCCACGCATTGAGACGGAGATGCGCCGTTTAAACGAGTGCGAATGAAACAGATAGATGCTATGGCATCTATCTGTTTCATTCGCACTAGTTTCAGCCAAGCAAATGGCTACGCTACCAGTCCGACACCAACCAGTTAGTACGTTTCGCTCATTCGTCTACTGCGCACGTTCGTATTCGCTTGTGTTGATTTAGTACTGACAACTTTGGCTTCTCTTTTTGGACTTGAATCTTTGTGAATTGGACTTGTTGATAACATACCGGCAACTTTGGCTTCTCTCTGGACTTTTGTGTTGGCATCCTTTTTATCTACCATGCCTACGCGCTACACTTCACAAGAATATGCGAACATGCACCTCATTTATGGGGAATGCAGATGCAACGCAAGTGCTGCCGCTAGACTTTATCGTGAAAGATATCCAAATTTAGAGCGCTACCCGGATCACCGCGTGTTTGTTAATGTGTACCGTTCACTCACAGAGGGCGGCCATTTCCCGAATCAAATACAGGCTGGAGGTAGACCTGTGTTTCCTTTCCAGGAAGAAGTATTGCAAGAGGTCGCACGTGACCGAAGTATTTCCGTACGTGGAATTGAAGAAAGAACGGGAATACCGAAAAGCACTGCTCATCGTATTTTACAAAGAGCCGAAATGCATCCGTTTCACGTACAACGAGTTCAAAGTCTTCTACCTCGAGATTATCAGGAAAGGATTTCTTTTTGTAGAACAATGCTACAGAGGCATAATGAGAATCCCCAATTCATCCAAAAAATTCTCTGGTCAGATGAATCGACATTGAAAAAAGATGGTTACATGAACTTGCACAATTATCACGAGTGGCATGTGGAGAATCCACATTTAATGCGAGAAGATAGATCCCAGTATCGTTTTAAAGTAAACCTGTGGACCGGAATTTTAAACGGTAAAATTATTGGGCCTATTGAACTGCCTGAGAACTTGAATGGAACTAATTACCTACATTTTTTAAGAGAAGATTTACCAACCCTGTTAGAGGACGTACCACTAGCAGATCTTCGCGACATGTGGTTTCAACAAGATGGCTGCCCAGCGCATTTCGCAGTGCAAGTAAGAGATTTCCTTGACCAGGAATATCCGGGAAGGTGGATTGGACGTTCGGGCACTATCTCGTGGCCCGCCCGTTCACCAGATTTAAATCCCCTGGATTTTTTCTATTGGGGAGTTCTCAAAGAAAAAGTTTACTCAAAGCCCATTGAGAACGTAGCCGACCTGCGTGAACGCATTTCTCAAGCAGTGAGGCGATCAACTCTCGAAGATATGCCCGACTAATAAGTAGATCTTTTTTAAGAAGATGTAGGGCTTGTATTGAGGCTGATGGTAAACAATTTGAACATTTATTGTAATAAAAAACGTTATTTCTCTATCATCAGACTTTTATTCCAACAAACCTAATTATTTTACTAATTTTACTAACTTTTTTTCACTTTGGTAAAAGTGGCGTCACTATCTGTCTCGCTCACTCATGGCGAACATACCCATTATCCATCTCTCTCATCATTTTGTCTTAAAATTAAGAACCTACCTAGAGCTTGTGTGAATTAAAAACATTTTAACTGAGTAAAATGAGATAGCAAAAATCGGGTTACTTGAGGTTTTAATTTTTTTACTCTTTTCTATTGTATGGAACTAACAAGTATTGTACCATTTTAGAATTCTGATTAAATGCGCCAACTTTTAATGCCACTTGCCAAGGCACTCTAGTACATTTTTTTTATAGGAGGGCCTGTCAAAGTCGACGAATCTTGAAAATTTTAAATTCGTAGTTTAACAAATAGTCTCAATTCTCGGAAACTTGAGGCAATTGTGTCATTATTTTTTATTGGGATTCTAGAAATGTTATTTAGGATTACGTTTCCAAAGTTCAAATGAACAAAAATAAAAAAGAATAACCACAATAACCGAAAAATGGTACAGTTTGATCAAATTTCTAGGTTTTTCTTAAAATGCCCATAATTTTTAAACTGCATGGGATAGATTTTTTTTCAGATTTTTCTCGTGATGGTTATGATCAATCCTGTCACCCCGTTTCGGCTTGACGTTGAGTTTTGGGACACCCTGTATATTTGTAGATTTTCTAAAAAACTGATGAACCAATTTTGATCATTCTTTCACTAATGTGATCTACATACTTCCAGGAAGGTTTTAGTATATAATACATTAGGTAATTATTCTTATGTAGTATGTCCGAAGTTAATATGCATAAATGTACTGCATCTCCGGCATTTCTATGCGAATTTTGATGATTCTTCAATGCACTAGTGTTAATTGAATTTTTGTGGGGTAGGTACAATTAGAAAGAAAAAAAAAAACAACCGACTTCAAAAAAAGCACTACAGCGTGATAAATAACTATAATTTCGGAAGTCGGTGTCAAAAAACGAAAATGCGGAACCAGCGACACCGACTTCCGAAATAAAAATTATCACTTTGCAGTGTTTTTTTCTAAAACAATGAATTTTGGAAACATCTAAGAAAGTGCAGTCGGTATTTTCGACTTCACGTACAACTGTCACAGTGACGTATGTGGACGACGTGTAGATTTGTATTCGAGAGTCCCCGGGTTCGATTCCCAAGGTTACGAAATCGAATTTTCTATTTAAATGTCATTTTGAATTTTTAAATATATCTATTAAATATTTTTATAAATAACTAAAAAAAGTCTGCAGGAGAAAGAAAGTCGAAAATATCAACACGGAAGTTAGGTATTTCTAATGCGCAAGTACCTACACGTTATCTAAGCTATTACAAAAATAAAAAAAATTCTGACCTAATGTTTTTATTAACCGACCGCGACTTATTGATAATGGGCATAATGAAATAGGTAACAGATTCATCTGAAAATTGCGATGAAAATGATCAAAAGCAAGAAATTAGATTTAAAATTGATTTTGTTTATAATAAAAAGGAATCATAGTTATATATGAATGTTAGGTACCTAATCTTTGAGGCCGTTTACACATTATGCCGCAGCTGCAGCGGCACCGCCGTCGCTGCATCAGTCACCCTTGGATTTGTATGAACACACGGCGCCGCGGCGGCGCGCCGCAAGGGCTCATACAAATCCAAGAGAAACCAATACAGTGGCATCGCCACAGAATATAATAGTATGGCACCGCGGGCGGCGCACAGTGGTCTGAAGATCGAGCTCCATACTCATAGAAACTTAAAGTTCGGAAATAAAAAAACAAAAATTGTAATGGGTCTAGTATACCTCCCTTTACGTAATATTAACGTATAGATGGTATCAGTCGCTCTACGCGTGAGAAAAAAAAGTTTTTAATTTTTTTTTGTATGGGAGAAAACACTTAATGTACATTTTTTTGAAACTGGATGGAACTGATAGGCTGGAGCTCGCACGAGCTATTGTACGATACACGGCCATCAAGATGACATACAATTCATGCACCGTTCGGCGCCGCTTTGCACGTAGCAAATTTTTGAAATTTTGAATTTTCGATACGTGATTTTTCAAATCTTTGACGAGGTTAAATTAACTTGCCGATCGATTTACTTATACTATCGTTAGTTGTAGCCTGCTTATGACCTTTGTGATGACAACAATTAAAAATTATATTGATTATATACGTTTTTTTTTTATTTCATTCCAAGAACTAACTCATTTAATCACCGTGATTATGGTTGAGTTATAATTATATACTAATGACATGAGCATCAACCAGCTCTAGCAGGGCCAAATGGGCCCTAGTCACAATAAAATTCTATTGTCTGTAATATTAAAGTCTGTAAAACCTAATTAAAGAATAGCGAACGATAATGAGGGTAGTTGTATAAAAACAGGACGTTTGAGCTTACTTTTATCAGTAGCTCTCAGTACTTGTGCGCGCTAACTTATTACGTTATTTTTTTAATTGTGCTGTGATGGAAGGTTGTGATACCAATTTGGACATTGTCATGTTTGTGACAAACAACAATTGTTTTTCACAGCCCAATGTTTTATTTGAAGTTTTTGAGAATACTATTGATTTGTTAGAAAATGAAAAGAGGGTATTGAAACAATTCTGTCAGACTTATGTTTGTTCGTTGAGGAACAAATGGATCTCGTGTAATCTCACGAGACGTACATACATAACAAAGTATGAGACATGGCTGTAAGAGAACATAATATAGCCTGAGATCATGAAAGGAAAGATGACCCCTTATTTAGTGTCAGTAGAGCAGCAAACCCGTTCCAGTTCTGACTTTGTTTTAAATGAGGGTGCATCAACATCCTACACACCGGAGACGTGCAGTGTTGGAACATCAACATCAGTTGTGAGGCCGAGAAAACCATTTAAAGAGCTAAGCCCGCTACAGAAGAGAAGGAGAGCGGAAGACCTCCTAACGTATAGCACTGAAAGCCTTGCTCATGCAACCGGTTTGAAAGCACATGACAAGAATATAGCAGATATCGTTAAACTAGTCTCGGAGCAAAGAGGCTACAAGGATAAATAAATTGTTAAAGCCCAAGGAAACTGTGCCTATATATTCCGCTGATAAAGCTTTATTTATTTTGACCTCATTGAAGTTTTCGAAGTGGCAGTATATAACATTAAGATCTTGTGCAAAAGAAGAAGGAGTACCACTGTGTCCTTCTTATACTGCCATCCTTGAGGCGAAGAAGGACTGCTGCCCTCCAAAAGTTACCATTGTACATCACGGAAGAAGAGGTAAAAGTAAAGCTAAATTTTGGATAAAACTGTGCAAAGCTTGGAAAATTCCTACGTGTGGAACCTTCGCTGGATGGCAAAGAGTTAACAATTATATGCAAGTATGGCTTTGATGGTGCTTCAGGGCAAAGTTTGTATAAGCAAACTATGGCAGACGAAGACGATTCCAGTATGTTTATGTGTTCTTTTGTGCCTCTGCGCTTAGTTTGTGGCGAAGAAAAGGTATGGGAGAATCCAAAGCCATCTTCCACAATGTTCTGCTGACCAATTTATTTTAAGTTTTCAAACGAAAACAAGTTGAACATCGTGGAAGAACAGGCTCTGATTAAGGCTCAGATTGAAGCAGTATCTAATTATAACTCAACCATAATCACGGTTGTAGAATCCTGTTGATTCCGTACTTATGTTAAACATATCACTTTACTGGCTCACTACCACACCAAGCGCCATCGTATATAGCCTGCTTCACTTTGTCTGTTTCCCGCCATTCCTCGTAACTGACAGATGACATAACATAACTGACAGCAGCTACCCCGCTTGTGTGAATGAGACAGTGTTTACATATCTATTTAATAGATACACTACAACGGTGATTAAATGAGTTAAGTAGTTCTTGGAATGAATTTAAAAAAAAACGTATAGGTACTTATAATCAACATAATTTTTAATTGTTGTCATCATAAAGGTCATAAGCAGGCTAAAAGTAACGATAGTATAAGTAAATCGATCAGCAAGTTCATTTATTCACGTCAAAGATTTGAAAAATCACATATCGAAAACACAAAATTTAAAAAATTTGCTACGTGCAAAGCGGCGCCCAACGGTCCATGAATTGTATGTCATCTTGATGGCCGTGTATGGTACAATAGCTTGTGTGAGCTCCAGCCTATCAGTTCCATTCAGTTTCAAAAAAATGTACATTAACCCCCTTATTCATAAAACTTATCAAACCTATTTTAGTTAAAATGGGGTTTGTCTCTTTCTTACACACAGAAATGACAACGTGACAGATAAAGACAAACGTTCTATAAACCTATTTTAGCTAAAATAGAGATAAAATAGGATTATGAATAAGTTGGTTAGTGTTTCCTCCCATACAAAAAAAAACAAAAAACTTTTTTTTCTCACGCGTGGAGCGACTGATACCATCCATACGTTAATATTACGTAAAGGGAGGTATACTAGACCCATTACAATTTTTGTTTTTTTATTTCCGTACGTTTTCCGTAGTTTCTATGAGTATGGAGCTCGATTTTCAGACCACTGTGCGGCGGCCAATGGGCTTATTAGAAGGCTGAAAGTCACCCAAAGGGCAATGGAGAGGGCTATGCTTGGAGTTTCCCTGCGGGATCGAATCAGAAATGAAGAGATCCGCAGGAGAACCAAGGTAACCGACATAGCCCGAAGAATTGCCAAACTTAAGTGGCAGTGGGCAGGGCACATTGCTCGCAGAACAGATGGCCGATGGGGCCGAAAGGTTCTGGAGTGGCGACCGCGTACCGGAAGGCGTAGCGTTGGAAGGCCTCCCACAAGGTGGACCGACGACCTTGTGAAGGCCGCAGGAACTCGTTGGATGCGAGAAGCACAAAACCGGTCGAAGTGGAGGTGCTTGGGGGAGGCCTATGTCCAGCAGTGGACGTCTTTCGGCTGAAATGATGATGATGATGTGCGGCGGCGAGTTTTGATAGATCTTATCAAAACTCGTCGCCGCGCCGCACCGCCGGCGGCGCGGCGGCGCGGCGGCGCCGTGTGTTCATACAAATCCAAGGGTGACTGATGCAGCGGCGCCGCGGCGGCGGCGATGCCGCTGCAGCTTCGGCATGATGTGTAAACGGCCTCAAGGATTAGGTACTCGTACCTAACATTCATACATAATTATTATGATTTCTATTTATTATAAACACAATCAATAAAAATTAAACTCTTGCTTGTGATAATTTTCATCGCAATTTTCGGATGAATCTGTGATTTCTTTATGCATATTATCAATAAGTCGCGGTCTGTTAATAAATTTAGGTTTTTTTTATTGTTACAATGGCATAGAAAACGTGTAGGTACTTACGCATTAGAAGTAACTTCCGTGTTGATATTTTCGACTTTCTTTCTCCTGTGAAAGATAATTACATTGTAGACGTTTTTTTAGTTATTTATAAAAATATATTTAAAAATTCAAAATACATTTAAATAAAATTAAATCGATTTCGTATCACTGGGAATCGAACCCGGGGACCCTTGAACACGAACCTGCGCGTCGTCTACATAAGCCAATGTAACGATTGCGTATCTCGTCGAAAAAACTGAGCTTATGCGTAATAAGTGCATTTTCTTAAACTACCAAAATTCATAGCGAAAAAAAATATTCAGTAATAATAAAATGCTCTTACTTTTTAATTTCGTTCATATGTTCGGCGTTTGTTTTATATGAACGTTTTGTAGTCCTCCTAAGGGAATGTTTCACTTTATTTCCCATATTTACAAATGATATAATTGATAGCAAATTATTACGCTATTTTAACTTAAAAGTATTTTATATTTACATGAAATAAAAATATTTACAGAAAGAAGATATGCAAATAGTAATAATAAACAATGAATGTATGTAGGTACAAATAAATAATGCGGCGACGGCGAAAAGAGCGACGCGTCCGTATAGTATCAGGCCTCGGCCGGCATTATTGCTACACGCACGGGGGTTTACCGTTTACGTACACATGCGCACTTATTATGTTCGGAACTATGAATATTATGCTATTTACAATAAAACTATTGTTTGAACTAAAAAAATAAAACACTATTATTTTAGTATGTTGCTTGTAGAATGATCTGACAAAAAAAAACAACCGACTTCAAAAAAAACACTACAAAGTGATAAATAACTTTAATTTCGGAAGTCGGTGTCGTTGATTCCGCATTTTCGTTTTTGACACCGACTTCCGAAATTAAAGTTATTTATCACTTTGTAGTGTTTTTTTTGAAGTCGGTTGTTTTTTTTTGTAAAAAAGTTTTTATTTTTCACTTTTTAGTTGTACCTACCCCCCAAAAAAAAGTAAACAAAAAGATCGTTAATGTAGACAATGTAGATAATTTTTTAGATTTTTGTTGATTTTTCAAAAACCGCTCATCCGATTTCGATAAAATTTTCATGGGACCATTTGGGAAGGATACCCATTCTAACAAAAAAAGAATTTTTCAAATCGGTTGGCAAACGACGGAGTTATGCGCGAACAAACATAAAAAATAAAAAAAAAATACAAACATTCGAATTGAGAACCTCCTCCTTTTTTAGAAGTCGGTTAAAAAATCAGAATGATTGTATGTATATTAGTATGGTTTCTATTGTAAAAAGAGTTTTTAGAGGTATCTTCATGATTTTTTTCTATCGTACCAAATTAGTTGTATTATGTTTTCAAAACACTATCTATCTAAAAATTCAAAATACATTTAAATAAAATTTAAAAAGAAAGTACGATTTCGTAACCTTGGGAATCGAACCCGGGGACTCTCGAATACAAATCTACACGTCGTCCACATACGTCACTGTGACAGTTGTACGTGAAGTCGAAAATACCGACTGCACTTTCTTAGATGTTTCCAAAATTCATAGTTTTATTGCAAAAATAAAAATATTCAGTTAAAAATAAAATGCTCATACTTTTTACTTTCGTTCATATTATGTTCGGCTTTTGTTTTATATGAACGTTTTGTAGTCCTCCTAACGGAATGTTTCACTATATTTCCCATTTATTTACAAATTATTACCCTATTTTAACTTTGTTAGGTTACGCGGACCACTGCCGGTAGACACAAGTGAAACGCCCGGGAGTTGGGACTCGCCGTACAATAGATGGCGCGCGCCTTGCACCCATACAAAACAAACTTAAAAGTATTTTATATTTACACGAAATAAAAATATTTACGGAAAGAAGATAATGCAAATAATAATAAACAATGAATTTACAAATAAAACTTAACAAAAACATAACAATCTTGACGGAAATAGTGCGGCGAAAAGAGCGACACGTCCGTATAGCATCAGGCCTCGGCCGGCACTGTAGCTACACGGGCGTTCACGCACACATGCGCACTTTTTATGTTCGGAACTATGAATATTCGATTTACAAAAAAACTATTGTTTTAAATAAAAAAATAAAACACTATCATTTTAGTATGTTACTTGTAGAATAATCTGACAAAAAATCAGAATGATTGTATGTATATTAGTATGGTTTTTATTGTAAAAAGAAAGTTTTTAAGAGGTATGTTCATGATTTTTTTCTATCGTACCAAATTAATTGTATTGTGTTTTCAAAACACTATCTATCTAGCATATATCCTGAAGAATATCATATATTTTTCTGATTTTGTTTACTGTAGGCGATCATATACTTTTATTGTTTCGAAAACTACCGTTTTTTTGCGTTTAGCTCATGTAAGCGCCTTAAGTCATTTCCCTGTCTTTTGCAAATTGCAAAAAGCGGCCAAGTGCGAGTAGGACTCGCTCATGAAGGGTTCCGTAGCATTTGAATGAAAGGTAAATTGCGGTTTACGATTTATGACGTATTAAAAAAAACTACTTACCTACTAGATCTCGTTTAAACCAATTTTCGGTGGAAGTTTACATGGTAATGTACCTACTTACATCATAATTTTTTTTGTTTTCTCTTATTTTAGAAGTTACAGGGGCGGGGACGCACATTTTACCACTTTGGAAGTGTCTCTCGCGCAAACTATTCAGTTTAGAAAAAAATGACATTAGAAACCTCAATATCATTTTTGAAGACCTATCCATAGATACCCTACACGTATAGGTTTGATGAAAAAAAATTTTTGAGTTTCAGTTCTAAGTATGGAGAACCCCCTAAAGGGGTTTGAAGGTTTTGGCCCTAAAATCAGCCGCCATTTTGATTTTTTTTCAGAATCGCGGTGCACAACAAAAGTTATATATTTAGATAGAGGACACTTATACAAACAAAAAATGTAATATAACATAATATCCTAAAGAGTCAGGTTTCGGAGTTATTCACCGAAATATAAGTCGAAAACAACTAGGATTTTTTTGTTTTTTTTCCTTCCAGGTAAGCATATTGAACTATTGAGGTAATAGAAACGTTATGAAACCTTTATGGAGAAGAAACAAATGAAGAATAGACATTTTTTTAAATAAATAATTAAACACGGCAATTTATAGTTCATTTTTTTAATCCCAGAGACTAATCTAACAAGTGTGATGTCAGACTTCTATACTAAAAAAAACGAAAACATAAAAGACTAGTCTCTGGGATAAAAAAAAGGAACAATAAATTGCCGTGTTTAATTATTTATTTAAAAAATATCTATTTTTCATTTGTTTCTTCTCCATAAAGGTTTTATAACGTTTATATTACCTCAATAGTTCAATATGCTTACCTGTAGGGAAAAAAAAAAAAAACAAAAATCCTTGTTGTTTTCGACTTATATTTTGGCGAATAACTCTGAAACCTGACGCTTTAGGATATTATGTTACATAACATTTTTTGTTTGTATAAGTGTCCTCTATCTAAATATATAATTTTTGTTGTGCACCGCGATTCTGAAAAAAAATCAAAATGGCGGCCGACCTTAGGGCCACCCTCCATACAAAAATCTTCAAACCCCTTTATTGTTTTTTTTTTCTATTTTTGTATAATCTTTATGCGGTTCACAGAATTCCTACAAACTTACCAAGTTTCAACAGTTCTTATAGTTTCGGAAAAAGTGGCTGTGACATACGGACGGACAGACAGACATGACGAATCCATAAGGGTTTCGTTTTTTGCCATTTGGCTACGGAACCCTAAAAAACGTTGGGCTGAAAATAATTCAATTTTATTCCCTTGTTTGTAGATGTAGCCCTATTGGAAACTGTCTCATTGTTCAATGTTTTGAGTTAGGTACTTGTATATAGTTTGGAGATCAGATTCTAGTTTAGTGCAGCGGCGTCCTCGTGTTCATACTTACTTACGAAGTGTTTACTGTCTCAACGGTAGTCAGCACTCGCTGTCTTAGCTGGTACCTTGACGTCAGCGTCACCTGCTGCCTACTGCTCCGCACCTTGACGGGTAGAGGAAGAGGAACGGGAGGAGTGACACTGACAATGAACACATAAAGACATTAAATGACATTTTATTATCAGAGCAAGTTATACGCGAACGTCAGCGTCGCAGTATCATCGTCACACACTCACCGGCGCGCGGCGCGGCGCGGCGCGGGCGCGCAGACGTGCGGCGCCGCGCGGCGGCGGCGGAGCGTCCCAGACGCTTCATCGCTTACATAGGTACTGTTCGATACTTATAGTTCCCTAATAGCTAATTTATTTACAAAAAGTTTTAATTAACATAACTTCATAGTAATTCGAAGTGACCGTCCAAGCCGTAATTCATTAGGCCTTAGCGAGGGCGCGATTAATATTTACATATATGTACAGGAAATATGATCAGTGGTTTCTTATGAAAGTTTTATCAGATAGTGTCATTAGCTCCATAGTACCGTTTTTATGAACAAAACACAAACCACCATGTTCATTCAATTCACCGAACTGCGACTCACACGAAGGGAGCGCGTTTCACAACAGTTCCATGTTTGAGCAGCACGAGAGGGTCGCGCACCCTCTACCGAGCGAGCGAGGCGCGCGAAGAGATGTGCGCGGCGGCGGGCGGCGCGCGCGGGCGCTGTTAGAAGTGCGCGCGCGCGCTGCCGTTCCAGCGCGCGTCCGACGTGCTCGTGAGCTCGGTGGCGGGCGCCGGGTAGTACACGGTGGGCGCGGGCGAGGGCGCCCGCCTCGTCCGGCCGGCGCCGCCGCTCGGTATGCTGGCCCCACGGGAGCTCCGCGCCTCCGAGCGCCGCAGCGTTCCGTTGCGCGCGAGCCGCAGTGACACGCGCTCACCGCACGAAGCGAACGAGTCGTCTCGCGTATGCTCCGGTGAGTCACGAGTGCCTCCGCGCGTGCGCATGCCTCCCGCGCAAAACATTTTCAAAAACACACGCTTGAACTTCTCTCCAAATATTACGTAGATGACGAAGTTGACGCTGCTGTTGATGGTCACCAGGAGGTTGCTCGTCTTGACAAGCGGGTCCAGCTTATCGAACTGGTCGCCCAGGAACACTTCAAACGAGTTGGTGACGAGCGGCAGCAGGTTGCACAGGAAGAACACCAGCACGACCACCAGCAGCATGGTGGCCAGGCCGAGCTCGCGGCGCTGCACGCGCGAGAGGCGCGCGCGCTCGGTCTGCGCGCGCCGCACCTGCCGCACGATGCACGCGTTCAGCGCCGCCAGCGCCGAGAACGGCACGATGTACATGACGATCATGTACAAGGAGTGGATGTACACCACGATGTAGGACTCGGTGCGGAAGTCCAGGTCGGCGGTGACGCAGTACACCGGCTCGCCGGCCACGAAGCGCTCGATCACCTCCGCCTCGAAGAACTTGGGCGCGTTGTAGGCGAAGGCGAAGGCGGCCGTGCCCAGCACGTACCAGCGCGCGCGCGACGACGTGCACAGCGCCTTGGCGCGGAACGGGTGGCACACCGCCACCCAGCGCTCCACCGTCACGATGAGCGTGAGGTACACGGACATGGTCTGCGCGGCGTTGGCGATGGGGTACGCGTAGGGCGTGATGTGCGGGCACACGTGGTAGTAGTAGTAGCGCAGGTGGCCGGTGTACGGGAACACGGCCGTGAGCCCGAACAGCAGCACCGAGGTGAGGATGAGCACGGTGTCGCAGGCCGCCAGCCCCACCAGCAGGCAGTTGATGGACGAGCGCATCTGCGGGCGCGACAGCACCAGCACGGACAGTGCGTTGCCCAGCAAGCCAGCCGCGCCGATGGCGTTGAGCAGCACGCCGTGCACCACGAAGCGGAACAGCTGGTCGGCGGGCTCCACGCCCACGTCGGAGTCGCAGCCCTCGTCCGAAGCGTTGTTCATGGTGGGGGGGCGGCATGGGCGCGCATCCCCCCGCCCTCACCACCCGCCACCCGCGCCTCCCGCCTGCAGACAAACAAACGCACGCCTTGTAATCGTCGTCTTCGGCAATAATCTCTGCGGCCTTGGTAAACTGACAAATGCGTAATTAAAAAACCGGCCAAGAGCGTGTCGGGCCACGCTCAGTGTAGGGTTCCGTAGTTTCCCGTCCGTCACAATAAGTGTTCCCACGTACAATTCGATAATACCCGACCCAATGTAATAAGTACCTACAGCGCCATCTCTCGGGAAATTGGGTTACTAATTAATACATAGACGTGCCAGAAGTTTTCGGTGGTAATTTTGGATTGCGAGAACCGATTTTAATAATTCTTTTTTTGTTTGAAAAAAGATACGTTAAATAAGTAAACGAAGTTAAAAAAAATGCTTGCATATACGATTATACTACGAACTTAGTCCAGAAATGATTTTGTACAACTTTTTGTCTTTTTTGTACAAAAGCTGTTGTTTCTATCAAGTTCAAAATAATTTTCCTAGAAAGTCCTTATAAAGTTCTATTTTCCAGATTTTTTTCATATTTTCTAAACTTATGGTTCAAAAGTTAGAGGGTTTTCACATTGTTTTTTACTTTTGGAGCGATTATTTCCGAAATTATTGACATTATCAAAAAATGATTCTAGTAAACCCCTATTCATTTTTAAATACCTTTCCAAAAATATATCACACGTTAGGATTGAAATTAAAAAAAAAATCACTTCCCACTTTACATATAGGGGGGCTACCCTAATAAAACATTTTTTTCCAATTTTTATTTTACCACTTTGTCGGCGTGATTGATATACATATTGGTACCAAATTTCAGCTTTCTAGTGCTAACGGTCACAGAGATTAAGCGAGGACGGACAGACGGACGGACGGACGGACGGACGGACAGACAGACATGGCGAAACTATAAGGGTTCCTAGTTGAATACGGAACCCTAAAAACAACCGACTTCAAAACAAAACACTACAAAGTGAAAAATAACTTTAATTTCGCCAGTCGAACGGGGACGAAGTCGGTGGGACGAACGGGAATACACCAATATCGCTGGTTCCGCATTTTCGTTTTTTGACAACGACTTCCGAAATTAAAGTTACTTATTTATCACTTTGTAGTGTTTTTTTTTTTAAGTCGGTTGTTTTTTTTTCACTTTGTTGTGTTTTTTGTGAAAAAGTTTTATACTTATTACTCACACGGCCGAGCCATTTAAATGGAGCTTGGCCCAAAGAGTAAAGTAACTATAAAGGAAGGCTTGTTTCGCTGCCAATATACAGGTGAATTTTTCAAGTGGGCGTGGATGGCCAAATCCTAAACTATGAGGACTAGCGAAAAGTACTCAAAGGGGTCGCGGGCTCGATTTTGATGAAAACTAAAACTGCATCATTGGATTTTTGAAAAATCAATCTTTCTAGCCAGGAATCGAACCTGTTGATTTTGAAAAAACACACTGTATTATTACATCATTCGATAGTGTTGCTAATAAGGATCGAATTCTGGGAAGTAATGACATACGGCAAACTAAAAGAAAGAGCTCATTTTTAACAAAATCCTTTTTTTCGTGGCTGTGGGCACAGGTACAGAATAAGTTAAGAAAGACTTGAAATTACTTTTCAGATAAACTTCAGTACGATTTAAGAGTAACACCATTGATGAATTCTTCCTTTTATCTTCTTGATTTCTCTACGCTTTACAAGGCATAACATTGGTATGTATGTAAGATATCTGCAATACCAAGTTAAGAATATCTAAATTTACCGCAGAGAAGAAACCAAGACTGGAAAAACTAACTTCAAACTTCACCTACTTATTTCAGATATACTTTAGATAAATATGAACCATGAAGACGCAGTGACTGCAGTCGAAAGGGCTGTGGTAGAGAACCCCAGGTAAAGGAAGCGTTACCAGGCAAGATCGGAAGATTCTTCCTTTTTAATGAAGGAGTGGCAATTACACCATTCCTAAGGGGCCGTCTCCACGAGCGAGAGAATCGCGGCGATAGTCTCGGCGTGCCATCAATTTTTTGCGGCGATGATATCGCCGTGTGGAGACACGTTCTAAGAGCGTGTATAGAAATACGTGGCACGACGATAGTATCGCCGCGTTTCTCTCGCTCGTGGAGACGCGACGGCCCCTAAGCGACACATTATTGTTTTCCGACACCCACGCGAACGAAGTCGCGGGCACAGCTAGTTTAGAATAAATGTTTTTATTAATATCTCATCATCATCATCATCATCATCATCATTTCAGCCGAAAGACGTCCACTGCTGGACATAGGCCTCCCCCAAGCACCTCCACTTCGACCGGTTTTGTGCTTCTCGCATCCAACGAGTTCCTGCGGCCTTCACAAGGTCGTCGGTCCACCTTGTGGGAGGCCTTCCAACGCTACGCCTTCCGGTACGCGGTCGCCACTCCAGAACCTTTCGGCCCCATCGGCCATCTGTTCTGCGAGCAATGTGCCCTCTCAATATCTCATCATATTTAAGTGTAATTAGGGCTCAGTTTTCACATATATTGAATACAATAATTTGAATAGGGTTGTAAATGTTCCATGTCGATAATGTGTCGATAATTTTGTTCAGACAGTGAATCATTTTACGGTTTCAAACAGAAATTTAGTGTCGCCAGAAATTTTGCAACTTGATTAGTATAGCTAAAAAAAATTAGCGAATACTAGTTTCTAATTTGAAAAGATAAATATTATATGTAATGTGTACTTTTTTCCGAAGTAAAGACCAAACATCGAAATAAAACTTGCCATCCACAATGTATTGTATACTTTGGTAATTTTTACTTTAATTAAATACTCTGGCTTCAGGCGCTACCGTCACCCAACATAGGCACTATGCTGGGTGACACCACATTCCGGCTCGTTACATGTTTGCGTCTGGGCGCTCCTTGCGGAGCTCCACATCGCTGTCAATGCGGTGAAGCAGTCGACTGCCTCGGACACCATGGCCTATCCTGCAGCAAGAGCGCTGGTCGGATGGCACGGCACGCCAGCATTAACGACATCATCCGTCGGGCTCTTGTCACCGCCGGAGTGCCAGCTGTTTTAGAACCCAATAGCTTGGCACGTGACGATGGGAAGAGGCCAGATGGAATGACCATAATGCCTTGGAAGTTGGGTAGGCCTTTGGTGTGGGATGCAACCTGTGTCGACACCCTCACGCCATCCCATCTTCCTAGCACGGCGGGCGGTGCTGGGGCGGCTGCTGCAGGAGCAGAAAACCTCAAACGGCGCAAATATAACAACCTTATTGGGAGCTATATGTTTGAGCCGTTTGGGGTTGAAACTCTAGGGCCTTGGGGTCCGAGTGCTCATCGCATATTTCGCGATATCGCCAAGCGTTTGGTTGACTCTTCGCGTGACCAGAGGGCTGGCCTATTTTTAGCCCAAAGAATAAGCATTGCCATCCAACGTGGCAATGCTGCCAGCCTTTTGGGCACTTATCCCATTGACAGCGATGCGGACGAATTTTTCGATGCCCAATGAACTCCTGTCTTTTTAGGGTTCCGTAGCCAAATGGCAAAAAACGGAACCCTTATGGATTCGTCATGTCTGCCTGTCTGTCTGTCTGTCCGCCCGTCCGTATGTCACAGCCACTTTTTTCCGAAACTATAAGAACTATACTGTTGAAACTTGGTAAGTAGATGTATTCTGTAAACCGCAGTAAGATTTTCACACAAAAATAGAAAAAAAACAATAAATTTTGGGGTTCCCCATACTTACAACTGAAACTACAAAAATTTTTTTTCATCAAACCTGTACGTGTGGGGTATCTATGGATAGGTCTTCAAAAATGATATTGAGGTTTCTAATATAATTTTTTTCTGAACTGAATAGTTTGCGCGAGAGACACTTCCAAAGTGGTAAAATGTGTGTCCCCCCCCCTCTAACTTCTAAAATAAGAGAATGATAAAATTAAAAAAATATATATAATGTACATTACCATGTAAACTTCCACCGAAAATTGGTTTGAACGAGATCTAGTACTTAAGTAGTTTTTTTTTAATACGTCATAAATCGAAAACCGCAATGTACCTTTCACAAAGTTACAACGAACTACAAGAACTTTTATATTATGTTACTTGCTGCTACGGAACCCTTCATGGGCGAGTCCGACTCGCACTTGGCCGGTTTTTTTTTATTATTATTATCATTTGTACATAGTATATATATATATATTTTAGTTTGTGTGTACATATGTAAGTAATTATAAATAAAATAAATAGTTTTTCAATTAAATACTTAAATTCAGATTACCCACCAACTCAACTAAGCAGATATGGCTGAAAAACATGAAAATAGAAAATTTTATCCAGCTTTACCCCACTCTGGAGTATTACGGTCTTGGAACAATTCAGTAGATGCAAATCCCGGGTTCTCTGTAGAAAGTTGAATGGGCCTGTTTGAAATTAATTATTTCACTTTGACTTTATTTTTTGTTTTTTTTTTTTCATGAGCATGCACGCTATCCAAATACTCATTAATGAAAAATGGAATCCCTCTCCTTTCCACTAGTAATGCCTACATGGTAAGTAAGGTAATGTTACACGGTTCACTTTTGGCATTCAATTTGAGCGAATTCGATTGAATTTGTAAGTATAGACGCTGTTTGTTGAATGGTTAACTTTGATTCTATTCTTCCAAATTGATCAGTGAAAGTGACTAGATATTATTTAAGTAGGTAATGGCTATTACGTAAATGTAATGCAATACTTATACATAGCTCACGAAGAATACAACTGCTATTTGGTTTACTAGGTTAGAGCGAAATGGCAACATAATAGCTCAATAGTTTTTAGTTCACACTAGCTGCGCCCTGCGGTTTCACCCGCATAAGTCTCGATCCCGTGGGAATATCGGGATAAAAAGTATCCTATGTCCTTTCCCGGGACTCAAGCTATCTCAATACTAAACTTCATCTAAATCGGTTCAGCGGTTTAGGCGTGAAAAGGTAACATACAGACAGACAGACAGACAGAGTTACTTTCGAATTTATAATATTAGTATGGATTGCAAACTAAAGTGAGCCCGGCTCAGCTTGTAGAACTAGCACAGAATACTTAAAGTACTACGTACAGAAAGGCCACTCCCTTCCCCGCACTAACATCAGTTACCGCACCTCACCCCGCACTTCGGCGTATTCGTCGCAGTTCAAGAGCGCTCGCAAACACAAGTACCTCACGCACACATTCATACGTATACAAACGTCATTTTGTAATTAAATTATTTTGCGAGCGTTGTATGGAGTGTCCGGGGTGTGGAACTAGTGTAGTGGAGCCGGGAGATATTAGCTCAACTGTACTCAACCGTACTGTACCTAGTAGTTTTCAGGCGAGTTTTATGCCTATCGTCATATATAAAGCTCACTCATATCTGACCGTCATGCGCTATAAAGGCCGCTGCACACTTGTAACACCCGACACCATCCCACGCTTACTTATTGGCCAAATGACGAAAATAGCTCAACGAGATGAAAAATGTGGCCAATGAGTAAGCTTCATTGATGTCGCGTAACGTGGCGTGTTGTAAGTCTGTTTCCGCCTTAACTTTACTAGGACACTATCTACTAGTTTATAGCTTGCCTAATGGATTTTCAGTTAACCTTTGCAGAACAATGCCAATTACCTATTCTATTACTTAAAAAAAGGCTAAGTGCGAGTCGGCCTCGCACACGAAGGATTCCGTACCACCGTAAAATATTTAACACTACCTACATATAAAAAAAATCACGTTTGTTGTATGGGAGCCCCCTAAAACATTTATTTTATTCTGTTTTTAGTATTTGTTGTTATAGCGGCATCATCTGTGAAAATTTCAACTGTCTAGCTATCGCGGTTCTTGAGATACAGCCTGGTGACAGACAGATGGACGGACAGAGAGCGAAGTCTTAGTAATAGGGTTCCGTTTTTATCCTTTGGGTACGGAACCCTAAAAATGAAGCATAAAAATAACTGGGGTGAATCGACAGTCCATAAAAGTATTTTTTTATTGAAGGATGTCTATGTGCCATCTCTAATATATTAGTTCCACGGACACTCACGTTGCGATCAGCGCCAAAATGGCGAAAATCAAATGTCTTCATTTTGTCATCGATGCGATAGTATGAAGTTCAGCGTAAGTACTTGTATAATAGAGGTCAGTGTGAACTTAGAGTCTGTTTTACGAAAGAAGTCCCACCCCACGGCAATAAGTGGAACTAATTATTATTATCTGTTAGCAACATTCCTGCAACAACCCTCCTACCTCGCACACGTTTCGCTATTTAAGATTGTACATTTTATTAACCAGTGCCTATAATATGATGTTAAAATAAATAAATAAATAATTATTTATGATTACGTCGCACGAAAGTGGCGCCGCATCTACGAGCCTTCTTTCGTGAATCGGACTTTACCCCAGAGTTTGCGTCACTTTGCTCTGGCCACAGGTAACATACTCGTAGCTGTGTACCGTGCTATAGTCCGGCACGGTATAGTTATCTATACAGTGTTGAGACTCGGCCCTGTTCTCGAAATAATTACCTACAGCTGCGCGGTACGTAAACACACGATAGTTTGCGTCACTTTGCTCTGGCCACAGGTAACATACTCGTAGCTGTGTACCGTGCTATAGTCCGGCACGGTATAGTTATCTATACAGTATTGAGACTCGGCCCTGTTCTCGAAATAATTACCTACAGCTGCGCGGTACGTAAACACACGATAGTTTGCGTCACTTTGCTCTGGCCACAGGTAACATACTCGTAGCTGTGTACCGTGCTATAGTCCGGCACGGTATAGTTATCTATACAGTATTGAGACTCGGCCCTGTTCTAGAAATAATTACCTACAGCTGCGCGGTACGTAAACACACGATAGTTTGCGTCACTTTGCTCTGGCCACAGGTAACATACTCGTAGCTGTGTACCGTGCTATAGTCCGGCACGGTATAGTTATCTATACAGTATTGAGACTCGGCCCTGTTCTAGAAATAATTACCTACAGCTGCGCGGTACGTAAACACACGATAGTTTGCGTCACTTTGCTCTGGCCACAGGTAACATACTCGTAGCTGTGTACCGTGCTATAGTCCGGCACGGTATAGTTATCTATACAGTATTGAGACTCGGCCCTGTTCTAGAAATAATTACCTACAGCTGCGCGGTACGTAAACACACGATAGTTTGCGTCACTTTGCTCTGGCCACAGGTAACATACTCGTAGCTGTGTACCGTGCTATAGTCCGGCACGGTATAGTTATCTATACAGTATTGAGACTCGGCCCTGTTCTCGAAATAATTACCTACAGCTGCGCGGTACGTAAACACACGATAGTTTGCGTCACTTTGCTCTGGCCACAGGTAACATACTCGTAGCTGTGTACCGTGCTATAGTCCGGCACGGTATAGTTATCTATACAGTATTGAGACTCGGCCCTGTTCTCGAAATAATTACCTACAGCTGCGCGGTACGTAAACACACGATAGTTTGCGTCACTTTGCTCTGGCCACAGGTAACATACTCGTAGCTGTGTACCGTGCTATAGTCCGGCACGGTATAGTTATCTATACAGTATTGAGACTCGGCCCTGTTCTAGAAATAATTACCTACAGCTGCGCGGTACGTAAACACACGATAGTTTGCGTCACTTTACTCTGGTCACAGGTAACATACTCGTAGCTGTGTACCGTGCTATAGTCCGGCACGGTATAGTTATCTATACAGTATTGAGACTCGGCCCTGTTCTCGAAATAATTACCTACAGCTGCGCGGTACGTAAACACACGATAGGGCTTCCGCCTACAGAATTTTAATTTCATCAACCTACTTCGAGTTTCTTTCTAGTTTTGTGATTACATATAGGTAAAAATTATATTTTTTTATTTAAGAAAATGAAATTAGTTTTGACTGAAATAGGAAGAGTTCAATAAAAATACATGTTGTGTTTTTTGATTAGTAGGTTTAATAAAAAAAACTTATTGACGAATTCAAACAACCAAGAACAGCACAAATAGTCTGTAATTGCTCTTTGCCTTATTAAGTAAGTACTTTTACTTATTTCAATGAATATTTGTCACACATCGCACGCTTACTGCTTACAAAACCATCACACCGTGCGGCGTCCGTTCGTCACTGCGGGGCATTCGAGACTATTTGTTAACCGAGTGTAAACCGAACTGGAGGCGCGTAGGTATGACTCGCGTTCCGAGCGTTTCTATGAAGATACACTGACATATTGTTTATTAGAGGTCAGTGCGCCTATAGACATGTGGGGGTGACAGAGTGACAGAATATGTCAGGCGATGAAAAAGTCACCAAGGCGTCGTGAGTCGAGCTCGAGATGTTAACCGCAACGTTGCGGGCGGGGCTGGTGCTCGCGTGCGTGGTGAGCGCGTGTGCGGGCGGCAGCCGGTACGGGTTCTACCGCAGCATGGCGGGGAGCGGGCGGCGCGCGGGCCAGGCGCGGCGCGTGTTCGGCGGCGCGTCCACGCCGCTGAGCACGTTCCCGGCGGCGTGCGCGCTGTTGGACCACTACTGGACCGAACGCTGCTCGGCCTCCGTGCTGTCGCCGGACTGGGTGCTCACGGCCGCGCACTGTGTGACGTCGCAGATAGCCTACGTCAAGTACAACTCGCGCCACCCCTCTTCGCCCAGCGGCGACGTCTCCGCCGTCCGATACCTGTACCGCCACCCCGGGTAGGTGCCAGCTATGAATCTCGAGAGGCTGCGAGGCGCGTGAACGCGCTTCTTACCCCTGCTTGTGTGTTCAGCTACAAGGTCGTGGAGGAGGACGAGGGCCGCGGCATGGACGTGACGCTGCTGCTCCACGACGTGGGGATGCTGCGCACGCACTCCAAAATGAAGCTCGCCACCCCGCTCCCGACGAATCCCCTGGACGCCTTGTTCCAGTATAACCTCGAGGAGCTCAAAAACCACGAAGTGCAGGTAACAGTAATACCTAGTCCCGGTATGCAGCCACACTTTGTATACCGATGTGTCATACGGCGCTGAACAGTACGGGAAACTTCCCGCTGTTCACGCGGTTGCAATCAGAAACTGTAGAAAATTGCGTGCGATCCCAGTTAAATGACGTCAGAATGTCCAGAAGCACGTCTCGCTCTTGGCTATATACACTCGGCCACTTATCCGCGGCTGCCGCGTGCATGTAATGAGCGCAGTGAGTCTCGTATCTGTAGAAGGTCGCGTGTTGTGTCGGCAGGTGCTGGGCTTCGGGCTCACGGAGACGTCGGCGCTGGGCGAGGAGCTGTTCCAGGTGCAGCTTCGGCTGGTGGACTGCGAGCGCACTTCGTGGCAGCACTGCATATGCGGCGAGGGCGCGGCGCGCGCGGGCAAGGCGCAGGGCACGTGCTCGGGCGACTCGGGCGGGCCCGTGCTGTACCGCGGCGTGCAGGTGGGCATCACCTCCATGGGCCCGCTGGAGTGCGGCGCGGAGCCCGCGACTCCGGCGGAAGGCGCCACCAGCGTGTTGACGTCGCTGTACCAGTACGCGGAGCTGGTCAATGCTACCATGCACGACACAGAGTCGGCGATACGCATGCGCCGACTCTCGGCCACAAGCGCTTCCTCCCAACCCCGCGGCGCGCCGCTCGCGCTGGCAGCCGCCGCCGGCGCCGCGCTGCTCGCGCGTCCTCCGCGGTGAAGCGTGCCGGCCGCGCGCGCGTCACATGTTGCTTATGGCTTCCAGATTGTGATAAATAAAGAACTACGACGTTGACTCACTTACTTCCCACACGGGGTTCTTTACACTTGAAATGCCTACGTACGAGTAACGTACTTACCTACTTATCCATACTTTATCCATACTATAATATTATAAATTCGAAAGTAACTCTGTCTGTATGTTACCTTTTCACGCCTAAACCACTGAACGGATTTCGATTAAATTTGGCAGAGAGATAGATTGCATCCCGGGGAAGGACATAGGCTACTTTTTGTCTCAAAAAAACTTTTTAACAAAAAAAAAAACCGACTTCCAAAAAAACACTACAAAGTGAAAAATAACTTTAATTTCGGAAGTCGGTGTCTTTGGATCTGTATTTTAGTTTTTTGCCACCGACTTCCGAAATTAAAGTTATTTTTCACTTTGTAGTGTTTTTTTGGAAGTCGGTTTTTTTTTTGTTAAAAAGCTTTTATTTCACGCTTTTTAGTGGGTCTGCTTATAATTTATCTCAGTTACAATAGCCTAGTGTCAACTTTCTCATCGCCTTTTACAAAATATTGCTTTTACCGATGCAGGGAAGTTAATTGTTGAAGAGTTCTCCTGGTCCACCATCAGCTCCATATCACTATTCACATTGTGACGAGCATAAATTGCTTAGCAACCATGTTAAAGTATCGAATCGCAACCCGTGAAATAGTACGGAGATATTATTGAGTAGTTCCGGTGGCCATCTGTGGTCTTCATCATCAGTTCCACTTCACCAAATGGTGCTTTCCGAGAGCAAATGCACGAGTGTTACTATAAATAATTTTGAAAGAATTTTCTTTTAACTCCAAGCCGTTGAGGAGTTGTACCTTCCATCATCAGCTCATCCACCTGAGATGATGATTATCAGATGCAAATACTTAAACAGCTTAAGAAAATATATGAAAATGGTACTATGTGCCTATAAAATTTGAAGGTTGCCCTCGATTTCCCTGGGAGCCCATCATCAGATCCTGACCTGATGATCATGCAACCACTTGGGAAGTATACCCTTTCAAACAAAAGAAAAAATTTCCAAATCGGTCCAGGCGTCTCCGAGAAATCGCGGAACATACATAAAAAAAAAAAGTTTCCGACGAATTGAGAACCTCCTCCTTTTTTTGAAGTCGGTTAAAAATATACCTAAAGGAGGGATATAGGGGATGAAAGTTTGTATGGGAAAATGTTATTTCTTAAGGGGGTACCCCGACCAAAACCGCGTTTTTCTTCGTTATTAATGTTCGATATCCTATCATCACATTGCACGTTATTAAAATACAATTAAAATCTCCTTTTAAAAAAGTGACTAAAATTATTGATTGCATGCATGTTTTGATAAATTTGACGTTCTATTAATTTGAGGATTTCACCAATAAAGAGATAATTTAAAATTCTAAATAATCCATGTTTTAATTTATTTAAAAAGATCGCTATTCATTTTTTATTAAAATAATTCCAAAAATTGTGCGAGTTCTATGATAAAGGGGCGTGCGCAGGGTGCGCTGCATCCCTTTCGTACGAGGAAGTCGTGTCGCTCTCTGTTTCTGTCGCATCGCAATGCTCAAGGTTATTTGGTCGGGGTACCGCCTTAAGTTAGGGATATGAAAATTTCAATTTATGCTTTTGTTAACAAATAATGAATTACGTTTTTCTAAAATGATCCCTCAAGAGGGTAAAATAGGGGATGATTTTAAAATTCACATGTAATGATGATATATGATATAGACTCAATAAGCAAATAAAGAACATGTGGCGCTGTCCTAATAGAAACCGATCGTCGCGACCATTTGTTCGTGATCATCACTTTCTATAGCTACACTAGAAGTTCAGTAAAATTGTTACTAACCCTAGGGGCTCCTGTCTCAAATAAAAGTTTTCTGTTTCTGTTAGGGCAGCGCGCAGCGGGAAAGAGCAACCAAAGTCGCGGGTCGCCGGAGACGCTCGCAGTCGCTCTCGCAGGTTAGGCAGTGTTTGGTCTCGGCACTTACTAATGTATCGAGCTGGCGGAGACTCATTGGTGTGATCTGTAACAATGGAAATACACACGAGTGAGTACACCAAGTAGTGCTGTGAATATTTATATGTATCGAGCCGGCGGAGACTCCTTGGTGTGATTATGCTTTTCGTTTTATATCTGTCGGAGTCATTCGTTTGACTATTCGTACGCCAGCGCCGCCCGGCGGCTCTCGAAAGAGTCGAGCCTGTGTTCGTGGGGAGTCGACGAGAGCGAGCAGCGAGGCAGAGCGGCTCTCTTGACATTGGACATCGTGCGGACAACATGTGCTCAGAAACTGTCTCGCGTACTATATCTAGTCGTTACGTGTACCTACAGTATGTGATTCGCTAGTGCGATTAATTTGTTCACATATTATAATTTGATTTGAACTGTAAACGGTTTTTCCATTGCGCAATAACCAACACTACCCGTAGTATGCCCACCATCCATAGTAATTAAAATATGGCTGTTAATAACAAGACACACGTACCTTCTCCGCCATAACAAACTAACAATTTGCCAATGACTTCGCCCGCTTTAGTACTTTCCCTTGTTAATTTATACACCCCCTTCGACCCCTTTAAAGGAAAGTTTTGGTACATTAAATATTTCGATCATGATTATTATATGTGCCTAGATTAATATGTTGCTTGTTTGGGCACAGCGCACGGTGCGGGCACAAGCGCATGGTGGGGCTCTTGCGCAGGTGACAGGTATTCTGTGAACGACGTAAATTGTATGCAAGTTTAACCCAAGATATGAAAGTTTTCATATAAACTTAATCCCCCTTTTAACCCCTTTAACTACAATAAGTACATTGTGAGTGCGTCAAGAGGACGACAACACTGAGTAATCAGAGGTACTGCGGCATACAATATAGTAATATTTATATCTGAATCAGGAGTGCGTCAAGAGGAGGACAACACTCAGTGATCAGCGGTACTGCGGCATACAATATAGTAACATTTATATCTGAATCAGGAGTGCGTCAAGAGGAGGACAACACTCAGTGATCAGCGGTACTGCGGCATACAATATAGTAACATTTATATCTTAATCAGGAGTGCGTCAAGAGGAGGACAACACTCAGTGATCAGCGGTACTGCGGCATACAATATAGTAACATTTATATCTGAATCAGGAGTGCGTCAAGAGGAGGACAACACTCAGTGATCAGCGGTACTGCGGCATACAATATAGTAACATTTATATCTTAATCAGGAGTGCGTCAAGAGGAGGACAACACTCAGTGATCAGCGGTACTGCGGCATACAATATAGTAACATTTATATCTTAATCAGGAGTGCGTCAAGAGGAGGACAACACTCAGTGATCAGCGGTACTGCGGCATACAATATAGTAACATTTATATCTGAATCAGGAGTACGTCAAGAGGAGGACAACACTCAGTGATCAGCGGTACTGCGGCATACAATATAGTAACATTTATATCTGAATCAAGAGTGCGTCAAGAGGAGGAGAACACTGAGTAATCAGCGGTACTGCGGCATACAATATAGTAACATTTATATCTTAATCAGGAGTGCGTCAAGAGGAGGACAACACTGAGTAAACAGCGATACTGCGGCATACAATATAGTAACATTTATATCTTGTGCACTTCGAACCTCTAAAAAAATGGTCGAACAACGCGTGTTTTAGAAAGGGTATGTGTAGTTATTGATATCCACTTAATTATTATGCTGTCTTGTAAGTGTTAGAATGGTTACTAGTTACCTACTGCGTATGAAAGTACCTATGAATATGGTGTGTAGGGAATGTATTTTATGAAGAAAAGCACAGAAAGACAAGACATTTATTAATTCGATTTAAACAATAAGCAATATTAGACATATTATGACACATACAGAACGTAGTTATCAGCCATAATCAAGATATAATATCGTACGTGAACACGGAACACTGTAAGTAGTCAATATTTCGCAAGAAATCTGATGTTAATAATATTTCCATCCATTTCACTACATAGGCAGAGCTTCCGCTTCGCAACACGCTAGGATCCGAGCGGTGAATGCTTTACGACTCCCGCACCCCCGGCCATAGGCAGAGCTTCCGCTTCGCAACACGCTAGGATCCGAGCGGTGAATGCTTTACGACTCCCGCACCCCTGGCCATAGGCAGAGCTTCCGCTTCGCAACACGCTAGGATCCGAGCGGTGAATGGTTTACGACTCCCGCACCCCCGGCCATAGGCAGAGCTTCCGCTTCGCAACACGCTAGGATCCGAGCGGTGAATTGTTTACGACTCCCGCACCCCCGGCCATAGGCAGAGCTTCCGCTTCGCAACACGCTAGGATCCGAGCGGTGAATGCTTTACGACTCCCGCACCCCCGGCCATAGGCAGAGCTTCCGCTTCGCAACACGCTAGGATCCGAGCGGTGAATGCTTTACGACTCCCGCACCCCCGGCCATAGGCAGAGCTTCCGCTTCGCAACACGCTAGGATCCGAGCGGTGAATGGTTTGCGACTCCCGCACCCCCGGCCATAGGCAGAGCTTCCGCTTCGCAACACGCTAGGATCCGAGCGGTGAATGGTTTGCGACTCCCGCACCCCCGGCCATAGGCAGAGCTTCCGCTTCGCAACACGCTAGGATCCGAGCGGTGAATGGTTTGCGACTCCCGCACCCCCGGCCATAGGCAGAGCTTCCGCTTCGCAACACGCTAGGATCCGAGCGGTGAATGCTTTGCGACTCCCGCACCCCCGGCCATAGGCAGAGCTTCCGCTTTGCAACACGCTAGGATCCGAGCGGTGAATGCTTTACGACTCCCGCACCCCCGGCCATAGGCAGAGCTTCCGCTTCGCAACACGCTAGGATCCGAGCGGTGAATGCTTTACGACTCCCGCACCCCTGGCCATAGGCAGAGCTTCCGCTTCGCAACACGCTAGGATCCGAGCGGTGAATGCTTTGCGACTCCCGCACCCCCGGCCATAGGCAGAACTTCCGCTTCGCAACACGCTAGGATCCGAGATCCGAGCGGTGAATGCTTTGCGACTCCCGCACCTCCGGCCATAGGCAGAGCTTCCGCTTCGCAACACGCTAGGATCCGAGCGGTGAATGGTTTACGACTCCCGCACCCCCGGCCATAGGCAGAGCTTCCGCTTCGCAACACGCTAGGATTCGAGCGGTGAATGCTTTGCGACTCCCGCACCCCTGGCCATAGGCAGAGCTTCCGCTTCGCAACACGCTAGGATCCGAGCGGTGAATGCTTTGCGACTCCCGCACCCCCGGCCATAGGCAGAACTTCCGCTTCGCAACACGCTAGGATCCGAGATCCGAGCGGTGAATGCTTTGCGACTCCCGCACCCCCGGCCATAGGCAGAGCTTCCGCTTCGCAACACGCTAGGATCCGAGCGGTGAATGGTTTGCGACTCCCGCACCCCCGGCCATAGGCAGAGCTTCCGCTTCGCAACACGCTAGGATCCGAGCGGTGAATGGTTTGCGACTCCCGCACCCCCGGCCATAGGCAGAGCTTCCGCTTCGCAACACGCTAGGATCCGAGCGGTGAATGGTTTGCGACTCCCGCACCCCCGGCCATAGGCAGAGCTTCCGCTTCGCAACACGCTAGGATCCGAGCGGTGAATGCTTTGCGACTCCCGCACCCCCGGCCATAGGCAGAGCTTCCGCTTCGCAACACGCTAGGATCCGAGCGGTGAATGGTTTGCGACTCCCGCACCCCTGGCCATAGGCAGAGCTTCCGCTTCGCAACACGCTAGGATCCGAGCGGTGAATGCTTTGCGACTCCCGCACCCCCGGCCATAGGCAGAGCTTCCGCTTCGCAACACGCTAGGATCCGAAATCCGAGCGGTGAATGCTTTGCGACTCCCGCATCCTCGGCCATAGGCAGAGCTTCCGCTTCGCAACACGCTAGGATCCGAGCGGTGAATGCTTTGCGACTCCCGCACCCCCGGCCATAGGCAGAGCTTCCGCTTCGCAACACGCTAGGATCCGAGATCCGAGCGGTGAATGCTTTGCGACTCCCGCATCCTCGGCCATAGGCAGAGCTTCCGCTTCGCAACACGCTAGGATCCGAGCGGTGAATGCTTTGCGACTCCCGCACCCCCGGCCATAGGCAGAGGTGGAACACCGCGGTAAGAGTCCGGCATGCCCCTCTGTCACCCCCGCGATGGAGGAAGTAAAACCTTGTAGCAACCGCCAGGGGCACACGGCACCACTGTACCGTCGAACAGCCATATTAACCGCCAGGGGCACACGGCACCACTGTACCGTCGAACAGCCATATCAACCGCTAGGGGCACACGGCACCACTGTACCGTCGAACAGCCATATCAACCGCCAGGGGCACACGGCACCACTGTACCGTCGAACAGCCATATCAACCGCCAGGGGCACACGGCACCACTGTACCGTCGAACAGCCATATCAACCGCCAGGGGCACACGGCACCACTGTACCGTCGAACAGCCATATCAACCGCCAGGGGCACACGGCACCACTGTACCGTCGAACAGCCATATCAACCGCCCCAGGTACACGGCACCACTGTACCGTCGAACAGCCATATCAACCGCCAGGGGCACACGGCACCACTGTACCGTCGAACAGCCATATCAACCGCCAGGGGCACACGGCACCACTGTACCGTCGAACAGCCATATCAACCGCCAGGGGCACACGGCACCACTGTACCGTCGAACAGCCATATCAACCGCCCCAGGTACACGGCACCACTGTACCGTCGAACAGCCATATCAACCGCCAGGGGCACACGGCACCACTGTACCGTCGAACAGCCATATCAACCGCCAGGGGCACACGGCACCACTGTACCGTCGAACAGCCATATCAACCGCCCCAGGTACACGGCACCACTGTACCGTCGAACAGCTATATCAACCGCCAGGGGCACACGGCACCACTGTACCGTCGAACAGCCATATCAACCGCCAGGGGCACACGGCACCACTGTACCGTCGAACAGCCATATTAACCGCCAGGGGCACACGGCACCACTGTACCGTCGAACAGCCATATCAACCGCCAGGGGCACACGGCACCACTGTACCGTCGAACAGCCATATCAACCGCCAGGGGCACACGGCACCACTGTACCGTCGAACAGCTATATTAAAAGTTGCCAGAACTGGGTGCTTACTCTTCAATTTAATTCCGATAGATCGACATTGGAATTGTGACGTTTCGTCCTCTTGAGTTCGATGCTAGCGCCAAACGGTTTTTAAATTGGGTGCCCATTTTGGGGAACTAAGTGGAATTGGGATCGGGCTTGGCGTGGTGTAAACGGTACTCTTGACTGTACTTTGACAGCTGTGTGTTGCGTCATTATTGCGTTGGGATAGTTTGTTGATAGTGATTTTCCCAATAACCCAATAACAAAAGTGTAACTTGTTAGAAATTGTTTTGCGTTTTAAGTGGTTTTCTGTGGGTTATAAGAGTATAATATGGCGCGATAAGCAGTAATAGATAGTGTTTTACGTAATTCCAATAAAAAAACTGAAACGAAGACGAGATGAGCGTCGGATGACGCGTTATGCCGACGAAGCGCTTTCTACGAATGAATACGAATTTAAAGCAAATTATAGAGTGAGCAGGGATTTTATTCCTCTTTCGTATAACATAAAAACATTTTTATCCTATCAATAAAAGCTTTCTAGAACATTAACTTACTAAAATCGGACTTCGGCATGTTTCATTATACAAAATTATTTTTATCTCTACCTAAAACCAGTAGACCGATTTACATAACTCAAACTAGAATATCAATTTAAACAATGCTCTCATTTGATACCTACTAAAACCTCGCAAATCTTCCTATAAACAAAAAACCTCGTTTTCAAGTTACGTAATTATTCTATCATTTTTCTTCATACATTAAAATTCTCAAAAATTCTATGTTAAATATTCCTATCAGATTCTAAATTCTAATACGAAAACTAAGAATAAAAACAAGTTTGAAAGCTAATGAGAACAAGATATAATGTGATATTAGGAGGAGATTTAAATATAAATATCTTAGACAGCTGTCTTGTTCTTAGATCTAATGTTGGAATATAAATTCATACAACATATCAAAGTTCCCACACGTATCTCACAAGCTACCTCAGCATGCTTAGACTTCATTTTTACAAATCTATATACTTATAATAAATCTGTAGAGAGGTCAATTCTGTACATGAAATATATTTTCAAAATAACTATCAGGGGGTGATTAGTGATCGATACTGATGCCAAAAATGCAATCAGTAAAATTTTTGTCTGTCTGTCTGTCTGTATGTTCCTTATAGAAACAAAAACTACTGGACGGATTTTAACGAAACTTGGTACAATTATTCTTCATACTCCTGGGCAGGTTATAGTATACTTTTCATCACGCTACAATCAATAGGAGCAGAGTAGTGAAGGCAAATGTTGGGAAAACAGGAGAAGTTACTCCATTTTTTAAGCTTCCGTCGCGTGTGTAGCCTTAATGGTTAAAGTTACATAGAAATCATGTATGACGGAAATATTCTACATAAAATTGTCTAAAAAATATCCCGCAACAGCATATGTCTATCTTTTATGGTTGACTCACAATAACACGTGTAACTCCTGATAGCTTAGCAGTTCGGAGCATTCTGATTATATTTGTTTACTCTTACGTTTATAATACTCTCACTCATCCCTAATTTGAAAAAGTTAACATTATTACCTATTCAATAAAAAAAGAATCATGGAAATCGGTATAGAAACACCAAACTTACACATGAAATAAGGGGTCCATATTGGCTCAACTAAAGTTCTTTACCCGAAATTGTTCTTCCTAACGATTTGTAATCCGAATGATCACTCTTCCTAAAATTTTTCATCCTAAAGTTTTCATTCATACTATTTGTAGTGCTACCGGCGATGTTCATAACACTCATGTTTCCGAAAATTGTAATTAATAATATCATTAATGTAAATATTTTAAACTCCTACTGTTTTTTATCATAACGCTTTTATTCCTAAACATAACTACCATAATATTTTCATGGCCTGGGAGTTGATACGGGTAAGTAATATATGATATAATTACAAAACCTCTAATATTTACAAGATATAACAAGTAACAACTGAACCTATAATTTTATTCGATATAATGATCAGTTAATATAATAAGCGATTGATATAATTTTAATGCAACTAATTTCTATAAGAATAACAGACAATTAATATAAAATCGTTTGATATACCACTCAATAGACATAAAACCTTTGTAGTCTAATATGATAAACACTTTTTTTTTTTCATCCTATGTCATCCTATGTCGACGGAGCCCCGCTTCGCGGGGCCCCTATTTCTGTGTAAAGGGATTAAAGTAACCTAACCAAACCGAACCTCGGGGTGCCCTTCGCTCGCCCTTGCATCCTATGACGACGGAGCCCCACTTCGCGGGGCCCCTATTTCTGTGTAAAGGGTTTAAAGTAACCTAACCAAACCGAACCTCGGGGTGCCCTTCGCTCGCTCTTTCATCCTATGTCGACGGAGCCCCACTTCGCGGGGCCCCTATTTCTGTGTAAAGGGTTTAAAGTAACCTAACCAAACCTAACCTCGGGGTGCCCTTCGCTCGTTTTTGCATCTTATGTCGACGATCTAAACAAAAAAGATATGACTTTGAATATCGCTCAACTAGGTTTTAATACTGTGACTAATTGGCTTCATAGCAATTTACTAACATTAAATGCCGAAAAAACCAAATATATTCACTTCTCCATGCGCAAGCCTCAGCTTAACATTACTAACCCCTATCTATACGCCCATCAATGTGGAAACCGTACAATCACCATGTGTAATTGTCCTTTTATCCGCAAAACAAGCAACATTAAATACCTGGGGGTAATATTGGACGACACACTCTCTTTTAAAAAACATATTGAAAGCCTAGTTAAAAGAGTGCGCAAACTAATATATGTTTTTAAAAAATTGCGAACATTAGCAGATTCAAAATTAATCACACAAGTTTATTTGGCCCTATGTCAATCTATAATTCAATACTGTATCACTTCTTGGGGTGGCGCACCAAAAACTAACTTGCTTCCTCTTGAAAGAGCTCAGAGAGCAGTTTTAAAGGTAGCAAACTTCCATCCCTTCTTTTTTCCCACAGATCTGCTGTATAAATCCTGCAATGTACTAACTGTTCGCCAGCTTTTCATTATGCACTTAGTATTAAAACAGCACACCATGCTTGCCTACAATGCCGACAACACTAACAAGAGACGGAATGATTTAGTATGCATATCTAGCGCAACCTCAAAACATGTCTTTGTAGAAAGATTTTTAACTTTCTTAGGCCCATTCCTGTACAATAGATTAAATAGAAAACTAAATATCTATAAACTAAATTACTATAGCTGTAAAAAAATTATTCTTAATTATTTATTAACCATCGACTATGCACAGACAGAAAACCTACTTATTGTCTGCAAATAGAACAGCTAACATGCTATTTTATCTACTTTTAGTTAAGTACCTAAGTTTTAATTTAGTTTTTACGTTATACTCATTGTTAATTTATTACATAAAGTATTTATGCGCTTTCTAGCCTGAAGCACAGGTTCAACCTAGTTCAGGCAAATTAGCAACTGTGCGCTATTTTAATTGTTAAGCTATTCAGTGTAAATGTATCCTCTTTTATAAATAAACGATATTATTATTATTATTAATAATAGTGTAAAAGATGGTTATGTTGAGAAAATATAGGAAAACAGATTTAAAAAGTATAATAGATTTTTATTGCTACTGACATTATGAAGTTGAATGATTCGGAATTATGAACATTAGAGACAGAGTAGTTAGGAATTGTGATTGTTAGGATGAAAAATGTTAGGAAGAACATTTTCGGATTTCCAATTATCGGAGTTGAAAATTTAGGTGAATTTTGGCGCACCCTGAAATAAGCCATCGCGCCGTCGCACGTGAAGACTGAATCATACTATAAGGATTATTTTTGTGTAACAGTTGCCGCGCTCGACACGGGTCGCGCGCGGCGGCGGTAGGGTATAAAAAGGCGGGGGAGGTCCGAGAGCGAGCTTCATCCGAAATCTGAATCTGCACCTAGATCTCAGAATCCCCACAGTTCAGCAATTCATGAAACGCCTTTCCAAGCGCTTCTTTGATAATGCTATAAAGCATCCCAATCCCCTGATTGCGGCGGCCTCCCGATACACTCCTTCCCGCATAAGTAGGATTCGCCGACCTAGGCATGCTCTCACCATCCCCGACGACGCTATCACACTCCTCCAGGAGAGTAGTAAAGCCACCAGCACGCTCAAAAAACACACACACAAGACCCGTAATTCCAACCCCAAAGGGTTAAAAAGGGGGATGAAGTTGTGTATGAAAGTCCGTCAGTTTAAAAGTTAGGGTCTTCAAATTTTGTATTTAGGCTAACGATTGAAAATTAATTTATACGTGTCTCAGCGTTTTTGATAATTTCTCCCCCAAAGGGGGATGAACGAACTGACTGAAATATCAACGCACAGTCTAAACCGCTGGTCCTAGGGACATGAGTTTTGGAGGTTGTGTTCTTTGTGCAGAGTAGGTATCGAATAAGAAGGGGTTTTTGGAAATTCAACCTTTAAGGGGGTGAAAAGGGGGGATTTTGTTTGTATGAAAAATCTTATTTATTGAGTTAATAACCTTGAAACTTGGCACGAATACTTATCTAAGTAAATTATGAAGTTTGGAATTTTTCGTTTTTCTAAAATACCCCCTAAAGAGGTAATGGGGGGTGTTAAAATTTGTATGGAAGAATTTTAACGCCCTGTCCGATTAACTTGAAACTCAGTATTTATACTAAGGACTAAAAATAATTAATAATGTGTATCAGGGTTTTTCGAAAATCTACCCCTAACTGTATGAAAAGAGGTAGTTAATTTTAAAGGGGAGGATTTTAGTGCGTGGCTTGATTAGCTCGAAAATTGGTATAAATAAACTTTGAGTCAAGTTATGAACACTTCTTAAACGATTTTTCAATATTCTACCCCTGTGGGGGTGAAAAGCGGGGATAGTTTCTTTGAAAAATCTGATTCCTTTGTTCTATAAACTTAAAAATTGGCCCGAATACTTATTTATTTAAGTTAATTATAAAGATCATACCAACATACATTTTCGAAACTTTTAGAGGAAAGTACGAATTTCACGCGGACGAAGTCGCGGGCAGAAGCTAGTTTTAAATATAGACATACTTATACCACCGTGGAAGAATTAGGTTCCTCAGGCCACTGTGCAACCATCTTTCGCATGAAATCACCTAGCAAAATTGGAATGAAATAATACAATTAAATAAAAATATAGATGAAAACTACATAGCAATTAATAATATACTTATTAAATAAAATTTTAAACATTCTGCTAAAGCAAATAAAAAAAAAACGATATATAAGAAGTACTGGCTACAGGCTAACCAAGGGTATTAAGTTACCTTGTAAAAACAAAAGGCTACTTAAAATACTTACCATTAAAACAAACAATCCCATATTATAAAAAGTACGAAAAAACCCTAAAGCAATCTGTAGTGTCAGGAAAAAAATTACAATATATTATTATTATTCCGTTTATTTGTATATTTACATACTTATTTAACTACATTTTTAAATATTTCTTAAAATATAAAAAATAAGTATAAAATATATTTAAAAATATTAAAAAAAGTACTATTATTATTTCCTTTACTTCATTATTTACATATAAAAATTATAAATTATATTTTTAAATATTAGGATATAAAAAATATAAAAACATTTAGAATTATAAAAAATAGTAGTCCGCCGGTGTCGGGAGCAGGGTCCAAGCTACTGGTGGTTAGGGCTCCCGAGACAGGAACCTCCTCACAATGCGAGCCGTATCGAGGAGTAGGTACTGCCTTCTGAATCAGGCCCTTGATCCAACTGCCTAACGAGAGCCTCGATAGATGTTGATCGAGGCCTTCGGCCATAAGGCTATTGGCCGATACGACAATCGGCATGATAGCCGAGCTCACATTCCACATGTCAACAACCTCGTGTGCTAAGTCAAGATATTTAATTTGTTTCTCTCTCTCAGCTTTCACGAAGTTCCCGTCATGTGGAATGGTAACATCGACAATCATTGTGCGGCGCGCTAATCGATCTATCACCACTATATCAGGCTTATTGGCGACAATAATCCTGTCAGTAATGATAGACCGATCCCAGTACAACGTGACATGGTCATTTTCAAGAACTGGGTCGGGCACATACTTGTACCTCAGACTCTACAAGTTTATATTTCAAAGCAAGTTGCTGGTGAATAATCCTGGCTAGTTGGTTATGCCTGTGCAAGTACTCGCCGTCAGCCAGACGGGAACAACCAGAGATAATATGTCTGATAGAGTCCCGACACACGTGGACCGTCTTGTCGCGCGTCGTTCACAATATGTCTCCGGTTGTATACAAGCAAGTGTTTTCGAACTGAACAGACAGCTGTGCTGCTGGACAGTTTGTTGCGCCACTTCTCCCCAGCGAAAGCACCAGGAAGTGGTGAAGGGCGGGCGTGCCGGGGGACTGCCTTTTGTAATGTTGACGTTCGAAAAGTGCTGATTCTCAGCCTAGTTTGTGGCGTTCGAAAAGTGCTGATTCTCAGCCTAGTTTGTGACGTTCTAAAAGTGCTGATTTTCAGCCTAGTTTGTGGCGTTCGAAAAGTGCTGATTCTCAGACTAGTTTGTGACGTTCGAAAAGTGCTGACTCTCAGACTAGTTTGTGACGTTCGGAAAGTGCTGATTCTCAGCCTAGTTTGTGACGTTCTAAAAGTGCTGATTTTCAGCCTAGTTTGTGACGTTCTAAAAGTGCTGATTCTCAGTCTAGTTTGAATAAATGACTTTTGATTTGATTTGATTTGATTTGGGGGGTTATTGAAGAGCTATGTTGCAATAGGTAAAAAGGTTCAGGATGTTATTTTCCATTAAACGTCGGTATTTTTTTTAAATGTTATACGTAAGTACTTGGGTCACTGGGTCAATGAGAAACTGAATGATGATATGGACATGGATAGGGAGCGCAGAGCATTGTCGGTAAGGAGTAATATGCTTTCTCGCAGGTTTGCGAGATGCTCACGTGACGTTAAAATCACACTTTTTAAAAGCTATTGCCAAACTTTATACACATGCAACCTGTGGAGCAATTACACTAAGAAAGCTTGCAATGCTCTGCGCGTCCAGTATAACAACGCGTTCAGGGGTTTGTTGGGGCTCCCATGGCGGTGCAGTGCCTCCGGCATGTTCGCCGAACACAGCACGGACGGCTTTCAGGCGGTGCTGCGCAAAAGGTCGGCCTCCCTTTGGTCTCGGGTAAGGGGTAGTACCAACACGCTTCTGAGCGTGGTGTCGAACAGAGTGGACAGCCAAATCCTGAGGCATTGGTCGCTCATGCATGTCCAAAATAATAATAATTTTAAATTTTTATAATTTTAAATTTTACTAACATAGCTATAAGTATCTATACTAACATAATATGGACTTGTATTTAAATTAGTATGCTGGTCTGAAATAAATATTTTCAATTTCAATATACTCATAACATTTTAATTAAAAAACTTTTTTACAAAAAAAACAGCCGACTTAAAAAAAAACAGAAGAAAAAAAATTATATACAGACATACGGGTCGAATACAGAACCTCCTTTTTTGAAGTCGCGTAAAAATAAAGTGTCGGCCAGAGAAAAAACTATTTGGTTTCATATGACGAAATAACATCTTGAAAATTTTTGAATATTATACGAAACTAGAATTAACCGGCTTCTCTTTGAGGTTGAAAATGCCAAAAATCTTATTTTTAACCGACTTTAAAAAGGAGGTTCTGTATTCGACCCGTATGTATGTTCGTATGTCCGCGATTATCTCAAAAACTTCTGAACCGATTTTGATAATTCTTTCATTATTGTGATCTACATACTTTCAGGAAGGTTAAAACCTTCCTGAAAGTATGTAGATCTAGGTATTATATAATACATTAGGTAATTATTCTTATGTACAAACTCAAACTCAAACTCAAACTCAAAGCATTTATTTCAATTAAACCATTTACAGGCACTTTTGAATTGTCAAGAAGTCAGTCAGTCAGAAAAAGTGAAGCTAGTTGCCCATTCCAAAGCGTAGGTACCTATGGAGAAGAACGGGCAAGAAACTCCATGGACACTCTTTTAAATCAAAATAATGTGGTTACAAAGTCTTGTTTACATCATTCATGTTAAAAATTATACATGTGAGAACGATGCAGAACGTTAAAAGCGTCCATAATGAAAAGATGAGAAAAAACAACAATTCAAATAATAAATTAAAATAAGCCATGGCAGCAAAGAGATGACCAGTCCCTACTGACGGCGCCCGTTCACGAACATGACGCATGCATCAGCACCATTCAGCTCAACCATTTTGAAGGGAGCTAAATGATCCAACACATGCGCCACCATCAGCGAGACATTTGAGTGAGCATGACATACTCTCAGCCGCCAGAGCACATTCAAGTCAATGAAAGACGTACCCAGTAAATGGTAGCTTTATAGTGTGTACATCGTACTCACACATGTGTTATGCAATTATACAATACTAGGAGATTGAATTTATACAATGCAAAGATAGACTTACAATCTTCAGCAGCTCCAACAGTATTTTCAAGTGTTAATCAATTAGTTGTGGTTGTGGAGCAGGACCAGCATTGAGCCAGGCATTTTTATCCGCGATGTAATCCCCTAACTTATAATATGCCTGCCTGCATAGTGTGCGTTTAATACAAGACTTGAATTTTGTCTCATTCAGTTGAAGAATGTGGGGAGGTATTTTATTATAACATTTTAAACAGTACCCCATAAAAGATGAGTCTACTTTAGCTAGTCTGAAACCTGGTTGAACTAATAGGTCCCTATTTCTAGTACTATAATTATGTCTCTCACCTCTTTTACTAAAAAGATGTACGAAGTTATATGCATAAATGTACTGCATCTCCGGCATTTCTATGGGAATTTTGATGATTCTTCTAGTCGGTGTCTTCAATTCTTCAATGCATTAGTGTTAATTGAATTTTTGTGGGGTAGGTACCTACACCTAAAAAGTGAAAAATTAAAACTTTTTTACAAAAAAAAACTACAAAGTGAAAAATAACTTAAATTTCGGAAGTCGGTGTCAAAAAACGAAAATGCGGAACCAACGACACCGACTTCCGAAATTAAAGTTATTTATCACTTTGTAGCATTTTTTTTTGAAGTCAGTTGTTTTTTTTTTTTTTTGTAAAAAAGTTTTTATTTTTTGAGTACATTATGAATGATGTTATTATTGATTTGTTTGCAAAAAATGAAGGTAAGTACCCCCTGACTACCTGCAGCCTGCAGGAGATGTGGCTCGTGCAATAGATACAACGTGAAAGTAGTACCCCCTGACTGCAGCCTGCAGGAGATGTGGCTCGTGCAATAGATACAACGTGAAAGTAGTACCCCCTGACTGCAGCCTGCAGATGTGTCTCGTGCAATAGATACAACGTGAAGGTAAGTACCCCCTGACTGCAGCCTGCAGGAGATGTGGCTCGTGCAATAGATACAACGTGAAAGTAGTACCCCCTGACTGCAGCCTGCAGGAGATGTGGCTCGTGCAATAGATACAACGTGAAAGTAGTACCCCCTGACTGCAGCCTGCAGATGTGCCTCGTGCAATAGATACAACGTGAAAGTAGTACCCCCTGACTGCAGCCTGCAGAAGATGTGGCTCGTGCAATAGATACAACGTGAAAGTAGTACCCCCTGACTGCAGCCTGCAGGAGATGTGGCTCGTGCAATAGATACAACGTGAAAGTAGTACCCCCTGACTGCAGCCTGCAGATGTGCCTCGTGCAATAGATACAACGTGAAAGTAGTACCCCCTGACTGCAGCCTGCAGATGTGCCTCGTGCAATAGATACAACGTGAAGGTAGTACCCCCTGACTGCAGCCTGCAGATGTGCCTCGTGCAATAGATACAACGTGAAGGTAGTACCCCCTGACTGCAGCCTGCAGATGTGCCTCGTGCAATACAACGCGCCCAGCTGAACATTGCAACATTTGCAAACAAATCGCCATCCACCACAACGACGTGGAAGGGAATGCATTCGAAGAAAAACTAGTCTTAAGCAGCCTCTTGACATGATACAGGACAGTCCTGTAAGCGCTTGGCGTTACGCCGAGTGTTGCAATACTTGCAATGGAGCAGTCAGGCAGTCAGGAGTCATACGCATTCACAGAGCACAAGCGATGTACCTATTACCTACATGTATTGTTTAGAAATAATCACAGTGGCAGGACCTGATGAAACACGGCGAATCAGGCGTAGCGGGGCCTCGCGGGGGAGAGGCGCAGGGCCGCGGGCGGGGCGAAGCCTTCCGCGGCAACTAGTTGTGCGTCATGGCGACAACGACGGACGTCGCAGGCTCTAATGAAAAAATAATGACGTCAACGCGCGCTCTCTTCATCGAGTCAATTAGTGGAGATCGTGTCACCGCTGCGGCCGACACTCACTCGGCACTGTGGCTGCCTCGGCGGTCTCGGCACAGGGCGCTGAGGAGTCTCCTGCTCCAGCCACGTCGGAGTGTGCTCGCGCCGGACTGTGTCGCTACAACTATTAGTGGAGATCGTGTCACCGCTGCGGCCGACACTCACTCGGCACTGTGGCTGCCTCGGCGGTCTCGGCACAGGGCGCTGAGGAGTCTCCTGCTCCAGGCACGTCGGAGTGTGCTCGCGCCGGACTGTGTCGCTACAACTATTAGTGGAGATCGTGTCACCGCTGCGGCCGACACTCACTCGGCACTGTGGCTGCCTCGGCGGTCTCGGCACAGGGCGCTGAGGAGTCTCCTGCTCCAGACACGTCGGAGTGTGCTCGCGCCGGACTGTGTCGCTACAACTATTAGTGGAGATCGTGTCACCGCTGCGGCCGACACTCAATCGGCACTGTGGCTGCCTCGGCGGTCTCGGCACAGGGCGCTGAGGAGTCTCCTGCTCCAGGCACGTCGGAGTGTGCTCGCGCCGGACTGTGTCGCTACAACTATTAGTGGAGATCGTGTCAACGCTGCGGCCGACACTCACTCGGCACTGTGGCTGCCTCGGCGGTCTCGGCACAGGGCGCTGAGGAGTCTCCTGCTCCAGGCACGTCGGAGTGTGCTCGCGCCGGACTGTGTCGCTACAACTATTAGTGGAGATCGTGTCACCGCTGCGGCCGACACTCACTCGGCACTGTGGCTGCCTCGGCGGTCTCGGCACAGGGCGCTGAGGAGTCTCCTGCTCCAGGCACGTCGGAGTGTGCTCGCGCCGGACTGTGTCGCTACAACTATTAGTGGAGATCGTGTCACCGCTGCGGCCGACACTCACTCGGCACTGTGGCTGCCTCGGCGGTCTCGGCACAGGGCGCTGAGGAGTCTCCTGCTCCAGCCACGTCGGAGTGTGCTCGCGCCGGACTGTGTCGCTACAACTATTAGTGGAGATCGTGTCACCGCTGCGGCCGACACTCACTCGGCACTGTGGCTGCCTCGGCGGTCTCGGCACAGGGCGCTGAGGAGTCTCCTGCTCCAGGCACGTCGGAGTGTGCTCGCGCCGGACTGTGTCGTTACAACTATTAGTGGAGATCGTGTCTTCGCAGCGGCCGACACTCACTCGGCACTGTGGCTGCCTCGGCGGTCTCGGCACAGGGCGCTGAGGAGTCTCCTGCTCCAGGCACGTCGAAGTGTGCTCGCGCCGGACTGTGTCGCTACAACTATTAGTGGAGATCGTGTCACCGCTGCGGCCGACACTCACTCGGCACTGTGGCTGCCTCGGCGGTCTCGGCACAGGGCGCTGAGGAGTCTCCTGCTCCAGGCACGTCGGAGTGTGCTCGCGCCGGACTGTGTCGCTACAACTATTAGTGGAGATCGTGTCACCGCTGCGGCCGACACTCACTCGGCACTGTGGCTGCCTCGGCGGTCTCGGCACAGGGGGCTGAGGAGTCTCCTGCTCCAGGCACGTCGGAGTGTGCTCGCGCCGGACTGTGTCGCTACAACTATTAGTGGAGATCGTGTCACCGCTGCGGCCGACACTCACTCGGCACTGTGGCTGCCTCGGCGGTCTCGGCACAGGGCGCTGAGGAGTCTCCTGCTCCAGACACGTCGGAGTGTGCTCGCGCCGGACTGTGTCGCTACAACTATTAGTGGAGATCGTGTCACCGCTGCGGCCGACACTCAATCGGCACTGTGGCTGCCTCGGCGGTCTCGGCACAGGGCGCTGAGGAGTCTCCTGCTCCAGGCACGTCGGAGTGTGCTCGCGCCGGACTGTGTCGCTACAACTATTAGTGGAGATCGTGTCAACGCTGCGGCCGACACTCACTCGGCACTGTGGCTGCCTCGGCGGTCTCGGCACAGGGCGCTGAGGAGTCTCCTGCTCCAGGCACGTCGGAGTGTGCTCGCGCCGGACTGTGTCGCTACAACTATTAGTGGAGATCGTGTCACCGCTGCGGCCGACACTCACTCGGCACTGTGGCTGCCTCGGCGGTCTCGGCACAGGGCGCTGAGGAGTCTCCTGCTCCAGGCACGTCGGAGTGTGCTCGCGCCGGACTGTGTCGCTACAACTATTAGTGGAGATCGTGTCACCGCTGCGGCCGACACTCACTCGGCACTGTGGCTGCCTCGGCGGTCTCGGCACAGGGCGCTGAGGAGTCTCCTGCTCCAGGCACGTCGGAGTGTGCTCGCGCCGGACTGTGTCGCTACAACTATTAGTGGAGATCGTGTCACCGCTGCGGCCGACACTCACTCGGCACTGTGGCTGCCTCGGCGGTCTCGGCACAGGGCGCTGAGGAGTCTCCTGCTCCAGGCACGTCGGAGTGTGCTCGCGCCGGACTGTGTCGTTACAACTATTAGTGGAGATCGTGTCTTCGCAGCGGCCGACACTCACTCGGCACTGTGGCTGCCTCGGCGGTCTCGGCACAGGGCGCTGAGGAGTCTCCTGCTCCAGGCACGTCGAAGTGTGCTCGCGCCAGACTGTGTCGCTACAACTATTAGTGGAGATCGTGTCACCGCTGCGGCCGACACTCACTCGGCACTGTGGCTGCCTCGGCGGTCTCGGCACAGGGCGCTGAGGAGTCTCCTGCTCCAGGCACGTCGGAGTGTGCTCGCGCCGGACTGTGTCGCTACAACTATTAGTGGAGATCGTGTCACCGCTGCGGCCGACACTCACTCGGCACTGTGGCTGCCTCGGCGGTCTCGGCACAGGGCGCTGAGGAGTCTCCTGCTCCAGGCACGTCGGAGTGTGCTCGCGCCGGACTGTGTCGCTACAACTATTAGTGGAGATCGTGTCACCGCTGCGGCCGACACTCACTCGGCACTGTGGCTGCCTCGGCGGTCTCGGCACAGGGCGCTGAGGAGTCTCCTGCTCCAGGCACGTCGGAGTGTGCTCGCGCCGGACTGTGTCGTTACAACTATTAGTGGAGATCGTGTCTTCGCAGCGGCCGACACTCACTCGGCACTGTGGCTGCCTCGGCGGTCTCGGCACAGGGCGCTGAGGAGTCTCCTGCTCCAGGCACGTCGGAGTGTGCTCGCGCCGGACTGTGTCGCTACAACTATTAGTGGAGATCGTGTCAACGCTGCGGCCGACACTCACTCGGCACTGTGGCTGCCTCGGCGGTCTCGGCACAGGGCGCTGAGGAGTCTCCTGCTCCAGCCACGTCGGAGTGTGCTCGCGCCGGACTGTGTCGCTACAACTATTAGTGGAGATCGTGTCAACGCTGCGGCCGACACTCACTCGGCACTGTGGCTGCCTCGGCGGTCTCGGCACAGGGCGCTCGGCACAGGGCGCTGAGGAGTCTCCTGCTCCAGGCACGTCGGAGTGTGCTCGCGCCGGACTGTGCTCGCGCCGGACTGTGTCGCTACAACTATTAGTGGAGATCGTGTCAACGCTGCGGCCGACACTCACTCGGCACTGTGGCTGCCTCGGCGGTCTCGGCACAGGGCGCTGAGGAGTCTCCTGCTCCAGCCACGTCGGAGTGTGCTCGCGCCGGACTGTGTCGCTACAACTATTAGTGGAGATCGTGTCAACGCTGCGGCCGACACTCACTCGGCACTGTGGCTGCCTCGGCGGTCTCGGCACAGGGCGCTGAGGAGTCTCCTGCTCCAGCTACGTCGGAGTGTGCTCGCGCCGGACTGTGTCGCTACAACTATTAGTGGAGATCGTGTCAACGCTGCGGCCGACACTCACTCGGCACTGTGGCTGCCTCGGCGGTCTCGGCACAGGGCGCTGTGGAGTCTCCTGCTCCAGCCACGTCGGAGTGTGCTCGCGCCGGACTGTGTCGCTACAACTATTAGTGGAGATTGTGTCAACGCTGCGGCCGACACTTACTCGGCACTGTGGCTGCCTCGGCGGTCTCGGCGTCTCGGCACAGGGCGCTGAGGAGTCTCCTGCTCCAGGCACGTCGGAGTGTGCTCGCGCCGGACTGTGTCGCTACAACTATTAGTGGAGATCGTGTCAACGCTGCGGCCGACACTCACTCGGCACTGTGGCTACCTCGGCGGTCTCGGCACAGGGCGCTGAGGAGTCTCCTGCTCCAGGCACGTCGAAGTGTGCTCGCGCCGGACTGTGTCGCTACAACTATTAGTGGAGATCGTGTCAACGCTGCGGCCGACACTCACTCGGCACTGTGGCTGCCTCGGCGGTCTCGGCACAGGGCGCTGAGGAGTCTCCTGCTCCAGGCACGTCGGAGTGTGCTCCCGCCGGACTGTGTCGCTACAACTATTAGTGGAGATCGTGTCAACGCTGCGGCCGACACTCACTCGGCACTGTGGCTGCCTCGGCGGTCTCGGCGTCTCGGCACAGGGCGCTGAGGAGTCTCCTGCTCCAGGCACATCGGAGTGTGCTCGCGCCGGACTGTGTCGCTACAACTATTAGTGGAGATCGTGTCAACGCTGCGGCCGACACTCACTCGGCACTGTGGCTGCCTCGGCGGTCTCGGCACAGGGCGCTCGGCACAGGGCGCTGAGGAGTCTCCTGCTCCAGGCACGTCGGAGTGTGCTCGCGCCGGACTGTGTCGCTACAACTATTATAGATGCAATGCCAGGCTATAGCGGATACCCGACGGTTTTGTTGAACATTGCAAGACCAAAAACAAATCCCAAATAAAATTTGAATCGTGTAATAGGTACAGTCAGGCAGTAACGTGTAATAGGTACAATCAGGCAGCAACCGGTGACTTTCGTAACGTTAGAGTGAGCACTGATGTACGGTTGCACCGAGTCCCACGTCCCACCACTGGTTCGTTATGAGAGCGAGACCACCACCGGCCCGCCATCGCCAGGCCGCTCGTGCAGTCCACATGTGTGCAGATAGTCGGCAGTCGGCGTGCGCTCGATTAGATGCGGTCTCGAGATTTATTTTATACTATTACAAACACAACGGGTGCAGTAGACAGCCGCGAGAAACAGAGACTGATCTCGGGAGTTTTATTGAACGAGTGACACGACCACACCACAAGTTGTGTGCCCGGTCGAACAATTAAAACGCGATCATTGGCGGTGTGAGCGTGTGCCGTCTCAATCGACTCCACGAGTGTTATATATATGTATGTGTAATGTTGCTCTGCACCACGAGGAGAAGAATACAACGGTCCGGGCTTAGCGCCCACAATGTGTTCGGTATCCGGCGCGCGGCGTTCGGTGGTAGCAGAGGGTCGCACGCGGACGCCGGACGTCGCGTCGCCGCCCGGACGGCCGGACGGCCGGAGGCCACGCGCCGGGCGCAGCGGCCGGTCGCACGAGCGGCATCAGACATAACTTGTCGCCCGCTTAGCGACCTCGTAAAAATATTAGCTTCGCGTTTCATAACAAGTCGTTAAAATAATACGTCAACTCGTAAATAAGCTTCATATTATATCTAAGTAAGTACGTAAATTTTATTTCATGATAAAATTTATTGTAGGTAGTGGTCCATAATCCACATTTTTACCCGACTGCGGTGGAACCCAAAAGGAAGGTAATGTTTCTTTGATGGTATGTAGGTGTGTCTGTCTCTATTCGGATATCTATGGTCTCTATGTTACCTCGTAGAGGCTAAAGAGTGTACCGATTTTAACAAGTCGGGTGTCGGGTTGATCGATAAAGATTACCATAAACAGCAGAGGGAATTTTTTTTTGATGAAATGGAACACTGTGAGCAGGTACTAGGTACAGTAGGTACTATGCAAGTACAAGGTAGGGAGTTGAAACAAACGTGCAGAGGCAGCAGGTAGCGTGCGCCGAGCCGCCGAGAGGTAAACATTGCGCCGCCGCCGCCGCGCCGCGCCGCTCGGCGGGCGCCGGGTGCTCGCGCTGGTGCCAAAGGGCAGACATTACTCGATTTATCTCCCGACATTTAATATGGGACATATTGAAGATTGATGATCCGATACCTGACACAGGTGGCGCGGCATACGTGACATGCGCTCACATAATAAGCTCTGTTCCTTTCGAATATGATCACATCCTTTCTTTCCAAAGTAATATTATAAGTAACTGCGAAAGTAACTCTGCCTGTTACCTTTTCTCGCCTCAACAAGCTGGCCACGAGTCCACGAGCTTGCCGCTGCGAGCGGTGTGTGCCGGCCCGGTCCGGCCCGGTCCGGCCAAAACCTTTTGATGACATTACCTATTTGTGAACTTATGCTGTGGATGTTTCGTCATCCATCATCCGTATGTTATATGCCGGTGGTCGTCGGTCGATTTACTAAAGTCACGCGAATTCAAGTCTCAATACCATAACCATTTAAGTATATTTACTAAAGAAAACATACTTTATAAAATACTAGCTTCAGCCCGCGACTTCGTCCGCGTGAAATGTCTTGTTTTATTATAAAACATATCCTATGACACTCGGTAATCCGCAATACTGCAGCATCCCATTAGTGAAGGAATTTTCGGAATCGGATCAGCAGTTCTGAAGATTACCCCCTACAACCTCACAAACTTTACCTCTCTATAATATTAGGTAGGTAATCGTTGTCATGAAGGAACGTAGAACAACGCTTGGCTGACGGGTGCCCCCCGCCCCCCGCCGCCCGCCGCCCCCAGGACACATTATGAAAATCTGTTTCTGCGTGTGTGATTAAGAGATAGTGTGTAAGGTCGACGCTGCGGCTCGAGAGCACATCTCTCTGACGCTGGCACGACTAGATATCTACAAATAAATATCGATGTATGTCGGGATTATGAGTATAACATGTAAATTTTTGTAGGTACGAACCATTTGTTCGAGCGCGGGCTCAATCTCAACAGTTTACGAGCAGTCCTGAAGTGACATCTAAACGGTCTTCGCGACTACAACTCGGACGTGTTTACACCACTCTAGGTCCTGAAAGACTAAGGGGGTGGGGGGTGGGGGGGGGTGTTGCTCGCAGGTGCAGTCCTCTCCGACCCTCCGGTCCCGGGGTGCCTCCAATACTAGAGAAATGCTTTAAATCAAATCCCAAACCAGACCAAAATAATGTTCAGTAATTAGTAGAAAAAGGCAGTTTGTAGTTGGTTGCCCCTAGGGATGCATGCTAAATATAAACCTAGGGTGCTAAAATTTTCGAACTCGCTTTGCTCGATCTTACATATTCATTTTTCTCAGGCTTCCCTACGTAAGTCGACAAAGTAACTCCTTTTTTTAAGCCAAGAGAAAACCTTACATATCCGGGGTGGTGCTAAAATTTTCGAGCTCGCTTCGCTCGCTCTTATATCCTACATTTAAAGAAAATCTGTATAGGTTCAGTTGACAAAGTAATTCCTATTTCTGTATACATTTTCAAAAGATTTAAACTATGTGGGGTGCAGAAATTTTTGAGCTCGCTACGCTCGCTCTACCATCCTCTATTCGTCTGATTCTCTATCTCTTCTGTTGTAGAAAAAGTATCTCCTATTTTTGTATCTATAGGTAGTCTTAAGGAAACCTAACCTTTTCGAGGTAGCGTGCTAAATATATCGATGTTCATTCCTGGGCGGTGTGGCCCCATTTAGTTTTGCCGCCCCGGGCCTTCGACAGACTTAGACCGCCGCTGACTGTAAGTACATGCATTACTGATGCATATACTATGACTTTACTAAACATTTATTTATTCAGACTGCCTCGTTGGTCCTGGGTTCGATGCCCGGCTCGGACAGAGTGTTATTGGGTTGATGTCTAAAGGCTCGTCTATTACTTGGGACTTCACATAACTGGCTACATGTGGTTTACTATAGGTGCACCTCTGCGTCTTCGCGGAATACAGGCGTAATGTCATACATTGTTATTTATGTTTATTAGCGCGTTTTTGTGCTTTTTAGCGCGTGTCATCAGTGTTTGTCTGTTTCACTGCCCTATGTACTGTACACACCGGCCAAGTGCGAGTCGGACTCGCACACGAAGGGTTCCGTACGGTTTACGATTTATGACGTATTAAAAAAAAACTACTTACTAGATCTCGTTCAAACCAATTTTCGGAGGAAGTTTACATGGTAATGTACAATACATTTGAATAGTAAAAATCGTTCAAAAGTTCAAAACCGTACACGTTGCTTAGACTTTTTTTGATGTGTGTATTTATGTTTATTAATGTATAGTGCGTGTCATAAGTGTTTGTCTGTTCGCTGTATACATATGTTACGGGTAATGCTAGAAGATGGAGTAAACCTAGGTTTACCCGGGTTGACTTAGTATTACCCAAGCTTCTTGGGTAAAGTCCGAATAATAAGTAAAATAAATTTTAATTCGGGGTTTACCCATACTCACCTAGGTCTACCCAACTCTGGCTGGGTAATGTTAGATGTTGCGTAATTTTGATCTATTCCCATCCAATACCAAGAGCTAATACCATTTGGTATTAGTTTATTTCCAAATTTATTTCCTATTCCCAACGAGTACCACATTTTAAAACCAATACCAAAACAAGTTTGATGAAATTAGGTACAGTCAGGTTCAGTAAAATTAAAACGCTTTGAGTGATTTTAAGTAATGTTTAATCAAGATTAGGGTTTGAATATAAATCACATGTTGATTTTTTCTTTTATTTTGTCATTTTTAGAGATTTAGAGATATTAAATACTTTTATTTTACTATTCCAAGTCCAACAATTATAATATTATATACAAACAATCAAATAGTAGCAATTTTCAGTACTTATTAATTAACTGTGATACTTAACTAGTATGTAAAAGTATAGAGCGATGCTCGAGTATAAAATATCACAGACAATCGACTTATATATGGTGATGATATAATTGCATATCTCAATAATAAATCACGTAAAAATTTGGCAAAAAATCGACTATGAATAGTTAAGTACTGAAAATCTAACTAAATTATAAAATATCACAAATAATCGACTTTTAATGTAACAATGTTTTTGGCAAAGAGTACCTAAATGGTAAAGAGAAACGATTCATTTGAACTACTTATTTTTTAGTTTGGAAAGTTTTAGACTTTTAGCATTCAATTACGATAAAACTTTGTGTCGCTGAGTGTACAAAAAGTCACGTTTTGGTATTCGTTAGTAATAGATTTTTTAGTTAAAAAAATGTGGTACTCGTTGGGAATAGAAAATAAATTCGGAAATAAACTAATACCAAATGGTATTATTAGCTCTTGGTATTGGATGGGAATAGATCGTAATTTTCGATCCATGTTCTGTTGGAGATACGGTAAGAGTCCAAATACCAGATGTCGATAGAGGAAGAGGCGAGTTTCGGAACGTGCTTATGGCAGTTGTAGAAAAAGCTGATGATCTGTATAGGCTAGGAAACGAACATGGTACTATTGAGGAATGTTCTCTAGGAATCAGTTTTCTGTGTGTCATGATAAACTGATTGATATCGAAAATACATATCACCAGAAAAAAAAGCTTACGAGAGCTTGCAAATGAACAGTCGCTTTCAGGGTTATAAAAGGTGTAATTGCAAAACAAAATGTGCTACAAGGAAGTGTTCATGCAAAGCTGCAGGAAAATTTTGCAATTCAAAATGTCGCAGTAGTCTACGAGTATCTTGCTCAAATAAATAATTTTAATTTTAATAACAACGATCGGTAGTACATTGAATTAATTGTCATACAAACTTTTAATATGTTTGTGCTATTAAACATATCATGTTTCAGCCCGCTATTAGTTTTTGCTTTTAAAGCTATTATGTTTATGCTCTTCAAGCGATTACGTTCGCCTTTGTATGTTTTTTAAATAATAAAAGTTTAACATGCCCTTGGATTTTCATTTCACTAATCAATTAGACAAAGGACATGTCTAGTTTCTGCCCTCTGGTAATTCTGGTATAGATAAATGTTCATGATTTAAGGTTTTACAGTAGGATTAAAAAATTTAGATTTAAATTACTATGGATTAATGAATTCAGTATTACTTGCGTAACATAATTCTCAAAAAACAGTACTCAATCGTAGCTTCCGCTTTGCCATTTTTAACGGGAAGTACTAAAAATGTTTTCGACGTTCCATTTTATCCCGTAATTATCTTTAAATAGTGTGAGCAATAATTATAAGCCGCTTATTTTAGATCAAAGGAATATATTAACGTATTTGCGTATAAAATACGACAATATTACTAAAATATTTTTGTGTACACATCAAACATGTTTTTCTTTAAATACCCACTTCCTAACATGAAGGTAAGTATTTATTACTTTTTTGACATGACATTAACATATTACCAGTTAACCAGTTAGGTATTTTTTGGTTGCTTTGCTTGCATTGCAGTTCCAAGTTGCGTGTATGCGATTATTTTGTTATGGATATTTTCTTTTAACGACCATTGCTACTCTACACGGACTGACATCATCTAGACACGATGACTATTGCTATTCTTATAGGATTCTGCTTTTCCTTTCGATTTGGATATTATGATGAGGTGCATCGCTGTGCTGTGGATTCGCGTCAAGGCTGGCGTTACCCCTGCAAGTGAGACTTGCTCGATGGTTACCAAATCAGGTAGACCTCTATACTACGGCAGTCGCGTAAACCATGCAGAAAAGGCAGTACATTGAGCAGTTGTGTTATAATTTGAAAAATACAATGACATTTCTTATTGTTCCAGCTCCCATTAGATGGATACGCAAGTGTCACGATTGTTATAATTTATTAAATACCAAAGCTGCTGACAATGAGAGATTACTAGGTCATACAATGGTCTGCCACGTCATGACGCTAGTATGGTATCTTGGCTGGGCAAGGCATCAAAATAACGTGCTAGCACCAGCTACATTTTTGGACAATGTTTTGGTGTCTCTAGAAGACGTTTAATTTTTTTATCATTTTATTTAAGAATGTACCTATCTACAATAAAATAATTTGTTTTGCAATAAATATTTAAATAGTTTTATTTATTATAATCCCAATTCAGTATCAACAAGTAGCTACATATAAATAATATTATGGGTATTGAAGATAGAAACCAAAATACGGAATTAAAGATGATGCCAATATAATATTATGTGCATTTATGTGACAAACAATAGGTGCTTAACATTTTTGTTACACAAATAGAAATATCCAAAAAACTGTAGAATATGATCTCAGACCAACGAAATGTTTCATTAACCTCACAAAGGCATACCACCAACTAGTACCTGTATTCGCTCACAGATGGCATTATACTAAAAAAAGCTAAGAAAAATCCCAAGCGTATAATCCTTATTTTGACCAGTTTACGCAAGATCCTGACTCCTGAAACTTATTAATTAATAAACTATAAAATACGACGATTATAATAATATAACAATCATTACTGAACATTTTCTTTGACTGCCTAGACATTCGCCCATTGCTTCACCATTACCCAGCCAGAGTTGGGTAGACCTAGGTAAGTACGGGTAAACCCCGAATTAAAATTTATTTTACTTATTATTCGGACTTTACCCAAGAAGCTTGGGTAATACTAAGTCAACCCGGGTAAACCTAGGCTTACTCCATCTTCTAGCTTTACCCGTAACACATATATTTGATACCCGTCTTTGTGAAATTCGAAAACAAATAAGAACAGTCTGAATGAACCGTGCCCCTTGCACCTTCACTCTTTTGAATGAAACGTCCATCAGAATATAGTTCCGAGCTTCGGGAGTGTTCGGGACATCGTTCGGGAGCACTCGGGGCATTGTTTGAGGATGGTTTGAAGCATTTGAAGTGACGAAACCAGCGTGTAATTATTTCCGCGGCAACTTTCGCCGACTATTAATACATCTCCGTGTACAAGCAGACTCACGAGCGCGGTATTAATAGGCGAGGCGAACTGTCGCATGTCGCCAAGCGGGTCGGCGCGCGGCGCGCGGCGCGCGGCGTGGTGCGGACGGGACGCCCGCGCCAGCCACTACGGCAGAAAGTGATACGGACACATTTAGAGGACAGTAATGATAACATCCGCACTATGCGCAACGGTAACCAGTGAACCTTCATGAACAAGAGACCGTCCGATTCCTTATGTTTTTAAATCGGTTGCAAATAGCCTTTCAACCGTCGGCGTCGTCGAAATCTAACTGGAACAGAACTATCATCGACGTAACGACATTATAGATAACGATCGTAAATTACAATCATAGCAACGATAACTGACGTGAACGCTGCTCGACGGACTCACCACTGCGCCCGCGGCACCTATTAGAGAAGCATCGCGGGTTGTTGCGGCGGCGCGGCGGTGGCGGTGGCCCGGTACGTATAGGTAGGATTCGCCGACCGAGCCAAACCCTTACTATCCCCGACGACGCCACGACCCTCCTCCAGGAGAGTAGTTAGGCCACCAGTACTCTCAGAAAGTACAAGTCCCGACAGCCGTCGTCGCGACCATGCGCGCCACTGAGCCTGTAGTTTTAAATTGGTCCCTAAATAATTGCGACCCAGCATGTCCCTTGCTGCCCTCTCCCAGCGTCGCCCTAAGCCGCAGTCCGTACTCCGTACCCCACAGGGGGTGCCCTTAGCGTGTAATCGCTTAGTTTTGAAGTATTTTAAGCCCTGGCTGGAGGCCTTAATTTATTGAGGCATCCACAGGCAAGCCCGGTTAAGCAGACGACAAACTCATAGGTTGAACTGCGAGAAGCCGCTAAAACAAAAAAAATAGTTGCGAGGTGTCCGCCGGGCGCCGCCGCGCTGTGCGCTTGTGTGCCGCCACACGGAGCGCGCCCCGCGACTCTTGGCTGGATGTGCTCATGTACAGCCGCGCCGCGTTCAGTAGTTTAGGTGCTACTACGGTGGAACACACGTATTTATACAAACATACATATATAGACTGCTAAAATCATAACTATTCCCTTGGGCTGTGCCGTAGTAGAACGTAATGTGGCGGAATGAGGAGCAAGTCGGCAGGAAAGTCATGAGGTGGACATGAGAACAAAATAAATGTGCAGAGGTATAAGAGTAGGGAAGACCAAAGAAGCGATGGATGAAGGTGAAGGCGGCTGCTGAGCTGCTGTGTATGTAGCAGGCCGCGTGGGGAGGCACAGTGGCGGAACCCTGCGACAAATAACAACCAATCACGTTATTGTTCGCGCTGCTCGTACTAGGCGCACATGTTTGTTATAGAGTACCGTTTGACACGAGAACAACAAGCACGCTGCGCGATGGTGGAGAAGCCTCGCACCACACTCGCACGTCGCACGTCTGTATCTAATATAGATTTAGGAACAGCCCGTTCGTATACCTAATTTAGTTATTTTCATAGTGTGGTGTGAGGTCGTACGGCTTCTGTTGTGGGGTACCTAATGCCGCCACCGACGACATTAAAACAATTTTGGTTTTACAAATAAGGGCAATTCGTTCAATTTAAAAATAAGTCCCAGACATTCGCGCAGAGACAAATTTAAAGAGATTAATATAATGACTGTGCCTTCTCAGTATAAATGTCGCAGATGGATTGTAGAATCCGCTGTTTTACAAAACAACTCCGTTATGTAAAACAACTGAACAACGTTCAGCGGTTTTCCATAATTGCTGAACTGGAACACGCAGAATTACATAAACATTTTGCATTTATCAATCAAAGTAAAACAGCGGTTTTGTAAGACAGTGTGAAATGAAACGTCAGATTGTAGATTTTAGGTCTAAATTTTGTCGCTCGTGGCGGTAGGTATGTCGTAATAACAATAATGGCTCCGAAACAGAAATAAATAAAACTAGTAATACGAGTAAAAATTACCTTAACTCAAGTGAAAACTGTTTTTTAAGGACAATATTAATTAAAAGTTATCAGAGTTTTATGAAAGACGCTCATTGAGACTGCAGATAAGCCATTCTGCATTACGTCTAAACGTCGGTAGCAGTTTTGTAAAACGTAGTGCAATGACAATCCAGCTGAACGTTGTTCAGTTGTTTTACATAATGGAGCTGTTTTGTAAAATAACTAGCGGTTTTGTAAAACAGCGGGTTATACAATCCGTCTGCGAAATATAGGTAGGTACCTATAAGAAAATATTTTGTATCATGTACACTATGTACAGACGCCAGCACATCAAGCTACCCGAAACTGTAAAATTTTCCCAATCAACTTTGAACCTTATGTTTCAGCTAAAGTTGAAAATCTATTAAAGAAATTTGACAGATAGTAGTAGCTTGATGTGCAGGCGTCTGTAGTACCTACATCAAAATTATACCTACCTTATTGTAAAAATGCAGTGACATACAAATAAATAAACATGAAGTGGCTATTTGTAAAGTCAAAATAGCAGTTTTTTCCTAAATGTATAATTATGAAAGAAAAAACCCTGAAACAAATAAGATAAAGACAAAAAAAAAAAAACAACCGACTTCAAAAAAACACTACAAAGTGAAAAATAACTTTAATTTCGGAAGTCGGTGTCGTTGTTTCAGCATTTTCGTTTTTTGACACCGACTTCCGAAATTAAAGTTATTTTTCACTTTGTAGTGTTTTTTGAAGTCGGTTGTTTTTTTTTGTAAAAAAGTTTTTATTTTTCACTTTTTAGTTGTACCTACCCCACACAAATTCAATTAACACTAGTGCATTGAAGACACGACTCGAAGAATCATCAAAATTCACATAAAAACGCCGGAGATGCAGTACATTTATGCATATAACTTCGTACATAAGAATAATTACCTAATGTATTATATACTAAAACCTTCCTGAAAGTATGTAGATCACACTCATGAAAGAATGATCAAAATCAATTTAGTAGTTTTTGAGATAATCGCGGACATACAAACATACATACATACATACATACGGGTCGAATACAGAACCTCCTTTTTTAAAGTCGGTTAAAAAGTGGTTAAATTCGCAAAGCGCGATGTAGTTATGCATTTTTGGTATGTTGTATGGATCTGTTAGGGTATCCACACACAACAAAGACTAGACTAGGGAAGGAACTACGATCTACAAGTCTTTTTGCTGTGAACGGAGTCGTTATATTACTTTTGGGGTCAATATTGTTGCAAATGACCTCCCCCATCGCCCCTTATAAGATTCCGGCCTAATTTCCAATAACCCTGTATACATTGAGTTTTTTGCCTCAATAACCCATTTTACCATCTTTTCGTTTTTTTTGAGATTGTGAGTGACCTTTTAGTCTCACAGACTTCGTTTTGGGCTCTAATAACAGCTAAATAAATGTACTACAAAATATTTTTAGTAACCTTTCTTCGTAGGGCAAGTGTTTTTGGCAATATTTCGCAAAATAAGTGAGTAAAACCTGAAAATTTCAATTTTCTATAAAATTTGGTCATCTTCGAAGTGGCATAGCTTGGCTCCTAATTGATCAAAAGAGCTGCAATCAGGCTCAAATTGTATGTAATTTAATACAGTTTATAAGCGTAGAAAATATCGATCGCAAAAATAGTTTTGGCCCTGGAGAGCAAATAGTAAAAATAGTCCCAAAATTTCGAAGTTTTACTCGATTTTCTCAGTTTCCACAGGTTTTTCGAAGTTGCAAATTTCAATTCACACTACCCTAACAGACCTATACGACATACCAAAAATGCAGAACTACATCACGCTTTGCGAATTTAATGTCTTTATCCGACCGTCTTACATACATAAGTGTCGAATTAATAACCTCCTTTTTTTGAAGTCGGTAATGTAACCTCCTTTTTTTTGAAGTCGGTAAAAATAGGCTTGGGATTGAGCTGCTCCGAGACGATGACAAGTCGTCTATATTGCCAAACTGTAACAAAACGACGCAAGCACTAAAGCAGACAAGCAAGCAAGAAGTACTAAAGCTTCCAAAGATACACAATAATGCATTTAGCGATCAAGTACTAGAGCTGCACAGTAGTGCATTGAACCTTTAATTTTTGAGACTGCAGAAGAGCTCAGGGTTGGGGACTTGGGGTAGGAAATGTTATTAGGATCATCACCTCAACACTGCACAAGGCCACACGAAGTGAGTTTCAAAGAAGACTAATTATGTATCCGTAACGAATCATCTCATTTCGAACAACTTATCAGTTAAAGGGATATGCCTAAAAATGTTGCCTTTTTGATGGCACACTCACGCCACCTTGTGAGATGTGTAGAGTGCTTCCATACAAGCAATAGTTACTAGGACAGCTCAGCTCTAAAGTACATCCGTCTCAAGCTATGCGCCCTAATCTATGACAAGTATTTCATTAGGAAAACTGAAAGGATGAGTTACCTTTAATGGTCCTACACTATTTATTTCACAGTACAAGCTCTATTGGAGTCTAGTTGCATCATATTGGCTTTAGTGGCATAGTGCGATATCAAGTCACTCTTCACTATAGCAACAAGGCCGTACAAAACTCATGCTTTCATTTTTATTGATAAAATAGTGTTAACATCGCTATAGGCAGTGAAGTGGTACTTGATGTGGCACTGTGCCACTTACGTGACGTAGCTGGAATCCAGATAGTGTTTAAACTATAAAAATAGACCAGATAAGGGCGTAAGCACTAATATTTTCAGTTTTGTTAATAATTAAAGCAGTTATGACATTGTTACGGTGAAGTGACTTGATATCGCACTATGCCACTAACGCCAATATGATGCAACTAGACTCCAATAGAGCTTGTACTGTGAAATAAATAGTGTAGGACCATTAAAGGTAACTCATCCTTTCAGTTTTCCTAATGAAATACTTGTCATAGATTAGGGCGCATAGCTCGAGACGGATGTACTTTAGAGCTGAGCTGTCCTAGTAACTATTGCTTGTATGGAAGCACTCTACACATCTCAAAAGGTGGCGCAAGTGTGCCATCAAAACGAAAAAGGCAGCAGTCAGTTGCCCATACATTTCAGGCAAAGCCCTTTATTAGTGTAGCTAATGGAAAGGTCCACTCTAATCTGTGTGCTCCTTTCCTCGAAAGACGATTTCCGGCACCAATGTACATGGTCTGACCAAAATTACTTAGTTATGTCTGGACTTTAAAAGAGACTGTGATCTCTAAAGTGAGCAGATGATTGGCTATTTGTACAAATCTACTTACAGAAATAAAATCGTTTATCATTTAATATTAACAAAGTACCCACAACGTGAGCGGGACTAGAGCCACTCGTGTGGGGCCGTTTTGATTCTAGCCGACAACCTCAAGGAACGAAATACAACAACATGTAAGTGGCGCAGCGGCACAGCGGCAGCGGCACAGCGGCAGCGGCACAGCGGCAGCGGCTCCACGTCTGATCGAATACGAGCACCGAGCCGCGTGAGCCGCGCGCGAGTGCCGCGCCGGAACACCTCCGACACTCGCGAGTGCTTACACTGTCATTGTTCACTTGATGTCAATTCGACGAGTGTCAGCTGGTGACACGCGGCCTGCTCGCACGGAAGTGGGACATTGAATACTTAGAGGCAGTAGATCACAGAGCCACTTGCTGAGTCGGAGCGCGCCAGTCGGTGTCACGCGCCCTACGGATATGGGCTTACATAGTCATTAGCGAGCATCTGCACATTAATGAGACCATTGTAATAGCAGTCGGCGCGGCCGCGGCGTACGCAGCTCAGCACCAAACGTAAATAAGCCGCACAAGGTCACCAGTGGAAGGTGTTCGGAACAATGCGCTATAAAGCCGGTCGCGTAATCGTTACGACAAATGTGAGGCGCGGGCACGCGGGCGGCAGGACACGAGCCAACACGCGCCATCGCCATCGGGGTCATCGCGACACCCGATGCTGCGCCTGCTGGCGCGGGGCGGCGGAGCGGGCATGCCGCTGACCGCGCGGGGCGTTTCTAATTTGCTCATTGCACTGTACCTAATCAACATCTCCACATCGCCGAAGAAATCGCCGGTGCAACTTGCGACACCTCCAAATGAGCCCACATCGATTGGATCACGTTGGCTCAAACTCCAAAGTCATTCCTTAGCGAGCACGTACCCAGGTTCGCGCACAATAGTTGCGTCATTTAATATTGATAGATTATCTTGTGAACGAGTTGCAATCCATATCCATCCATACTGATATTATAAATTCGAAAGTAACCTTGTCTGTCTGTCTGTATGTTACCTAAACCGCTGAACCGATTTCGATGAAAGGTATAGTTTGAGTCCCGGGCAAGGACATAGGATAGTTTTTATCCCGATATTCCCACGGGATCGAAACTTACGCGGGTGGAACCGCGTGGCGCTGCTAGTACCACACTAATATTATAAAGGCGAAAGTTTGTGAGTGTGTGTGTTATGTTTGTTATTACCTACTTCTTCACGCTCAAACGGTTGCACCAATTTTGATAACATTTTGTATGGAGGTAGCTGACATCCCGGATTAACATATAGGCTACTTTTTATCCCGATATTCCCACGGGATCTAGTCAATACAGCTAGTCAATACAAATACCTATGACGGCACCAACCGACTCCTCAGAGCGCAGCCGACACCTCGCCGCGCCGCGCTGGTACGAGTGCGGTGCAGTTGCAATCAATACATATATAACTATGACGGCACCAACCGACTCCTCAGAGCGCAGCCGACACCTCGCCGCGCCGCGCGCTGGTACGAGTGCGGTGCAGTTGCAATCAATACATATATAACTATGACGGCACCAACCGACTCCTCAGAGCGCAGCCGACACCTCGCCGCGCCGCGCGCTGGTACGAGTGCGGTGCAGTTGCAATCAATACATATATAACTATGACGGCACCAACCGACTCCTCAGAGCGCAGCCGACACCTCGCCGCGCCGCGCGCTGGTACGAGTGCGGTGCAGTTGCAATCAATACATATATAACTATGACGGCACCAACCGACTCCTCAGAGCGCAGCCGACACCTCGCCGCGCCGCGCGCTGGTACGAGTGCGGTGCAGTTGCAATCAATACATATATAACTATGACGGCACCAACCGACTCCTCAGAGCGCAGCCGACACCTCGCCGCGCCGCGCGCTGGTACGAGTGCGGTGCAGTTGCAATCAATACATATATAACTATGACGGCACCAACCGACTCCTCAGAGCGCAGCCGACACCTCGCCGCGCCGCGCGCTGGTACGAGTGCGGTGCAGTTGCAATCAATACATATATACACGACGACACCACCACCGTGAGAGTATACAAGTACGATAAATTTTATAATTTATCGTACTTGTATACTCTCACGCACTACGCTAATAGTTTGAGAAACACTGGTGCCATTTTTTTACTCGCATTCCTTTACCGCTGCCCTTTTGTTCTCTTATCGCTCGGTGTTGACCATAGCTATTTCTCTATCAAATCCTATTTGCATGAACCTAAGGTTGTAATCAGCTTGATCTCGCTCACTTTTTTAATGTATCATATTTTAACTTTTTACTTTGAACTGAATGTACCTCACATTATAATTTCTATTGAAGCACTATTAATAAGTAATCTTTCTGTTCGCGATGTCGCCTATTAGTGTGTTTTACCAAAATGTTCGGGGATTGCGTACAAAAACGTTAATATTCTATCGTAACGTGTGTGTTAATTTCTACGATATTATTTGCCTAACTGAGACCTGGCTTATTGAGGGTATTAAAGACAGTGAATTGTTTGACGACCGTTATATAGTGTGGAGGCGCGATAGAAATTATTCTAGCACGAAACAAACTTTGGGGGGTGGTGTGTTAATTGCTGTGCGACGAGAACTTATCAGCGATCTCCGCAGTGAATGGTTCTCGTCTGCCGAAGACTTGTGGGTTACTCTCACCTTACACAAGAAGAGACCGCGAGTGTCGTATAAAATGCATATTTGTGTAGTGTACATCTGCAACCAAAATCTTGGCCACTCCCAAGCAGGTCAGTTAACTAATTTTTCTAATAACCTAACAGATATTGTTCAGAAGCATCCAGCTGATAAATTTTTGGTTCTTGGCGACTTTAACCTTCCAAATATAAACTGGCAACCAGATGACGATGGTCAGTCTGTTTGCCCTAGTAATATCCAAGGTCATGTTCAGGTTAATTTATTTGATAACTTTACAGTCTGCAATATCTCGCAATACAATTCGCACGTAAATGTCAACAATAAAATATTAGATCTAGTTTTATCTAACAGCGAGGTTTCAGTAGCAAGTTGCGCCGATCCTCTGGTGCCGGAAGATCCGCATCATAGGGCTCTCTGTGTGTCTGCTGATTTCGTGGAACTTCATACTCTTCCTGCACGTCCTCGTATAAATTTTTTATATGGATCGGCCGACTATACGGCCATTAATCACCGGCTGAGCCAGATCGACTGGCCCAATGAAGTGAGCACTAGGACACTCGAAGATGCCGTATCTTTTTTCTATGATACAGTCAATGAACTACGTGATTCTTTTGTACCAATTAAGACTGTAGTTCCAAGCAGCAGATACCCTCTCTGGTTCAAACAGCCTCTGATAAAAATTCTAAAAGAAAAAGCGAAGTACCACGCAAAATTTAAAAAATACGGAAACCTGTCTGATCATGAGTCTTTTGTTTTGCTCCGACAGCGTGCCAAGGAGGTTGAAAGTGAAATGTTCAGCTGCTATATTAAAAAAATTGAAGAAGACATTTTTAAGAACCCCAAAGCGTTTTGGTCGTACGTAAAATCGAAGAATCAAATTAATGCTTATCCTTCCTTACTAAAATATCGAAATATCACTTCAAGTAAAGGAGAGGATATCTGCAACATGTTTGGCGACTATTTTTATTCTAATTTTCTCAGTACTGCTAGTAGTACTAACAACGGTGACGACGATCTTTCCACTGGCCATGCGCAGGGTTCAAACATGCATCTGAGCGATATTGTTTCGGACATACATTCAGTCGAAGTTAATGAATTAGAAGTATTCAATCTACTTAAAGGAGTTGACTTATCTAAATCTGCAGGACCAGACAATATTCCGCCAGTTTTTATACTCAACTGTGCTAAAAGTCTGACTCCTCCTCTTTCACTTCTATTCAGGCGGTCTCTAAATTTAGGTGAGGTACCTACTATTTGGAAGTCGGCGCTAATCACTCCGATCCACAAAAAAGGGCCTAGAGACCTCGTGGAAAACTATAGGCCAATATCCAAACTGTGCATTTTCGCTAAAATCCTGGAAAAAATAATATACAAGCAGCTTTATGCTTGTCTTAAACTAAGCATCAGTGACCGCCAACATGGTTTCCAGCGAGGTCGGTCCACAACCACCAATCTCCTTCTTTGTGGTGACTACTTGACTGAATGTATGGCTCATCGCGCACAAGTAGATGTAATCTATACAGATTACAGCAAGTGTTTTGATCGCTTGGATCATGCTATACTTCTGCGTAAGCTATTGGCTATAGGTATCAGTGGAAATCTCTTCAGGTGGTTCTCATCTTATGTGGCCAACAGATGTCAAACTGTTGTTCTCAATGGATACACATCGAGAACTATGATTACCCCCTCAGGAATTCCACAGGGATCGCTTTTGGGTCCCTTGTTATTCAACATCTTCATCAACGACGTCTCTTCATGTTTCTCTAACTCAACAGTTCTTTTGTTTGCCGACGACATGAAGATTCTAAGTGAAATCCGAACTTATGAAGATGCTAAACGTCTCCAACTTGATCTGGACAGATTTCAAAAGTATTGCACGGCCAACCGCTTGGATCTAAATGTCTCGAAATGTTACACATGTACCTTCACTCGTAAACCAAAACCTATTCTTTACGATTATAAACTAGCCAACACTGCAATAGCCAGAGTTAATACGATAAGAGACTTAGGCGTCACTTTTGACTCAAAACTTCTTTTTGACACACACATCGATAATATTATTAAAAAAGCTTCTAAGGCACTAGGTTTCATCATGAGGCTATCAGCCGATTTTAAAAATATCAAAACACTCAAAATTCTTTATTGTGCTTTTGTACGCAGTCATCTCGAATACTGCTCACCAGTATGGAATCCTGTTTATGATACTTACATCAATCGCATCGAAAGTATTCAAAAGAAGTTCTTGAGGTACATTCAATTTAAATCCAAAACCTATTTGTCTAATTATTACAGTCGCTGCAGGAAGTTTCACATTCTTCCATTAATTGAGCGGAGAAAAATTGCCGACATGGTATTCCTGTTCAATCTGGCAAATGGTTCAACCAACTGTCCTGAACTGATGAGCAAAATTGGGCTGCGTGTTCCATCCTTCACTTTAAGGAATCATCAACCTCTGTATGTTCCCTCTGTGCGGTGCATATATCGACAAAACTCTTATATGATAAGAGCGAGCAGGGCATACAACTCGATGTGTCAGAGTGTTGATGATCTTGATTTATTTTCCACCAGTGTTCCTAAATTAAAAAAAATAATGTGTAAAAACTTCTTTGAAGATCACTAAAACCTGTTCAGTCTTTTCTTGATTCTCTCCGAGTGCTTACATAATTCTTATTCTTGCTATCGCTTACCTGTCTACTGTTTCTTGTGCTACCCTAATATTGTCAGTGAAAACTTTTAATTGGCCTTCTTTCACTAAATGTCAACTATCTGTATCCTAGCTGTAAGTTTTCTTAAGAAATAAAATAAAATAAAAATAAAATAACTATGACGGCACCAACCGACTCCTCAGAGCGCAGCCGACACCTCGCCGCGCCGCGCGCTGGTACGAGTGCGGTGCAGTTGCAATCAATACATATATAACTATGACGGCACCAACCGACTCCTCAGAGCGCAGCCGACACCTCGCCGCGCCGCGCGCTGGTACGAGTGCGGTGCAGTTGCAATCAATACATATATAACTATGACGGCACCAACCGACTCCTCAGAGCGCAGCCGACACCTCGCCGCGCCGCGCGCTGGTACGAGTGCGGTGCAGTTGCAATCAATACATATATAACTATGACGGCACCAACCGACTCCTCAGAGCGCAGCCGACACCTCGCCGCGCCGCGCCGCGTCCCGCGCTGGTACGAGTGCGGTGCAGTTGCAATCAATACATATATAACTATGACGGCACCAACCGACTCCTCAGAGCGCAGCCGACACCTCGCCGCGCCGCGCGCTGGTACGAGTGCGGTGCAGTTGCAATCAATACATATATAACTATGACGGCACCAACCGACTCCTCAGAGCGCAGCCGACACCTCGCCGCGCCGCGCGCTGGTACGAGTGCGGTGCAGTTGCAATCAATACATATATAACTATGACGGCACCAACCGACTCCTCAGAGCGCAGCCGACACCTCGCCGCGCCGCGCGCTGGTACGAGTGCGGTGCAGTTGCAATCAATACATATATAACTATGACGGCACCAACCGACTCCTCAGAGCGCAGCCGACACCTCGCCGCGCCGCGCCGCGCCGCGCGCTGGTACGAGTGCGGTGCAGTTGCAATCAATACATATATAACTATGACGGCACCAACCGACTCCTCAGAGCGCAGCCGACACCTCGCCGCGCCGCGCGCTGGTACGAGTGCGGTGCAGTTGCAATCAATACATATGTATATAACTATGACGGCACCAACCGACTCCTCAGAGCGCAGCCGACACCTCGCCGCGCCGCGCCGCGCCGCGCGCTGGTACGATTGCGGTGCAGTTGCAATCAATACATATAACTATGACGGCACCAACCGACTCCTCAGAGCGCAGCCGACACCTCGCCGCGCCGCGCGCTGGTACGAGTGCGGTGCAGTTGCAATCAATACATATATAACTATGACGGCACCAACCGACTCCTCAGAGCGCAGCCGACACCTCGCCGCACCGCGCCGCGTCCCGCGCTGGTACGAGTGCGGTGCAGTTGCAATCAATACATATGTATATAACTATGACGGCACCAACCGACTCCTCAGAGCGCAGCCGACACCTCGCCGCGCCGCGCCGCGCCGCGCGCTGGTACGATTGCGGTGCAGTTGCAATCAATACATATAACTATGACGGCACCAACCGACTCCTCAGAGCGCAGCCGACACCTCGCCGCGCCGCGCGCTGGTACGAGTGCGGTGCAGTTGCAATCAATACATATATAACTATGACGGCACCAACCGACTCCTCAGAGCGCAGCCGACACCTCGCCGCACCGCGCCGCGTCCCGCGCTGGTACGAGTGCGGTGCAGTTGCAATCAATACATATGTATATAACTATGACGGCACCAACCGACTCCTCAGAGCGCAGCCGACACCTCGCCGCGCCGCGCCGCGCCGCGCGCTGGTACGATTGCGGTGCAGTTGCAATCAATACATATAACTATGACGGCACCAACCGACTCCTCAGAGCGCAGCCGACACCTCGCCGCGCCGCGCGCTGGTACGAGTGCGGTGCAGTTGCAATCAATACATATATAACTATGACGGCACCAACCGACTCCTCAGAGCGCAGCCGACACCTCGCCGCACCGCGCCGCGTCCCGCGCTGGTACGAGTGCGGTGCAGTTGCAATCAATACATATGTATATAACTATGACGGCACCAACCGACTCCTCAGAGCGCAGCCGACACCTCGCCGCGCCGCGCCGCGCCGCGCGCTGGTACGATTGCGGTGCAGTTGCAATCAATACATATAACTATGACGGCACCAACCGACTCCTCAGAGCGCAGCCGACACCTCGCCGCGCCGCGCGCTGGTACGAGTGCGGTGCAGTTGCAATCAATACATATATAACTATGACGGCACCAACCGACTCCTCAGAGCGCAGCCGACACCTCGCCGCGCCGCGCCGCGTCCCGCGCTGGTATGAGTGCGGTGCAGTTGCAATCAATACATATATAACTATGACGGCACCAACCGACTCCTCAGAGCGCAGCCGACACCTCGCCGCGCCGCGCCGCGTCCCGCGCTGGTACGAGTGCAGTGCAGTTGCAATCAATACATATATAACTATGACGGCACCAACCGACTCCTCAGAGCGCAGCCGACACCTCGCCGCACCGCGCCGCGTCCCGCGCTGGTACGAGTGCGGTGCAGTTGCAATCAATACATATGTATATAACTATGACGGCACCAACCGACTCCTCAGAGCGCAGCCGACACCTCGCCGCACCGCGCCGCGTCCCGCGCTGGTACGAGTGCGGTGCAGTTGCAATCAATACATATGTATATAACTATGACGGCACCAACCGACTCCTCAGAGCGCAGCCGACACCTCGCCGCGCCGCGCCGCGCCGCGCGCTGGTACGAGTGTGGTGCAGTTGCAATCAATACATATATAACTATGACGGCACCAACCGACTCCTCAGAGCGCAGCCGACACCTCGCCGCGCCGCGCGCTGGTACGAGTGCGGTGCAGTTGCAATCAATACATATGTATATAACTATGACGGCACCAACCGACTCCTCAGAGCGCAGCCGACACCTCGCCGCGCCGCGCCGCGCCGCGCGCTGGTACGAGTGTGGTGCAGTTGCAATCAATACATATATAACTATGACGGCACCAACAGACTCCTCAGAGCGCAGCCGACACCTCGCCGCGCCGCGCCGCGTCCCGCGCTGGTACGAGTGCGGTGCAGTTGCAATCAATACATATATAACTATGACGGCACCAACCGACTCCTCAGAGCGCAGCCGACACCTCGCCGCGCCGCGCCGCGTCCCGCGCTGGTACGAGTGCGGTGCAGTTGCAATCAATACATATATAACTATGACGGCACCAACCGACTCCTCAGAGCGCAGCCGACACCTCGCCGCACCGCGCCGCGTCCCGCGCTGGTACGATAGTGGTGCAGTTGCAATCAATACATATATAACTATGACGGCACCAACCGACTCCTCAGAGCGCAGCCGACACCTCGCCGCGCCGCGTCGCGCCGCGCGCTGGTACGATAGTGGTGCAGTTGCAATCAATACATATATAACTATGACGGCACCAACCGACTCCTCAGAGCGCAGCCCACACCTCGCCGCGCCGCGCCGCGCGCTGGTACGAGTGCGGTGCAGTTACAATCAATACATATGTATATAACTATGACGGCACCAACCGACTCCTCAGAGCGCAGCCGACACCTCGCCGCGCCGCGCCGCGCCGCGCGCTGGTACGATTGCGGTGCAGTTGCAATCAATACATATAACTATGACGGCACCAACCGACTCCTCAGAGCGCAGCCGACACCTCGCCGCACCGCGCCGCGTCCCGCGCTGGTACGAGTGCGGTGCAGTTGCAATCAATACATATGTATATAACTATGACGGCACCAACCGACTCCTCAGAGCGCAGCCCACACCTCGCCGCGCCGCGCCGCGCGCTGGTACGAGTGCGGTGCAGTTGCAATCAATACATATAACTATGACGGCACCAACCGACTCCTCAGAGCGCAGCCCACACCTCGCCGCGCCGCGCCGCGCGCTGGTACGATTGCGGTGCAGTTGCAATCAATACATATAACTATGACGGCACCAACCGACTCCTCAGAGCGCAGCCGACACCTCGCCGCACCGCGCCGCGTCCCGCGCTGGTACGAGTGCGGTGCAGTTGCAATCAATACATATGTATATAACTATGACGGCACCAACCGACTCCTCAGAGCGCAGCCGACACCTCGCCGCGCCGCGCCGCGCCGCGCGCTGGTACGATTGCGGTGCAGTTGCAATCAATACATATAACTATGACGGCACCAACCGACTCCTCAGAGCGCAGCCGACACCTCGCCGCACCGCGCCGCGTCCCGCGCTGGTACGAGTGCGGTGCAGTTGCAATCAATACATATGTATATAACTATGACGGCACCAACCGACTCCTCAGAGCGCAGCCCACACCTCGCCGCGCCGCGCCGCGCGCTGGTACGAGTGCGGTGCAGTTGCAATCAATACATATAACTATGACGGCACCAACCGACTCCTCAGAGCGCAGCCGACACCTCGCCGCGCCGCGCCGCGCCGCGCGCTGGTACGATTGCGGTGCAGTTGCAATCAATACATATAACTATGACGGCACCAACCGACTCCTCAGAGCGCAGCCGACACCTCGCCGCACCGCGCCGCGTCCCGCGCTGGTACGAGTGCGGTGCAGTTGCAATCAATACATATGTATATAACTATGACGGCACCAACCGACTCCTCAGAGCGCAGCCCACACCTCGCCGCGCCGCGCCGCGCGCTGGTACGAGTGCGGTGCAGTTGCAATCAATACATATAACTATGACGGCACCAACCGACTCCTCAGAGCGCAGCCCACACCTCGCCGCGCCGCGCCGCGCGCTGGTACGATTGCGGTGCAGTTGCAATCAATACATATAACTATGACGGCACCAACCGACTCCTCAGAGCGCAGCCGACACCTCGCCGCACCGCGCCGCGTCCCGCGCTGGTACGAGTGCGGTGCAGTTGCAATCAATACATATGTATATAACTATGACGGCACCAACCGACTCCTCAGAGCGCAGCCGACACCTCGCCGCGCCGCGCCGCGCCGCGCGCTGGTACGATTGCGGTGCAGTTGCAATCAATACATATAACTATGACGGCACCAACCGACTCCTCAGAGCGCAGCCGACACCTCGCCGCACCGCGCCGCGTCCCGCGCTGGTACGAGTGCGGTGCAGTTGCAATCAATACATATGTATATAACTATGACGGCACCAACCGACTCCTCAGAGCGCAGCCCACACCTCGCCGCGCCGCGCCGCGCGCTGGTACGAGTGCGGTGCAGTTGCAATCAATACATATAACTATGACGGCACCAACCGACTCCTCAGAGCGCAGCCCACACCTCGCCGCGCCGCGCCGCGCGCTGGTACGATTGCGGTGCAGTTGCAATCAATACATATAACTATGACGGCACCAACCGACTCCTCAGAGCGCAGCCGACACCTCGCCGCACCGCGCCGCGTCCCGCGCTGGTACGAGTGCGGTGCAGTTGCAATCAATACATATGTATATAACTATGACGGCACCAACCGACTCCTCAGAGCGCAGCCCACACCTCGCCGCGCCGCGCCGCGCCGCGCCGCGCCGCGCCGCGCCGCGCCGCGCCGCGCTGGTACGAGTGACCCACATTACCAATGACCAATAACAAATTAATATACAAATATAATTACATCCGTCAATTCCTTAGCTAATCGCGCCAATTTCGCGTTCATTACGCGCGGTCTCCTTCATCGATTCAGTTATTTAGTATTTGTTGAAGGAATTTTAGATAATACTTATGTAGAAGCACTTGAGTGAGATACCTGAGATACAGGTTTATTCCTAGTTCAGGTATAATCCAATTATATTTACCTACATCTAGTATTAGGCCCTGTTTTGTAAATATTTATGTAAATCAACTATTTTAATAAACAATTTCAATCGTGTCAGGTGGCGTTCAGTAGTTCTGCCTAACCCATGGGAACAAGGCGTGAGTTTATGTATAATATAACAATAATAATAATAACCCCATCGCCGTATCTCTACGTTGACGTCGTGGTGGGGCTTGCGCGCTCCGAACTCTAGGCCTGTGCCGGAAGAGTTTACTTTGCCGGAACAGGTCTAGGGTGAGGAGCCAGACCAAGAGAGATACAGAAACCCGCAGGGCAGCATGTGGCGAGCTGTTGGCAGTAGCGACCCCACGGACCCTATCTCCCGGGAGAAGTCTTGTGCCTCACCTCTGGCTTGCCTTTATTGGCCGGCTGGAGTGAGCAATGACGAGGAACAGAGCTTCCACCTCATTCTTGCCTTTATTGGCCGGCTTGAGTGGAGATTCGCAAGAGCAAACGTGCTCGGAGGAAGGAAGTATTTCAGTAAGATGCTGGTAGCGATCTTGACCGTACTTCCGGAATTGTCCTAATAGCCGTGGAATACCTCTCCACTCCTCATAAGCACTTCAGGACATGTTGTCCCCTTGTCGCTACGTTACTATGTGCTAGCGACCGTTTCCGGGGGCCCATTATTGAGTGTGCAAGTCACCCTCTGCTATTTTATCCGTGTATATATAAAACATTGATTAGGCAGGGGTCATAGCTCTTCCATATTTATTGGTAACCAGTCCACTTTAGCCACCCAAACCCATAGTCCAACTTTTTATTTTTCCATATCCTGCAATAATCCTACACCAACCGGGGGTTGTCCTTGGGTGCACTTGCATAGTACATACAGGGATAATCGTCGGTTGGTGCCACATTTCATTGAAATTTCCTAAGGGGCCTCTGCGGGTTGGCTTCGGCCCCTCGTACGCCTTCCAAAAGACCAGGACCGCATGGTCCCGAGATATGTAAAATCGAACAAAAAATAATAATAATAATAAGGGCTTGATTCAGAAAGCGGTACTTCTGGACACGGCTCGCATTGTCAGGAGGTTCCTCTCTCTGGAGCCCTGACCGCCGGTAGCTTGGACCCTGTTCCCGATACCGGTGGGCTACTATTTTTTATATTTTTAAATGTTTAATATATTTTGTGTTGTGTAATATATTTTTTTTTTATATTCTAATATTTAAAAATATAATTTATATGTATTATAATGAAATAAAGGAAATAATAATAAAATTTATTCAAAAATATAAAGACTAACGTTAAATACAGTTTTTCTTAAATCTATGTCAAGTTCAACATGGTTTGTGCCTGAACTAGGTAATCCTGTATTTCAGTCTGTATGTACCTATGTCTGTTCATTAAATACTCACGTGTAAGAACTCTGTTGACGGACACTTTCGTAATGACGTAGCGATACAATCCGCGCGCCTGACTATTTTAATAAACATTGTAGCGGACCGGCACACTTATTCTAAATGTGTATGTTCGCATGTCGGAGGACGATCGTGTCTCTTTACGTGAATGTCATCATTCTGTCGTGCACTGTGATTGCCGAGTGGGTGCGCTTAGTTTTCACGAGCTTACACCCGTCCAACTGTTGCCGGATTTATTGCGGATAATATATGCTCGGCAATAAGACGAGCGCTTGACTAGTATTCTGCGTCTGCCGGGTCCGCGGAGGTCTCTCCTCTTCGGTCGGGTTCAAACGGTTTGATTTGCGTGACCGTCCGTCCGCCGGGGGCGGGTGTTCGGCTTCGCCCTCGCTCTTTATGGGCTCGTTTGGACGCGGACGTCGCGTTTACGACGATGGAATGTCCTCGCGGGGGACAATGTAGTGTGCGAGCAAAACGAACTCTCTCAGCGCCCTCACACGAATAAGTGTCGCAGAGTACCCGAGACTACCTCTTGCGGCGCAGCGGTCACGGAATGTCTCCCGTCAGCGCGCGAGCATGGAGCCGCGGATCAACGGTTGCAGCTAGTAGGCAACACCTTCTAAACTTTTGTGTCATAATATTAACTACGTTTTATCTCATCAGACCTAGCGCGTTTGATATGCAGCGAGGGGATCGCACACAATCATACAAAGTAGTCCTAACAGTCATCGTTATCGTGAGTACCTACGGCGACTCCCGGTAGCCACACTTTTGACAGTCGCGATATATTTGGCAAACGAACGCGAATACAAATAACGCTGGTTGAGGGCCAGCGGCCGTAAAATATAACAAGCGGTATAACGCGCGAGCCGCGAGCGTGACGTCGGCGCGCCGCGTCGTGCGCGTCGTGCGCGTCGTGCCCGCTGCCTAGCAGTGCGAGTACCTAGTGTAGGTATCTACAGGCTACAGGCGACGCGATCATGAATGAGCCCACACTACGCCGACTATGCGCGGCGCCGCGTCACTACTACGACTTTGTACATACTGAGGAAAACACCACTCACTTTTAATTGAGGAAATACCTACAATCGATTGTAAACGATTCTACTAGTACATGTGATTATGATAATCGATAATCAAAGATAGCACCGATGCGGTAGTGTGCCAGTCTCAGGAGACGTGAGTACCTACTGGTGACGGTGCTGCCGCGGCCCCAAGTGCGTGCCCACCTCCCGCCTGCCCTCTGCACAGCGCGCAGCGGCGCTCCACGGAGTGCGCCAGGCCGCATCAAGCAAGGGCTCCAAACATTTCGCGATGTTATCTGGAGCGCTAGCGGGACACATTCTATCAGATATAGGTATTATACAATTTGTATTATCTTTAGGGCTCCGGCGTAGCGTAGCCTATCCAGTTTGTAGCAGCGGCAGGTACCTACGTACTTACTAGCGTATTTTCTTGTCAGATTCAATGAATATGTTTATTTTATATATATAAATCGAAATAAGAGCTCTGAGTTCGTTTCATTCATTTCGACACAGAGTTCGTTTGTTAGAAATGGTCTAAGGTTACACAAATATAATATAACTTGTAACAACCGACTTCAAAAAACACTACAAAGTGATAAATAACTTTAATTTCGGAAGTCGGTGTCCTTGGTTCCGCATTTTCGCTTTTTGACACCGACTTTCGAAGTTAAAGTTATTTATCACTTCATAGTGTTTTTTGAAGTCGGTTGTTTTTTTTTTTGTAGGTATCTTCCTCTTTTTCTTTCCCGGTACTACTTCCTGAGCTTAAGCTTCAGTATTTCTCAAAGCCCACTCCCTCTCGGTGCCTGTCGACACCTATTATTCCATTATATTATACATACAGGGTGTCCGGTAAATAGTACGACATATTGCAGGGGGTGATAGCTTGGGTCAATACCTACCAAAACAACACAATGTATGTTCCGCAAAATGTTACAGATTTACAGTTACCTATAAATTTTTTTCCGATATATCGAAAAATCTCTACCTTGAAACAGATTTTTAAGCATCTCGTAATGAAAAATTCCTTTTCTAGTATTTGTTTTACATCAAATTATTCGTGAATAGTTTTTCTACTCATTGACAAGTCTTGTTTCTATCAAAAACCAGAATGTTTCAAGAAATACTATTTTTTGTTTAAATTTTCGCAGAACGATTTTCTTATCGCCTTTAACCTAGTGGTGAGAAAAAAAGTTACATTTTGCGGAACATTATTATGTTGTTTTGGTAGGTATTGGCCCAAGCTATCACCCCCTGCAATCATCATCATCATCATCATCATTTCAGCCGAAAGACGTCCACTGCTGGACATAGGCCTCCCCCAAGCACCTCCACTTCGACCGGTTTTGTGCTTCTCGCATCCAACGAGTTCCTGCGGCCTTCACAAGGTCGTCGGTCCACCTTGTGGGAGGCCTTCCAACGCTACGCCTTCCGGTACGCGGTCGCCACTCCAGAACCTTTCGGCCCCATCGGCCATCTGTTCTGCGAGCAATGTGCCCTGCCCACTGCCACTTAAGTTTGGCAATTCTTCCCCCCTGCAATATGTCGTACTATTTACTGGACACCCTGTATACAAGTACACTGATTCATTCACTGCAAATGTAACTTTGTATACCTATCACCAACAGCATAAATAACTTTGTAATTCTATATAAATATATGGGATTACAAAGTTTTTTATGCAGTTGGTGTATCTAGAAAAGTGGACCGAAATTGCAAAATATTTTAGTTTTTCCTTGATTTATACACTAAACACTAATTGTAGTCTGAAGCTTCTATGTCTGCTAGAAGTGCCTTAGAGTTTTGATGATCGGTCAGTGAGTGAGTGAGTGAGTGACAAAATTAAGTAACTGACTATTTATCTATATACATATATAAAATTCAGTCCTGACTGACTGACTGATATATCAACGCACAGCCTAAACCGCTGGTCCTAGAGACATGAAATTTGGAGGTTGTGTTCTTTGTGAAGAACAGGTATCCACTAAGAAAGGGTTTTTCGAAATTCCACCCCTAAGAGGGTTATTGGGGGAGGGTGAAATTTCACGCGGACGAAGTCTTATAATTCTTAAACTACTGGTTCAAATTGAATGAAATTTGAAATATACCCTGTTTACAATGCCTGCTTGGTTACTGAAAGTTCAGGCTTCTAGTTTTATCCACAACGAAGTTAAGGTCGAAAATGGCCTGAACTGTTTCGAGAAAAGGATGGTACGGCCGGGCCGCTTTTTGCTCGACTTGGCGGGGGCACTGCGGTGCCCCCAGATTGTTCACTTATTTTATTGAACTGGTTTGTCCCGACTTGTCCTAACGAGCTTTGGATTTCACACTCTTTACCTAACAATCGGTTTTGGATGATAGCTAATACGACTCACATGAAGTAGGAGTGCAGGGGCAGGTGCGTGGGACATCCACTTGTGTATCCGAGTGCGCCGCAGTGTCAGCAGCAGGCCGCTGCTCGGTGCTCGCACGGTGCGAGGACGCGAGCATGAACCATGCCACGTCGGGACTCGAGGACGCTGCCGCATTGTTCCCTTGCGCAAATAGATGGCTTATTCCCAACGGCTCCAAAATTTTATTCCCAACGGCTCCAAAAATAAATCCATATTTATTATTATTAAACAAAATCATTCCCATTGGCTCCAAAAATTTTAAAGTACAAACTGCAAAAAAAGTTGTAAGTATATATATTTACAATAAAATTAATTTATGATTCAACAAACAAATTATCCGTTAAGTCAACATTTGAAAGATTCTACGTTTGACATCATAATCTACTATTGACAGATGATATATTTAATAGATTCTGCATTTGACAGATTTTGAAAAAGTGAGACAAGTAACGAACTTTTTTGCATCAAAAATAATACTGTTATAATCACTATATATTGATAAGCATAGATTAGCAGTCACAGAAAGAGATCGATTAAATTTACGAAAAGTTTTAAAAATACCCAACATTTTTTAACCGACGAAAAAAAACGGAGGAGGTTCTCACAATTCGACGCGTATATTTTTTTTTTTTTTTTTATTATGTATGATCACGCATAACTTTTTACAGAGCAGTCCGATTTTGATAATTCTTTTTTTATTAGAAAGGGTATACCCTGAAGTTGGTCCCATATAAATTTGGAAAAAAAAATCCAACCCTAAGGGTTAGAAAACAGGGGATGATTGATTGTTCACTCACTGATTGTAATGTATGACCACGCTTAACTTTTTACAGAGTAGTCCGATTTTGATCATTCTTCTTTTGTTGGATAGGACATACTTCGAAGTTGGTCCCATGTAAATTTGGAAAAAAAATACCTACCCTAAGGGTGGGAAAATAGGGGTGACTTATTGTTCATTCACAGATTTTAATGCTGAGCTGTGTATTACAATTAAAATAAAAGGCCTATCTATGTTGGTATATAAAGCCTGTTTTTTTTAAGTATTACATTATATTATTTAGTATTATATTACACAAAAAATAATAGTTAAAGTAGGAGTATATAACAGTTAATGTCTAAAGTAAGGTAGGTATTTTAAAAGTAATCAAACATTAAGCATGTAGTAATTAGTAAATTATGGCCTCAAAAAATTATAAAATAAAAACTTTTTAACCAAAAATTAAACCTCCGAAAAAACTGAAAAGCAAAAAAATAATAAACTTTTTTTATTTAACCTTAATAAATAAGTTCTTAAACTAATGCAAGTATACCTAAATAATTTTGAGTCGGCGCCAAACAATCAATGAACAAAGATTACTAAATTACCTTAAATTTAAAGAAATAAGCAACGTGAAATCTATAGCGATAAACATTAAGACGCTGAAAGCCGCTATCGAGCTCCGATGTTTCGGTATTTTTAGCCACGCCCACAATTTCTCCGATATCCTAGCGCCATTCTTAAAGGGCGGTGATACAGCGAACTACCAAGTAAGGAACAGTGTGACGCGGTCAATAATAATTAAAAACGAACCAATAGATGGCGCTCTTGTATATTTATTGTTCTGTGTGAAGAGCTAGCAACAAATCAGACAAGGCGATTATAAAAAACCAATGTATATTTTTGTTTTTATTTTTAATTATTTTAAGACACTTTATTTACACTGAATTGAAAAACAGTATAAATGTATGGAAAATAAAATCTCAAACTATATTAACAAATCATTATTGTAATAATTAGGTATATTTTTTTATTTGCTTTTTTAACCGACTTCAAAAAAAAACCGGCCAAGTGCGAGTCGGACTCGCCCATGAAGGGTTCCGTAGCAGCAAGTAACATAATATAAAAGTTCTTGTAGTTCGTTGTAACTTTGTGAAAGGTAAATTGCAGTTTTCGATTTATGATGTATTAAAAAAAAACTACTTCCTAGATCTCGTTCAAACCAATTTTCGGTGGAAGTTAACATGGTAATGTACATTATATGTATTTTTTTAATTTTATCATTCTCTTATTTTAGAATTTAGAGGGGGGGGGGACACACATTTTACCACTTTGGAAGTGTCTCTCGCGCAAACTATTCAGTTCAGAAAAAAATGATATTAGAAACCTCAATATCATTTTTGAAGACCTATCCATAGATACCCCACACGTACAGGTTTGATGAAAAAAAATTTTTGGAGTTTCAGTTGTAAGTATGGGGAACCCCAAAATTTATTGTTTTTTTTCTATTTTTGTGTGAAAATCTTACTGCGGTTCACAGAATACATCTACTTACCAAGTTTCAACAGTATAGTTCTTATAGTTTCGGAAAAAAGTGGCTGTGACATACGGACGGACGGACAGACAGACAGACAGACAGACATGACGAATCCATAAGGGTTCCGTTTTTTGCCATTTGGCTACGGAACCCTAAAAAGGTGGAGGTTCTCAGTTCGTCGGTTTTTTTTTAATGTATCATGTTCCCCGATTACTCGAAGACGGCTGGACCGATTTCAAAAATTATTTTTTTGTTTGAAAGGGTATACTTTCCAGGTGGTTCCATCGTCATCAAGTCAGGATCTGATGATGGGTTCTGCAGAAATCGAAGGAACTCTTCAAATATTATAGGCCAAAATACCCAAGTCGCTATAGGTGTCTATAGCGACTTGGGTATTTTATATAGTAACTCGTGCATTTGCTTTCGGAAAGCACCATTTGGTAAAGTGGAACTAATATGATGAAGACCACAGATGGCTATTGGAACTACTCAATAAAAAGTATTTCACGGGTTGCGATTCGATTACTTTAATATGGTTGCTAAGCAATTTATGCTCGTCACAATGCAAATGGTGAAATGGAACTGATGGTGGAATACCAGGAGAACTCCTCAAAAATTAACGTCCCTGCATCGGGAAAAGTAATATTTTGTATAAGGCGATAAGCAAGTTGACATTATGCTATTGTAACTTAGATACATTATAAACAGACCCACTACTATTATTCCCGATACTTTTTAGACTGGATGTACATAGGTTTTTTTACTGAGGTATCTGGAACATGTGGGTTGATCGATTGGTGACTGAAGGACTATTTCATGCACTTTAATGTTGTCTCATATAAGCAGTTCCGTGTGAATCTCGGGTCTACTATTTCAGGGAGTAGGTGTTTTAAGTAAAATGATTTTAATTTTTGTTTCATTTTCTGTTCCCAAAAAAGGTCATCTTTTTCTATTAATTTTATCTTTAATTTAACTTCTTCTCCAGCCGGACCATACTGCAAACAAGCATTTCTTACGTCTTGTAATAATTATGGAGCTGGCTCTGAACTTGATTATACCAGTTGTGATTTGTGTTTTTTTAGGCACCCTTCTTTATCTTTTACCCAAAAATTTACTTTTTTTTGTTGATAGCCTCATTCAAGCCCAACTTGTATGCATTGATTTGGCATTTAATTTCAATTATGGCATCTTCGCCACAAATACCATCAAGTAATTAAAAAAACTAAAAAACCCGACTACGGTAAAAAAAGCTTAAGTTAAAAAAAAACTGAAAAGCTATAAACAAGCTTATTTTTAATTAAATAAAAGTTGGAAGCAGGTGAGACCCATTTGAGTTTGAAAATATAAAAATGGTATGGGTCCCGCCTGCTTCCAAATTTTATTTTATTTAAAATGGGTTTGTTTATAGCTTTTCAGTTTTTTTTACCGCAGTCGGGTTTAATTACTTTTTTTTATTTCCAGATTTTTAGTTTACAAATGTGAAAGAAGTTAATTTTTTTATTTCGTTTTTTACATATTGTCACTTCGAATTACTTTTAACCATATAAGTTGTATATAATTTTGAAATCACCTTTTAAATACCCTTTATTTTTATATCCCACTCGATGGTATTAGAAGAAAGAAAAATTTCGAACTCCACAATGTGGCACCCCAAATCCGCCATTTTACTTTGTTTTTTATTTTCATGTAGTCAGTGACACTCGTGCTACAAAGACAAATCTAAAGACAGATAATTTATCCAAATCCGTTTATTCGTATAAGAGTTACGAGGTAACAAAGAAACGGACATACATACATACATACAGGTCAAACACATAACCCTCCTTCGCCGCAGTCGGGTAAAAACTAAAAATGATTTTTATTTAATATCTATTCAACAACGATACCCCATATTGACATAGTTTGTTGACTTTCATTTTTATCATAAATTTCACAATATGGCGTCCAGTAGTCGCCATATTGAATGTTTACTAACGTCATGTCTTTATTGACACTCGCCGGATTAAGAGGAATCGATTGACGTTTGAATCATAAAAATCGGCCCAGGCGTTTGGTCTGTATAGTGCTTCAAAGGAACATACATACATAGGCTGATAAACACATTACCACTCCTTTGCGTCGCGCAGTCGGGTAAAAAATAAAACATTCAAACTTGCAAGAACTTTCTTCAGCACTAAACTTACCAATTACGTCTTTAAAAAAATACCAAATCTCACACAATGATTTATATAGAGTGGGCAAGAAACAATGGACAAAGCTACGAATATTTTCCTATAAGTCCAGTTCTAAGATAGTCATAGGTCTATGTAAATTCGATAGTGTTTATCACTGTATTTGTGACTTTCTTTCTATGGTCTAAGTAATAAAATTGTTATCTATATTTAGTGAGTATGCGCGTATTATAAACTTACTGGTGAAAAACAATTTTCGAAGCTTCACCTACTTCTGAATTGTTCGCCAAACGTTTATTTTTACTGTAAATTTTTTTTTTTTTTGTAGTCAATTATTACTTTCCAGTAAAGAAAAATAATAATTATTCTAAAAATATGCAAAATAAATTTAAAAAAAACAATGAAAATTTGCTAAAACTAATTAATAAAAAAAAAAATTCCTAATAAGAATCAACTTGGTTTCGAACTCAAAACTCGCTATTCAGAATCTATGCGAAAACGAAGCTTCGCCTGCTTAGTTCTGAACTTTCCGCCAAACATCTTTTTTTTGTAAAGAAAATTAATAATTATTCTAAAAATATACAAAATAAATGAATAAAAAACAATGAAAATTTCCAAAAACTAAATAAATAAAGAAAAAATATAGTTATATAAATTAAAAGAATAAAAATCAACTTGGTTTCGAACTCGAGTCTTGCTATTTCAGATATTACGTAAATACCACTAGACCAATTGAGCATTATTATCACAGCCGAATTTACGCTACGCATTGTACAAAGCCTATAAGTACTTTTATTTATAATTTCATTTCTGTTCGTGTACGTGTTTTGTCAATATTACAATATAAAAAAATACTTTACTACTTCCATTAGATGTTTTTGTTAGTATAGAATAATAATACATTTTTGCTGGCCTCCGACATTTTTGTTTGTTTCCCATTTTGCACAGCAAATATTTTCATAACTTAGAACTATATTTACTAATGTCTTTACGTGTTAATATTTTTACAACTTATTGTAGTTTTAGGGAAAAAATAAAATATGTACATATAAGTATGTTTGAAGTTGTCAATCAACAAAAAATAAAATGAACGGATAGCGGTTAGCGGGGCAAAGCGACATACGTCCGTCTAGCAGCGCGCCTAAGCGATCACTGTCGGATTGCATACATAAGAAAGAGAAGCGCGATGACGCGACACTCGTAAGTTGTTACAAACCATAAAATAATTAATTACTTAAAAATAAGTTGAGTAATCAAAAATAAAAAACAACCAAATTTTGTATTTAAATATGATACGTTATTGTTATAAATTTTACCAACGTACGTTGATCAGTAATACAGATATTTTTGTTGGAAGGTCATTTTAAGAGGTTAGTTTACATTTTTTTTGTATCGAGAAAACTTTTCAAAAACGTGTTTTGAATACAACAGGGTTCTCAGAAATATGTTCAAGATTAACATATATTTTTTCCGCCGTGTCAAACTGTATAGATTTGGCTAAAAAATTGTTCGAAACAAGCCTATTTGGCTCTTGTCAGCGTCTTAACATTTCAAACAAAAAATGCGCTCTCCGCACGACCACTCGCAACGAATTAATTTGCTTGTTTGGCGCCGACTCAAAATTACTTAGGTATACTTGCATTAGTTTAAGAACTTATTTATTAAGGTTAAATAAAAAAAGTTTATTATTTTTTGCTTTTCAGTTTTTTCGGAGGTTTAATTTTTGGTTAAAAAGTTTTTAATTCTCTTTATTTTTTCTCTGTTTGTTATAATAACATGGCATAGGAAACTTGGCCCTTGGCTTGAAATACTGGATATAAATTATACTTTTGCATTAGAAGTGAACACGGAACGATTTAGCGGATGTTATTGATTATTAGCTATCTGGTTTTGTTTAGGAGTGTTATAGGTTCATATTGTAGTTTCCGTTTTAGTATGTGTGAATACTGTTACGGTCAATTATAATATTGGTGAATGTGTTTTTTATATTATTTTTAAATTATATTATTTTGTTACTTTTAAATAAGTACTTTATAGCATAATGCATAGCATAAGTTTTATTTTTGTAATGGTAATAATTTGTTGATTTTTTATATTTAATGGAGCCTTTAAACTTTAAAATTTTAATATAGCATAGGGTTAACATGCGATATCAGAAACTGTGATTTTTAATTGTATTTTGTTTTTATTTTAATAGTACATTAAGTATGATACATATGTGTAATGATCAGTGATCGGATTAGGCTGAGTATATTTACCTAAACTTCGGAGAATAGAGACAGAAAGACTTCCTTACGACGACATTTTTTTTCCAGGATTTCAGGAAAAAAGGCCATTTTTAAATAAACTTGCAATTACCAAATTTTCGGGAGTTTCGCGTAAAATCCCGAAATAAATAGTCTAACTTTAATTCGTGTATTCCAATTATATGTAATGTATCATACAACGGTTAGTTTAAGGATCGTAAATATGCATTATGGACCTAAAAGCGGTTCATTATGAGCCACTTTACGAGCAAGTGTGTTGAAAAATAGATTAAGGTCAATTTAAATGAGAAGACTGTAATTTTTAATTCTTTAACTTCATATTGTGTCATAAAGTAAATTTTTGATGACAGAAAGTGCATTGTGAGTGCATTGTGTTTTCAATTTTACAATAGGTATATAAGTACGTACTTAGCATAATATTGATTTGTGAAACTATTTACCACGAAATTATAACATTAATATTAGCAATTTGTGTTTTGTTGACCTTACGCGATTTGTTTTGGAGCCGCTGGGAACAGTTTTAATATTTTATTATTTTAACTAATAAAATTATGGAGCCCTTGGGAATCAATGTATGGAAAGAAAATTTTTGGAGAACAAAAGATTTGGAGTTCGTAGGAACAAGCCAAATAGATGGACGCCTTAATGCCATGGTAATGTATTCTCGGACTTGGACCGGATTAATTTGACTTGTATGTTAGGAACAAAATTACTAAAAGGGTCTTCAGAATCCTCGAACACTTTATACAAGTGACTTTAAAGAGGTGTGTCGCAGCCTACAGCCCACTGGCGCTGCCCGCTCTAGCGTGTCGCAGCCTACAGCCCACAGGCGCTGCCCGCTCTAGCGTGTCGCAGCCTACAGCCCACAGGCGCTGCCCGCTCTAGCGTGTCGCAGCCTACAGCCCACAGGCGCTGCCCGCTCTAGCGTGTCGCAGCCTACAGCCCACAGGCGCTGCCCGCTCTAGCGTGTCGCAGCCTACAGCCCACTGGCGCTGCCCGCTCTAGCGTGTCGCAGCCTACAGCCCACTGGCGCTGCCCGCTCTAGCGTGTCGCAGCCTACAGCCCACAGGCGCTGCCCGCTCTAGCGTGTCGCAGCCTACAGCCCACAGGCGCTGCCCGCTCTAGCGTGTCGCAGCCTACAGCCCACTGGCGCTGCCCGCTCTAGCGTGTCGCAGCCTACAGCCCACTGGCGCTGCCCGCTCTAGCGTGTCGCAGCCTACAGCCCACTGGCGCTGCCCGCTCTAGCGTGTCGCAGCCTACAGCCCACTGGCGCTGCCCGCTCTAGCGTGTCGCAGCCTACAGCCCACTGGCGCTGCCCGCTCTAGCGTGTCGCGTCTATCAGGCTCTTACTGAATGAAACCACACAATTTCCCTTCAAACAAATTAATTTGAATTCGTGAGTGAGCGCAGTGATCCGCACCCCCGGCTGGTATCGCGCAGCGTGCGCGTGGTCCGCACCCCCGGCTGGTATCGCGCGGCGTGCGCGTGATCCGCACCCCCGGCTGGTATCGCGCGGCGTGCGCGTGATCCGCACCCCCGGCTGGTATCGCGCGGCGTGCGCGTGATCCGCACCCCCGGCTGGTATCGCGCGGCGTGCGCGTGGTCCGCACCCCCGGCTGGTATCGCGCGGCGTGCGCGTGATCCGCACCCCCGGCTGGTATCGCGCGGCGTGCGCGTGATCCGCACCCCCGGCTGGTATCGCGCGGCGTGCGCGTGATCCGCACCCCCGGCTGGTATCGCGCGGCGTGCGCGTGATCCGCACCCCCGGCTGGTATCGCGCGGCGTGCGCGTGATCCGCACCCCCGGCTGGTATCGCGCGGCGTGCGCGTGATCCGCACCCCCGGCTGGTATCGCGCGGCGTGCGCGTGATCCGCACCCCCGGCTGGTATCGCGCGGCGTGCGAGTGATCCGCACCCCCGGCTGGTATCGCGCGGCGTGCGCGTGATCCGCACCCCCGGCTGGTATCGCGCGGCGTGCGCGTGATCCGCACCCCCGGCTGGTATCGCGCGGCGTGCGCGTGATCCGCACCCCCGGCTGGTATCGCGCGGCATGCGCGTGATCCGCATCCCCGGCTGGTATCGCGCGGCGTGCGCGGTGCGCGTGACAGCTCTAATAAACTAAACTGCATCATCCGTGCCATTCATCACAACGCGACAGTGCAAACGAGTTCACATTCGGTATCCGTAGCCCTTGCATCGCCGCAGCTATGAGCCACAGTGGGTACATATTTGAATTTCGAAAATTTAAATATCTACGGTTAAAATGTCAATGTTCAAAACATCGAAAATTTAAATATCGAACGACCATAAAACCGAAAATTAAAATAACGTAAGTTTATATTGTCGAATGGTTAGATAACCTACGTCCAATATATCTAAAATCTAATTATCGACAAACATGACATCGAAAGGCTTAAATATCGAAGTACAGATTATCTAATGATGTAAATATCGAAGTACAGAGTATCGAATGTCCTAAATATCGATATTTATTTATATGATGTGCTACAAAAATTAGTGACAGAAACAAATCGCTGCAAAACCGACTCCACGTGGTCTTGTCTGCCCTACCCCTAGAGTGTAATTTAAGCCCACGTAGGCGCACAGGGGCGAGGCGGCCCGCGAGCTGAAGCGGAGCTGGCTTCAAGGCCCGCCGCCGCGGCTGAGGCTGGTCGGCGAAGCCGGCCAGCAAGCCGAAGCTGCGGTGGTGAGCGTTAAAACCATCGACGACGATAAGCTCGCGTGGGACCGCCGGAGCCCCGCAGCGCCGGAGCCGTGACAGAAACCATGCCTGCTGCATGATGCATGCTCGCTTGCACTCTGCATGCTTAAGTAATATTATTTTCACATAATAAATAAATAAATAAACACATTTGTAGGCCGCGCCCGCTCTTGCATCTTATGTCGACGGAGCCCCGCTACGCGGGGCCCCTATTTCTGTGTAAAGGGTTTAAAGTAACCTAACCTTACCTAACACCGGGGTGCCCTTCGCTCTCTCTTGCATCCTGCAACCATGCCTGCCTGCAAGTTCGATATTTTAACTAGTAGGTATTTTCAACGTAAATATAATGAACTAAAGTGTATTGAATGTTGACATTTTGAACTTAGGTATAATGATTATCGATGTTTTTAATCATTAGATATTTTTATAACTCGGCATTTCAATGTTAGACATTTTATGCTTAGGTATAACAATTTTCGATATTATGATATAACCGATATTTAAATTTTCGATGTTTTGAACGTTGACATTTTACACGTAGGTATTTTAATGTTCGACATTCAAATATGTACCCGCCACAGTGCTAATTGGAGTAATCATTTGGACGAATTTCCTCGCTGTTGTCCATTGTGTTGCTCGTAGCTAAGTAATCAGAGCCGCACGGGGCAATCAAGATTAAACTGTATCGGAGATCATCCACTTCCTACCGGCACCCCTCCGTGGCTCGGGAGGCACGGTTAGCCTTCCGTAGTATCCGGTAAGTAACGGAGCTGGGAATAAACCACTTTACGAAGCCTTTAGCATAGAACAGGTCAGCTCGTTTCAACAGTGTGAATGCACATGATAAGTACAGCCACCTATTCGCCTGGTCCGCGGGTCCGCGGGTCCGGAGGCAGGCGCACCCGTGGCGCGGCGCTCGGACTCGACAGTCGACACATTCCGGTGCCACTCATTATATTTAGCGCAGCGCAAAGCCGCGCGTTGTGTCGCCGCTATAATTACGCGCTACCGCGACATCGGCGCAGCTGTTAATTTGAAAAGCAACGCAATGACCTTCTTCGTCATGACGACCAAGCGAGTGGTCCAGGCAATCTGACGTGTTGACGCTGGCATGCTATACAATCAAGTCGTTCGACTTGCAGCAACCAGCACTCGATTGTCGTCGTGTCAGTCTGTATCGCACCCCGACGCGGTGGGTGCCGCGCAGGCAGGCTGGCCGGCTACCACCCTTAATGTATTATTTACTTCCGGGCGGACGCTGCAGATGAATGTCCGTGTGTTCCTGTGACGTGTGAGCCGTAAACAAGGAGTCTCGCTGATCGCGTTTGATCGACGAAAATATAGTATAGAAATTTTAAACGCTTGAGGCACTGATGTATGGTATCCGTTATACAGGTGTACTTACAACACAAGCGTTAAAAATTTCTATACTTATATTTTAAAATGATGTCACTTAAATTTATTTTTTTCTTTTTAGTTCGCGTTATTCTTCCTTTTTTTTAGGTTACGTTTTTATTTAAACAAAAGCTTGTTTTAAAAACTTTTTTTATTTTAATTTTAGTTTTTTAACTTTTTAGTCTTACAATTAAATATTTATTATTAATATCTTTTTTTACAGTTTTTATTTATTTATTCACATTATTTTATTGGTTTACACCATTTACATTACTTATACCAGATGTTATTTAGTTCCTATAGGGGCATATTGAAATTAGTGTAATGTTACTAACTTTATCGATTTCTACTCTTCAAACCCTTTCATTTGATACCCATTATAATAATAATAATAATAATTTAATTACAAGCAACAAAGACTCATAGTGTTAGTAACAATATACTTACAAACTAAGTTAGTAATACGCTTACAAAACACAGAAAACAGATTGCGACATCACTGCTGCACGGTGACAGGCCCAGCTGAAACCCTGCAGCAGTGGTTCACAAACGGGTTGAAAAAAAATTCCGCCATATTGGAGCGGCGGCCATTTAAAAAAATTTTAGGCATTCCACTTTGCCCCACCAGTGGGGCGGCCGGTGGGGCAGTGGAATAATCCAATATCGACGGGTTACCCACGTACAAAGTTCAAACGTAGAATTTTGGTGTCCTTCACCACACAATCCTCATTTTTGAAAACTTCTTAAAAATCAATTTTGAGAACGCCAAAAAATAGTCAAGAATTAATAGTCATAAATAGTCACCAAGGTCAAAAAAATAGTCGCATTATGATTCCGAAGTTATAGCTATAGGTTGGTGAGGATTGTGTGGTGAAGGTCTCCACACAATCCTCACCTCTAATGCAACCAAACGGCTGGGAGTATCGACTTGGTTTCAATTCCAAAAAATAGTCAAGAAATAGTCGTAACGCTATGCCAAATCTCGAAAATAGTCATTAAGTGATTCCAGAGATTTAAAGGTGTCTTGGTGAGGATTACGTGGTGAGCCTTTCTCGCCACAATCCTCACCTGATTACCGCGGAACGCTTAGGTTTTTGAATTTGAATTTGGTGTCAAAAAATAGTCAAGAAATAGTCGTCTCCAACCATGATAATTTCGACCTGGTTTACTATGTAGAAGTATGTTAAATATCCACGTGAACTTCTACATACATTTTTCGAGTCAAGTACAGTCGAGCACAAAATTATTAAGTACTTTTTATGGTCATCTTATTTTTGGTTGTATTAAAAACGGTATAATTGTTAGTTATGTAGCTATTTTGGGTAGGTATTTTATTTATTTATAATTTACTAATAAATAAGGGCAACAAAGGAGCTAAATCAATAATAAATACAAACTGATGAGTTACTTGCTTGATATTATTTTGAGAGCTTGTCACATCACATCACTCAGAACTGCTTATTGTGGGAGATCTAAGTCGGAACTGATTAAATACACAAGCAAACTATAAAAGACATATTTTTATCAGAGGGTGCCGACAATTTGGTTTACAATACCAGCAATAAAACATGTTGAGAATAATAAAACAAAACAATGAATTTTAGTTTTGGGAAAACCAATAATTACCCTGTGTCGCCCCAGCACCGTGGAATTTCTGCGTGATCATTATTTCAAAATTGCATAATATTGGGTTTTCCAACCACCGAAAATAAAATTAATTAAACTAATAGGTCGATCGTCCTGCACACTAGGTATTTTATTTAGTAATATAGTTAAGTAGGTAGATAGTCTTAATTACTCATACTACAATAAAATTAATCTGAAATAAAGATTTAGTCATTTATATTTTATCAGTTACTTTAACATAAAGCCAACCGGAAGGAAATGTCTAGAAATGAAATAGCAGGAAACATAGGTATTTATTAAACTGACAGAAAAAAATAAATACGTAAGTAACTACAATATTTTAATACCGATTTAAAGTAATATACTTAGGTACATATTAGAAATAAATGTGTAATTTTAGTAGTCGCGACTGTACCAAAACAAAATGTATGTAGAAGTTCACGTGGATATTTAACATACTTCTACATAGTAAACCAGGTTGAAATTATCATGGTTGGAGACGACTATTTCTTGACTATTTTTTGACACCAAATTCAAATTCAAAAACCTAAGCGTTCCGCGGTAATCAGGTAAGGATTGTGGCGAGAAAGGCTCACCACGTAATCCTCACCAAGGCACCTTTATATCTCTGGAATCACTTAATGACTATTTTCGAGATTTGGCATAGCGTTACGACTATTTCTTGACTATTTTTTGGAATTGAAACCAAGTCGATACTCCCAGCCGTTTGGTTGCATTAGAGGTGAGGATTGTGTGGAGACCTTCACCACACAATCCTCACCAACCTATAGCTATAACTTCGGAATCATAATGCGACTATTTTTTTGACCTTGGTGCCTATTTATGACTATTTCTTGACTATTTTTTGGCGTTCTCAAAATTGATTTTCATGAAGTTTTCAAAAGTGAGGATTGTGTGGTGAAGGACACGAATTTTGGCCAATTCTATGTAACATTCATGAGATGAACACTGTGCCTGTACCCTGTAATGACCATTGGAATTTACTGTGGTATTGGAAAACCTCAGTCTAATGAATTTAAAAACCTTTCGTAACTGAAATTGACTACTATATACTATAACTTTCGACTATCTTGCAGAAACCTCTTTCCACCACAAAATAAACAAGAACGATGAAATGTAATCTGGTCAAACTATAGAATCACTTAATACCAAACAAATTAAATAGTACTTCACCAATACGGTTTTTAGTATAAGTTAAGTTTAATATCTCTTAACTAACACTACTTCAAATGTAACTTGTCTTTACTTTGTCTGAACTAGCCTTACAAAATCAGTATTGTCTAAAATCTTACTTCGTTAGGAAAAATAAGATTTAACGCCATTTTGCACTATAAGTGAAAATAATTATACACGTATTATAACATTTTCCGACAACACTTCATCAAAAACTAGAGTATTATTATCTTATATTTTTGTATAGTAATTCTAACTACATTAATAACTTACATATTTATATAAAATGTAGTACTCCGCACTAAACATCACAAAATCTTTAATTTGCGATATTATACATATATGATCAAACGAACTTCTTAAGCGAAGTTCGATCAATATTATATTTCTTCGCTTCATTCTTCAGATATATTATAACCAGGTAGTCCTTTTAATCTACAAGATAACATGCACACTTTAAGAGATTTTTGAAAATCGATATAAGTATCGACTTTTTACAATTAAGTCGATTCTTTACTGACCATAACCACGTCACTAGTCAAGCTGTCATTCTTTTAGAGATAAATAAGACGAATACAAAACTTTATAACCGGGATTGGGTTGGGAGGGAGCCTATATCTTCGAATGAAGCGACTCATATAATATTGATCGAACTTCGCTTAAGAAGTTCGTTTGATCATATATTATATTTCTTCGCTTCATTTTCCGATATATTATAACCAGGTAGATGTTCAGAGAAAAGTTTTGTGTTTGTTAATTAAAAAACAAATATTTTGTAAAAAATAGAATGGTTTTAATCAATATAAACATAATAGTTAAGAATAAGTATCTAACTAAACAAGTATTTATTTTGAATACTTAATAATAATTTGTAAAAACTATAACAATAATCTTCTAATAATTTATATTAGTTATAGTTAACTGTTTTTATAATATCTTTGATGGCTATGTTTATACCGTTAGATCCTACTGTTATATTTTCAACCTTTATCAAAGATAATGTTTGAACGCGTTGGCCAGTAAGTACTTAAAGCTAATCAAATTACCAGTTTTTTCGTAATTTTTTCCCTACTAAGGGTTCTATTGGGATACAAATTATAAACATAATTTAGAACAATCTGTGGGTCCCATTTAGTGCAGTATTTGGGGAAGCTAGGTTTTAATTTAAACGCTCCTTTGAGCAGCCGTTTAATTCGTTCATCAGATCCGATATTATTGCCTAGTAAAAGGGATAACGCGGATCTGTGACTATTTAGAGTTCCATACGAACTTCCCTTATCAAACTGTTCACTTAAAAAGCGTAGTACTATCGGGACAGAGCAATCAAAAAGCTGATGATTATTATTTACGCAATATTGCCACCACAATTTGAACGACACGTTATATTGCTGCATCGTGTTCTTTGATAATGACGCCAGCATCAGGTCCAGGGCTGATTTGGGGACGTCTCTCAACGAGAACGCCTGCCTGAGAGTACTGCGGCACCCAGGATAAGAGGATTCCTGTAACATGATACGATATGATGTTCGTTAGGGTATATCCAAATTATATCGGAAACTATTGTTTCCATTAGTTGTGGATACCAGGCTTGTGATGGCCAAAAAGGAAAGACTAGAATACCCGTGGCATTTTGCTGTATGATTTTGTGAAGACACTTAAGAATAAGTGAGAAAGGGGGGAAAGCATAAAAGAACCTATTGTTCCAGATCGCTGGAAAGGGCGTCAGGATCCTTTCTCCATGACATATAATCCTGACATTTGGCATTGGCTCGAGAGGCAAATAGATCGATTTCGGGTTTATCGAGACTTTTTGATATTCGTTCGAAGGCTAAATCGGAAAGTTCACATTCCGTGTCAAGATTTAGCCTTCGAGATTCTTCGTCTGCTTCGTAATTTGCCTTAGTATTAATGTACGAGGCAAATAACCAAATGTTTCTCTCTTCAGACCATTGCCAAATTTGTCTAGAAAGATTATTCAGATGTGGGAATTGGATCCCCCCCATCCGATTAACATAGCTGATGGCTGTTGTGTTATCAACACGCAGTAATACAGAACAATGAGATTTTTTGCTTGCGAAATACTTTAAAGCTAAGAAAACAGCTAACAACTCTAAGTAGTTAATGTGTTGTTCAAGTTCACTATTTTTCCAAGCTCCATGAGCTCGTTCGTTGTTACACACAGCTCCCCAGCCGGTGCGTGAAGCGTCCGTATAAACCTCTAATTCAAAGTTAGGTGTTTTCATAGTGTTTTTAGAATTTAGCACATTTCTTTGCCACCAATTTAAATCGTCTAGAATTACAGGGTGAGGTTTGAACTGTCTACCAAAACTTGGACATTTTTGTAAGGCCAGAAATTTTTGCCTTTCTAAAATTTTTGTATACGTCCAACCATATTTGACCGCGGGGCACGCGGCTATCAAAACTCCTATTAAATGAGCAAATTCTCTAACTGAGCACTGAGACAATTCTGAGAATTTGTCAACAAGGTTCACGATTTTTTGTTTTTTGTCGGATGGCAAAGAAATTGATTGATTTACAGAATCGAACACAGGTTTGTTTAGGCACAAGAGAGCTCTTTTCATAGTTCACTACGAACCCGAGACATTCTAAAAGGTTTAACGTAGCTTTAACATTTTTTAGGCATTCTTTATAATCATCACCGATACACATGATGTCGTCGAGAAAAACAACATTTTTGAAGCCTTGATAGCGTAAATGGGAAACCACTTCCTTCATGATCTTAGTAAAGGCTCTCGGAGCTACCGAAAGGCCATATGGCATACAATTGAACTCGTAGGTAATGATGTTTGATTTCTCATTTTCGATTTGGAATCTTAAAAATTTTCGATCAGATTTACGAATTGGTATAAGGAAATATGCTTCTTTTAAATCGATAGTGGCCATAAAGCCATGAATAGGTAATAATTTAGCGGCCGTTCGTTAGTCTTCCATTTTGAAATGTAATTTTGAAACATACTGGTTTAAGTTTTTTAAATTTAAAATAAATCTTTTGTCACCATTAGACTTTAAGGCTAAAAATGTTTTTGAAATAAACTGGTCTTTAGTAGATTTGCAGGGGCTTACCGCACCTAATTTTAACAGTTTTTGTACGGCTAAAAACTTTAGTAGATTTGCAGGGGCTTACCGCACCTAATTTTAACAGTTTTTGTACGGCTAAAAACTTTAGTAGATTTGCAGGGGCTTACCGCACCTAATTTTAACAGTTTTTGTACGGCTAAAAACTTTAGTAGATTTGCAGGGGCTTACCGCACCTAATTTTAACAGTTTTTGTACGGCTAAAAACTTTAGTAGATTTGCAGGGGCTTACCGCACCTAATTTTAACAGTTTTTGTACGGCTAAAAACATGTCGACTTTTTCAGTCGCTGACATTAAAACGTAAGGTACATGAGTTTGTGTCACGTTACAATCAAATGGTATAGGAAACCCATTACGTATAGAATAGAATAGAATAGAATAATTATTTATTTGCATAGAAAGTAGGTACAAAAAATGCAGATGTTTTTATAATTAGAGATCCTTATACATTCTACCTTAAATTAGGCATGCAAACATTTAGCACAAGTGCTTAATAGTCTAAAATACTGTCAAAATTCTGTGAAAACTGTGAAAATTCTTACAATATGGTCAATAAAATAAAATAAAGAATTAAAGATGTCAGGATTAATTAGATTAATTAAGTAGGTAACTAAAAAGTTTTATCATTTAAAAATTCACTAATGGAGTAATAACATTTATCAATTAATAAGACTGACAATTTCTTTTTAAACAATGGAATGGCCTCGTTTTTTATTCCATCAGGTATTTTGTTAAAGATAATCGGGCACATACCTAAAACACTTTTCCCAAATAATGCAGTGCTATGAACACTAACACGTAGCATATTTGTATACTGCCTTCTAATTGGTCGTGTTCTATTTTCAGACAATTTACTAAAAAGATGCATATGTGATTTTACAAAAACAGCTATTTCGAAAATGTAAAGTGATGGGAATGTTAGCAAATTTAGGGACTTGAATACAGGCACGCAACTATCTGTTACTTTCATGTTACACATTACCCTTATGCATCGTTTTTGAGCCTTGAATACTTGTTCTCTCAGACTACAATTTCCCCAAAATATTGTTCCGAATCTCAGAATTGACGCAACCAAACCATGGTAAGCAACTAACCTGGTGGGCATATTCACTTTCCAGGATAAAGGCCCCACCACAGTGCCCTGTGGTACACCATACCTAATAATTCTGTGCTCTGATAAGTATTTTTTCTCACGCTTAGTTTTTAAACATATTTTGGAAATTTCTGTCTGCTGTTTTCGGTTGCTGAGATATGATCTTAAGAGATTATGCATATTTCCTCTTATACCTATCATGTTTAACTTGTATAAGAGAGTTTCATGGTCAACACAGTCAAAGGCCCTCGTCATATCAGTTAAAATTGCGCAAACTGGTACTTTTTCATCGACGTTTCTTATTACCATATTCATTAAATCGTAAACGGCCGTATTGATACCTTGATTTTTTCTAAATCCCTTTTGTTCTATACTTAAAATATTATACTTAGATAAGAATTTATTTATTGCGTCATAAATTATTTTTTCCATAACTTTTGAAAAAATTGTTATCAGAGCGATTGGTCTGTAATTTGCTAAATCTTCTTTAGAGTTTTTTTTAAAAAGTGGCTTAACAATAACTGTTTTTAACTTGTTTGGAAAAACTCCTGAACTGATACACAAATTTAGTATGTGACTAATATGCAAAGCAATGTCACTCGATACAAATTTTACGACCTTAGTTGAAATGCCATCGTAGCCAGTACTGAGTTTATTTTTCAGAGAATGTATCGCTCTCAGAACATCTTGAGGTAATACTGGATGCATAAACATCGAGTGAGGGTTACTTTTCAAATTACTTGTATCGGGTTTTGAGGTCATAATATTTTTTGTCTGGTCAATAAAATAATTATTAAAAGCGTTTGCAATCTCTGTTGGATTAGTAATTGTGGTATCATTAATTTTTATTTGGGAAATAGGTTCAGTAAATGGTTTATTTTTGTTTATAACTTGCCAAGATGCTTTTGATTTATTGTTTGATGTGTTGATAAAATAGTTATTTTGCGCTTTTTGCGTTAATTTAATGATTTTCCGAAGCCTTTGCGAGTAGTTTTTAAAGTTGTTTTTATTAAAGCTTGAAGGTTCTCGCCTATGTTTCCACAGTAAATGCCTTTGTTTTCTACTGCATATTCGAATGCCCTGAGAAACCCATTTAATATTTTTGTTTGAGTTAACGGTTATCAATTTGTAAGGGAAACAAAGATCGTACAATAGACGAAAGTGCTCTAAAAAATAATCAAATGCTTCATTAGCATTCTCGGTTTTGTATATATCAGAAAATGAAAAACATTGTAGGTACTTTTTGAATTTTGTTACATTTTCACTAGAAAGATCACGCTTTTTGACCCGCCAATAATTTATTCTACAAGATTTCAGCACTTTGACTTGCAAAAACTGTGCTGTGTGGTCAGACAATGCTAAGTCTAAAACTTCTGATTTACAGTTTAGTTTAGAACTGCGGGCAAAATTGTCTATACAAGAATTGCTACATAACCTGGTGGGTTGGCGTAACTCTAGTTTAAGATTATAGCCCAATAGAAAGGTTTCAAAGTCCAGGGTTATGCTATTTCTTTTTAAAGTGTCTATATTGAAGTCCCCACATATTACTATTTTCTTTTCGGGTTTCGTACATACTGTTTTTACAATAGTCTCTAATTTCTCATAAAACAAACTTAAATTATTTATCTTTGGGGGCCTATAAATACACATAATAATTAAATTTTGTTTCGTCAATTCTATGCCACAACATTCGACGACGTTAGCTACAGAGTGCCGAGATATGTCTGGAAGCGTTTTGTATTCAAGGTAGTTCTTGACTAGAATACATGCTCCTCCACGTTTTTGAGACCGTCTTGTATAAATTGCCGCTAACTTGTAGTTTGTTAAATTCAGTAGTTTCTCATGTCCAGTCATAACAAAGTGTTCTGTGATACAAATAACATCTATCTCCCTTTTATTCTGCGATAATTCTTGAAGGTGGACAGTGAGTATGTCAGACTTATTTAACAGGCCAGCAATGTTCTGATGTAGGATGTTTATATTATTATAAACGAAAAAACTCACTGTTGTCAGACGAATTACAGATAGAAGTTTCTATAGGATAGTTTGTTATGTCAATAAGCAGGCGGTCAAAGATACTTTCAAAAATGCGTTTTGTGCCCAGTCTGTTTAGTTTTCCTGTTCGATAGGAAAACATATCTAAGGTGAGATCACGATTTGTGTCAAAAAAGTATGCATAGTTGTTGTTTTGTATGTCCAAGTGTAGTAAATTATTAAATAATTCTACTCTATAATTATGAATTAGAGCTCCTCTTATGTAAGTGGGACAGCATATGATTACATTCGTGTGGGTGATTAGCTTTAGTGATTCCCTGATTTGTTTGATCAATTCGATGTGGTTTCCAGCGCTTTTGAAGTCCTTTTCTCCGATCATAAATAAGCAGTAGTCGTCAATAGAAAGATTTTTTACTTTTTCAGTAATATTGGGCAAAATTTCACTTAATCCGCTACCTGGTGTCACGTAATGGCAATACTCGAAGTGCTCGCTGAAGGTAATTTTTATATTTTCTAGTGCACCAATATAATGACAGTTACTGATTATGCGTAGCTTTCGCTTTCTTGGACTTTTGAACAGTGTAACACAGTTGATATGTTTTTGGTTTTCAATTTTGCGCTTGGCATCAACTTTGTCGCACTCAATGGTAGTCGTTTTTGGTATTTGTAATGAAACCTCAGTTTGAATTTTTTTATCATTCTTTTGATTTATTTTCTTTGGCGTGCAATCTTTAGTTTTCTTTGCGGATACCGGGCTGCAGGTGATTTTTTTGTACAAATCATTTTTCTTTAACAGTTCCTCATTTTGTTTTTTAAGATTATTATTTTCTAAGGAAAGACATTCGATTTCTTGATGGGCACTATTTAATTCAAATTCTAGTTTATTTATCCGTTCTTTTAATTTTAACGTTTCTTCATCACTACTGTCGACAGAAATATCGGGTACACTATTGGTTGTTTCATCTAATGTTTCGTTCAATACCTCAACATTGGAGTCAGATACAGTTCGCGTACGACGGAAAGTAATGTTTTCGAGAAAGTTCATGTTGACAATTTTTAAATGAAGATGTTAATTCCAAAAAGACAATCTATGTGCGGGATTCGAACTCGGGCCACACGGTGTATGCGGTCAGGTAGGCAATGTAACGTCTACGCCACCACGACAGTTACATGGATAATCGAATTTCTTAACTAGTAGGCTCTTCCGGACAAAATGTTTGTTAAAAAGACGGTTGTAGTTTAAATGTTTTGAATTTTTTTTTTCCACCGAATATCACTTTGTGATTCAATTTATTTTTCGATGTTTTTTATATTTACGTATTACACACAATTCGCCTCTTAGTCTGAACACTGTTTAACGTCAATAAGTTATTATTATCACGCACAAAATCTGTTTTGTCACAAAAAGTTGTCCACATATAAAAGTCACATTTACGTAGTTCACGATGAATAATTGGTTAAGATAACATTATCACATTCGCATTACACTGTTTTTAACACTTTTACTTGTAAATTGAGGAGATACAGTTCAATAAATTATTTTAAGGAATTTTTATACGGGAGCACAATGTTTACAGACAGCCAGCGCCATCTGAATACCCAATAAAATAGTATCCAGTTTAAAATTATAGAATTAGATGTTACGTTGAGCCAACAATCATAAAACCTAGATATTCTACCAGCGTGTTGTACCTGAGCTATTGGCACGTCGCAGGTGCCCTCGACTTGTTCGCGGTGACCGAGCTCGACGTCTGCTGAGGTGGAAGCCGACGGCTCGTGGTGTTGTTCGCCCTGTTCGGACCTCTCCGCCCCCCCCCCTGTTCTGTAGGAACCGCGAGGGGCCTGTCCAGTTTCCCTGGTAGGCACCTGGTTGTCGATATTGATACTGGGGACGTGAATTAGATGTCGTTGGTTCCATTGCGGGGGTACCTTTCTGACATTTTGGACCTTTTTTAATCGACATGCCTTGCTTCTCGATTGTTTTGGAAGCTTTTATTATTTCCCTTAATTTGTTGCCATATAAAGTTTCGTCCCTTTCACAATCCTGAACGACGTTTAAAAATGGTTTGGCTAATGCTTAATTGATGACGCTAATTCGCGATTGTGTTTCCTGATAATGAAGATCACTCAGGATACGACATCCATCGCTTATAATCCTTATTGCTTCAATTTTGTTGTCACTGGTAAGCATTATTGTCAAAGCTTTGTTGATGGCTGCGACGCCAGCACCCAGTTGCTGCTGCTCAGCTTCCTTCCTCTTATCTCTATGACGAGATACTTCAGAAATATCGCCGAAACTTCGTTATTCAGTTTGGGAGCTTGAAGCAGAGTGCAGTTTTCAGGCACAAGATAATCTTTGAACAACTTATCTTTTGTTTCCTTTGATAATCCCTTCTTGAGGATGGGTTCCCATCACTGAGCTAAGCTGTGATGAATTTTATCACCGAACTTTGGAGTATTGTCTGTTTGATAATCCCTTCTTGAGGATGGGTTCCCATCGCTGAGCTAAGCTGTGATGAATTTTATCACCGAACTTTGGAGTATTGTCTGTTTCCTCTCCGAGTGCTATTAATAGCACTGGATCGAGCTCTGGGCAGGTACTATCTTCCTGACTAGGAGTTGATACTTCCGCGGTCGGCATGGGAGCGTCGTCAGGGGTATCATTAGGTGCATCTTCGATCGCTGTCAGATTTTCTTCTACGTTGGCCCCAGGGGCGGAACGTAAGGATTCGTTATCGTCTGAAATGTATAAGACGTAACTTTGAATTCCACATTTTTATTCTTTGTGTTAACTCACGGTTAACCGCTAGAATTGTGGATAAAATAGCTAGGTATCCACTTGTGGGTCATCGTTTAGATTGTAATGATTATGTACATAATAGCTCATAGTACTAGCCATCGTGTTAACGCTCGGTTAACCGCCAGGCGAGACAATCACACATGTGTTTGAAAAATCATAGCCTTCGTGATAACTCTCGGTTAACCGCCGGGCAAAAATCCGTGCTACATGTATAGCACAAGGCACCATAAACATAATAGGTATTACGATATAACAATGCGCCTGTCCGTGAGTCCGTGTGGTGCCGGACTTAAAGAATAGCACCACCCCCCTTCTTCCCATGGGTGTCGTAAAAGGCGACTAAGGGACGTACCGGAGAATGGGCAGCAGCGTTCTCTATGCATTTACCATCATACTGCGATCGCCAACCCGCATGCCAAGCGTGGCGATTATGGCAAATCCCCCCTAATGACAAGCACAAAAAATACTTGGCCCCTAGTGCCCGGCGGCCCGCCTACCCTTGGCTACGGTAGCGGCCAAGGCCACGGTGAGGCAAGGGGTGCTAAGAATCCCCGGAAGAGATCCGGCTACCAAAATCAACGGAAATTGGACCTGGCAACTTACAACACGCGTACACTCCGGACCGACGAGAAGATCTCCGAACTCGAGGAAGAATTGAGCAGGTTGCGATGGGGCATAGTGGGATTATCTGAAGTCCGAAGAGAGGGGGAGGACTCGATAATCCTTAAATCTGGCAACTTGCTCTATTTCCGGGAGGGCGACCAGCAGTCCCAAGGTGGTGTCGGGTTTATCGTCCACAGGTCCCTTGTGAGCAACGTGGTGAAGATCGAGAGTGTGTCGACCAGGGTGGCGTACCTTATACTCAGAATATCCGCAAGGTATTCGCTGAAGGTCGTACAGGTTTACGCCCCGACCTCGTCACATACCGACGATGAGGTGGAGACCATGTATGAGGATATTTCCAGAGCCATGCATGGCTCTAAAACTCACTTCACCGTTGTCATGGGGGACTTTAACGCGAAACTGGGTAAACGAAGCGATGATGAGCTGCGAATGGGGCAATTTGGAGTTGGACGACGGAATCACCGGGGCCACCTACTGGCTAGTTTTATGGAGAAGGAAGGCCTCTTTATGATGAATTCCTTCTTCAGAAAACGTGAGCACAGAAAGTGGACCTGGCAGAGCCCGGATGGTGTAACTAAAAATGAGATTGACTTCATTATGTCGACGAAGAAGCAAATATTCAATGATGTCTCTGTGATCAACGCGGTGAAAACCGGAAGTGATCACCGCATGGTAAGAGGCACATTGAACTTAAATATAAAGCTAGAAAGGTCTCGACTAATGAGGTCTACGCTCCGCCCAGCGCCGATCCAGGTTCAAAACCCCGAGAGCTTTCAGCTCGAACTTCAGAATCGTTTCGAGTGCCTGGGGAGCTCCGTGGACGAATATAACGATGGGTTCGTGGAAGCTGTCCATACGGTCGGGTCTAAGATCTTCAAGACCCGTCGTACGAATACGAAAAAGAAGCTCTCTGATCCTACTTTGCGGCTCATGAAGGAGAGGCGCGAGATGATCCTGCAATCTTCAGATGATGTTCTAAAGTACCAGCGGCTCAACAGACAGATCTCTAAGTCCTTGAATTGAGGAAGCGATAGAGCAAAATAGAGGCTCCAAGGTTTTTGCTAGAGATCTGTCTATTGGGCAGAGCCAGCTTATGAAACTGAAGACTGATGATGGCAGGATCGTATCCGCCAAACCTGAGCTGTTGAGAGAGATCGAGAGGTTCTATAGACAGTTATACACGTCAACAAGCAACCCCGTTACGAGTCTGGCAAACGACCCAAGAGCTAGATTGACCCGACACTATACCGAAGACATCCCGGACGTCAGCCTGTACGAGATTAGGATGGCTCTGAAGCAGCTTAAAAACAACAAGGCACCGGGTGATGACGGAATTACGGCCGAGCTCCTGAAGGCCGGCGGAAAAACCCTTCTTAAGGCCCTTCAGAGGCTGTTTGATTCCGTCATACTCGAGGGTAAAACACCACAGGCATGGAACAGAGGTGTGGTGATACTTTTCTTTAAGAAGGGTGACAATGCCCTTCTTAAGAATTATAGGCCCATCTCACTTCTGAGCCATGTCTACAAGCTGTTTTCGAGAGTCATCACGAACCGTCTCGCGCGCAGGTTTGACGACTTCCAGCCTCCCGAACAAGCCGGATTCCGTAAAGGCTTTAGCACCGTAGACCACATACATACGCTGCGACAGGTTATACAGAAGACCGAAGAGTATAACCTGCCTCTCTGCTTAGCGTTTGTGGACTACGAGAAAGCCTTTGATTCGATCGAGACATGGGCTGTACTGCAGTCTCTTCAACGGTGCCAGATTGACTATCGGTACATCGAGGTGCTGAAGTGTCTGTACGAAAACGCCACTATGTCAGTCCGACTCCAGGACCAGACCTCGAAACCTATCCTTCTGCAGCGAGGTGTGAGACAGGGAGACGTTATCTCTCCGAAACTGTTCACCGCTGCTCTGGAGGATGTCTTCAAGGTTCTGGACTGGAAAGGAGCTGGCATTAATATCAATGGCGAGTACATAACTCACCTTCGGTTTGCCGACGATATAGTAGTCATGGCTGAGACTATGGAGGACCTCAGTACAATGCTCGATGACCTCAGTAGAGCCTCTGAAAGAGTGGGTCTGAAAATGAACATGGACAAAACGAAGGTCATGTCAAATGCCCATGTAACACCCACTCTCATGAAGATCGGAGACGCTACACTCGAAGTCGTGGACGAGTATATTTACCTAGGACAAACTGTCCAGTTAGGTAGGTCCAACTTCGAGAAAGAGGTCAATCGTCGAATCCGACTCGGCTGGGCAGCGTTCGGGAAGCTTCGCAATATCTTCTCGTCCCACATACCGCAGTGTCTCAAGACGAAAGTCTTTGACCAGTGCGTGTTGCCAGTGATGACATATGGCACTGAAACGTGGTCGCTCACAATGGGCCTTATTAGAAGGCTGAAAGTCACCCAAAGGGCAATGGAGAGGGCTATGCTTGGAGTTTCCCTGCGGGATCGAATCAGAAATGAAGAGATCCGCAGGAGAACCAAGGTAACCGACATAGCCCGAAGAATTGCCAAACTTAAGTGGCAGTGGGCAGGGCACATTGCTCGCAGAACAGATGGCCGATGGGGCCGAAAGGTTCTGGAGTGGCGACCGCGTACCGGAAGGCGTAGCGTTGGAAGGCCTCCCACAAGGTGGACCGACGACCTTGTGAAGGCCGCAGGAACTCGTTGGATGCGAGAAGCACAAAACCGGTCGAAGTGGAGGTGCTTGGGGGAGGCCTATGTCCAGCAGTGGACGTCTTTCGGCTGAAATGATGATGATGATGAATGCGCCTGTAATCCTCGCAGGATTAGGTGGCGCCATAAAATAATTTATAATTGAGGGTAGTTATGAGACTACAATACATACCGGAATCAGACGAAGATTCCACCATGATTCTACGACGTTTACGTCTTCGTTCATCTTCCAGCTTCTTGATTTTACGTCGATAGTCTTCAATTTCTTGAGAATATTCCCGTTTTTTCGGCATTTTTTTGAAAACTAGTGAGTGCGCACATGCGAGCAAGCACACGCTTGTTATCATGCACGAAAAAAGAATGACAGCTTGACTAGTGACGTGGTTATGGTCAGTAAAGAATCGACTTAATTGTAAAAAGTCGATACTTATATCGATTTTCAAAAATCTCTTAAAGTGTGTATGTTATCTTGTAGATTAAAAGGACTACCTGGTTATAATATATCTGAAGAATGAGGCGAAGAAATATAATTATACAAAATTTTATTGTTTGGTTTCTAGTATTTTAAAAGCCCGTCTAGTTTATAGCACTATCTATAGATTTTACACGAGAAATGATCATGCGTTTTAAATTTCCAATGCATTCAACGACATAAGAAAGCCTTTTCTAGACATAAAAAATTGTTGTTTAATCGCCATTTTCATAAGTCTTGAAACTGTTTTTGTAATACTTTAAAAGTTCACCATTTTTTTACAGTATTTCCAAATTAACAATGCGCATGCAGATCTTCGCTAATTGTCGTATTCCCGGAAACACCCGAATCATTGAATCGTAAGAGCACTAAATTATGCATGAAGAAAATGCACTTTACCACTCTACATAATACATATCGTCTTCCGACGCTCGGGGAATACGACCGTTGCCGAACAGTGACGAAGATTTCTATGCGCATTATCACTTTGGGAGACCTGCATAGCTATTCACAAACACTCGATACGCTTCGGTATCGTATCGAACATTAATCATTGTTATCATAGGAACGCTGTTCACAAGTCAAAAACCCGAAAATTTTGTCAGTTTAAATCAATATTCCCGCTATTCTTCCAACAGCTATTTGCTGTTGAGTGCTCTATCGCTTCCTCAATACGGTCTGTATTGAAAAATAAAAAATAAAGTTATAGTTATAGTATAAAAAAAAACAACCGACTTCAAAAAAAACACTACAAAGTGATAAATAACTTTAATTTCGGAAGTCGGTGTCGTTGGTTCCGCATTTTCGTTTTTTGACACCGACTTCCGAAATTAAAGTTATTTATCACTTTGTAGTGTTTTTTTTGAAGTCGGTTGTTTTTTTTTTTTGTAAAAAAGTTTTATTTTTCACTTTTTAGTTGTACCTACCCCACAAAAAGTAAACAAAAAAATCGTTAATGTAGACAATGTAGATAAATTTTTAGATTTTTGTTGATTTTTCAAAAAACCGCTTGTCCGATTTCGATAAAATTTTCATGGGACCATTTGGGAACTATATCCTTTCCAACAAAAAAAGAATTTTTCAAATCGGTTGGCAAGCGACGGAGTTATGCGCGAACAAACATAAAAAAAAAAAAAAACATACAAACATTCGAATTGAGAACCTCCTCCTTTTTTAGAAGTCGGTTAAAAAATAAAGTTTAAGGGGTGGATATTACTGCTTGCATCCATTAATTCGAAAATTGGTATGGGTCTTTGAGTCAAGTTATGAACACATCACGAACGATTTTTCAAAATTCCACCCATGTGGGGGTGGAAAGCGGGGATACAGTTTATTTGAAAAATCTGATTCCTTTGATCTATAAACTTAAAAATTGACCCGAATACTTATTTATCTAAATAAATCATAAAGATCATACCTACATACATTTTCTAAATTTGTAGAGGAAAGTACGAATTTCACGCGGACGAAGTCGCGGGCAGAAGCTAGTATCATATAAATTGTGTACTTAATGACGTTATAAGTTGATAGTAAAAGTTTTAAAGGAAAAGTTTATTTTATTCTTTTTAGCGCATTTAACTAAAAGCTTGTTTTTAAAAAAGTTTTTTACTTTTAATTTTAAACATCAAAATTACATAAGAGCGGCCCCCATGCGCCCGCCTTTCTACTTCCTAGAAGAAGAAGTGGCGAAACTAACTCCCGAGCAACACTTCTGTCTGTTCACGAGACGAGGCTGGTGCTAGGGCATCGGGTGCGCCGACACCTCCGCGGCCAGTACCGACTGTGTCGTTCACGAGACGAGCCTGGTGCTAGGGCATCGGGTGCGCCGACACCTCTGCGGCCAGTACCGACTGTGTCGTTCACGAGACGAGCCTGGTGCTAGGGCATCGGGTGCGCCGACACCTCTGCGGCCAGTACCGACTGTGTCGTTCACGAGACGAGGCAGGTGCTAGGGCATCGGGTGCGCCGACACCTCCGCGGCCAGTACCGAATGTGTCGTTCACGAGACGAGCCTGGTGCTAGGGCATCGGGTGCGCCGACACCTCCGCGGCCAGTACCGAATGTGTCGTTCACGAGACGAGCCTGGTGCTAGGGCATCGGGTGCGCCGACACCTCTGCGGCCAGTACCGACTGTGTCGTTCACGAGACGAGGCAGGTGCTAGGGCATCGGGTGCGCCGACACCTCCGCGGCCAGTACCGAATGTGTCGTTCACGAGACGAGCCTGGTGCTAGGGCATCGGGTGCGCCGACACCTCCGCGGCCAGTACCGACTGTGTCGTTCACGAGACGAGCCTGGTGCTAGGGCATCGGGTGCGCCGACACCTCTGCGGCCAGTACCGACTGTGTCGTTCACGAGACGAGCCTGGTGCTAGGGCATCGGGTGCGCCGACACCTCTGCGGCCAGTACCGACTGTGTCGTTCACGAGACGAGGCAGGTGCTAGGGCATCGGATGCGCCGACACCTCCGCGGCCAGTACCGACTGTGTCGTTCACGAGACGAGGCAGGTGCTAGGGCAAGGGTGCGCCGACACCTCCGCGGCCAGTACCGACTGTGTCGTTCACGAGACGAGGCAGGTGCTAGGGCATCGGGTGCGCCGACACCTCCGCGGCCAGTACCGACTGTGTCGTTCACGAGACGAGGCAGGTGCTAGGGCATCAGGTGCGCCGACACCTCCGCGGCCAGTACCGACTGTGTCGTTCACGAGACGAGGCAGGTGCTAGGGCATCGGGTGCGCCGACAACTCCGCGGCCAGTACCGACTGTGTCGTTCACGAGACGAGGCAGGTGCTAGGGCATCGGGTGCGCCGACACCTCCGCGGCCAGTACCGAATGTGTCGTTCACGAGACGAGCCTGGTGCTAGGGCATCGGGTGCGCCGACACCTCTGCGGCCAGTACCGACTGTGTCGTTCACGAGACGAGCCTGGTGCTAGGGCATCGGGTGCGCCGACACCTCCGCGGCCAGTACCGACTGTGTCGTTCACGAGACGAGCCTGGTGCTAGTGCATCGGGTGCGCAGACACCTCCGCGGCCAGTACCGACTGTGTCGTTCACGAGACGAGGCAGGTGCTAGGGCATCGGGTGCGCCGACACCTCCGCGGCCAGTACCGACTGTGTCGTTCACGAGACGAGGCAGGTGCTAGGGCATCGGGTGCGCCGACACCTCCGCGGCCAGTACCGACTGTGTCGTTCACGAGACGAGGCAGGTGCTAGGGCATCGGGTGCGCCGACACCTCCGCGGCCAGTACCGACTGTGTCGTTCACGAGACGAGGCAGGTGCTAGGGCATCGGGTGCGCCGACACCTCCGCGGCCAGTACCGACTGTGTCGTCGCGATGTCTGCGGCCGCGCGCCGCGCAGGCTCTCCAACTTCTTTATTGTGGTCTGATAGACATTCTAGTTTGTGCAATACGCGATGTATCATGGATGTATCAGTTACAGTTGATGGCAGTATCGTCATGTTCATAAATCGTGGCACAATTTAAAGCCAAAAATATTGTTGTAGGCAGTACTTAGCGTGATTGATGAGCTCGATCAATTATGATCCGGTTCGGTACGAGCCGCTGTGCTCCGCCGCGCGCCGCCGCGCCGGTCACGAACTGTGTCCCGGCTCTGTCGCTGGAGCCGACAGTACGGCGGTTCTAGAAGTAACAGCGAGTAGACACGAGCGCCTCGTAGTACACATGACGCAGGAGAGCGCCCGAGACTGCGGACAGGCGCCGCTCTCTCACATCACGATGAGCGCACTTCTGCATCAACTCAAATACATATAGCTCATATCTGTCATGATACTCTCCATGCAACTGCAACGACCTTGCTTTAGTTACAAATACTGAATATTTTGGTGTTTATATCGACGAGAGGCATTTAGCCTCTTGGCGAATCTGCGCTCACGGCTTCGTAAACTATTCGATTTATGTAAGAGCTTAGACATTCGGCCGACATTGAATCAGTTGTACTTGTACGTCGCTCGCAGTGTGGGTCGATGAGTCGACTATTACTTACCGCATCCCATTCGCTCCTCCCTCGCACAGGCAAGCAGTAAGTAATAACCGGGACGGGACTTTCAAATCCGTGACGCTGAGGGTGGAACGAGTTTAGCGAGCTGTTCTCAAAGTTATGTGTTTCCGTAAAAGGGATTCCCTCACGGCCCAGTTGTACTCCGAACTCCGTGTACGTAGGAGAGAAAGCTGTGTCCCCGCACTCCCCGCACTGTGGAGAGGACTCCCACGATGCCATTAGATAGAAATGTATCTCATCAGCGGATTGGCTTTCCTATCCGTGAATCTGCTCGGCGTCGTTCGGCACTTGCGCCTTGCGCGACGACACTATTGTGCCCAAAGGCCCTACATTAACAAGAAGCTGTCATTTTTTAAAGTTACCCTGAATAAGTTCAAGCACAGTGTTCAGCTATGGCTACTGTCCCTCAACTACGACGAAACAGCGCAAATTCGTTTATCCATTTCGTAACACCCAATTCTTCGGTATGAGAGGCACTCAACTCAACTTGACGTTACCTTCCCTTGCGATCGCTACAAACCTTTCCTGAACATTCAATTTGCACAAACATACACCACATGCACACACACACACACACACAACACGCATACACACAACCACATTGCAGGTTTTTCGTAACCATTTGTTTTTTTTATTACCGACTATAGTATTTTAGAAGTTTTTGTTCTCCTTTGTTTATGTTATTTAGTAGTACTTCCGTCAGGAAGAGGGCCCTCAGGGCTCTCGCCGTACAGGAGCGCGGAGCGTCACCTAGCACAAGGACTAACACAATTTGTGCAATTAAGAATATTATTATCAATTCAACGAAGTGATGCAATGTAGCGGGTACATATTTGAATGTCGAATATTAAAATACCTACGTGTAAAATGTCAACGTTCAAAACATCGAAAATTTAAATATCGGTTATATCATAATATCGAAAATTGTTATACCTAAGCATAAAATGTCTAACATTGAAATGCCGAGTTATAAAAATATCTAATGATTAAAAACATCGATAATCATTATACCTAAGTTCAAAATGTCAACCTTCAATACACTTTAGTTCATTATATTTACGTTAAAAATACCTACTAGTTAAAATATCGAACTTGCAGGCAGGCATGGTTGCAGGATGCAAGAGAGAGCGAAGGGCACCCCGGTGTTAGGTTAGGTTAGGTTACTTTCCCCCCCGGTGGGTTCCCGCATTGTCGAGGCGGGGGGGCTCAGTAGCCGTGGCTTGGACACCCACGGTGAAGCGAAGTGGAACCCGAGGAGGGGCCGCTCGTCAGGGCTTTTGCCGGTAAGCCGACGACGTAGCGGCCAACAAGTAGGTTGCGGTGCCGCTTGAGCGACATCGCAGCTGAGGCGGGCCGCGATGTTGTATCGGAGGCATCGCGGCTGAGGTTTGGAGGCCGCGGTGGGAGAGGAGTGCCAGTATTGCGGTGCGCCGCTCTCCCTACCTTCCGCGGCCTTGACGGGGTCGCCACCGTCCGATGGCGGACGCGGTGGGGCCGCAGAGGAAGAGGAGTGTTGGTATGACGTTGGCCGCTCTCCCTATCCTCTGCGGCCGAAAATTGGCAGGCGGCGGGGCCAATGACCTGACCCGTCGCAGGGGGACCAAAGGTGCCCAGACACGGGGTCGTCTGGCGCCCATGTGCTGGTTTGGTCCCTGGGGTGGTCACGGCGTGCTATGTGTTCTGGTGCGCCGGTGATGGGGAATACTCCCCAGAGGAGGGTCCGGTGACGGACAGCCGCGGCGGGTTCACGGATGAGTGCTAACGCGTGCCCGTGTTCCCGCCGTAAGCGGCAGAGGTGGACACCGTGGAGTTTTAGTGGGTTGGAGTCCCACATAACTGCACTATCTCCCCGTGGTAGTGCAGAATGCATGAGCATTTCTCCACGTAAAAAAAAAAAAAGGTTAGGTTACTTTAAAACCTTTTACACAGAAAGAAATAGGGGACCCGCGTAGCGGGGCTCCGTCGACATAAGATGCAAGAGCGGGCGCGGCCTTTTTTTTTCCTTCTCCCGCTCTGGGCGGAGCGAGAGGGCGTGTCAGACTTTTACTGACTAAAACCCACCCGTGTTCCTTCAGTTGCCTGTGCCAGGGGCCACGGTATCTCTTTCGAACAACCCGCGACCCTGGCAGGCTTTGGTCCTGGTAGACCCCGTCAGTTAGTGCTGACATCTCTTTGAGGCGCGCGTGGAACACAACGCGCCGTCGACCCAGTCCTGGTCCTTACCGGACGGCGAGCTGCCCATTGCTTGCCGTCCGCAAGCCCGCGCCTACGGTGGCCGGGAATCGGCTATCGATTCCCGACGCCCAGGGCGTCTCCTGCGGCGACTAGGGGCGCGAGGGCGCCAAGATTGCCTCTCCCTTACGCGCTCCGCCTCCTCCTTCGCGAGCATTACTGCTTCGCAGAAGGAGGCAACGGCTTCCCATGTACTCTCGCTCCGTACCATGGCCTGGATCAGGGTCAGACGCGAGAGATCGCCGCCGCCGATCGCCGCCGTGAGGACGCGGCGGTGCTCTGCCCAAGCTGGACAGACCTCCACCATATGCTCCACCGTGTCCTCCGGGCGATCCACACAATGGTGACACCCGGGCGTTTCCTCCCGCCTTATCCGAAACAGGAACCTCCCGAAGCAGCCATGTCCGGTGAGGACCTGCGTCAGGCGGAAGGTGAGGACGCCGTGACGCCTCTCCAGCCACTCCTCAAAGAGGGGACTTATCGCCGCAATTGTGGCGTGCCCAGCACTGGGTTGCGACAGTCGTACTCTTCATGTCGCCATGAGATCCCGCCGGAGCTCTGTCCGCTGTGCCGCGATTTCTCGCGGCAGCGGAGTTATGCCCCGGCGTTTTGCCTCCTCTCGCCACTCCCATATGTGGGCGAGGACTTTAGCCTCCAGATCCCATGGCGGCAATCCGGCAAGGAGGCTCGCCGCCTCCCCGGAGACCGTGCGGTATCCCCGGACAAGCCGGACGGCCATGACCCTCTGAGACGCATTCAGCCGCCGGGCTGGTCGCCGCCTCAATGAACGCGCCCACACCGGAGCTCCGTAAAGGGCCATCGACCGCACGACCCCCGCGTAGAGCCTCCGGCAGGAGGCGTTTGGACCCCCTAGATTGGGCAGGAGCCGCTTCAAGGCAGCCCCGGCCCGCTCCAGTCTGGGAGCCAAACGTCGGAAATGCTCCACGAAGTTCCACCGGCTGTCGAGGACAAGTCCCAGATACTTCATCGTCGACTCGACGCCGATATGAACCCCTCCTACCGTTATTTGGGAACCCGACGGTGGCGCGTTCCGAGGGCCATGAAAACACATGGCCTCGGACTTGTGCAGGGCCACCTCGAGTCCCAGTTTCCGGATCCTTTCAACGACTATCGCAACCCCGCGTGTCGCTAATTCAGCCGCCGCCTGGTGCGACCTCCCCTGCGCCAGGACCAGCGTGTCGTCAGCGTAGCAAACTACGCTGACGCCGCTAGGGAGGTCGGCGCGCAGCACCCAGTCGTACCCGATGTCCCACAGATGCGGCCCCAAGACCGATCCCTGTGGGACACCGCACAGCGGGCGCGGCCTACAAATGTGTTTTTTTTAAGTTATTTATCATGTGAAAATAATATTACTTAAGCATGCAGAGTGCAAGCGAGCATGCATCATGCAGCAGGCATGGTTTCTGTCACGGCTCCGGCGCTGCGGGGCTCCGGCGGTCCCACGCGAGCTTATCGTCGTCGATGGTTTTAACGCTTACCACCGCAGCTGCGGCGGCGGGCGTTAAAGCCACCTCCGCCTCAGCTCGCGGGCCGCCTCGCCCCTCTGCGCCTACGCGGGCTTAAATTACACTCTAGGGGTAGGGCAGACAAGACCACGTGGAGTCGGTTTTGCATCGATTTGTTTCTGTCACTAATTTTTGTAGCACAACATATAAATAAATATCGATATTTAGGACATTCGATACTCTGTACTTCGATATTTACATCATTAGATAATCTATACTTCGATATTTAAGCCTTTCGATGTCATGTTTGTCGATAATTAGATTTTAGATATACATATTGGACGTAGGTTATCTAACCATTCGACAATATAAACTTACGTTATTTTAATTTTCGGTTTTGTGGTCGTTCGATATTTAAATTTTCGATGTTTTGAACATTGACATTTTAACCGTAGATATATAAATTTTAAAATTCAAATATGTATCCAATGTAGCGATTAGATGTAGATTAGCAACTGTAATAAAATCAAATGATTTATAGGCTGTGATATTGGTACCTAAGTATGTATTGTAAGATATCTACTATACCAAGTTAAGAATTTCTAAATTTACCGCAGAGAAGAAACTTCACCTACTTATCTCAGATATACTTTAGATAAATATGAACCATGAAGACGCAGTGACTGCAGTCGAAAGGGCTGTGGTAGAGAACCCCAGGTAAAAGAAGCGTTACCAGGCAAGATCGGAATATTCTTCCTTTTCAATGAAGGAGTGGCAATTACACCATTCCTAAGCGACACATTATTGTTTTCCGACATCCACGCGAACGAAGTCGCGGGCACAGCTAGTTGATAATATAACAGTTGTTGTCAACATCGAGCCGCGCGGCAACAATTTCATGTTTTCCGCTAATAGTAAGTATTGTTTATTATTTAATGAGAGGAAAGCGGAATGTACACTTTCGTTGGGATACATTTAGCTGTGATGCCGAGCGCGGCGTGAACACGACGAGCGACGCGCGGCGCGCCCGGTGATACATGCGGCTGTTGGCAGGTCGCCGCCGCTGACGAGCCACTGACGATCATCTGTTGGCGGTCATGTTTATTCTGATTTCTTATGACTTGTTTGAAATGAATTCATTCCCTAACGTATGGCAGATGTCAGCATGGCTACATAGTCGAGGATCGTCACACATCTTGACAGGTGATGGTTTTCCGGTAACGAAAAGACGACAGCGGTCGGCTAGCCCATGCTGACCAAGTGCGAGCTCGACTGCACACTGATAACGATCATAATCAGGACAAAAGGCACATGTTCGCACCACCTTGACCACCACATAAGTAGGTATGACATATGTATAAGATCTCTTCATAAGGATTTGTTTAAGTAGTGTAAGGTTTATGATTTTGTATAATCGTTTTGAGGAATCGATATTATAATGAGTTGACAACACTCGGCGAGCGCAGGAATTTTTAATCTGTACGGCCGTACGGCGGGGGGAGAACGGTATTAATTTGGCGGTGTAACGTTGGTTGTTTAAAATAAATAATTGTAAAACATAGTGACCTGAGTTTTACTACAAATCAGAAGTGGTTTGTACATGCTCACATTTATAAAACTTAATTAGGTAGTTAATTTTAGAAGATGCTATTCTTAAGTTTCTTTTTTAAAGCCTTGCAAAGGGTCATAATCAAGGTTGGTTTTTTATTATTTTACTGTGGTAGGTACAATTAATTATGTTGCAAGTCGAGTGGGATTAGGACGAAATCAAAGTTATTCCAGAGGTAATTTCGAGCTCAAATAATTTTAAGGGGCGTTATTTTGGGGATAGTAGTTTAGTTTGCAAGGGGGTGGGAACTTTTCTTTGATTTCTCTTGTTAGTTAGAATGTTATTTATCTTAGTTACCCGTGCTAATGCAATCACATTGGATCTTAAAAGGTCAAGGTCGGTTTATGTTGTCATAGGTGTTTCGGGGTATCACAACGCGGGTTGCATTTTCTTGGTATTTTTACATCACGATTCTCCTAATTTACTTGTTTTGATGAATAAATTCAAATCGTGTTTTTGTTTTCGAGTTCTAGACAATGGAACAAAATGGGAACGGTGTAAGCCGCTGCTCGGAAACACCTGAGCACACCGCATCGAGACGTGACGGAGGCAGACGGAGTCAGAGTCGCTTACGTAGCGAGATGCAGGAAAGTCGCCGAGGCCGCACTCGCTATCGAAGTCGCAGCTCATCTCGTCACAGCCGGCGCAGTAGGAGCATCCTGGAAAAGGAACGCAAGCTAGAGCGGGAACGAGACTGAGTCAGGCGCCTGGAAGACGAAATCGACCGGGAGCGAAGTCGTCGGCAGTGGCTGCCGTCGTGACGTCAACACCGACGGTGCCGAATCTTCACGGCAAGTGGACCAGCAGCCATCTGGAGTGGACGCACGGATGAAACGAAGATACCGCTACGAACAAGACTACACTACGACAATACTGACATGGTTCCTGCTCGTCGTTTATTCAGAAGGCCAGGAAGTTCAGCTTTTTCGGCGAAGGATGTGGCCGATATTTTAAATTCGAATAAGCCATCACAGAAATCTGCGGCAGCACAAGGTCGTAGATTGAATTCCGACAGTATATTACCCGACTTTGACCCCTCATCTAAGAATCAGAGAATTGACATTTGGTTACGGAAAGTCAATGAGTGTGCTGCTGTTTATGAGTGGGATGACAAAACTATTGTCCATTTCGCGATGCAACAGCAACAGCTCCAGGGATTGGCCGAAACCTGGTATGAGGGGTTGAGTTCTATTCTGTTTAGTTGGTCAGAGTGGCAGGAAAAACTTTTTTCCCTGTGAGGAGAATTTTGGGCAATCGCTGGAGGACATGTTGAGATGTAACAGTGAGAATAATGAGCCCATTGAAGTGTATTTTTGTGAAAAGATAGCATTGTTGAACCGGTGCGACATCGTCGGCAAGCGTGCTGTTGATTGCTAATGATTCTGTTATGTATTAGTGATTGATATCTCCCGGACCTCACTACGGCATCTCAAAATCCAGTAACGTTGTTTCAGCTCATTGCAGACAGTAAGTAAAAAAAAATTAAGTGTACTTACCTAATTGAATAATATTATGTATAAAAGATTCGGCTTTACTCCTTGACTGTACTAATGATGAAATTAGGCAGTGGGTCCGTCGACCAATTTAAAATTTGATTTGGTCGACTGGACCCGCGGGTCCAGTTCGAGTGGGTCCGGTTGACCAAACCCACCACTCGTTATAAAACGCGTTGCGTTGCACGCATCCTAAGCCGCTGTTGCAGTTCCTCATGAGTGTTGCACCTCGAGATTGCACAAATGTTATGGGTAGCTTCGCACATGTTGCTGAACCTTCAAGTAACAATAATGTAGATGGTAAATAAAAAAGCACTTAATCCCGGTTTGTTCTGTTTTAATTGCAAAGAGCAAGGGCACCCTTTAATGAAGTGCCCTAAACCCCTAATTTAGTGGCAAACTTGTCAAAGATTTGGCCATAGGTGTGAGACAGTTGTAAGTTTAAGCTAGAAAATGAAAACGGTACGAACAATAAAACTGTATAATATTACTATATGAGCCTATTCTTCTATATCTATACATAATATTACTATATGAGCCTATTCTTCTATATCTATACATTAATAATAATTCTATATCTATACATAATTATAAATTAAAATCGATTTGGTCTAGTGGTTGCAACAGTGAAGGTTTTTGTTTATTTCGTTCAGTTCATGTTTTATGAATAACTTTGGTATTTATGAATTTGTACTTGCTGGAATTGGATGGGCTAGCAACATCGATCACTAAAAAGGCTAGCAAGAATTTGATTGTAATTTAGTTATGCTATTCTTGCCAGAATTGGATGGGTTGGCATGAATTTTATTGAAACACAACAACCAGCTCTTGCTAGAATTGGATGGGTTAGCAAGAACTGTGTTTAAGCGGTGGCCAATCTTGCTAGAATCGGAAGGGTTAGCAAGTATTGAATTTATTTTTGCGAGAATTGGATGGGTTCGCAAATTAAATGTTGTTATCGTTGCCGTAAGAATTGGGATGGGTTTACGGTAACGAGAACTCGATTCCCGATATTGTTCTGTAAGAATTGGATGGGTTTACAGAACTATCGGTTAGTTTATTGGAAATACGATCTGTTGAATTTTTTCTCTCATCTCTGTTCTTTTCATGAATGTAAAAGGTTATGGGTGCTCTTTCCTCTAATCTAAAAAAGTTAATCTATTTATTTAAAACATAAAAGATGTTTAATATTGATATGGTCACTATAAGATATTGTTAGGTTAGCTAATTACGTAATAACTTAAAGGTCCCTTAAGTAGGGACTGAATAAATTAACCGACTTGGTATTACATGGATCTCACAACTTTTTACGGTAGAAGAACCGAGTTGCGAGACGTGGTTTATTTTACAAGTTATGTTTTTGATGGCAAGGTTCGTTACGACATCACATTATAATCTTTGAATTTCTCGGCTATTCTCCACTATAAAATTAATGTATTATACATATAAACCTTTCTCTAGAATCAATCTATCTATTGCTGAAAACTGCATTAAAATCCGTTGCGTAGTTTGAAAGATGTAAGCTCACACACAGCGGGAGCGACTTATACTTTGTAAAGATAATATGTAAGTACTACAAACACATGTGCTATGCAATTATATAATGACTACTTACTAAAGTATTGAGATAGTTTTACAATATTCAGCAGCTCCAACAGTATATTCAAATGCTAATCAATTAGTTTATGCACTTACAGCAGAATGCCGTAGGACATAACCATAGATATCCGTGGACATAACGCTATGAAAATAAATAAAACAGTCTAACCGAGCTGTATCGACGTCCGTGTATTGTCTTCCTTTCCTGATGGTGGCGACGCGCGACGTAGGCGGCCGCACTGAACCTCCCGCTAGGTATGATGAACTTTGGTATCTACTGCTATGTCCAGAAATACTGCCGAGCTTCCAGTTTCAAGCACCTCTTTATCTAAGATGACCGATGAGTTGGCTCTCGGTTTTAGTTTACATTCGGTAATGCAAACTTAATACATTTCCTTTACCAGGTTGGACTTACATCTTCCCACTTGTGTCCGGAGACGTTTCAGAGACTTCCAAGTGGACCACGGAAGGTTACCCCTGCAGGGCTGCATGCTCCTTTGGTGGTAGATAGTATCTAAGTAGGAGAATATCCTGGCACAGTTAGCACCGGGCGTCGCGGCGTCGGCGTCGGCCGGGCTTCCTGACAGAGACGTGTGGGGCTAGTTGACGGAACGGCAGTAGGGTGTGACTGTGGAGCTGATGTCACAAGCCATGCTCCACCTCCTATCCTGCCCTCTGTGCCCCAAAACATGCAGTCAAAGTGACCTCCGCGCTGCCACCGACAAGTGGAAGTACAGTCGTGCGGCGTGCCAGTGTGCCAGCGACAGGGAGAAGAATACATTACATTTCCTTGCATTGGCAATGAGAACTAGGATATTTGTCGTAAACCAATCCGTAACCATTGAGAGTGCACTGTTTACGTTGTCCAATCTTGTCTATTCCTGCAGACTAGGTACTTTAAAGACTTCTTCTTTCTACTTTAAAGCTCTCCGACACAAACGTTTCCATGAGAGAAGAGCCAATTAATAAATAAAAGCGTGGTAATGAAAACAATCAAATGCTACTTCACACGAACGGTTGCGGCAAGGCTAAATCAATATAAATAGTAAAGAAGCAGCCGCGCTGACACCGCGCTCCGATCTCAGCGAGCCAGCGAGTCAGCGACTCACTGACCAAGTAGTGACTAGTGACCAAGTGACCGTGCAGCCGTGAGACCATGAACATGGTGCAGCAGTCAGTCGCCACTCTACGACGCGAATAGCTCATTATTTTGATATTGTTCTCTGATGTGATTTGACAAGTTGAAACGAATTGAGAAAATTCAACAATTAATAAGGTTTCTTCGTAGTGAAAAAATATATGAGTGTAAGTATACTGTATCTCAGGCATGTTCATTATCATTTATAATATATTGGTTTCAGTGATCTAGTAAGTACATGCCTATAGGAAATCTAAGACGACCCACTGACCGAAATTCATGTTTCTACCTATCCTAAAATGTGTCCGCGTATCACTGGTCAGTTTGCCTAATATAATATTTAGTCCGTCTCATGCTTGCAAGAAAACTGTCCGTGATACTTGACATGCAGCCAAGAATGAAAGTTTCAGCGATCGGCAGCAAACTATAAGCTGACGACTGCGAGCGTCACTTGTGTTGTGGAATAGTATCGTCGTTTATATTCGTGAAACTAGTAGGCACACGCAAACACGCGTACTTCTCGTCATCAACTCCACGAACTGTGCGAAAAGTTTATAAACTTTCGGCAACTTTCAATCTATTCCTTTTCCTACTTCCAGGATCGGAACACAGGAAACACGTTTATTTATCATTAAATAATGAGATGAGTAAGTACCTGTATGATGTGCGGCGCCGGAGAGCCGGGGACCGCGGCTGGCTGCAGCCTGGTCGGTGCTGAAGTTTGCTGAAACTTTCCCGCGCGCTACGTTAAAACTTTTCCTTGTCACTGAACTGATCGCAAGTAGGTATAGCACTGCACTTGGGTGGTCACTTCACAAGGGGATGGTGGCGGAGCGGTGTCGGCGAGGAATCGGAGCGCCGGTGGCGGCGCGCGGGCCGGTGCGGGAGCGGCGCGCGGCGGAAGAGCGGTGGCGGCGCGACGACGGTCGGGCCCACAGTGCGGCCGCGGGACTCGACGCCCCGCGCGCGCGCCCCGCGCCCCGCGCTCCGCCGCCCGTCATCACCAGCCAGCAGAGCAGTACCAACACCACGGGACATCCTCAGCCTCAGGGAACCACGAGGAGGAAGTATAGCGATGCGGAGCCGGCGACTAATCTAGCTCCATTTGACAAAGTAGCAATCAGACATCAGAGTTTCATGTGAATCAATCATTTCTATTCAATCCATACTTACTAATATAAGTAGGTAGGTACTTACTATACTTACTTACTAATATTATAAATTCGAAAGTAACTGTCTGTCTGTGTGTTACCTTTTCACGCCTAAACCGCTGAACCGATTTAGATGAAACTTGGTATAGAGATAGTTTGAGTCTCGGGAAAGGACATAGGATGCTTTTTATCCCGATATTCCCACGGGATCCAGACTTATGCGGGTGAAACCGCGGGGCGCACAGGCGCGGTCGCAGCCCAAGATGTTGGGGGGGGTCATCATGGGTGCCGAGGAATATTTTAAGGGAGATACATCTTCTCGTTGGTCTAGTGGTCGCAAGCCTTACTGCTGAGAATGAGGTGGAAGCTGGGTTCGATTCCCAGGTCGGGTAAAGTGTTAAAGGGTTTTTCCATCAGAAATTTCTCAGAAGCAGCCTGGAGTCTGGATTTGTGCCCGGTTGGCGGCAGTAGGCTCATCCCCTATGACATTTCACGGCGAAATGTGGGTGTAAGTATTATATGAAGGTACACCCCTGCCCAACCCTTTGGGGATTAAAGGCGTGATGATATGAGGTTCATGCACATCTCCAGCCCCACATTATTTATGTTATTCAGGGACGCAGCTTTTACATAGGGGGCGAGCTCGAAAATTTTAAATAAAAATAAAAATCTTTTATTGACAGACTACAATATAGGCCCACATTGTGTTAGTATCAAAAAATATCTTATAAACTATGTTAGTATATACCTACTTAGGAAACAAAAAGATAATAATATGAGCATAAATAAATACCACAGATAGTTTCATCGAGCCCCGTGAAATACATGAAGCTCGATAAAACTACCCATGGTAGGCCCATCCAGCCTTTCAGCAAACACCCTTAAGATGCTGTTGGTGCTTCCTCCCACCCTGCGTGTTATCGACGCCACCTTCTTACGCCTTATAGCGAAATAGTCGTCGGTGTGCGCATCGGCGAACATACCTGACGCACTACAATAGGGTGGAAGCCTCAAAAGCACCCTAAAGGTATTATTATATTGTATTCGCAGGGCATTGTTTGCTTTTTGGGTATGATTCGCCCAAAGGCTGCTGGTGTAAAATGTTTGACAGTAAGCCTTGAACAGAGTAATTTTTACTGGAACTGAGCAACCAGCAAACCTTCGAGCAACCATATTTCCCCTCACAGCCAATGCCCTGCGCTCCCTTTCCATATCTGTGTCATCTTTCAGGTCTTCGGTAACAATGTGGCCCAAATATTTAAACTGGGTTACTCTCTGTAAAAGTGAACAGCACAGCGTTACCGGAGGGATATATGATGGACTTTTATTTCGACCTCTAAACACCAGCAGCTCACTTTTCTTAGGGTTGTACTTTAGCCCATACTGCTCGGCATACCCCTCACAAATCGAAAGCAACTTTCTCATTCCACAGATAGATGGGCTCAGCAACACCATGTCGTCTGCGTAGCTTAAGTTATTTAAACTAACTCCATCTATATGGCATCCGACATGTGTGTTGCTGAGCTCAACCAGTAATTTATTTACATAAATGTTAAAAAGTCTTGGGGAGGTAAGACCCCCCTGTCTAACACCACACTCTAGCTTGTAGGGGTCGGACAGCGCATTTGACCATTTTACGAAGTTTCTCTGCTTCTCATACCACATAGATAACGTGGACACCAACGAAGCAGGAACGCCCGCCTCTCGAAGCTTTCCCCACAGAGCATTATAGGACACCAGGTCGAATGCTTTTGACAGGTCCAGGAAACATGCATACACTGGTGTCTTTCTATCTGTATAATACTTGACAGTATGCTTCAACGCAAAAATGGCACTCTCAGTAGACAACCCAGCACGAAAACCAAACTGTGAGTCGTGTAACTGGGTATATTTACCGAGGTGGGTGTCAAGCACACTGTCAAGTACTTTGGCTATAACGGTTGCCAATGAGATAGGCCTGTAGTTACCCTTGTCTGCTATGTCTCCTGTCCTGTCCTTGACAATAGGTATCACTACTGTATCCAGTAGCTCTTGTGGTAAGTGAGAATGTCCCAGGCATAGATTGAAGAACATAGCCAACACTCGTGGCAGATGTACACCAGCGTTTTGAAGATGCTCGATGCTGAGCCCATCGAGACCAGGAGATTTACCCCTCTTCATACATTTAATAATAGATTTTATTTCTTTACATGAAAATCGAAGGGGTGATCCTGAACGACAGTGCTCAGCATCGTTCCTCGTCGACACTGTCTCGAGTGGTGAACTCATTTTAAAATTTTCTTTGAAGATATTCGCTATCTCGGTGCTGTCATTCCTTCCCTCCACGCTAGCCGAAACACTTGGGGTATTATTATTTAGTTTTTTAGTACCTTTCCAAAATGACGTGAAACTTTTTTTTGCATGTAGTGATGCTAGAATGTCCATTTCAATTTTTTCTTGGTTTTTAATACACCACTTTAATTTTGATTTAAATATTTTCCTTGTTAATTTCATATCATCAAAAATAGGCCCGCTACTGGGTTGACCGAGCCCCATCCAAACGTTAAACTTAATCTTTGCTTCGGTGTGAAATTCTTTTACATGTTTGTTCCAGCCCTTTATACCTTTATTTTTTCCTGTCATGCCCCTTGAGGTCCTACTACTACTGGCAGCCTCACTTAATATAGATACAATTTTGTTATACATTTCATCCACAAGACTTTTATGGTCGAGCTTATCACAATATTTATCCGCACACAGTCTAAAGTTTTCAGGAAAGTCTAAGTTCTTTAATTTATTATTACACTGCAACCAGTATTCATTTATTTCATTTGAGTTTCTTTCACCCCAACGTATGTCATTACATATTTTTTTAACATATGTTTTTACTCTAATTATATTAATATCACATTCCAATTTCAATGGAAAGTGATCAGACCAAAAAGCGTCATACATCACCTCAATGTTTACTATTGTTTTGGACGCTGACCGAGTTACAAGACAGTGGTCTAGCCAACGTTTACACCCATGTGAGTCACTAATAAATGTAAAAGTAGGCGATAAAATGCCGAGACAATTGACATCCGCACACAATAGTTCATGCTCGTTACAAAAATCAAGAAGTTCATTATAGAAAGACTCACCTGGGTGCGCGTTGAAGTCCCCTAGTACAAACACAGATTCAATATTATTACTTTGTATCATTGAGTACATTTCACTGAGACATTCCGTAAACTCTAACAAGTTCTCACTACAGTCCGTTGGCATATAAATATTTATCACCATAAAGGATCGGTTATTAACCACTACTTTGACTGCACAGATCCTATTATTATTACTTTTCACTACTGACACATGATTAAAAGCACTTTTTCGCCACAGTATGGCGACACCACCGTATGGTCTACCTTTGCAAATACCAGCAGACGTGTCTATTGAGGACTTCGCAGCGTAGCTGAATTCTTGGTCTATGTTTTCGAGAAAGTGTAAATCATGCGGATATAACCAAGTTTCTTGTAACAAGACTATATCTGCCGTCCTGCACAGTGAGCGCACGCAGTTCACCGATCTCTTCACATTTTTACAATTAAATGTTATTATGTTCATTTTCGAAGCACTATCCATTAAGTCATGAATTTTTTTTTAACAATCCGCCTCTGTTGATTAGGTGTTTTGTTTTATATTTTCAAGTAGAAATAGGAGTTACATTGTCGACTTATGCAGTCAAGGTCAAGCAGCTATCAGAATCTGAAATGCAAGAGCGAGCGAAGCGAGCTAGAAAATTTTGCACACTCTCGGATAGGTTCGATTTTCTTTCGATCATTCCAAAAGGACTAGGAATTACTTGCTTTGTCAACTTTTGAAGTAAAGCTCAAGAACCAATGTAAATTGCAAGAAAGAGCGTAGCGAGCCTGAAAATTTTAGCACCCCTCCTTGAATAGTCTCTGTTTTCTTTTACCCGTCATACAAAAAGTGAACTTACTTTATCGAATTATGACGAAAAGCTTGCACTCGTTTTACAGCAATTTAGGTTTTGGAATCTATTAAGCCTTTCAACTTTACGTACGAGCGGGGTACCCAATATCCCGAGTTTGCTTCGCTCGCTCTTGAATCCTGGATTCTATATTTTTATAACAGGCTTTTTAAAGGAAAATATTTATTAGGCGCGTTAAAAAACCCACTGTCATTTCATGGTTTTAAGTTTTTACTTCAGTCGGCAGTCCCCGTGTCTGCCGATGTTCTTAATGTTTTTGAATATACCAATCGGGGTTTTCGTGGCTCAAGTAGGTACAGTTTTTAAGTTAGTAAGGCAAGTAAATCATTCAGACTCTCGACAGCTTGAATGATTTGGGGGGGGGGGGTCATGACCCCCACGACCCCCCCCCCCTCGGACCGCGCATGGGGGCGCAGCTAGTCTAAAATAGTTTTTTCAACACACTTGCTCCGCTTGCTCGTAAAGTTGCATTTGCATCTCTTTTAGCAAGCTTTTTAGGTGTTTAGCACTTTGTATTCCTGCACTAGTGCGGCAAAGTGTGCCACGGCTCACGGGAGTCACGGCTCACTTATAGGATTATTATTGTAGTTGTGCACTTTTTTTTTAATCTTATTTTAGAGCCTTCTCTCCTTTTTCTGCCTAATTCTGCAAATAGGTAAGTATGAAAACAAATAAACATCATCACCATTGGCCTAGCCTTTTCCCAATTATATTGGAGTCGGCTTCCAGTCTAACCGGATGCAGCTAAATACCAGTATTTTGCATGGAGCAACTGCCTATCTGACCTGCACAACCCACAGTTACTTACTGGGTAATACGATACCTCTTGGTAAGACTGGTTGTGAGACTTTCGGGCTTCTGACTATCTACCCATAACGACTGTGCTTTCCGAGGCCCCGATGGGTCTTGATATGTAAAGATGGTCACCCATAGCCTAATAAATAAACATCGGAATAACTTCATCAAATTATTTATTATTTTTGTGAACAAACTAACATTATGAAGCACCTATGTTCTATTTAGAAAAATATTTTTACCGATTTCAAATACAAAAGTATTTAAAAAAAATTTAAATCGATTTCAAAAATAATATAACCCAAAATTATGAAATAACCTCCTTTTTATGGTTCCGTAGTTCTGACAAGGAACCCTTATAGTTTTGTCAAGTCCGTCTGTCTGTCCGAGGTTTTGCTAAGAGACCGTTACCTAGTACTAGAAAGCTATAATTTTGTAGGAGTGTGTATATCCACAAAAAATATAAAAAAAAAAAATAATAAAAAATATATTATTATTTTAATAAAAATATAAAATATTTTTTTTAGGGTTCCTACCCTAAAAAAATATTTCCCAAAAATTTTATTTTACCATTGTGGGCGTAAAATATTCATCCGCACTTCAAATGTAGGACAGCTGCCCTACATGTGAATTGGGAATGAATATTTTTTTCGTCGTCTACCCCATCATGTGGGGTATCGTTGAATAGGTCTTCTAAAATGACTTGTGTCGGCGACGAGACCCTATCTAGACACATGGGCGCAAGTAGTGGCAGGACCGCTATGTAGAAAGTAAGGAAGAAATTTTAATTAATAGTGTAAAATTTCAATGATTTATGTTTTGTTCTTTCTATGTGTCTAATTAGATAGTTATGTAATTAATTATGTTAAGATTATTATTAGAATTCATATTTTAAACTAATAAGACTGATTTCGAAAGGTTTTCTTGTAAGTTTTAAGATATTTCGTTATAATTACGTAACTTGAAAATTGACTTTTTTGTTTATGGATAGAATTTAATTATTTTGGTTTTAAATGAAAGGATTGTGTGTAAAAATGATAATAACGTTTAAATTTTGCAAATCGAGCCACGGGTTCAAAAGTTATAAAGGATTTTCTGTAGTGAAAAATTGTCAAGTCACAATTTTTGCAGTTTTTGTTTGCTATATTTTTATTAATTATTGTTTACTAGTTATGTAAGTGTTAATTAGCATAAGGACCTTGTAGACAATAATGTATAATAAAAACATGTAAGGAAATAGCATAAAAACTAAATAAAAAGGGGCTCAAACAGATTTCGGCTTGATGAAATTGGCGATCAAAAAGGGTCAAAAAATCGCGGTCGCCAATAAGGTTACGTAGGTCGGTATAAAAATGGGGCCATTTTTCGGCACAAGTCAGTCGCAGCTCAGCCGTCGAAGAGGCAACATCAAGAAACAACAAGCCGAAATCTGCAAGCCAACACTCAAGAAAATTCTGCGTTTTATTTCGCCGCCTCTTCGCCGCCCATCTCTCCGAGGTCCTCTTAGTGGGTTGTGCCCACCACTACGTACGCATTCAGGGGTGCGTGGGACGTGTGTCGCCAGCACATTTAGTTAGGGAACATACGTCAAAAACGTGGGAGACTGTCCCAGGCACGGCCGTCAGGTACTGGACGTACCCCGGTCGTCCGCAACAACTTGGTTGTTAAAATTATTCAATTTAATTCATTTATTCAATAACAATTTTTACATCGTGTCTGAATTTCTATAACCAAATACATAAGAACATCATGCATGCAATCTACATTTAAGTCATTACAATTAAAATCAGAAAAATAATAAAAAAAAATATAAAAATTTGTCATAGTCAATTCATAATAGTCAACCCATAATATTCAATAAAATTTATTTATGTTACTTTCGACTTGTATTAAATTATAATTCATCAATGGAATATAAACACTTATTTAACAAGAACCGTTTAAGCTTATTCTGAAACTCACTTGTATGTACTAGACTTTTTAATTCTGTCGGCAGTTTATTGAACATTTTTAATGACTTGTGGTAGGCGCTATGCTTTACAACGTTCAGGTGAGGCACTTGTTTCATTTGGAGATCTTTCCTTCTTGTACTCTCCCTTTTTCGCCTTTCATCTTCAGTCTCATATTCAAATATATATTTTGATAAGTGGCTAAGTAGGACCAAAATATACAAACTTGGGACTGTCAATATATTTAAGTCATTAAAATGTGGCTTGCATGATTCTTGCTGTTGAATTCTAACTATGGTTCTGATTGCTCTCTTCTGAATTACAAAAGCTTTATGAGTATTGTAATCATATCTTCCTCCCCAGAAAAGTATACTATATCTCAGTTTAGACTCAACTAATGCGTAATAGACCATTTTTAAGTGTTTTGTGGTTACCTCATTTCTTAGACTTCTTAGTACGTAACAGGCAGAGCTGATTGCTTTCTCCAGGTATGTCAGCTCTTGTTTCCATTGTAACTGGCTATCGATATGAACTCCCAGAAACTTAACCACTGGGACCACGTTCACAATTTCTCCATTTATGACGCAGTCAATGCTTTCTTTATTTTTGGAAGTGGAACGAAAAAGCATTACATTGGTTTTGCTGGCATTAACTTTAAGACTGTTAACCGCAAACCAATTGTGGAAGATATCTAAGGTTTGATTAACTATGGAATTAAGAGCGTGTATATTGTCAGCCGAAACAACTGCATTAGTATCATCGGCGAACACTACAAGCTGGATAGATCCCGCAGCTTTTTCGCTCATGTGTTGTATTATATAAGGTCATTAACAAACGCGATAAAAAATATCGGACCCACTATGGAGCCTTGTGGTACGCCAGTGTGTACAGGAGACAATTGGGACCTATATGTCTCTTCACTTAGACAATTTTTACCTGAGGAATTTGTCTGTGACACCACTGCTTTGATCTCCACGAACATCTTCCTGTTTTTTAAATATGACGTGAGAAGGGCCAGTACTTTACCCCGGACACCGTAGTGCTCAAGTTTTTCTAATAGTAATTTATGATCCACCGTGTCAAATGCTGAACTTAAGTCTAGGAAAAGCCCAGCTACTTTCTGTTTGTCGTCCAATCTGCTAACTACGTCCTTAATTAGAGTCGATATTGCGTCTTGTGTCCCAACGTTTTTCTGATAACCAAATTGTCTTCTACTTATCACTCCATTTAGGTTGAAATGTCTGAGTAATCTAGTTTTAATTAGCTTTTCAAGAATTTTTGAGTGAATAGGTAGTAATGAAATTGGTCTGTACATCTTTGGGTCTGTTTTAGATCCATTTTTGTGTACAGGTATTATTTTGGCTATCTTCAGTTGATCCGGAAAAATTCCTTCATCAAAACACTTATTATAAAAAATGCTTAAAGGTTCTGCTAGTACGTCTATATTGTCCTTTATTACTGATATATTTATGTCATCAAAGCCACAAGATTTTTTGTCGTCCATTTTTTTCACCAATTTGAATATCTCAAGGGGAGTGACAGGGTCTAGGATAAGGTCATTGGTTACTCTTATTGCGCTTTTACGTAGAATATCCATGGCAGCCTCTGAGCATGCAATAGTTGATGATTTGAGTTCGAACTGCTGGGAAAAAATATTCACAATATCTGATGGTTCTGACATAATCTTATTATTGGATTTTAAGATTAGTTTTGTATTGTGTTTGACGCTCTTATTTCTATGTTTGTTTATAACTTTCCAAACGTCTTTTGAGATGTTCGTTGATTTTGCTAATTCAGATTGTACTGTTAGTTTTTTAGCCGTATTTATTTACATTCCTGTAAAGAGCGATGTATTTTTGCCTGTAATCCCTCACAGTATCATTTTGCCTATTCCCTTTGCCAGCACAGAGAAATCGTTTCATTTTGCTAGAAACCTTTACACCCTTAGTGACCCAGCGCAACTGCGTATTACGCGTTAAGTGTACCTGCAGTTTCCTTTTCCTAAAACAGCGTGTGAACATTTCCTCGAATTGCTTTAAAAACGAGTTTATTCCGAAATCACTCCAGTCTTTATTTAATAGCAAATTTCTAAAGTTTTTTCTTGTGTTTGCATCAATGTGTGTTTGCATTAAAAATCCGTTTGGTAATTTGAACGCTACTGTTTTTTATATTCCTGCATAGTTCGTTACTTCTGAATACTGTACTGCAAAGTAATCCTATTTTTCGATTTAATGCTCCATTTACGAAATATTAAACTTTAAAGTGCAAATATTTGTTCCAGTAGGGCCCCCCCCCCCTCCCTCTAAAAGCTAAGCTGCTGGCTGGAAAAATCTGGAAAAATTCACGATGATAGTGCATTTCATGAACTTTAAAGGAAAACTATAGTGGTTAAGATAACTATTAGTTTAGCAGTAATAGTCGTTGAACTTGGGTGTTGGATAATTTTGTACCACTTCCACGTCACTAAGATGAAGTAGTTGCTGGTTTATAACGGGTAAAGACTTGCATTGAAAAACAAAATATGAAATAAAGAAACAAAAAAACATGATAAATTATCATAAAGGGGTTTGAAGATTTTTGTATGGAGGGTGGCCCTAAGGTCGGCCGCCATTTTGATTTTTTTTCAGAATCGCGGTGCACAACAAAGTTATATATTTAGATAGAGGACACTTAAACAAACAAAAAATGTTATGTAACATAATATCCTAAAGCGTCAGGTTTCGGAGTTATTCACCGAAATATAAGTCGAAAACAACAAGGATTTTTTTTGTTTTTTTCCCCTACAGGTAACCATATTGAACTATTGAGGTACCTAATAGAAACGTTATAAAACCTTTATGGAGAAGAAACAAATGAAGAATAGATATTTTTTTAATAAATTATTAAATACGGCAATTTATTGATCCTTTTTTTAATCCCAGAGACTAAACTGACATTTAAGTCTTTTGTGTTTTCGTTTTTTTTAGTATAGAAGTTTGAGATTACACTTGTCAGATTAGTCTCTGGGATTAAAAAAACGAACTATAAATTGCCGTGTTTAATTATTTATTTAAAAAATGTCTATTCTTCATTTGTTTCTGCTCCATAAAGGTTTCATAACGTTTCTATTACCTCAATAGTTCAATATGCTTACCTGGAAGGAAAAAAAACAAAAAATCTTAGTAGTTTTCGACTTATATTTCGGTGAATAACTCCGAAACCTGACGCTTTAGGATATTATGTTTATTACATTTTTTGTTTGTATAAGTGTCCTCTATCTAAATATATAACTTTTGTTGTGCACCGCGATTCTGAAAAAAAATCAAAATGGCGGCTGATTTTAGGGCCAAAACCTTCAAACCCCTTTCACAATACTGCCGCTAGATGGCGCTGTACCAACGGGTTACGTTTTCATTCGAGTACCTATAGAAGTCACAAACGAACTCTGTTTAATTTTCGAATTACAATTTTGTGAATTGAAATAATAATTTGGCAGCAATCGTACTCTTATTTTTTTTAGCTTTAGCAGGAAGAAAGTGGTTATTATTAGTTAATGTCTAATCTGTTTAAATAATTATCTTCGAAAATCAACATTTTGTCCTTAATTTAGTATCGCTATTCGATAACAGATGGCGTTATGACGTGACGTCACTTTTGTAGATCGCGGTGTTAAGATTTGCTTGACCTCCGTGGTTACGTTATGTGTTAAAGTTTTGTTTTACTCTGGACACCCTTGTTTTCAAATTTAAAGTCTATTTTTGTTATTATAACCATGAACTCCTGATATCTTTACCATTACTTATATTCAGAATAAAGAACAACAGAATCGTACTATATTGTGATAACGGGCTATTACGGAACCCTACACTGTGCGTGGCCCGACACGTACTTGGGCGGTTTTTTTTTAAGTCGGTAAACTTTAACTTCGGAAGTCGGTGTCATGGGATCTGTATTTTATTTTAATTTTAGTTTTTTGCCACCAACTTCCGAAATTAAACATATTTCATAATTTTGAGTTAATTTCTTTTTGAAGACGATTTACTTTTTTTATTAAATTACTTCCTTTGTTATTTCGTTTTAAGTTTTATTTAGTTTTAAGTAAAAACTGGAATATTTGTTTGTAATAAGTAGGTAATACTTTTTTTTGTTTTATCATTCCCTTATTTTAGAAGTTAGGGATTTCGGCCCCCACTTCTGGCAGCCGTTGTTGGGCGTGGCTGGAGCGCTGTCGACGCTCCTATTTCTGTGTAAAGGGTTTAAACTAACCTAACCATTTTTTTTTTGACGTGGAGAAATGCTCATGCATTCTGCACTACCACGGGGAGATAGTACAGTTATGTGGGACTCCAACCCACTAAAACTCCACGATGTCCTCCTCTGCCGCTTACGGCGGAAACACGGGCACGCGTTAGCACTCATCCGTGAACCCGCCGCGGCTGTCCGTCACCGGACCCTCCTCTGGGGAGTATTCCCCGTCACCGGCGCACCAGAACACATAGCATGCCGTGACCACCCCAGGGACCAAACCAGCACATGGGCGCCAGACGACCCCGTGTCTGGGCACCTTTGGTCCCCCTGCGGACGGGTCAGGTCATTGGCCCCGCCGCCTGACAATTTTCGGCCGCAGAGGATAGGGAGAGCGGCCAACGTCATACCAACACTCCTCTTCCTCTGCGGCCCCACCGCGTCCGCCATCAGACGATGGCGACCCCGTCAAGCCCGCGGAAGGTAGGGAGAGCGGCGCACCGCAATACCGGCACTCCTCTCCCGCCGCGGCCTCAAACCTTCAGTCGCGATGCCTCCGATACGACATCGCGGCCCGCCTCAGCTGCGATGTCGCCCAAGCGGCACCGCAACCTACTTGTTGGCCGCTACGTCGTCGGCTTACTGGCAAAAGACCTGACGAGCGGCCCCTTCTCGGGTTCCTCTTCGCTTCACCGTGGGTGTCCAAGCCACGGCTACTGGGCTCAGTAGCCGTAGCCGTAGCCGCATTGTCGAGGCGGGGGGGCTCCCCCGCCTCGACAATGCGGGAACCCACCGGGGGGGAAACTAACCTAACCATTTTTTTTTTCCGGGGTGGAAAATCCTCATGGATGTCCGCCGCTCTGGGGCGGGCGGCGGGGTCTGTCAGACTCTTACTGACTACCGAGTGTGTTGCGGCGTATCGTGACGAGTGTGTTGCGGCGTGTCGTGACGAGTGTGTTGCGGCGTGTCGTGACGAGTGTGTTGCGGCGTGTCGTGACGAGTGTGTTGCGGCGTGTCGTGACGAGTGTGTTGCGGCGTGTCGTGACGAGTGTGTTGCAGCGTGTCGTGACGAGTGTGTTGCGGCGTGTCGTGACGCGTTAGTCATTCCGTGACGTTGAAACCATCTACTACTATGACTTACGGCTATTTATTCAGAAAACTAGTGAAACATATTCGAATAATTAGGACCTCAGTCTAATTTGTCTACGCTTGAGTTAATTAGGATCTCCATTAGGCGAGCTAACAGTTCGTTCCGCACAAATACAAGAATTTAACTAGCGCACTGACTTCCGGAACCTGCTGACTAACTACTAAGTACCTACTAGAAGCTAAAACCGGGCTATTACGAGTGCAGAGAGTGGCCCTGCAGTGTTTACCAGCGGCGGCGAGACGGTGGCCAGGTGCGCGTGGCCTCGCGGCTTAATAACATCGTCCATAACCGTTGACCTTGCGGCAACCGGCCGCTCCTGGCGATGCTGCGCGGCGGCAGCTGGCGCGCGGCCAGCACGCGCCCGCAGTGCGAACGCACCGCCCGGCCGGCCGGCAGGCGAGCCCACGGAGCCAGTCCGTCTCTCAGCTGGGTTCGCTCCCATTACGTTGTTGTGGTCACGAGACACGTGCGCGGTCGCGCTGACACAGATCTGCAGTTGGTTCTGGAGCGCGCGCTCAGCTGCCTCCTCGCTGACCACGCACATTCAGCGAATCGTAGCCATTTTAGGGTTCCGTAGCCAAATGGCGAAAACGGAACCATAATTTCGTCATGTCCGTATGTCCGGATGAGACGCAGAGCCATTTTAGTAAGAGACTGTCTGCACTATAAGTAGGTATATCAATGAAGGTGTATTCCACTGCACCGCTAAACTACGGTGTAGTGACATTAGGAAAAACATAATAATTAGGGGTAAGTACCCTTTATGTTGTAACCGACGTTGCCTCATTCGTTTGGCTAATCCTCATCCAAGTTTACAATTTAATTAATTCGTCAGCAGACCGGTGTGAGCCGAATGCGACACGAAGGCGAAGTGTGTCGTCCTACTCACTGGCGAACTACCACAAGAAAGACTGAGGCTGTGGCGAGACAGTGCTTCCTTACCCAAACCGTTCGTTCCACCCGACGAGGACCTCCCACCTGGACATGAGTTACCTTGGGTAAACTGGAAGTCTTTAAACAGACTCCGGACCCTGGTTGGCCGAAGCAAGGAAAACCTGTTCAGGTGGAAATTTATAGACGACTCCGCCTTGGAGTGTAAATGTGGTGCTGTTCCACAAACAATGGGCCACTTAATATCGTGCCCTGCGTGTCCTGTCAGCTGCACGTTACAGGAACTGATGGACGCTAGTGATGGCGCCAAACAAGTGGCCGAATTCTGGGCCGAGTACATTTAGATTGCCATCGACACGCTAAGAAGAAGAAGACCGTCGTATTGACGTCGTGGTGGGGCTTGCGCGCTCCGAATTCTAGGCTTGTGCCGGAAGAGTTTACTTGCCGGAACAGGTCTAAGGTGAGGAGCCAGACCAAGAGAGATACAGAAACCCGCAGGGCAGCATGTGGCGAGCTGTTGGGCAGTAGCGACCCCACGGACCCTATCTCCCGCAGTGGCGTGCTTTGCATATAGGCATATAAGCAGTGCCAACCTCGATATATCAACATAAAGGAAGGTTGAGGAGATCGTGGAGTACTTACGTGTGAAGATCAACTGGACTTTGAGGGTCGAGAAGTTGGAGTCGCGTCACAACACGAACTTCAAGTCGTTCGTGGTGCGTGTTCCGACACACCATCTCGAGAAGTTCCTCAGGGAAGAGTTCTGGCCGAAGGGTGTTGTGTATCGCCGGTTTCGTGGCCGGCTACATGACACCAGTCAGCGAAACACGACGCCGTCACTTCGTGTTTAGTTAGTTTGTAATTATAATGATGTATTTATTTATAGTATTTTTAAGTTATAATAATATTGTATTTTATGTTTTCTATGGGCCTTGATGCCTGAAATAAATGGATAAATAAGCCTGTCAATTACATTTTAGGGTGTGTGCCCCCCAATTAAGAAACTCACTAAATTATCATACCTAACAAAAACAAAATCTTCATAGAAACATGCGCGGCATTAGGCAGTCGCCGGACGGCCTACTCGGCTCCCGTACTATTCGCACATTGTCATTGGTCTTTACTCGTTCAAGTTAATACGACAAAATTAAAAATACGTATGTCTCACGCGTAATACCATGACGTTCGACCTTCGCAATTTATCACCCTTAAGTAGGCAATATCTACTCAAATAACCACACTTTTGACCTCAATTTTTTTTTCTGATTAGTGACCGCGTTTGTCTAGACTAGACCCGGCCTAGTGCCTACCTATTCTGAAAACCAATGCACGCCACTTCTCCCGGAAGAAATCTTGTTCCTCACCTCTGGCTTGCCTTTATTGGCCGGCTGGAGTGAACAATGACGAGGAACAGAGCTTCCACCTCATTCTTGCCTTTATTGGCCGGCTTGAGTGGAGATTCGCAAGAGCAAACGTGCTCGGAGGAAGGATGTATTCCAGTAAGACACTGGTAGGGATCTTGACCGTACTTCCGGGATTGTCCTGATAGCCGTGGAATACCTCTGCACTTGTTGGCCCCTTGTCGTTACGTCACTATGTGCTAGCGACCGTTTAGGACACTTTACACACATTAGGACCGGGAGGAACTGTCCACTGCTCACAGTGCAGTATGTGAAAGTATCCAGTGGCGAAGCAGTGGAGAGTCCCACCTGTCCGCGAACACACTTATTATACTGTTGCTACGGGACCTGACACGACTCAGCAGCGACGCACACTGCTTCCTTATAAGAGCATGAAACCCATCAGTGTGCGCTTCTGCGAACATAGTCGAAGCACTGCAGAATCGTGGCAGCCCCAGCAGCACCCTAAACGCGTTGTTGTATTGCACACGCAGGGCGTTGTGTGAGCCAAGTGTGTAGTTAACCACAGGCTGCACGTGCACAGTGTTTGGCAGTACGGCTACGCGCGAACTTGCGGGCCAACATATTTCACCGGACAGCCAACGCCCTACGTGCCCTTTTAGAATGAGCTTTCAAATTATTTCTAATAGGTTTTTGTTTTGAAAAAACAGTAATAGAATAGGTGCGTTGATGTGAACACGTTCGCCTGGAATAAACGTAATAATTATAACGTTGTATCATTTGAACGAGGTACCTACTGTGGTGAGTATGAGTTGGCACACAAACTCAGCACAGTAGGGACCTCGAGTAGGTAGAGTCTGGCCGAACTTAGTCAAAGCTCAAAAGATAATCCATATCAGAATCTGAATTTTATTTGCTCTAAATATAGGTACCTACAGTTATAAGATTAATACCATAAATAAATATAGGTACCTACAGTTATAAGATTAATAACATATATAAATGAGATCAGATCCATTTTACCTTACGGCCATCAAATCATTACATTAATTCTCCAATTAAAAAATTAATTAATTAAAAAATGTCAACAATACAAATAGAATTAATAATGACAGAAAAAAAAACATAGAATTATTTCAACAAGTAGAAGTACCTACATATTACAATAACTGAGTCAATGCAGAAAATATGCTTTTCCTCGCATAGAATATCGTCGTCTTTGAGGAAAGGTTAAATTTAATTACTTTTGCTTTAGTTAACCTAAATGCCGTAAATGCAAAGCAAGCCGAATTTCGATTTCATTTTCGAGCAGAAAAGAAAATCCTCTTTCGGTGTCTCCGGACGGCGCTATGCTTTAAAAGATTATATTCAATTAATTAGCGGCACCATCAGTCTTCTTCAACTTAATCAGAGCCGGTACCCCCGCCGCCCCGCGCCCCGCGCCGCCAGACGCACACGCACCGCCCGCAACCCTCACATGTTTTGTATGGTCCCGTAGCCAGCGAAGGATACATTCACTCAAACATGTAGGTATTTTCTGAATCCGCTTGTTCCAAAGAAAGCGATCGCAATTAGTTCCGGAAGAGAGCGCGGTTTGCGATCGATCTTGCGATCTGATTTGTATGGTCCCGTAGCCAGCGAAGGATACATTCACTCAAACATGTAGGTATTTTCTGAATCCGCTTGTTCCAAAGAAAGCGATCGCAATTAGTTCCGGAAGAGAGCGCGGTTTGCGATCGATCTTGCGATCTGATTTGTATGGTCCCGTAGCCAGCGAAGGATACATTCACTCAAACATGTAGGTATTTTCTGAATACGCTTGTTCCAAAGAAAGCGATCGCAATTAGTTCCGGAACAGAGCGCGGTTTGCGATCGATCTTGCGATCTGATTTGTATGGTCCCGTAGCCAGCGAAGGATACATTCACTCAAACATGTAGGTATTTTCTGAATCCGCTTGTTCCAAAGAAAGCGATCGCAATTAGTTCCGGAAGAGAGCGCGGTTTGCGATCGATCTTGCGATCTGATTTAAATAAAAGCGTTATTAATAGTGGCGAGCAATGCAGGTAGCGGAGTGCGGCGGGTTGGAGGCGGTGCTGTAGCGGCACGGTGCGAGTTCGTGGGACGTGGCGTCACCCGCACACCGCGGCGGTACGCGGCAGAGCGCGATACTATGGACATCTCTCAGCGGCGCGCTCTTATCAGTGCGCAGCAAGTCGTGTGGAACACATTGTATCGGATATTGCTTTTCTTTATATTAGTTATTTTAGTACATGGAGGACTTACAGCTAATAAAACAATCACAAAAGGAAACCATAGTCACCCGAAAGCCAATTACACTCACGTAGACTTATAATAATTATTTATGGTGGGAGCACAAAAAAAAAAAAAAATTAGGAGCTTCCTATATAAAAAAAAAACGTGTATTCCTGTTGTCCCCACCACCGCTGCACCGGCGCTGTGGGGGCCAGCACGACACGCGACGAACAAGGAGACCTGAAATCATTCAATAATCACATAAATTAAATTATTTTTCTTTGAGTACGCTGTACCGGTACAGTGTTCTAATAATTGTGTGCTGCACCGGACGACGTCATTACGTCAGCGCCGGCTGTCGCTGAAAACCAGCGCTGGGGCTCTGTCTTGCATAGGGTCGCAGCATTATGTTGAGCGGTAGCCGTTTTGCGTGGATGTGACGCATGTTTCCCTTGTTTTTTATTTTATTTTTTTGTGTTTATGTTCTCGTCATGTTCACCGCAAATAATCGTATTTTCTTTCTTTCTAAATATTGATACAAGTGTGCAATGATAAATGTGTGGAGCACCGCGTGGCACCGCGGCCGTGGACTGAGTGGGCTCGCTGCTCGCTGTCGGCGACGATCGCACGCTGTTTGTTTGCCAGGCGGCAGCGCGGCTGCGCATGCGCCGGCTCAACACATTGCTTCCACTTAGGTGCGAGTGAGACTGCCTAGAAGCGGCCACAATGTTTATAACTGCATTTAAAGCTCTGGAAACGTGTGCGATATTAAAAGTGTGTTCATGAAACGCACGTCGGAGCCTCACTCATTCGTGAAACTTAATAACATGCAGGGTCGCCAGGCGGGCATTAGTGACCGCAAGCAAAGAACTTCTCTCATTAGCTCCCCGCAGCGCGCTCCTCGGAGGATGCCACCGACTCACCGAGCGCCTGCGCCTCGCTACTAGTGCAGGCTGGGTGACAGAGCGGAGCTACAGCGGAGCATTTCGCTACGTTACGATATTATAATCATATTAACAAGGCACAGTGCAAGGAATGGTTGAAGAATATGAGGTAAGGCTTTTGCCCAGCAGTGGGACAACAAAGGCTAAAGGAAAAATAAAAATAACAAACTTCGTTCGGTTGGCGGATTATTGATCTGTTGCGCATGTCTAAACAGCGGTTTGTTCAGGCTGTGACTACAAGGTGCGGGTCGACGTTGACAGTGGCTTGGTGCGGCGCGACGTCGACAGTGGCTCAGTGCGGCGCGACGTCGACAGTGGCTCAGTGCGGCGCGACGTCGACAGTGGCTCGGAGCGGCGCGACGTCGACAGTGGCTCAGTGCGGCGCGACGTTGACAATGGCTCGGTGGAGCGCGACGTCGACAGAGACTCAATGCGGCGCGACGTCGACAGTAGCTCGGTGCGGCGCGACGTCGACAGAGGCTCGATGCGGCGCGACGTCGACAGAGGCTCGGTGCGGCGCGACGTCGACAGAGGCTCGATGCGGCGCGACGTCGACAGTTGCTCGGTGAAGCGCGACGTTGACAGAGGCTCGATGCGGCGCGACGTCGACAGAGGCTCGGTGAAGCGCGACGTTGACAGAGGCTCGATGCGGCGCGACGTCGACAGAGGCTTTTTTTGCGCTGGCAATACTGGCAGCCGGCCGTCAAAAGTTTTCGTGTTAGAATTAAATTATAAAATTAATGTATTTTAAGTATAATTATCAAAAAACGTGCTTAATTTAGATAGATATAATTATAAATAATAAGGATTTGTGTTTGTGAGTTATTTCGTTGAAAAATCAATGAGAAATCAATAATCTAGTACCAGCCAGCTGTCATTCCAATGGACGGATTTGAAATCACCAACTAACCCGGGGAGTATTTCTTTTAATTTAAGCTTATTCATGTAAAATCTTGTTAGTTCGTATTGCACCTTTTTCCATTTAATGTTTATGCTGCTCGTCCCAGTAAACAACCATATAATTGTCTTTATTGTGCTGAACCTTATGTTTATACATTATTAGGATAAAACCACATAAAATTCGTTAGAGACCCCATAAAAATCATTGTACTTTATTATTAGACATACCGCTGTTATTTTTAATAACTGAATTAGAACCACTTTAAGAAATTAACGTAAAAACTAGATTTTCAATAACTTGACTATAGTAGTACCTACCCCCAAACTTTTTGCAAACTTAATTTTGTTATTTTCTCTTTTTATTATTTTCGAATATCACTATCTCAATTAAAACATCTAGAATTTTCATCCCATACCTGAGATTACACACTCATCATAACTTTTATTCCTTTGTTTTGTTCACTTCATCCTAGTACTTAACTATCCACATCCCTCTCTCTTATTCCTTTCACTCACTTGGCTTTCTCTTCTCGTTCCAGGGTGCCTCTAGGGTTGGCCTGTCAATATGTTGACCCGTAGAGCAGCATCCTTGGATGAAAAACTGAGGGCTACATTGAAAGAATTGGAATCTACTATAGCACAGAACAAACAGCTACTACAAGAAAGGGATGACAGCGAGATAGAAATAAAGTTCATTAACGACAAGAACACTGAGCTTAAGAACCAGTTGACTGAACTACATGTACAGCATATGGACATACTTGACCAGCACCAACACCTCCGTCAACTAGTGTCAAATTTCCAGGAATGTAGTGACACCCACGAACTGGCTTTGAGACGTATATCTGAACTTGAACGGGAGTTAAGCAGGGCCCACAACACAATAACCCATTTGGAATCTCTCAAAGCCCGTGAAGAGTCTGCGATCACCTGCAGTCTTTATGATGAGTTGGTTGGTAGCGGGTCCGGACCCACCTGTGCTGAGCCAGTTGTCACAATAGATTTAACTGATGATACTATCATGAAAAGCAAATTGTTTACTAGTCACAATAAGATAAAAAAATATATTAAAATTAATAGATTAATTAGAAAAACTCAAAAATCTTTAAAACGCCAAAAAGTAAATAAATTAAATACAAAACTTAGGCAAAAGAATTTAAATTTAATACAAGAATTAAAGAACTGTAACAGTGAATTAGATTTATGTAATACTATGTATGACACAGACACTCAGCACCTACAGGATGAATTGCTTGTTAGGGAATATGCTCTAAAGGAAATCTTTAGTAAATATGAGGCTTCTCAACAAGACCTGAGTAAGCGCATGCAGGAGGCTAATGAGCTGGCGGACCTGGTCAAGTATAATGCGGAGAGGTATGAGTCTCTGACAAACAACCTCTCTTTTAGCTGTACCTGTTCCCAGGGATCGCAGCCTCAACCTATTACACCCACACCCACACCGGCTCCGCCAGTAGGTAGCTGTATTGATGATCATAGTAATAGTATTTTGATTAACACTACTTATGTATTTTCTGACAAATTTGGTCAAGGTTTTGGTAGGTTATTTAATCAGTGTTCGCAACAATATGTAATTAATAATTGTTTACCCGGTGCCAGTATTAGCCAATTAATTAGTAATATCAGATTGACAAAAATAAACCCTAGTTCAACTGTTATATTATTATATGGGCATAGTTTAAATGTTAGAAAAAAGGACATAATTGAATGTGTGCATTTGATGTTACATCTTAATGAGACCAATAATTGTAAATTTATTTTTTGTGCCTTGCCTTATTCCTGTTATTTATCTCATGAGCAAAATAGGCATATATATAATTTAAATATGTTCATTTATAACAGGACTTGTCGTCATAATGACACTATTTTATATTTTGATTGTAATCAATTCATTACTGATTACAAACTGACAAATTATACTATGTATTTGCCACCTAGTTGTAGGAGACAAATTGCTAATCTTTTAGCATATAATATACCCAGTGACTCTGGTACTTGTAGTGTACCATCGATTACTGTTAGTAGTGGTACTAACACTGCTTTTGATACGCCTTGTAGTTTAAACTATTAGGTGCGACAACGGGTCAGCCGCATATGTTGAATGTTGTACATCAAAATATGCAGGGTCTGTCCGGCAAAGAACTAGAATTAAGTTTATTTATGGAGAACTATGATGTTCAGGTGTTATGTTTGACTGAACACTGGTTGAATGAACATGAAGTAGTGTTTATCAATGATGATAACTTTACCGTACAGAGTGCATTTGTGAGAAAAAGTGCTATTCGCGGTGGCTCTTTAGTTCTTGTTTCAAACAAGTTGAAATGTAAACAACGTTTAGATTTAGTTAATCTTTCAATCGAGCGCACTATAGAGTTGTCTTGTGTTGAACTTGAGCGATATGTTATAATTTGCGTTTATCGACCCCCCTCTGGGGATTTTATTAGTTTTGAATCAGTCATGGAGGATTCTCTCAATAGGTTGAAATCAAGTAACAAAATTATTATTTTATGTGGAGATTTCAATATTAATATTTTAGATGTTACTCCATTAAGTATTAGACTTCTCAATTTGTTTAGGTCTTATAATTTAATTAATTTGTTTTTTGAACCTACTAGGATCACGGCATCTTCGTCAACTTGTCTTGATAATATATTTAGTGATTGTGATGCCCAAAATAAATTAGTGTTAACCGACTTAACGTCCGACCACTGTGGTTTATTAGCTAGCTTCCCCATGCCATTGAATAAAAAACCGCATAAACTTGAATGCAGGCCTTATACAGCTAGTCGTTGCAAAATGTTTAAAAATAATATATCTCATAAAATTACACCATCTATAGTAGAACATGAGAATCCTAATGAAATTTATGGTGCCCTTTTTGATGTTGTGCAAAAAGAGTACCAATCTACTTTTAAGACCAAAACCATTAACATCAATGGATCCTCCGTTGGCTTTAACCAATGGGCTACTCCAGGTATTTATAAAAGTAGAGCGAAACTTTACGAGTTATATGGTTTGAAAAAATACAGATTTGATACTGCTTTCCTAGAGTACGTAAAAAATTATTCAAAATTATTCAAAAAGATTAGTGCTTTTGCTAAATCAAAATTTTTAAGCGAAACAATTAAAAATTCTAATAATAAAATAAAAACCACTTGGAAAATTATTAAAAATGAAACTGGTAAATCGGTTAAACAAGAAAAACAACTTGAGATTATGGTCGACAACAAATTAGTTAGTAAAGCAGCTGACGTAGCTGAGGCATTTAATGAGTTTTTTGCCAACATACCTATAACTACGACTCGCTCCTTAAATTCGTCCCCGTCTAAAGCTGAAAACCTTTTGCATAGTAGTGTACCTAAATGTAGTCGCTTATTTAGCTTTGAACATGTAACCCCGCGTGATATAGTTAATGTCTTTAACACACTTAAGTCTAAAAACACCGGTGATTATTGGGGCATCTCCGTTAAACTTTTAAGTAATATAATAGACATCGCAGCCCCCTATTTAGCTGTTACTTTTAATAAATGTGTTGATTTAGGAACTTTTCCTGACCTCATGAAGAGTAGTAAAGTCATACCGTTATTTAAATCAGGTAATAAAAATGACGTTGGCAATTTTAGGCCTATTTCTATCTTACCTGCATTTAGCAAAATATTTGAAAAATTAATACTCAAGCAGTTGCTAAGACATTTTAATTTAAATAGCCTCCTTCATAATGAACAATATGGCTTTACAAAAGGTCGTTCAACCACAGATGCGGGTGTTGCTTTGCTGAAACACATATTTAATGCATGGGAGAAATCTCAAAATGCTATTGGAGTTTTCTGTGATCTCTCCAAAGCCTTTGATTGCGTGCACCATGACACGCTTTTACGTAAACTACGTCATTACGGTGTCCAAAACGAAGCTCTCAACGTAATAAATTCTTATTTACATAATAGGTTCCAATGTGTAGATGTTAATGGTGTAAAATCTTCCGGGCTACCAGTTCAGTTAGGTGTACCACAAGGCTCAATACTGGGTCCATTCTTGTTCTTAGTATATATTAATGATTTACCATTCCATTTAAAGGGCATCTGTGACGTTGTACTGTTTGCAGACGATACATCTCTTATTTTTAAAGTTGACAGGAATAGACAAGATTTTGACGACGTAAACAGTGCACTATCAATAGTTACGGACTGGTTTACGTCAAATAACCTAGTTCTCAATGCCAAGAAAACGAAATGTGTAAAGTTTGCCTTACCAAATGTTAGAAATCTAGGACCCAACATCGTCTTAGATAAAGTGGTGCTTGAAACAGTGGGCTCGGCAGTTTTTCTGGGAATAACAGTAGATGCCAAACTTCAGTGGGGACCACATATATCAAGCCTAGCAGGAAGGCTCAGTTCGGCTGCCTATGCCGTCAGGAAAGTAAGACAATACACTGACGTTGATACAGCTCGTTTAGTCTATTTTAGTTATTTTCACAGCGTTATGTCCTACGGTATTCTGCTGTGGGGCAAAGCCGCTGATATACAAAATATATTTGTCCTGCAAAAACGAGCTGTTCGAGCGATTTACCAGCTAGGCGCCAGATTTTCTCTAAGAGATTTTTTTAAAGATATTGGTATTCTCACGGTTGCATCACAGTTCATCTTTGCCAACATCTTATATGTTAGGCAAAATATACACTTGTACACTAAAAACAGTGATACTCATAATGTTAACACTAGAAATAAGGACAAACTACGTGCTCCCTTTCACCGGCTTCATAAGGTTCATAACTCATTTGTTGGGCTTGGTATAACCTTTTATAACAAGTTACCTTCTTCCTTGCTAGATTTGCCTTTTAATAGATTTAAAGCTCAAGTAAAATCCAACCTTTGTTCAAAAGCATACTATTCCATCAACGACTACTTAAACGATAAGAATAGTTGGTCGCCCTGATTAACTCAAGACAATTATTATGTTCTTTCTCCAGAATTAGCTTACTGACAGGTTATATGAGTTTATATAATTGTTTTTATTTTATTTTTATTTTTTTGTTTTTTTTAGTTGAGAGTTTTAGTCAATTCGGTATAATTTTATTGTAATTTATTATTGACATAATCTACTCATTTCAATGTCTTTTAATGAGTTGATTGCAATATGTGGTTAGCTAGCGACCTCTACGAATGATCATATTATTATTCTTGCTTGAGCAACCGGCAGCAAGTTCGTCATGCTCCCTTAGATGTCATTGCTTGCGGTAGCGTCGGGGGTCGGGTTGCCTCCTTCCCTCAAATATGGCGAGGGGGGTAATGGCTGATCTTTGCGTTATGCTCGTGAACGGGTGCTGCTTGTGGTGACTGGTCGTCTTGCTGACCATGGTTTTATTGTTGTTATTAGTAGTAATAACTTGTTTATTTATTTTACTTCGATGGTCCTAGTTTATCATTTGTGACTTCAAGTGACAGCTATGTAAACAGAACCCAGCATTGCATATATATGTAAGCTGTCACGCCCTTTATACCTGGAGGCTTTTAATTGGTCAGTAACTTTTTTTTTTTTGTTTTATTTTTAATTTTTTTTTTGCTTGAGTACGTATAGTGTTTATTGTATTTGTTGGTATATTGGCGTGGCTAGTTAACCTATGGCAAATAATTTAATTTAAGGTTCTGTGTCCTGTAATGTTAATTACTTTGCATACATAGTATTGTATAAAATTAATTATTATCTAACTGAACAGACAGCTGTGCTGCTGGGGAGTTTGTTCCGCCACTTCTTCTCCCCAGCGAAAGCACTAGGAAGTGGCGAAGGGCGGGCGTTTTGGGGGACTGTCTTTTGTAATTTTGACGTTCGAAAAGTGCTGATTCTCAGCCTAGTTTGAATAAATGACTTTTGATTTTGATTTTGATTTTGCTCGGTGCGGCGCGACGTCGACAGAGGCTCGATGCGGCGCGACGTCAACAGCAGCTCGGTGCGGCGCGACGTCGACTGAGGCGCGGTGCGGCGCTCTGCTATCACAATGTCCGTCGCCTCTCGCTACAATGATTACTTGTATACCTCAGTAGATATTTGCTGCCGCTTCGTCATCATAGTTGGCTATTCAATATCGCACACCATCTCAAAAGAAAACAACAACCTTGAAAATATGAAACAGATTTAATAATATCAAAAAATAGATGTTACTTTTGATGTGTTCTGGCAACAACCACAGCGACACGTTCCCGCCATGTATCATACGTCTATATCTACTCTCTACATGTATCATACGTCTATATCTACTCTCTACATGTATCATACGTCTATATCTACTCTCTACATGTATCATACATCTATATCTACTCTCTACATGTATCATACGTCTATATCTACTCTCTACATGTATCATACGTCTATATCTACTCTCTACATGTATCATACGTCTATATCTACTCTCTACATGAAATCATAGCAAAGGCAAAAGTTAAAAACAAAAAAATTACTGCAGCGGCCAGCAAGAGAAACGTTGATGGACGGACGTGTAAATGTGGGCCGAGGCGAAACCGAGGCACACATACGTAAGTCCATAAATGCCTAGTTGTGGCCAAAGCTTGTATAGTAATTTTCTCAAATGATGCGCGGAAATTAAAACTAAGTAGCACAAAATAGCTTTATTATGGATGGATAACAGAATTAGCATAAAAAAAAAATAAGTTTCTTATCATTTTGGCTTACATTGCATGACGAGGAGTCTCCATTTAGGCATAGAAAATGCCTGTAGTTGAAGGCTCCGCTCTTCCCTTACTTATTTTATTTACGTTTACAATGTAAACATAACAACAACAACAACAACAACAACTAACATTATTAGCATATTCTTAAAGCTTTATAAGAAGTCTAAAATTGTAATGCTAATTTGGGCCCCAAATTATGTATAATTTGGGGCCCAAATTGCCAATTGCATTTTAGCAACATTATATTGGTTGTCTACCGGAATGATAAACGCATTATAATGGGCTGTGAAAAGAGGTTAAAGCAGTGCGCATATCACAAATGCGGCTCTTATACAGCTTGTACCCTTACAAAGCCAAAATAAAAACATTTTAAAATGTTATTTTGAATTTCTGTTAGTATTTAATAAAATTTTGTGTAAAAAAGAACATGGTGTGTGATACGGGTACACTACATTAATACGAAAAACTTTATTCCGAAAGTCACAAATACGAATTTCAAAATACCGATTTTCATAATTCCGAATGGTTCAAAATTCCTTTTATAACAACTCCGATTTATCATTCATCCTATTTTAATAATTCCGAAATTTCAATATCCCTAACGTTTATAATTACTATTCTCAAATTACCGAGTTTCAATAAATCGAATAACAAAAAGTCCGATTTAATGATAATTCGAAACATCAAAAATACGAATTCCGATTATTAAAATACCGATCAATTAGAATTCCGAAATAATAACGATTTGTAAAACTGAATAGCAAGACAAATAAACACATATTTCCAATTGTAAGAAAACAGATGGCACAAAACCAACAATAGAGCCCCTATTTCTGGGTTTAAAGTGACCTAACCAAACCAAACCTCGGGGTGCCCTTCGCTCGCTCTTGCATCCTATGTCGACGGAGCCCCGCTTCGCGGGGCCCCTATTTCTGAGTAAAGGGTTTAAGTAACCTAACCAAACCGAACCTCGGGGTGCCCTTCGCTCGCTCTTGCATCCTACGTCGTCTATTGCGTTCGTTGAGTTCGTTGAGTTGTTTGTGTGATGAGCACGATCATTTGTTCTGTGTCTGGGTGTAATTTATCTATAATATGTATGTATTTAGAAATATATAAGTATGTTTATCAGTTGTTTAGTACCCATAACACAAGCTCTGCTTAGCTTGGGACTAGATGGCGTTGTGTGATAGTTGTGGAATATTATTATTATATATTATTATATTAGTTCGGGTGCGGTAACGGAAATAATTCGGAGTATTGAAAATCGGAATGTCGTTTTTCGGACCGAGAACCCATCGAGTATTTGATTCTTCGAATATATGAAAATCGGAAAACAAACAAGTCGCATTTATGACTTTCGGTAAAATAAATTTCGTGATTTTTAATAATAGACATTATGATTCTTAGGTATTATGAAATTCGGACTTTTGAAAATCGGAACATCGAAATTCGGAATAAAATATGTCGGAGTGTTTGGGTGTTCCCGTGTGATACTTTCAACAAAAAAATATAAGTGCTACGGGGTAAGTAATTAAACTCTTGTTTTTTGTTCTGTATGAGTGAATTAAGGTTGCGAGTATCAGTTTACTGTGAAAGTATGTATATATTTGCATCAAATATTTCATGCGCCTTCGAATTAAAACGATATATATATATTAGATGTATATTTATTACAAAAAATACTGTAAAAAGATGTGGAATTCTAAAAGAAATTATGCTCTTACGAAGAAATCTTTAGTTTTAAAAACACAAGAGTACACAAACTGTAATAAGCTGGTTATTGGCTGGATTTGATGCCGGTATACGACTTATTGCTTGTTAAAGTTCTTCTCAGTATCGTTTGTATAGGTAAATGCTATAAAATATTACGATGAAATGCTTTTAAACAGCTGGCATTAAAACAGCACCAATGTACACCGTTAAACAGTTGTGACCCATGCGAAAGGTCGTTATAAAACAGAAAGCAGTTTTAAAGAATTTTAAAATGCTTTATAATAGCCTAAGCGATATAATTAATGCTTACATACGGCTTACACTTTTGTATAAGTAATGCTTACAGCTGTATTAGAAGCTGTACAGAGGCATAAATTATATCTAAAATAAAACCTTTAGCTGCAAAAAAGATTGAAAAAGAGGATTATATAGCTTTAGGAACTACAAAGTTAATAAAATGCTGCTATACAGAAGCAAGACATTGCTAAAACCCTTCAAATTCTGTAATGAAGCTAGAAGAAAATTTCTGGGCACCACTTTTTGCATTTAAATATCGATTTTGTGTTCCTTGGGATATTTTTTAATTTTTTTACTATTTTTTTTTTTACGTAACAAAGTGGAATGGCGACATTCATGCTTGGCACCAATATTTTTTTTTAACGTATACTGCTACTATTATCGAATTCTTCTAGATTATCATGTGGTAATACTATTTTATAAACAAATGTTCACTAAAAACTTACTATTTTTTTTTTAAATTATAGGTTATATCGATTTTGACATATGAAAAAGGCACAAATATCGGTATCCGTAGAAAAGCAGAGCTAGAGGGTCAAGTAATCACTAATCATGAGGAGCCAAAACCGTGTAAAAGCGAGCAATACTTATCACAACGAAGAGAGCGAAAGTATTGAGTTGACTTTTGAGTGTTTTTTTTTTTTAATGTCCAAAAAGTATATTGCAGAGTTTAAATTATAAAATACTAAAAACCACAGAAGCCTGAAGTTGATCATTCACAATGTCAGTTTGTCAGTCAAGCGTTTCATTAGACGTGAAAAAATGTCATCGCATTTTTAATATTTTTTCCGTCTGTTACACAGTCTCTGTATTTAACACTAAATGCAATGTTATAAAATATAAACAATACATTATTATGGCTAGAAATACTATTAAACATCTTTTAAACGCCTAATGGAGGGATATACAACATTATTTTTAGTATATGCGAAACCTGAATATAGTTTGTTCAGAATAAGTAACTGAATCGATTCCAATAATTTTTACCCCTTGTTATATTTTGTCCCAAAAATATTTAAAAAAGGTTAAAAGTTGGGCATCGAGCGACACGTAGGTAGTTATCTACCATATGCGAATAATAGGCCTGCGCGGCGCGGGCGCACAGCGAGCGGGGCGACCGGGGCGGGGGTGAAGCAACCCCTTCCCTTCAGTCACCCGGATACTACAGGTTGGTGCGCACGTGTCGCTCCAACTTACGCGATCGCGAGCGCGCGGCCGCCCGCGCCGCGGGCCTTGTGTTTCGGTTGATCGTGAACTTACCTATCGTATGTAATAAGTGTCGTGTAACCATGTCTTTCTCATACACAAACGTCCAGTACACAGAAATGGTACGTACACTACCTAGCGGTTTGTGGTGATAACGACGTATCCCTGGCAGTGCGGCGGTACGAGGAGCAAATTCGGCATCAGAGTATCGTGGAACACAATGCTTTGCCGTGATGATTAACATTTTTAAACACGCCAAGATGGTTAATTGTAGAAAGTTATTATCTGTACCTACAGCCTGCTGTGGTTAAGTAATGCGATGTTTAACACTTTTCATCCACTTTGAACTTTAAGTGGTTGACATAAGGTGCAACAAATCGCATTGACTACATTGTATCACAAGTACGGCTTACGAATAAGTAATTACTTATTCATAGCTTACGGCTGCATTTATTTACGAATAAAGTACATTATAATATCTACCTACACTTGACCATTACGACAGTCCAAAGCCTGCAAGTGTGATGGAAAATGTTATCACCAGTTAATTACAATACAATCGCCGCGCCGTACGTTTGAGTGCCTACTAATTATCAATGAGCGCAAGACGCGAGCTGCGCGCGACGCGGGTGAGTATGATTTTGTAAGGACAAACAGGTAACATGACAAGCTTATAACTTCGTGATTATTCATGATACAGTTTTGAAATTTTGTACATAGATTCTTTACATAAAAATGCTAGACACGTGTTTCGGGTTTCGCATATACTAAAAATAAGGTTGTATAACGTACAACGGAACGTATGGAGCGAGATTGTGAGCGCGTTCCGAATCAATATCAGCTGAATTGAGCTTAAAAAATATAAATGTTTATTTTTATTTTGGGAACACCCAAAGACTCCGAAATATTTTACTCCGAATTTCGATGTTCCGATTTTCAAAAGTCCGAATTTCATAATACCTAAGAATCATAATGATTGTCTATTATTTTATCGAAAGTCATAAATGCGACTTGTTTGTTTTCCGATTTTCATATATTCGAAGAATCAAATGCTCGATGGGTTTTCGGTCCGAAAAACGACATTCCGATTTTCAATACTCCGAATTATTTCCGTTACCGTTACCGCACCCGAACTTAACGAACGTAATAGACGACGTAGGATGCAAGAGCGAGCGAAGGGCACTTCGAGGTTCGGTTTGTTTAGGTTACTTTAAACCCTTTACACAGAAATAGGGGCCCCGCGAAGCGGGGCTCCGTCGACATAGGATGCAAGAACGAGCGAAGGGCACCCCGAGGTTCAGTTTGGTTAGGTTACTTTAAACCCTTTACACAGAAATAGGGGCCCCGCGAAGCGGGGCTCCGTCGACATAGGATGCAAGAACGAGCGAAGAGCACCCCGAGGTTCGGTTTGGTTAGATTACTTTAAACTGTTACGTTTATGGTTTGTTATCTGTAGTGACAAACTATTGGGTATGGTAATATGAAACAACAACTATCTCAAACACTGTTTATTAACCAACTGGTAAACTAACATTAATAACAAAATAAGGTTACTAAAAACAAATTGTTGCCAGCCAGCTAATAATTAAATATAGAGAGCGAAGGTCGTGGGGGGTTGGAGATAAACCCTGTACTGTTCCGTTTTAAATGAGTTTAAGTTAACAATTATTACAAAACTAAGGAGAACGTAACCTTCCAGTTATTGTTTAAGTTAAAATCTATTAAATGGGCGCCAGGGACTTTGAGAGTCCCGGATCCCGGAGCCGACGAAGGTGTCCAATATGATTCCGGACGGGGTAGGATGTCGAACCCGAGATCCTCAAATTAAATTCTGATGCAGGCCGGTTTCCAGTATCGAAAACCGGACCCAGACAATCAACTGGTTCCTACGGGAACCGTATTAATGTATAAAAAAAAAAGTTAAGGTAGGTAAAAGAAAAAACGGGCTCTGCCGGCCGCAGTCGTCTCCACACGAGGCTTCGCCGTGCTCGAGGAACGGGTCTCGCGTCCAGGCCCCAGACGATCCTCTAGGTCCTGGCGGCGAGACGAATCGCTCGAGGTGCCTCTCCTGGAATCGACAATACGGAGGCCTAATAATATAAAGAGAAACTAATTCACCTTCCTTGAGGTGACTGAGCTTGGAAATCTATAAGGCTAAAACATTAGCCGGTTAACAAGGCCTTTTCACAATGACAACATAAAGAGCTACGACTTTGGTTTGCCTAATCTTGAGTGGTGGGACAATAGGGATGAGTTGCAAATAGTCAGCGGGTGAAATACTCACGGTTGTCGTAGGGAGAAAGCACTTGACTGCAAGATTCTTGACCGACTGGAAAGCTGCCTGCGTATGCGCAATTTGGAATCCTGCAATAAATATCCATGGATCACGACAATACCCTTTCTAACAACCGGGGAAGGGCTCACAGACCACTTCCAAAGACTATTACAACCAAATCCTTACCTTTTAGAACATGTACCAAGTTTAGTGGAATCACTCAAGCGTGTCGGAGGGCGGAAAGATGCCAAGTACGGTTCCATGATGCTGTCATGGCTCACAAACCGGAATTAAAAAAAAAAAAAAAAAAAAAAAAAAAAAAAAAAAAAAAAAATGGTTTATTATTTTAAACAAGTAAACCAACAAACAAATTCTTTGTCATTACCAATATTAAAACTTGTCGTGATTGTGGTAAATCTCCCCGAATCTTAATTCGGCAAATTTCGAATCTCTAACCTTGCCACATTACGTCAAAGACAATTCACAGATAAAAAATATATTAACTTGACACGAAGTTTCTAGAAAGAAGTCTATATTGAAAAAATGAATTTAATTTCCGTTTACGGTTATTTAGTTTATTATGACTTTTTTTTGACTAAAAGCTGAAAATTATTAAGGATTGCTCCATACGATATTATTTCGATGGTTAGCAATCAATATGTTAAAATATCGATTTAAACTACACCTGTGAATCGGCGACCACTAGATGTCGCCTTTGACAGATAGAAACTGACGTTTGACTGAATGACATTTGGAATGTAAACATTCGCAACTAATTACAATACAATATGTTTAATAGGATTTAGAAAAGTGATTTATTGTGAGGAAGCCGATTGTAAAACTACAATGAAATGTGTTACTCGGAAACCTCGTAATGTACTACTTATGTTTTCAGGTAAATGCTACTTTACTATTAGTAACGCAGCTGTGTTAAACCAACCCGTTGTAGGTGCAAAAAAAACAACGTAACAGTACCTCCCCAACCACCAGAGATTTGACCCACTAGGGCAAATCTCGACGCTGGCCCTCCAGCGTCAAAGCAGACTCCGAAGGACCAAGCACAATTACAAAAATCTACAATGTTCATGCCTGAAAACAAGAACAGAGAAAGAAAAGAAAAATAAATGGAGATGAGCGAGTCTAATCCATTAACCAACATGTAAAAGACAAGCTCCAAAAAGAGTAAAAATATTTAAATAACTATCGATAATAGTGCTGAGCTGGTACACCAACAATACACTAAAAGAAATTAAATGCTACAAACTAATGAACATTGGCTACCCGTCTACCATAATAGAAATGTGACGGTTAGTTTGCCTTAAAAAAAAAACAAATACCATCTGAAACGTTTTCCATCAATGCAGCCTACACGCCCGCCATTTTGGCCATCTATCTCAGGACTATCATTTTGCTGCCTTACCAGCAATCCGGAGGTTATACACTTCCCTGGGGTGTCAATCCTGCAACAACCACAGACTACCAACAACTTCTAAATATAGTTTACAAATGTGGACACAGTAGAAACCTGTGTACCACTACAAACCGTTTCTTAATAAAAAAAACAACCACAAGGCATATACAACCCTCAATGGTCACTGCGACCAACTACTATTAATGAATTTAAGTTTAAATTCAAATAAAATATTTAAAAAAAATTATTCCTCGCCACATGGTGATTTAAAATCCTTGATATGCCATGTGCCAAGGTTTTTACCGGAACTACAGCCTTCCAATTCATACACTAAGGGTGAAAGTTTTTTCCTAATTAAACATCTCTCGTATTTAGGGGCTAATTTGGCCATAAAGAATTTGGAGGCGTCACTCTGGGGATACGTTTTCTTCCACACAGTGTCGCCTACCTCAAACTCCGCGTGCCTCCTACGGGTGAATTTCAACAAGAGATTTTTATGTATCATTTCGGTGGGATTTTTTTATTTCAATGCAATCTATATATTTTTAGTGACAAATAATACTTTAGTCTATTTTATAACATTGTGCGTGAGTGGACATCAAATATTATCAAAACTTACATAAATATTTAAGGATAAAGTTTTAAGAGTCCACTGAAATTAAAAGTGTCCACCGAAATGATAAAAATTACCACCGAAATGATAAATCCACCGAAATGATACAGCTAAGAACAACCGTGCCCCCAGCCAGGGTTCCGTACTTTGTTAGGTTTGATTTCCACAAATTTTAGATAAACACTGAGACAGGACAGTACACAGTTTTTTTAATATCATCATTAATATACAGATATTACAGTTAGTATTATTACATATATCATTCTTTGAGGTTACAATAACCTCAAAGAATGATATTAATGTAATGTAATGTTTATTATGATATGAATGAATAGTTTCTTTACTTTTATAACCTTTGGTAATTTTTGTGGTTGTTGTTGTGTGAAAATGTTGGAAAACTTTATCGTAAATGCTGGTAACCTTAAATAAATATTTTTGCTTGTTTATGTACTAATACTAATTTACTTGATATATTTTCAAAAGAATCAACGTATCGCGATTAGAAAGCTTAAGGGCTTGTAATAGTTCAGCTCAAATTCAGATTTTGCCCCCACTTCCCCGCGCTATGTATCATTCTATCCCACTCGCACTGACATACTGATTCAGTTAGGGTGAACTGTACTATTGTTGGAAGGATGTCAAGAAATAAAATGATAAAACTTAACATTCATTTATTATATTCACATAAAAATTAGCTTTCACATTGTATGTGCAGTATATATAAAATTCTTTTAAATGGACAGGTAAATAATAATATAATAACAAAAAAAACATGGGACGCTAATCATTCGCATAGCAAATACAAAGCAAAGACAAAGTTATTTATACATAATATTTGAGTAGCGACGTCTACAAACGAACTACACCAATCTTTTGTTTGACATCACAACCTACATCACGCAAGCAAAGTTTACCGCGAAATCCGCAATATACCTACTGCATTAGTGTTCTATGACCGACCAAAGACCATTGCTCACTCACTGACGGCGTGGCACGGCAGGTTGTGCTGCGGCATCCCGCGGCGTTCCGTGGAATCCTGCTGAAAGCCCGCCCTGACTGGACTGCGCCCCATTAACCGAAATGACCGCTGCACAAGTTTCAACCTTATTTCAACCAGCTTAGCAATCATAATTCCTCGACACAAAGTGACCCACACGTCCCGCGGGATGCAATGGCGCGCCGCGGCATTACGTGGAATAAAACGGCATAACACGTCATGCCGCAGCATCCCTCGGCGCGTCGCGTCATGCCGCAGCGTCCCGCGGCACGTAGCGTCATTTCCCGGCATCGTGGTATCGAAATAAAGTAACATGAATTCTAAACTCATTGAAATAAGATTTAAAATAACTTGATTAGTAATAAAATCCTCTGCCATGACACGCCGTGCCATGCCGTCAGTGAGCGCCGGCCTTAAAATTACTTTCTTTTTGCTGATTCTAAAAATAGGCTAGTCCTCTGGTCACGTGAAGAGTCGACCAATCGCTTGGCGATTTCTCTAAAAATTTCTGCACCCGCAGTAATCGCACTAGCACAGCCCACCGTAATAGGAAGATGGGGTGGCGCAAGGTAGTCGATACATGTTGCATCACACACCAAAGGCCGACCTAACTTCCAAGGCATTATGGTCAATCTGTCTGGTCTTTTCCAATCGTCGCGAGCCAAGCCATTGGGTTCTAAAACAGCTGGCAAACCAGCACTGACAAGAGCACGCAATGGTTATAACGCATAATAATACGTCATCGGAATGACTGATGTCAATTATAAAGTTTCATACATTTTGGCTTTAACGATGGTTTAGAATAGAACGCAATAACCTCGAACAACTGATGGTTACCGGCAAGGTGGATGGTAAACGACCAAGAGGTCGCAGCCCATTGCGATGGTCTGACCAGATAAGCTCTTCTCTTGACACGAAATTTCATGATGCGCTTCACTTGGCCAAGGATAGACAGAGATGGCGAAACATCGTCAGGGGAAAGTTGTTTTCAAGGGAGGATCACGACCCTCAGTAATGAGGAGTACGACTTGAGGAGGAGGAGAATAGAACGAATTTTAAAATAAGTTGTTATTAATGAAAACATTTAAATTAAAAAAAAAGAAATCAAGAGGAGGAGAATGACGAAAGCAAGAACATTTATGTGAATTCCCTTAAATCCCTAATTTCCATATTCCGTGTATGTCTGGGATCACATAACTCTGGTAACATGTATGATAAGTAAAAATTTGTTAATTTAGGTTCCATGAATTGTGCCCAATAATGATCGTCTTTCTGTATAATTTCAGTTTTGATATGATTTTTGCATCCCGACCATACGCCAAAAATACATGTTTTTCTCCCAGTTATGTGTAGTTGTCCCTGCACCTGAATGTACCAAGGATGTTTCAAATTTATGGAAAGTCCATCTTTCGTTTTCCTCCAAAACCTTATTTTTTTTTTATCTATTGCATCGTCCAACGAAGTCCTGAATGCAGAAATTGGACACTTTATTTCTACTATTGTGTCTTCTCCCTGCACAACTCCGTCCGGAGTTGCACCTAGAAAAGGTAACTCTTTATCAATAAAAAGACCACAAGGCTCTATTTTAATATTAAGTTGTGATGCTAGTTGTTCCATTGCGGTTGTTTCGTTTTCTATTCCATGTTTTATGGACGGCACATTACATAAATTTTTTGGATATATAAGATTTTTAACAAAATTTTTAACACTAGAATTTTGACGTCTATTGACCACTTTGGAGAAATTAGAGGCTGTAAGAAGTTTCCTTCTAAGTTCTAACCACTCACTGGAATCTCTTTGAAGAATCGTTGATATTTCAACGTTTCTTCTGTCTTCTTCTGAGCTTGGTAAATTTTTTAAAAAGTCCTCTTTGCAGCGATCGTACTCTAAAGTGGTCATATCTGGCTTTTGACAATGTTCACCATAATCTTTACTACTTTCTTTGTTATTAATTTTTTTTCGTTTTCTATCCTTTCTTAAATCTTTAAACACACCCCTACGTTTCCTAAAACGTTTCTCCTCTAATTGAAGCACTAGTGGTCTGGTGCTTTTCCCCAAGATTGATCTATGTAGAGTGGAGAGAGGGCGTTTTGTATTAAATTAAACTACAGCAGCGTTGCATCTCGACTCATAGCCCTGACGTAAGGAAAAGTTAATACGTTTCCCTCCAACAAATTTAGCAATAATGTTGTTGAAGGATTCTACTTTATTGCTATCAGTATTGTGCATCAAACTTCGAGCTTTAGCTGCTACAGTATTCACTATAAACTTTATTCTATTCCAAATAGCGCACGTTTTCAAAATTAAAGTAACATCTTCATTGTTTTTTTGGCTAGTACAGTAATAAGGTTGACAGTTGTTGTGATTTCCGAATGCGTGGTTATAAGAATTTGTGATATCTGTGAATAGGCTATTTACTTTTGTATCAAAGTTCGTGACTCTAGAAATGTGTTCTGTTATGGAGGAGCAAATAACTTTTCGAATAGCTAAAATTCTTTGAGTCGTAATTTTTTTTCTTAAGCAGGATGGGTATTTAGTTTCCGTGGTTATGTTCTTCAATTTTTTGCACATGTTTCTGAAAATATGATTTTTACATTCAACTTTTTCTACTGTACAATTTTGATAAGGACGACCTTCCAAAATTTTTTTGTATGTGCTAGCGTCACCGTCCGCCACCGATACAGCACAATAGACCACATCCATACAGTGCCAAAAATTATACAGAAATCCGAAGAGTATAACCGGCCCCTTTGTCTTACGTTTGTGGTCTATGAGCAAGCTTCTGACTTTATCGAGACCTGGTCTGTTTTGGAGTTGCAAGTGACATTAGTTATCTTTATGATGGAACGGATGGTCGTATTCCTTATCCGATCCGTTAGTTTGATACCCAGAATACTCCGTTCCATAGCCCTCTGGCAAACGTCGAGCGTGGACCTCTGCTGATTTGTCAAAGACCATGTTTGACCACCGTATGTGAGGATGGGAAGTATGCACACGTCAATGAGTCTTCTCTTAAGGGACAAAGGAAGATCACCCTTCATTATATCTTTCATGGCCCATTAGCTCATCCAGGCATTTTCGGTGCGTCTTGCAAATTCTTTGTTTTGTCTTGCCTGGAAAGAGACTATTTGCCCGAGATAGAGATACTCATCGACGTATTCGACCTCCACACCCGTCACAGTGATCCTGCGATGCGCACTGTTCGTCATCAACTTGGTCTTTGACATATTCATCTGAAGTCCAACCTCTAGGCTTGCCGTGCCAAGATCGTTTAGCATCTGCGTCAACTCGAAGGCTGAAGACGAAAAGAGGCACAACTCAGCCTCCGGGCTGAATATTGATCAAAAATGTATTAACTTAAACCAAAAAAAATTACATGTATCAAGCACAGCCAACACATCAAGCTAGCCGAAACTTTTAAATTTTCCCAATCAATTTTGAACAATATGTTTTAGCGATAAAGCTGAAAATCTATTAAAGAAATATGACAGGTTGTAGTAGCTTGATGTGCTGGCGTCTGTACATAATTAATTCTCAAAATCTGTCAGTGGTAATTTGTGATTACTTGCGATGAATGAAAACCGTAGAGAATATAAAGGTTTTGTGTAAATTGGCTAATTTTATGCCGACTGTATTTTTTTTCAAAATTAGTTAATGCAGATCATAGTTTCTGGTCTCCTATTACAACATAACGGGTTAAAAAAGACACAACAAGCCGAGAGTCACTTGTACTCCCCATTATTGTAATCATTTCTTTGTACTAGAAACTTTCTGGTTACGGAGATATTATTATTAAGGTCAAAATTACAACTTTCACTGATATTTTTTACTAAAACAAGTTTTGATATTATAACACAACTTTAAATACCTCCAGGACCCCTGTATAGTTACATGCCGGTGCAAAATTTACTGTTTGTGGTAGTGCGCATACAGCAAATGTTTACACCAAAAATTAAAGTCGATTTCCAGCAATTACTTTTGTCACAGATCTTTTGTGCAATGTTACTTAGTTTGATGTACGACGGCTAAAGTCTTTTTACACCCTGTATCAATAAATAGATAAAATTATTTATAAAAATAGTTTTACTGAATATATTGAAAACACCATTACACATTGGGAACTGTCTAAAATAGGTACGTTTACCTCCCTAAATTTTTGACAATGTTTTGACATTGACATGAGATTACGATTTTAAACCATTTCAAAAATTATTTTATGAATGAAAACTACAAAATTTGGAAAAAATAAAAATACGAGGCCTTATATTTTACATCTATATTTCATTTTACTTTATTACATAATTTCTTCAGAACATAAAACATTGTCAATCGGGTCTTTTGAGCGCAAGCAAAGTGACACGGGTTCCCCGTCTGATAGCCGAAGCGGTACTGACAAGTACTGAATCGGGGTCCTGTCGGGGGCCGGGCGGCAGAGCGGTTCAAGGTATGAGTGGTTATAAAGCTGGATATTTCGGATCTCATCTTTTTACGTTAAATTTAACGATTAAAAAAATAAAAACGAACCTATGACACCTGCTTTATGCATAGTTTGATTAGCTTGCAAATTTTCATGGCCTAATTTGAACATTTTCATTGAATATTCTCCTTTTATTTTGCGGTTTAGAGGTAACTTTGAGACTTCTTTGTATCGAGAAAATTGTATGCAATCGTGTTTTCGCAACCGATGACACCTCGCAGTAGTCCTCATCTTTATCGTATATTAATTTCAAAGTGAAAACTGCAGAACTGTTGGAACTACAGCCGTTAATGCTAAGGCAATTTTCGCAATCTGAACTAGTATCGGTCCTTAAAGTTTCTGATTAATATGATGGTTGCATTTGTAAGTTATGCCATTAATAGTAATACCTAATGTCTACCTATTGCACTAAGAGAAAAATGCTAGGTATAATTTAGTTAAATTGGTAACGAGAGGAGAATAGTGTTTCTACAGGTATATCAGTAAAACTTCTAAAATTAAATCAACTCTTATATTTTTAAAATACAATAAATGAATAAGAAACATTATAAAAATATCTTAGCTTAGTACTTTTAATCCTTTTACATAAACGTATGAAACATAACAGAAACCTGAGATTGAGATCACTTTATTCTTAAATTACTACAACAATAGAGAAACGAACATATCTAAATAGAACAAAAAACAACAAAGTTTTGTTCTACCTATAACTATAATTCGCAATTATGTATAAGTAATTCTTATACCTAATGCGAATTATAGTTATTCCAATAAAACAGTCTTTCTGGGTACGTATTTACGAGTAGGTTCAAGTATGTAGCTTAAAGATTAATTTTTCATCATGTCACAACCACACAACAATCACACAATTATTTCTCAAATTCACTAATCAGCCTCTTTTCATGACTATAAATATAGGTTTTTAATTTAGATATGTACCTAATAAACAAATCTTCTTTAATTATCACACCACAGCACGTCTTTACTATAATTATTATAGTCATCAGTCTTCTTTAATAAGTTTAACTTCCTACCTAAAACAAGTCATGCCATTAAATGACAGCAAATATTTAAAAAACTAAATATACAATAACAAAAATCAAAAAATATTCAAATCAGAACTGGACGAAGACGAAGATAATCTTCTTACTTTTCTCTTCTTGGCTGTAATCATGATTTCTTCTTCGCTGTCAATATTTCTTGTCCGTTCATACTTTTCAATAATTTCAGTATCATTGTTTTCAAAAAATGAACACGATGGAGTGCTAAATTCATTGAAGTTTTCATATTTTTCGAGCAATGATTTGGGTATTATCGATGATTCCTGCTCATTCTCTCCTTTTTGATTATTCATTCCATCAAAGGAATGGGATGTTGAGGGCTTAATAATTGATATTTCAATGTTTGTGATTGAGTGTGTGTGTGGTTCATGTATGAAACTATTCCTTTGTAATTTTTTGGAAAGATTCTTTTCATTGAATGGCTTGGGACGTAGTACTAATTTTTCTGACAGTTGAATTGGACGCAGATGTGCTATATTTGTATTATTTGCAAAATTCGTTGATTGAATCCCAGTGAAGTCATGAAAACCTAAATGCTTGCCGTGAGGGCACCTAATAGTTTTATTTAGGCATTCTCTTTCAATACAGGACAGATGTCGAAGTGCCAAACGGTTTCCTGACTCTTTAGACCAAACAACTTGGTGAACTTTCATAGTTCCCGGAAAAGTCTTTAAGTCTTTGGGCAAGAGCCAATCTTTTTCTGTCACCTGATAATCTTCAACTGTTTCAATTTTCACACCTTTAACATAACACTGTAGGTTTTGTACCAGCGATTCAATATTGGTAATATCATGTTGATATGAGACTTGTTTATCTAGCGTTCTCTTTAATACTCCACCCACTCCATCTGCTGCGCTTTTTCCATGACCACACTCACAATAGTTCCAAATTATGTGGGTCAGCATCGGACAATAGGAGGATAACTGAGTTATTATATATAATATATTTTTATTCCTGTATTGCGCAGATGGTGAGTCAGAAATAACGTAAAGTTTACGAACCAGAGGAGCAGTTATCTCAATTTCTTGCAAAACAGGAATGAGGTGTGCCCATACTGCAGCAGCATCATGCCTTAAAGAGGTACTTACAGTACAAAATGACTGAGTTTTGCAAGTTTCGTTGTCGAGTTTGAAATATATTACGACAGTATGCAAAGTGAACTGTTGTCTGCTACCACCAAAATGAAGGGATTGAATTTCGGATCCATATTTGGCATTATAATTTTCACTGAAATCAATTTGTATAATACAGTCTTCCGTAGTCATATTTTCTTTTAACGTTTTAAAAGCTTGATTTTGATTTTTATTATTGACGCAATGTTTAAGGAATGGTTTCAGGCTATCTTCGAATTTTTTTATTAAATCTAGTGGTTTCACCCAACGCCTTACTTTTTCAACTTTAATAGCAGATTTTTCTACATTATTTTTGACATATATGCTTTTATTCTTCTCCCAACCCCAATACGCTATGTTCACTTCATTATTAAACTCTTGATAATCAATGTGTCTATTTTTACAACTTGAGCATATTCTTTGCAGACAATCGATGTTATCTTTACTACAACATAGGCTACTTAAAACGTCGGATATTGTATTTTCTTTGATAAGGCGGTTTCTTTTCATAGGTTCAATCAAAAGTTTCATATTTTCGTGCTTTTCACATAGGCATGTATTTCGTGCATTCACATTTGGTTGAGTGACCCAGAAAGGCTTCATTCTTGAAAATGTTGAATAGCTTATCGGTGGTTCTCCTGATCCCAAATATTTCAAGTGTAAATTTTTAAGTGTGTCTGTCAATAGTCTTTTTTGTTTTTTTAATCCATGTCTAGATATGGTGTCATTTTTTCCAGGACACAGTGTTGAATTTTCATCATCTTCTAAAAATTTCACCACCCTCCTGAGAATTCGATTTTTTTTTTCATCAGGTTTTATGACTTCTACTGCTGGTTTTTCTCCTTTTTGGGTACTTTTCTTCAAAATCATATAATTGCTTTGTAGTCTGTTACACCTTTTTTTGAACATTTCTTTTTCCTTAGTGACCTGTAATAATTTGTTTTGTAATTCTGTTATTAGCTTAGTTTTAGTTTTTTGATATTTTCGAAATTTGTCTTTAAGAACATTTATGTGAATTCCCTTAAATCCCTAATTTCCATATTCCGTGTATGTCTGGGATCACATAACTCTGGTAACATGTATGATAAGTAAAAATTTGTTAATTTAGGTTCCATGAATTGTGCCCAATAATGATCGTCTTTCTGTATAATTTCAGTTTTGATATGATTTTTGCATCCCGACCATACGCCAAAAATACATGTTTTTCTCCCAGTTATGTGTAGTTGTCCCTGCACCTGAATGTACCAAGGATGTTTCAAATTTATGGAAAGTCCATCTTTCGTTTTCCTCCAAAACCTTATTTTTTTTTTATCTATTGCATCGTCCAACGAAGTCCTGAATGCAGAAATTGGACACTTTATTTCTACTATTGTGTCTTCTCCCTGCACAACTCCGTCCGGAGTTGCACCTAGAAAAGGTAACTCTTTATCAATAAAAAGACCACAAGGCTCTATTTTAATATTAAGTTGTGATGCTAGTTGTTCCATTGCGGTTGTTTCGTTTTCTATTCCATGTTTTATGGACGGCACATTACATAAATTTTTTGGATATATAAGATTTTTAACAAAATTTTTAACACTAGAATTTTGACGTCTATTGACCACTTTGGAGAAATTAGAGGCTGTAAGAAGTTTCCTTCTAAGTTCTAACCACTCACTGGAATCTCTTTGAAGAATCGTTGATATTTCAACGTTTCTTCTGTCTTCTTCTGAGCTTGGTAAATTTTTTAAAAAGTCCTCTTTGCAGCGATCGTACTCTAAAGTGGTCATATCTGGCTTTTGACAATGTTCACCATAATCTTTACTACTTTCTTTGTTATTAATTTTTTTTCGTTTTCTATCCTTTCTTAAATCTTTAAACACACCCCTACGTTTCCTAAAACGTTTCTCCTCTAATTGAAGCACTAGTGGTCTGGTGCTTTTCCCCAAGATTGATCTATGTAGAGTGGAGAGAGGGCGTTTTGTATTAAATTAAACTACAGCAGCGTTGCATCTCGACTCATAGCCCTGACGTAAGGAAAAGTTAATACGTTTCCCTCCAACAAATTTAGCAATAATGTTGTTGAAGGATTCTACTTTATTGCTATCAGTATTGTGCATCAAACTTCGAGCTTTAGCTGCTACAGTATTCACTATAAACTTTATTCTATTCCAAATAGCGCACGTTTTCAAAATTAAAGTAACATCTTCATTGTTTTTTTGGCTAGTACAGTAATAAGGTTGACAGTTGTTGTGATTTCCGAATGCGTGGTTATAAGAATTTGTGATATCTGTGAATAGGCTATTTACTTTTGTATCAAAGTTCGTGACTCTAGAAATGTGTTCTGTTATGGAGGAGCAAATAACTTTTCGAATAGCTAAAATTCTTTGAGTCGTAATTTTTTTTCTTAAGCAGGATGGGTATTTAGTTTCCGTGGTTATGTTCTTCAATTTTTTGCACATGTTTCTGAAAATATGATTTTTACATTCAACTTTTTCTACTGTACAATTTTGATAAGGACGACCTTCCAAAATTTTTTTGTATGTGCTAGCGTCACCGTCCGCCACCGATACAGCACAATAGACCACATCCATACAGTGCCAAAAATTATACAGAAATCCGAAGAGTATAACCGGCCCCTTTGTCTTACGTTTGTGGTCTATGAGCAAGCTTCTGACTTTATCGAGACCTGGTCTGTTTTGGAGTTGCAAGTGACATTAGTTATCTTTATGATGGAACGGATGGTCGTATTCCTTATCCGATCCGTTAGTTTGATACCCAGAATACTCCGTTCCATAGCCCTCTGGCAAACGTCGAGCGTGGACCTCTGCTGATTTGTCAAAGACCATGTTTGACCACCGTATGTGAGGATGGGAAGTATGCACACGTCAATGAGTCTTCTCTTAAGGGACAAAGGAAGATCACCCTTCATTATATCTTTCATGGCCCATTAGCTCATCCAGGCATTTTCGGTGCGTCTTGCAAATTCTTTGTTTTGTCTTGCCTGGAAAGAGACTATTTGCCCGAGATAGAGATACTCATCGACGTATTCGACCTCCACACCCGTCACAGTGATCCTGCGATGCGCACTGTTCGTCATCAACTTGGTCTTTGACATATTCATCTGAAGTCCAACCTCTAGGCTTGCCGTGCCAAGATCGTTTAGCATCTGCGTCAACTCGAAGGCTGAAGACGAAAAGAGGCACAACTCAGCCTCCGGGCTGAATATTGATCAAAAATGTATTAACTTAAACCAAAAAAAATTACATGTATCAAGCACAGCCAACACATCAAGCTAGCCGAAACTTTTAAATTTTCCCAATCAATTTTGAACAATATGTTTTAGCGATAAAGCTGAAAATCTATTAAAGAAATATGACAGGTTGTAGTAGCTTGATGTGCTGGCGTCTGTACATAATTAATTCTCAAAATCTGTCAGTGGTAATTTGTGATTACTTGCGATGAATGAAAACCGTAGAGAATATAAAGGTTTTGTGTAAATTGGCTAATTTTATGCCGACTGTATTTTTTTTCAAAATTAGTTAATGCAGATCATAGTTTCTGGTCTCCTATTACAACATAACGGGTTAAAAAAGACACAACAAGCCGAGAGTCACTTGTACTCCCCATTATTGTAATCATTTCTTTGTACTAGAAACTTTCTGGTTACGGAGATATTATTATTAAGGTCAAAATTACAACTTTCACTGATATTTTTTACTAAAACAAGTTTTGATATTATAACACAACTTTAAATACCTCCAGGACCCCTGTATAGTTACATGCCGGTGCAAAATTTACTGTTTGTGGTAGTGCGCATACAGCAAATGTTTACACCAAAAATTAAAGTCGATTTCCAGCAATTACTTTTGTCACAGATCTTTTGTGCAATGTTACTTAGTTTGATGTACGACGGCTAAAGTCTTTTTACACCCTGTATCAATAAATAGATAAAATTATTTATAAAAATAGTTTTACTGAATATATTGAAAACACCATTACACATTGGGAACTGTCTAAAATAGGTACGTTTACCTCCCTAAATTTTTGACAATGTTTTGACATTGACATGAGATTACGATTTTAAACCATTTCAAAAATTATTTTATGAATGAAAACTACAAAATTTGGAAAAAATAAAAATACGAGGCCTTATATTTTACATCTATATTTCATTTTACTTTATTACATAATTTCTTCAGAACATAAAACGTTGTCAATCGGGTCTTTTGAGCGCAAGCAAAGTGACACGGGTTCCCCGTCTGATAGCCGAAGCGGTACTGACAAGTACTGAATCGGGGTCCTGTCGGGGGCCGGGCGGCAGAGCGGTTCAAGGTATGAGTGGTTATAAAGCTGGATATTTCGGATCTCATCTTTTTACGTTAAATTTAACGATTAAAAAAATAAAAACGAACCTATGACACCTGCTTTATGCATAGTTTGATTAGCTTGCAAATTTTCATGGCCTAATTTGAACATTTTCATTGAATATTCTCCTTTTATTTTGCGGTTTAGAGGTAACTTTGAGACTTCTTTGTATCGAGAAAATTGTATGCAATCGTGTTTTCGCAACCGATGACACCTCGCAGTAGTCCTCATCTCCTCATCAGTAGTTATCTTTACTACAACATAGGCTACTTAAAACGTCGGATATTGTATTTTCTTTGATAAGGCGGTTTCTTTTCATAGGTTCAATCAAAAGTTTCATATTTTCGTGCTTTTCACATAGGCATGTATTTCGTGCATTCACATTTGGTTGAGTGACCCAGAAAGGCTTCATTCTTGAAAATGTTGAATAGCTTATCGGTGGTTCTCCTGATCCCAAATATTTCAAGTGTAAATTTTTAAGTGTGTCTGTCAATAGTCTTTTTTGTTTTTTTAATCCATGTCTAGATATGGTGTCATTTTTTCCAGGACACAGTGTTGAATTTTCATCATCTTCTAAAAATTTCACCACCCTCCTGAGAATTCGATTTTTTTTTTCATCAGGTTTTATGACTTCTACTGCTGGTTTTTCTCCTTTTTGGGTACTTTTCTTCAAAATCATATAATTGCTTTGTAGTCTGTTACACCTTTTTTTGAACATTTCTTTTTCCTTAGTGACCTGTAATAATTTGTTTTGTAATTCTGTTATTAGCTTAGTTTTAGTTTTTTGATATTTTCGAAATTTGTCTTTAAGTCCTCGCTTGAATTCTACAGATGTAATTGACGAGTCTGAAACAGGGCTGTTGGGGCATAATGTTGACTCGATACTACTTAGATTTGATGGACATGTTATTCGTTGTACGCCACTTGGTTGTACACAATGAGTGCCAGTTACTACATTGTCATCAATATGATGTTGAATATTGGAACCAATTGTACTATCGCTATTCATCGGCAAGCAGCGCCGAGCCGAAGATGGATTCCCTTGACGAGAAGTGCTTGGACCAGGATTGCTATAGTCAAAATTTACAAAATTTTGATGCGTTGATAGCAGGGTTTGTCGTGGACTGCTTGTGTATACCCGATGAAAGCTTCTAGCTTCTGTAGTATTAGAACGTTGGATTTGGATATTCGTACTAATACTATTGCTGTTCAATCGTAAGCTGCGCCGTAAAGTAGGCAAGAAGGAACTGTGACAGGAAGTGCTTAGTCCAGGACCATCACTTTGATCCCCAATTGTCTCATCCAGAGGGTTAGCACGAGCCGCTATAGGAGCTGGAGCTGCTCTATTTTTTTTTCTTTGGTAATAAGCAGCAGCACTTATTTTGTTTTTTCTTCTTAGGATTCTTAATTTTTTAGGGGTCATTAGATGCCTTGAAACAATTAATCCCGCTGCTTTTTTTCTGGCATACCTTTCTCTGTCTTTTCTCAAAAACTCTTCGCGTGAGACTTCATTGCTCTTAATTCTCTCTTTTCTTCTTCTTTCATACAACCTCCTTTTTTCCAACCTTTCTTCTCTAGTCTGTTGCTTAGGCCGCGGCATCCTAAAATCAAAATACACGCTTTTCAATTTTCTTCTTTCTCATATCCACAGACATACATTCATACACACTATACTATGATCCTATAAAATACTATACCTTCAGATACACCACGCGCTCACACACTAGCTCTCTTGCATTGACTCAGACAAACACTCTCACAGGCAATTTCTCATCACATAGGTATATCTCTTTTTTTTTCATATAACGTTTAAATGCTCTTTAACTTATTTGTTATATCTTGTAAAATTAAGAAATTTTGTAATTATATCAAATATTATTTATTATTGTTATTTACTCGTAATAAATGATATAAAAATAAAGGTAAGTGACTTATATTGAAGGTAAACCCTCGAAATAATTATTTTGTTGACAATTAGTAGGTATAATAATCTACACTGTGGTGGCCCACACACTCATCACGTTTTCGTTGAGCCGAACAAATGTGTATCTAAAGTATAGTAAACATGTACTAACTACATAGATATATGTATATATTATATATCTTAAGCACAAATATTACACAACAAATACACCTAAATAATCTAATCGACACTCTAGGTAAAAGTAGGTACATTACAAAACTATGACTTTGTATTTGACACCAGGATCTCTAAAACTTTATGTTTTTATCATTTCGGAGATACTTTTAATTCCGGTGGACTGTAATTGGTATAACAGTCCACCGAATCCACTGAAATGATAACACTGAGATGATAAAATAGAGGTTAGTTCTACATTTAACTCCGAAAAAAAATTATTTAAAAAATATGAACACTACTCAAACAAAACAGTACTTACTGCGAATTTAATACACAATTTTGAAACAAATTAAACAAATCTAGCACGAGTTATAACAGCCACCGAAATGAAACTACACTTCTGGACACATCTATTGGCCCATCTTAGAGTTTAGGTTTCGATGGCCCCTACCGAAATATGATTGCTAGATTGAACAAAAACTGTTGATGCAGTTTTAAACCTGATACATTTTACCATCTTTTTCGATCGTATTGTTTTAAATTTGAATTCAGAATACCATACGACATGGAGCTACGCCTAACAAGTCGGATATGCGCCTTGTTAAAGGCAATTGATTTTTGAATAAAAAACATGTTTTATCAAATAAAGGTTTAATTTAATAACGTGTGTTGCCTCCATGGGCATCTACCACAGCTCTCATACGATTAGGCATAGAGTTTATCAACCGCTCTATGAAATTTTGAGGGATCATCTCCCATTCCTCTTCTATGGCAGTTTTCAACTCCTGCATCGTCTGGGCAACTGGCTGACGAGCCCTAACACGTCTTTTTAGCTCGTCCCACATGTGCTCAATGGGGTTCATGTCTGGGCTTCTGGCTGGCCAGTCCATAACTGTGATGTTCACATCCCGAAGATATTCCCTGACGATGCCGGCCGCATGGGCTCTTGCATTATCATGCATTAAAAGGAAATTTTGGCCGACATAGTCCGCGTATGGTATCACGTGAGGTTTTAAGCACTCACGAATGTACCTTTCAGCATTTAATGTTGGCAGCCGTGGTCCTGTAACAACCTCAAGTTGAGTTTTGCCGCTCGCGGATATATAGCCCCAGACAGTCCATGAGCCACCGCCATAAGCAACCCTCTCTTCAAAGCAGCATTGTGCGAAACGCTCTCCCTTACGTCGGTAAACCTTCTTCCTTCCATCATTGCCGTGTAACACAATTTTAGACTCATCAGAAAAGAGTACACGGCTCCAATCTTGCTGTGTCCAATTTAAATGACTGCGTGCGAAATGAAGGCGCGCTGTTTGGTGGGCTCGCGTTAGTTTGGGCCCATTAGCTGGCTTGTGTGGTACCATATCGCGTTCTTTTAACCTTCTCCGAACAGTTCGAGCGCTTACAGATACTCCGTGGAAGTCGTGAAGTTGGTTTTGTATCTCAAAGGAGGTAAGGTGACGATTTCTCAAGCTGGTCGTCACGATGAATCGATCCTGCCTTTCAGTTGTGACCCGAGATCGTGGCCTTCCTTGGCGACGAACAAAGCCGCCAGTCTCTAGGTACCTCCGATAAACATTTCGGACCGCAGATCGACTTAAATTAAGTTGAGCACTCACGTTTCTTTGGCTGTGTCCGGCCTGAATAAGTGCCACAGCTAGGGCGGCGACTTCAGGTGAAGTATCCATAGATTATTGATAGAACCTCACCTTAATGTTAAGAATAAGTAATGTTTGTTGCAAAACCAAAGATATCAATCACTTTTTCAAGAATTAAATCCAAGTAAACCAATAAAACCAAGTTTTCTTAGTATTCGATTGTTTGATATCAACAAACAGGCTCCAAATTGTCTTTTGTTTCTTTAAATTCTGTGTTCGAAATTCAAAAAAAGACTATTGAATGAAATTGTGAATGTGCCAGGTTCAAAACTGCATAAAAACTTTTTGTTCGACCTAATATAAAATTTTAGCTAGGACCAAACGAAACTGAAAATACAAGGTGGGCCAATAGATGTGTCCAGAAGTGTATTTTTGTCCCCATATTACTGAAATGATAAACTTACTTTTTTGGCGGGAAACCGCAAGACGTTGGGACCGGTGCGTTCGCGCCGAGAGCTTAAGCCGGACTGATCCGGAGTGAGAAAAGGTGAAAGGGGCGTAACAACGCAATGTTGATGTGGCTATTCTACTAAAACTTACTGTCCTCTGAAATGATAACTTTTTTCCAGACAAAAGTTGACTGCCTGTCAAATCCATGAGAAAGAAGATAAACAAACAAAAATTGTTTTATTTGATCGAATATATTATAATTTAATGATAACAAAATCAATTTAAATCCATATTACGAATGTATTTGCAGGAGAAGGTATGTTATGAGCGGAATTGGGTTCAGGACAGGTCACCGTGATGATAAAATAACACTTTGTAATTTTTTTTTTGGGTATATTAGAGGGTAGATACCAATGATTTTTTTTGCCAAGGTAGAGAAATACTTACGTTGTTGAGAAAAAATATATAAAATTAATAATCAGCACATTGCACTACCGTTCTCAGGTTTGCCGTGTATTTTTTTGCTTGGGCAATTCACCCTAATAACATGCACTACGTTTATGTGATTTGACGAGCGCGTCCTTTACTTTATTGAAGATACCACCCAATGCCTCTAGCTGATTTGCATATGAACTGCGGGAAGCGCAAGCTAGAGTGGGCTGATCAACGGTATCATTGCCGAAGACATCACCACTACTAACTGCCTCTCTGCCATGTACTAGGAAGAACGGGGTGAAACGAATAACTTCATTTGTGGAGGTATTCATAGCAAATTGGATCTTTGAGATGTTAACATCCCAGGATCGATGATCATCCTCCACGAGAATTGATACCGCGGTCATTATGGTACGATTATAGCGTTCCACGGTATTCACGCTTGGGCAATAACGAGGTGTGAAGTGAACTTGAGGTATTTTGTACCTCTCTAGTAGTGAACGAATCTCATTACCCGTGAATTGCGTCCCGTTGTCTGCTATAACCGTACGGGGTATACCGTGTACGAGGAAAACGCCGTCTTCTAGTTTCTGTGCTATAGCCTTACCAACAGCTCTACGTAAAGGAAACAGTAAACAGTACTTCGTAAAACAGCACACGACAACTAAGAGATATGTGAATCCCGCTCTAGACCGTGGCAACGGACCTACCAAGTCCATGCTTATGGTTTCAAATGGCTTGGAACACTCTTTCGCGTCACCTAAGAGACCGGGAGGAGGCAACTGTGAATATTTATAAGCGGCACACGTAGCACATTTACCAACGTAGCTAATCACATCCTTATACATGTTAGGCCAGTAGTATCGGAGTGCAAGTCGTTTATAAGTTTTAAACACCCCGAAATGTGGAGATAATTCGCCACTATGGTGACTCTTTAATAATTCTTGCCAATTGCCCTCCGGTACTACCTGCTTCCAATCATAGTCACTAGCCACCCCGAATTTATTTTTTGAATAACGGTAAAGTTTATCCTCCTTAATAATAAAATTTGGACACGATCTGGGCGTGCTGACACATTTATCCCACAACCCTTTAAACCAAGTGTCAGTGTCAGACACTTTAATTTCCAGCACCGGAACGCCACGAGATAAGGCATCTGGAACAACATTGTCCCTACCCTTGCGGTGTTCAATGGTAAAGTTATAAGGTGATAACCGACAACCCCAACGGGCCAATCGACCAGAGGGATTGGTTAAATTAAAAAACCATTTTAAACTCGAGTGGTCGGTTATCACTTTAAACGCAGGGCCGCCTTCCACGTAAGGACGATAGTGTTCCACGGCGAAGACTACAGCGAGAGCCTCACGCTACGTTGCTGAATAATTGCGTTCGGCCGGATTAAGCGAACGACTGCAGTAGGCTATTGGGTGCTCCTCCCCATTTATGACCTGAGTCAGAGTGCCCGCTATCCCAAAACTAGATGCGTCACAATGAATCTCAAAAGGTTGAGAGAAATCTGGACAAGCCAATACTGGAGCAGACACCAATGCCTCTTTCAAGGTTGAGAACGCGGTTTCTGTCTCAGCCGTCCACTTAAAAGGCGGCGCTTTTTTGCTAGTACTCGTTAGTGCGTTTAAAAGGGCCGCTATCGAGCTAAAGTTTTTAATAAAACGTCTGTAGTATGAGGCCGTTCCAAGAAACATTTTCACTTCTTTACGGGTTGTAGGGGTTGGAAAGTCGATAATTGACTGAACTTTTGACGGATCAGTGTGTAAGCCATGCTCGTCCACTCTGTAACCCAGATATTTTAGTTCTCGTCGAAAGAAACAGGACTTAGGTAAATATTTAACGTTTAAGAAGTGAAATGTGCTCCTCGAAGGTTGATGAGCAAATAATGATGTCATCTAAATATACGAACACCTTATTACCAAACTCCGGGCCGAAAAGTCTGTCCATTAATCGCTGTTGGGTGGCTGGGGCTCCAGTCAACCCAAAACACATAACCTTAAATTGGAACAAACCACGACCGGGAACCGTGAACGCGGTTTTTTCTTTGGATGAAGCGGAGTCCAACTCGATTTGCCAAAATGCAGATTTCAAATCAATCGATGAAAGGTATCGCGCGTCCCGTAACTGGTCTAAGATGTGAGAGACGTAGGGCAGTGGATACGCATCTTGCTTGCTGACCGCATTCAGCTTTCGGCTGTCCAGGCAAAAACGCCATTCCCCATTTGGTTTTGGAGCCAGTAAAACCGGGTTGTTCCACGCGCTACTGCTAGGTTCCACCACTCCCATCTCCAACATCTCATCCAACTGACGATTAAGTTCCTTGAGGCGTTCAGGTGATAAAGGATAATAACGCTGTTTAATAGGAGGAACGTCTCCTGTGTCTATTTTATGACGCAACAGATGGGTACGACCCAATCCTTTAGCCTCGAAGGAAACCTTTTCGAAATCTTTAATTAATAACTCCGCTTCATTCTTTTGATCCGATGTTAATTCTTCAAACGGTTGAAGGTGCCTAACCTCCGAGACGCATTTATGACCTCTATTGGTTTTTAAATATTGAAATGACAATTTATTAAAAATTTTTGGTGCCAAATTAAAGGTCTTCCAAAAATCCACACCGAAAATCAACGGTGTAGTAATGTCTGGAATAACATAGAATTTAATAACCTTAGTCACTCCCATAAGAGTCACTGGTAAAAATAAATAACCCTCCACGGATGCCCGCGAGTCATTGGCAGTTACGATGTTGCCCAACTGTCTATCGGCGTGTAAAGTTGCACCAGCCCTTATGAATTGTTGGCCAACATCAGAACCCAACACCGAAATGCAAGAACCCGAGTCGAGTAAACCGTAATACTGCTCATCGTATATGGAAACTGTTAAATGTGGACGACTATCGTCCGTATTCTTATAATGTACTGTATCAACCCTTAGTGAATTAAAAAATAATTTTAAAGATTTTAAATAATTGTCCCAATCGGACTTATCAAAATTTTGGCTGTAGTTCCGTAAATTTAGTTTTTTGAAATGCAGGTTGGACAGGACTGCGCCTCCTTCTGCTTTTTACTGCACGTAGGGCACGATGGTGCCCGTACACCCTTCTTGCCGCAACGGAAACACACAATTTCCTTTGATTTGCATTGTGATAACGAGTGCCCCTTAACCCTACAGCGAACACAGAACGACGAACTAGAATCTGTTTGCACGGCTTCAATCCTTTGAGAACCTTTCGGGGCTTGGTATGCTAAGTCTGGTGCAACAAACGAAGAGGTTGGTTTGGGCGGCTCATGGAACTGTGTCCTGCTATGGAAACCTAGCTCCAGTTGTCTACACTTCTCTTTTAACTCGTCCAGCGTGTTGATAATCATAATTGACAACCCCGACGTATATTCCGGTCTCATGTTGAATTTGATCCGTGCTGAACGATCGCGTTCTGGAACCCTATAAGAAAGTTTATTGTAAAGATTCTCCATGACTGCTATATATATACAAGACAGCTCAGTCGACCCCTGCGTTCTGTTAGTTATTTCAGAAATGAGACGCATATCGTAATCAGGCGGAGCGAAATCTGTGAGTAACTGCTTCTTCAGTTCCGCCCAATCACCAACCGACGCCTTTACTCCCCTGTACCACAATAAGGCTCCGTCCGAGAACAGATCTAGAGCAGATTGATGTAAGGAAGCTTCGCTAATACCCCTGGCCTCGCAAAGCTCCTCAAGACGCTCAATAAATGCTTTCACGCAACCTGTACCGTTAAATTTATGATCTAGGGTTTTAACCGATTCCCTCTTGCAGGAAATGATGACGTCCTTCGTCTGTAAACTTGACGGTACATTTGGTGTCTCCTCGGCGGAAGTAAACGACTGATGGAAGCTCGCGTTAACCGAATCAATTTTTGATAAATAACCGCTAAGTTGCTTGTCAACGTCTTCGTAAACGGCACTAAGATTAGTTGGTGGAGTAACCCTACTCAAACGATGAAATAGGTGGAATGCTAAAGCCTTAGCGCGGTTAAATTTTTTTAAACTGGAAGGGTACTTATCTAATACTTCACCAATTTCTGGCAACTTGGCCTTAATTGTTTGTAATTCGGTTTTCGGATCTATATTTGTCTCCACGATATCGTCGGAACATACCAATTTACTAAGTTCCCTAATTTGGACACGTAGTTCCTCTACGGTTGAAGCAGGTTTCGCGTCTCGGACCAGTACTTCATATATGAGCTCGTCTTTGCGAAGTAAATTAAATGTAATGGGTCGTTCCATTTTGTAAAAATTAAAAAAAAAAAAAAAAAAAAAAAAAAATGAAACCGAACTAAAGTTATAACTGGCTGTCACAATGTACAATACTGAGCAAAGTGTAAGTATTATCAATAGTAAACACAGTTACATAAATAGCAGTCTTATAGAGTACATTAAATTTTAATACCGGGCTTTTAATTTCAAGTACAATAGTCCTGGTGTAATGTTTTGGGGCACAAGTAAAATAAAATTGTATATAGCAGCAAGAAGTGTAAAAAATGTAAAAAGTAAATAAAAGTGTATAAAACAGTACAAACATAAACATGAACACGTTAACAAAGGATTCCACGCGACGGTTTCTTCTTAAAATTAGAATAACTGGAAGGCCCACGGAACAGCACTCTGGCTTGTAAGGTACAGCAATAGACGTAGCCTCTATCTCCAACCAATACACACGTTGGTCGCCACTGTTACGTTTATGGTTTGTTATCTGTAGTGACAAACTATTGGGTATGGTAATATGAAACAACAACTATCTCAAACACTGTTTATTAACCAACTGGTAAACTAACATTAATAACAAAATAAGGTTACTAAAAACAAATTGTTGCCAGCCAGCTAATAATTAAATATAGAGAGCGAAGGTCGTGGGGGGTTGGAGATAAACCCTGTACTGTTCCGTTTTAAATGAGTTTAAGTTAACAATTATTACAAAACTAAGGAGAACGTAACCTGCCAGTTATTGTTTAAGTTAAAATCTATTAAATGGGCGCCAGGGACTTTGAGAGTCCCGGATCCCGGAGCCGACGAAGGTGTCCAATATGATTCCGGACGGGGTAGGATGTCGAACCCGAGATCCTCAAATTAAATTCTGATGCAGGCCGGTTTCCAGTATCGAAAACCGGACCCAGACAATCAACTGGTTCCTACGGGAACCGTATTAATGTATAAAAAAAAAAGTTAAGGTAGGTAAAAGAAAAAACCGCCCCGCCTGCGCGATCGCTAGACGGGCTCTGCCGGCCGCAGTCGTCTTCACACGAGGCTTTGCCGTGCTCGAGGAACGGGTCTCGCGTCCAGGCCCCAGACGATCCTCTAGGTCCTGGCGGCGAGACGAATCGCTCGAAGTGCCTCTCCTGGAATCGACAATACGGAGGCCTAATAATATAAAGAGAAACTAATTCACCTTCCTTGAGGTGACTGAGCTTGGAAATCTATACAGCTAAAACATTAGCCGGTTTGTTTTATTCCGAAAGTCACAAATACGAATTTCAAAATACCGATTTTCATAATTCCGAATGGTTCAAAATTCCTTTTATAACAACTCCGATTTATCATTCATCCTATTTTAATAATTCCGAAATTTCAATATCCCTAACGTTTATAATTACTATTTTCAAAATACCGAGTTTCAATAGATCGAATAACAAAAAGTCCGACTTAATGATAATTCGAAATATCAAAAATACGAATTCCGATTATTAAAATACCGATTAATTAGAATTCCGAAATAATAACGCTTTGTAAAACTAATAGCAAGACAAATAAACACATATTTCCAATTGTATAGATGGCACAAAACCAACAATAGAACTCCTATTTCTGTGTAAAGGGTTTAAAGTAACCTAACCAAACCGAACCTCGGGGTGCCCTTCGCTCGTTCTGGTATCCTATGTCGACGGAGCCCCGCTTCGCGGGGCCCCTATTTCTGTTTAAAGGGTTTAAAGTAACCTAACCAAACCGAACCTCAGGGTGCCCTTCGCTCGTTCTTGCATCCTATGTCGACGGAGCCCCGCTTCGCGGGGCCCCTATTTCTGTGTAAAGGGTTTAAAGTAACCTAACCAAACCGAACCTCGGGGTACCCTTCGCTCGTTCTTGCATCCTATGTCGACGGAGCCCCGCTTCGCGGGGCCCCTATTTCTGTGTAAAGGGTTAAAGTAACCTAACCAAACCGAACCTCGGGGTACCCTTCGCTCGCATCCTACGTCGCCTATTACGTTCTACGCATCCTACGTCGTCTATTACGTTCGTTGAGTTCGGGTGCGGTAACGGTAACGGAAATAATTCGGAGTATTGAAAATCGGAATGTCGTTTTTCGGACCGAGAACCCATCGAGCATTTGATTCTTCGAATATATGAAAATCGGAAAACAAACAAGTCGCATTTATGACTTTCGGTAAAATAAATTTCGTGATTTTTAATAATAGACATTATGATTCTTAGGTATTATGAAATTCGGACTTTTGAAAATCGGAACATCGAAATTCGGAGTAAAATATTTCGGAGTATTTGTGTGTTCCCGAAATCTCTAACTCAGGATTTTTACTGACGTTGAAAAAAAATAAAAATACGTACTGCCGATTTGGAGGCGAGTTTTATTCTGAATTGCAATGCGTATATGGCTCATCCGGTGGGTACAGGCCGCTGAGCTTGCAAATGATATCTAGTTGCTAGAATGGAGCCATATACCAGGCCACTCAGAAAGTAATACGAAAAAAAGTTTTTATGAATGAGAGACAGGCCAGTTATAAAATCTATTTTGAAAATGTGATTATTTGTAAGTAAAAAAAACCGGCCAAGAGCGTGTCGGGCCACGCTCAGTGTAGGGTTCCGTAGTTTCCCGTCCGTCACAATAAGTGTTCCCACGTACAATAGGCTGCAAAAGTGCATGGGTAGTACAGAAACAAAATCGTATGAAGCGAGAAATGACGCCATCTAGCGTAAAACCAGTTAACGACTAACAAAATTGAATTATGCTGTTATTAGATGGCGTTGCTTTGCTTTATATGATAAAATACTTTTGTAGTTTCTTTTTGTCTCTTCAAACATTCAAATAATTTATAATTAATAGTTTCTTTTAAAGAAAATTGTTCCTAATGATTAACCTACTATGTTAAAAATGAATATCAATTTATAAGTAGGTGCTAAGTAACTACTAATTCGAATATTAAATTAATTATTAAAATACCCACTCGTTAGGTTAATAAATATATTCCTATCGGTTTCTTTTATTATTTTTATCATTTAAGCTACGTATGCTGGTAAATGTATTGTAATAATTAGATAAATGTATTAGCCTTGTAACTCTTTGCTCAATCCTTCTTAATACGTTTCTTAACTCCTTACTTACGTTTGGTAAATTAGTCATAGTTGTGAAGAAACCAACGCCATCTAGTTTATTTTCGAAAACTTGAATTCAAACGTTCACGGGAAAATAGACACTAAGGTACCCATGCAATTTTGCTGGCGACTGTACAATTCGATAATACCCGACCCAATGTAATAAGTACCCACAGCGCCATCTCTCGGGGAAATTGGGTTATTAATTAATACATAGACGTGCCAGAAGTTTTCGGTGGTAATTTTGGATTGCGAGAACCGATTTTAATCATTCTTTTTTTGTTTGAAAAAAGATACGTTCAGGATAATAAAATATGTAAACGAAGTTAAAAAAAAAATGCTTGCATATACGATTATACTACGAACTTAGTCCAGAAATGATTTTGTACAACTTTTTGTCCTTTTTGTACAAAAACTGTTGTTTCTATCAAGTTCAAAATAATTTTCCTAGAAAGTCCTTATAAAGTTCTACTTTTCAGATTTTTTTCATATTTTCTAAACTTATGGTTCAAAAGTTAGAGGGGGGGGGACACATTGTTTTTACTTTTGGAGCGATTATTTCCGAAATTATTGACAGTATCTAAAAATGATTTTAGTAAACCCCTATTCATTTTTAAATACCTTTCCAACAATATATCACACGTTAGGGTTGAAATTAAAAAAAAAATCACTTCCCACTTTACATATAGGGGGGCTACCCTAATAAAACATTTTTTTTCAAATTTTATTTTACCACTTTGTCGGCGTGATTGATATACATATTGGTACCAAATTTCAGCTTTCTAGTGCTAACGGTCACAGAGATTAAGCGAGGACGGACAGACGGACGGACGGACGGACAGACAGACATGGCGAAACTATAAGAGTTCCTAGTAGACTACGGAACCCTAAAAAGCAAAATTAAAACCCACGACGTTTAAATGTAATTGGAAAAGGATACAATAATTTAAAAACCCACGAGACTAAAACAGATAAATTCAAATGGAAGTCGGGGGACCGTTCTGTGGAACACCTTCTATTCTAAGAGGTTAATTTCACCAGATGCGTCCATCTTGTTAGGCACCAGGTGAACAGGAGCATTCCAAGGGGAATGGGACTCTTGTATTACATTGTCTTTTATTAATTGGTCAACCTGTGTGTTGATTTCGTTTTGAACGAGCGGAGCCTGTCTATACGGTTTCACATATATAAGGTCTTCGTTTTTAGTCCTTACGCGATGTTTTACCGAATTAGAAAACGTCAAGGGAATTTGGTCACAGTAAAATGTCTTTGAATTCCTTGCAAAGTCTGTAAATTTTTTCATGTTCTTCTTCGTTGGTATGGTCAAGTCTGAGTTTACTCAAATTGTCTTCAAGTAATTTGTCTGTCTCTATGTTAGTATTGTTTTTAGTAACATTTATATTACATTCACTAGTCACAGTCGAGAAACCTAATCTACACGACTGTAAGAGTAATTGCTTGATTGTGAAAATTGGTACAACCGCAGCAATAATTGGTATAATATATAGATCCCCTTCTGCTAGAAACTTGGATGCTTTGCATGCTTCCTTAAACCAAATTTTTCAAGCGGTAAACAATTTTAAGAATGTTATATTAACAGGAGATATAAATATAAACATTAACTCTGATAACTGCAACGCAGGGATCCAAGACTATCTTAATAACTGCTCATTCCATGGTTTTCTGTCCGCACATACACTGCCTACTCATCAAAGCGGTTCCTGCCTCGATCATATGATAATCAAATCCAGTTTTTCGTTTATTACGCTTGTTACTAACTCTACAATTACCGACCATCACGCAGTTTTACTTAACGCTGCCTAAGCAAAATCGCCCGCAGACCAAAACGCAACTAAACACAAACAAACTTGGATATGATTTATGCAACATTGATTTTAGCCCAGTTTTCAATACACCTGACGCTAATTTTGCTTTTTCGTACAAAACATGTTCAATCAGCTATATTACACAACTCGACCATTATTATAGTAAACAAGAAAAATTATAATATTAAACCTTGGATTACTCCTGGCCTGATTCGGTGCATAAGACAGAGTGATGAACTTCATCAAAGATACAGGAGGGACCCAGATAATCTCGTCACTAAAGTCACCTATACCAGGTACAGGAATTTTTGTAATAAACTCCTAAAGGATTTAAAAATAAGTTACGATAAAAATGAATTAAATAGAGCGGGAAACAATAGCAAGCAACTTTGGAAACATATCAAAAACGTCACCTATATGTCAAAACAGCGCGAATCAAATTCGAGTTTACTGCTTACTAATCCTTCACCTATCCTGTCAGCCAACGAAGAGAATAATTTTTTCGTAAATGTTGGGAAAACTCTTGCTGAGCAGATTCCAAAACCTGACTGTGTTCAATCTTCTTCCCAAAAGTGTGAAAACAGACGTACTCTAAAATCTTTCGCCTTGCTAGACACCGATGAAGAAGAAATTACGTGAATAATCTGTGGACTAAAAGATGACTGTGCTATTGGATGGGATAACATTAGCAATAAGACCCTTCAACTCTTTAAGCATATCCTTGTACACCCTTAACCCATATTTTTCGTATGTGTTTTTCTGAAGGCATTTTCCCTAAATGTCTAAAAAAACCATTGTAATCCCTATCTTCAAATCCGGAAACAAAGACCTAGTTAACAATTATCGGCCAATATCATTACTCCCCTCAATATCTGAAATACTAGAAAAAATTATTAACTATGTAGAGACAAATTAATTCTTATCATCAGCGCAATTTGGTTTTAGAGCCAAATTATCCACAGTCGATGCAGTGTACAGTCTAACAGATTTTGTCTCAGAAGAACTTGGTAAAGGAAACCAGACCCTGGGGATCTTCCTTGATCTGGCGAAGGCTTTTGATACAGTCTCCGTTTCGACGCTTTTGCACAAATTAGAGGCCTTAGGAATAAGGGGAACGCCGCTGAAACTTTTTGCTGACTACTTAGACGATCGTTATCAATGTGTTAACACGCTCGCTGCGTCAGTCAAATTTGATGACTTTCAGTTGGTGCGGCATGGGGTCTATTATATCCGAAGCACGATTTGTTCCTGGTGCGTTGCTGGGTCGAAAAGACCCGTTCGACTTCCATCTGTTTAGGAGGACTTATCTTTATAGGTATAATGATTAAAGCATATTCCTTTATAGCAATATGTTGACAGATAAACACTCAATAAAAGGCTGAAATCGTAGGTAGATGCACTGAATCATTTGTTTGTAAATAAAGGGATTGCCTATCAGGTCTTTACGACCCGTTCTCCGCACTGGTTAGTAAAAGTGTCGATACATTTTTAGTGTTGTGGATGATAAAAAAAAACATCGATAGCGAATTAGCGATATATTTCAGTTACTAAGCTGTATGTCGGTGCTTGCTTCTTAGGTGTTGAAAAAATTTCATCATCGCTGGATATAAGAGAATGGCCATCAATTATTGGGGTATCGAAACTTTGTTGAGCTGGTTGAATAGTTTTGTGTTCCAATATTTGTATTCGTTCACTATGAGCTGTACTGGTTGATGGTGTGGGTGAATCTGGTGGCTAGGGATTGATGGCTGCAGTTTGTAGGACTTGTAATGTGTGACCAGTTGACAGGCTAGTATATACATTATCAGATAGGATATTCCGCTTACCCAATATTATTTGTCTTGGAGAACCTTCGTTTACTTTATTTTTCGTTGGCTTTTCACCCTCACATGACTTAAACAACAATTTCCTGGATCGCTTCATGTTACATTCACTTTCCCTTCGCATTTGCATAAAAACTCATCTAAACACACGGACGTCACTAGCTCAACTAGCATGTAATCTAGTGCGGCTATCGGGTCATCGGGCATCGGGTCGTTTAGACCCGATAAACGCACTAGACGTAAAAAAATTTGCTTCAGTCGGCACCGGGTCGTAAGAACCCGATGCAATTTTTTGTTACCTTTTTTTTTTTTTTTTCGCTGAGAAATGCGTTACGCATCCCCGCTCGTGGGGGACGAGACGGGGTATGTGGGACTCCTGTCGGAATTACACACCGACAGTATACCCACTAAAACTCAGCGGTGTCCCCACATCGCCGTGATGGGAGGGCCATGGGAAACCGGCTCAGCCTTTACTTCCACAACCCTCCCGGCGCATGCCCGCCTACCTGGCGGGCCCCGCATGCCCCCCAGGTTGGGGGGCTACGGGAATAGCCGGGAGCACCTGGCCATTCCCGTCCAACACTGATGGGGGCCTGTGCAATACAGGCAAAGGTGCCCCCGCACCAGTTGCCTGCTGGCCTCCATCTGGGAGGAGTCGGAGATGACTGTCAAACTGACGTCTTCTTCGACCCCTCCTCCGCCTTCGGAGCAACGCCGCGTGAGGATCTTCCTCCCGCGCGCGCTCCGCCGCCTCCTTCTGGGACATGACGTGTTCGCAGAACGAGGCGACTGCCGCCCAGGACCTCTCATCCCTCAGCATGGCGTTAACCAAGCCGGGGAGTGATAGGTCCGGTCCGATCACCGCGATGAGACTGCGGCGCGGCTCGGACCACGACGGGCACACCTCGAGGGTGTGCTGCGCCGTGTCCCCCGCCGCGCCACAGTCGTGGCACGACGGCGTCTCCTCCCGTCCGATTCGGTGCAGGTACGATCCGAAACAACCGTGTCCGGACAGCACCTGCACCAGCCGGAAGGAGAGGAATCCATGCGACCGCTCGAGCCAGTCTCGCAGTACTGGCCCAATCGCGTCGAGGGTTCGGCGGCCGAAGGCTGCGGTGGCGAGGTCCCCCGTCCAATGGACGACGATGGCGTCCCTCGCCTCCCGCCGGACGGCCTCCCGCTCTTCCTGGGCTGGGCGTTCTCCTCTCGCCCTCCGCCTCGCCGTCCATTCATATACTCTAGCGAGCACCCACGCCTCGAGTTCCCAAGGAGGGGTGCCCGCCAGAGCACATGCTGCCGCGAAGCCCACCGTGCGGTAGGCCCGCGCGACCCGCTGGGCTATGGCCCTTTGGGGTGCCCGCAAGGCGGCAGCGTTCTCCCTCCTATGGAGGGAGTCCTCCCAGATAGGGGCTCCGTAGAGGGCCATACTCTTCAGGATGCCGGCGTAAAGTTGCCGGCATCGTGCGCTGGGCCCCCCCAAGTTGGGAAGCAGCCACGACAGCGCGCCCGCGGTCTTCAACAGGCGCGTCGACAGCCCGCTAAAATGCGGACCGAAGCGCCACCTGCTGTCAATTACAAGACCCAGGTACTTCATCTGGGCCTTGACCTCAATTTTGACGCCGTCCACGAAGATATGGGCGTCAGGTGGGGGGGCGCGCTGCCGAGGTCCGTGGAAGAACACGGCCTCGGTTTTGTGCAACGCCACCGTTAAACCTAGGCGGCGGATCCGCCCTGCGACCAAGGATCCGCCCGCCGAGGCCAAGTTGGCCGCCTCCCTGAAACTCCCCCCCCGGGCGGTGAGGAGAGTGTCATCCGCGTAGCACATGACACTCGTGCCTTGGAGGAGAGTTCCCCGCAGGAGCCAATCATAGCCGACGTTCCAGAGGAGAGGTCCTATGACTGACCCCTGTGGAACGCCGGCTTCGACGGCGTACCGCCGGACTTGGCCAGTCCTATTTACCAGAAGGATCGCCCGATCCTCCAGGTAGCTGGCCAGCAGACCGCGCATGTATCGAGGCACTCCGTGAAATCGGAGCGCCTCTAGGATGGTGGAGTGGGGAACGGAGTTGAAGGCATTGGCTATGTCGAATGACACAGCCAACAATCCATCCCCCGCTTCCATCGCCTCCTTCACCTGGCCCTTAAGGCAGGCCAGCGCGTCCACGGTGGAACGCTCAGCCCGAAAACCGAACTGAGCGTCCGACAAGTCCGGCCCGATATCCCGCAGATGGCCCTTTAGGCGAGCAGCGATTATCCCCTCGAACATTTTGCCGACCTCATCGAGCAGAACGATGGGCCGGTACGCCGAGGGGGAGTCTGCCGGGCGGCCCTCCTTGCGAAGAAGGCACAACTGCCCCTCCTTCCATGGTTTCGGGAACCTCCCTGACGCAAGGCATGCGCTGAAGAGGTCCCGAAACCTCTCCTCCATTTGAGTGGCAGCGATCGCCACCACTCTTGCGGGAACCCCGTCGGGGCCTGGAGCTGTCTTCTTGGCGCGGATATGGGAAATTGCCGCGCTAAGTTCCGACTCCGTGACAGGAGGGGCCTCCTCTTGTTCCTCGTCTAGCTGAGCAGCTATCCCCCGCGGTGGGTCCATCACTGGCGGGGTGAAGTTGTCCCTGCACGGAAACAGGGACTGAACCACCCCATCGAGTAATGAGGGCTCCAGGGTCTCGGCAACCGGGGGACCATAGGGGCGCAATTTGTTGCGCGCCACCTTATATGGTCTTCCGTAGGGGTCGTTGTCGAGACCCTCCAGCAGCTCGGCTCTCGCCGTGTCTCTGGCGGTGGCGATGGCCCGATCGAGGACCATTTTTGCCTCCATGTAAACCTCATAGAGGTGGTCCTCGTCGTCCAAGTCCCGTCGACGCCGCCGCCGGCTCCGCGTGTATTCCCTCCTTGCCTCCACACACGCTGCTCGAAGCCCCGCCAGCTCCCCCGACCACCAGTACACGGCGCGTTTGGGTAGCGGTCGGCGAGACCGAGGCATGCTAGAGTTGCATACCTCGGTCAGAGACTCCCTCAGTTGCTTCGCCATGGTGTCCACATCCAGGCCGGCGGCAGGCGGCGAAAGCCAGTCCTGGATGAACGCCGCCTCGCTCGCTGCCTCCCTGTCCAGGCGGGTAAGAGCCCACCTCGGGAACGGTGGTCGCCCGGAGGGGGGCCGCATCTCTCCGGGGCCACTGTTGGAGATGTCGAACCGCACGTAGCGGTGGTCCGACATAGTCTCCACCAGGTCCACCCGCCAGTTCAACACCCGCGCGGCTAACGCAGGGGTGGCGAAAGTGACGTCCACTATTGAGCCGCCCCGTCGCCGCACGCATGTCTGGACGCTTCCTCTGTTCAAGAGGGAGAGTCCAGAGGAGGCTGCCCACATCTCAACCGCCCGCCCGCGTGCGTCGGTGGCCGGGTTGCCCCAGGTCACCGATTTGGCATTCAGGTCTCCCAGTACGGAGACCTGACGCGGCGCCGCCCTGCCGACCACGGCGGCCAGGACTCCGAGATAGTTCTCAAAGTCCTGAAGAGGGCGGTTTGGGGAGAAATATACGCCCACAAGGGCTAAGTCTCCCCACGCGGCGGCCACGTATCCACGTCCCCTCTCTAATAGCGAGAGGGGAGGGGAGTCTGTGAAAGACCGCGCCGCAAGTGCCACCAAGTCGTCCTCGTCGCCCAGCCAGCTGCCGGGGATCGAGTAGGGCTCGGCGACCACCGCTACGTCTTTACCCCGCACCGGAGGGAAGATGAGCATCGGATATAATCAACCCGATACCGCACCGAACGTGTTAAAATTGACAATATTAGTAGCGACGAGCAAAACAACACAGGTTTTGGTGTTCCCCAGGGAAGTATTTAGGGCCACCCTTTACCTGATTTATATTAACGATTTATGTAATTTAAATATTGAATATGGCAAAATTATATCCTATGCAGATGACACGGCGTTAGTATTCACCGCTAAAACAAATAACGAATTGTACGAATATGCTCAAATAGGTTTCAATACTGTGTATAACTGGCTTCAAAGCAACTTACTAACACTAAATGCCGACAAGACAAAATATATTCACTTTTCCATCCGCAAAGCGCACCTTAATATTACTAACTCTCATCTGTATGCCCATCATTGCAGACTCCGCTCAGTCAGCGTATGTAAGTGTCCTTGTATCCTCAAAATATCTATCTATATCTATACTTATAATAAATCTGTAGAAGTGAAAATTCTGTACATTGAAAATATCAAAAAAATAAATGGCAGGGGGTGTTACTAGACCGACACCGAACCCAAAAATGTGATTAAAAAAATGTTTGTCTGTCTGTCTGTTTGTTTGTTCAGGCATCACGCAAAAACTACCGGTTCGATTACGATGAAACTTGGTATAATTATTCTTTAATATCCTGGGCACCACACTGGGTACTTTTTATCCCGGAAAAGTATATAAAACTAGCTGCGCCCCGCGGTTTCACCCGCATAAGTTTCGATCCCGTGGGAATATCGGGATAAAAACTATCCTATGTCCTTTTCCGGGACTCAAACTATCTCTATACCAAATTTCACCTAAATCGGTTCAGTGGTTTAGGCGTGAAGAGGTAACAAACATAAACACACACACATACTCACAAACTTTCGCCTTTATAATATTAGTGTGATAGTCTGATAAAAAACAAACTTAATTTTGCGGTTCGATCCCTAGACCCGATTACTGTACCAACCGCAAATAATAAGTTTGTCGTAGGTTACGTCAGTGGAGTTCACTAAGGGGCGCTGCACACGGCTAAGATACTATAATATTTTATCTTAAGATACAATATCGCTCGCCATACAATTCAATGGATCACACACGACGAAGATAATAATATTATAAAGAGGTGAAATTTGTTTGTTTGTATGTATGTAGGATAGAAGCAAGGATATAGGCTATTTAACATCACGCTGGGACTTCGGAGCCGAGCAGAAAGAAAAAAAAATTCAGAAGGAACGCCAAGCGAAAACGAAGTAATAGCGCGGGCAGGCGATGCAATGCGATGTGTCGGGGGAACCAAACATTCCACGCGGACGAAGTCGCGGGCAGAAGCTAGTGTAACATAAAATATTTCGGGGTTCTAATAGACGAATCGCTCTCATTTAGACCGCATATTGACAGTTTGGTTACAAGAGTACGCAAATTAATATTTGTTTTTAAAAAATTGCGAGCAATTGCAGATAGAAAACTAGTGTCACAAGTTTACTTGGCCCTAGGTCAATCTGTAATACAGTACTGTATTACTTCATGGGGTGGAGCACCAAAAACTTACTTACTGCCTCTTGAAAGAGCACAGAGAGCAATTTTAAAAGTAGCAAACTTCCATCCCTTTCTCTACCCTACAGCTCTGCTATACAAATCCTGTAACGTGCTGACTGTTCGCCAGCTTTTCATAACGCACCTGGTATTAAAACAGCACACCACGCTTTCCTACAACATCCAAAGTACTAATAAGAGACGGAATGATATTGTATGTGAGTCAAATGCATCCTCTAAATATGTTTTTGTAAACAGATTCTATACATTTTTAGGCCCATTTCTATACAATAAATTAAATAGGAAATTAAGTATCTATAAATTAAATATTTACGACTGTAAAAAGATTATTCAGCAATTTTTACTTAGCATATCATACATTGAGACAGAGGATTTAGTCGTTGTCTGTAAATAAAACACGTTAGTCTTTTAAGATAATATTAGTTTTTAATTAGACTTCTTAGTTTTAATTTTGTATTTTTTATTTTTATATTTTAAAATTCTAGGCACCTTTCTAGCCTGAAACACAGGTTCTACCTAGTTCAGGCAAATGAGCAACTGTGTCTTCTTAATATAATTGTTAAATTATATTATTGTAAATCTGCACCATTTTTATCATCATCATCATCATTTCAGCCGAAAGACGTCCACTACTGGACATAGGCCTCCCCCAAACACCTCCACTATATCGTCGGCAAACCGAAGGTGAGTTATGTACTCGCCATTGATGTTAATGCCAGCTCCTTTCCAGTCCAGAACCTTGAAGACATCCTCCAAAGCAGCGGTGAACAGTTTCGGAGAGATAACGTCTCCCTGTCTCACACCTCGCTGCAGAAGGATAGGTTTCGAGGTCTGGTCTTGGAGTCGGACTGACATAGTGGCGTTTTCGTACAGACACTTCAGCACCTCGATGTACCGATAGTCAATCTGGCACCGTTGAAGAGACTGCAGTACAGCCCATGTCTCGATCGAATCAAAGGCTTTCTCGTAGTCCACAAACGCTAAGCAGAGAGGCAGGTTATACTCTTCGGTCTTCTGTATAACCTGTCGCAGCGTATGTATGTGGTCTACGGTGCTAAAGCCTTTACGGAATCCGGCTTGTTCGGGAGGCTGGAAGTCGTCAAACCTGCGCGCGAGACGGTTCGTGATGACTCTCGAAAACAGCTTGTAGACATGACTCAGAAGTGAGATGGGCCTATAATTCTTAAGAAAGGCATTGTCACCCTTCTTAAAGAAAAGTATCACCACACCTCTGTTCCATGCCTGTGGTGTTTTACCCTCGAGTATGACGGAACCAAACAGCCTCTGAAGGGCCGTAAGAACGGGTTTTCCGCCGGCCTTCAGGAGCTCGGCCGTAATTCCGTCATCACCCGGTGCCTTGTTGTTTTTAAGCTGCTTCAGAGCCATCCTAATCTCGTACAGGCTGACGTCCGGGATGTCTTCGGTATAGTGTCGGCTCAATCTAGCTCTTGAGTCGTTTGCCAGATTCGTAACGGGGTTGCTTGTTGACGTGTATAACTGTCTATAGAACCTCTCGATCTCTCTCAACAGCTCAGGTTTGGCGGATACGATCCTGCCATCATCAGTCTTCAGTTTCATAAGCTGGCTCTGCCCAATAGACAGATCTCTAGCAAAAACCTTGGAGCCTCTATTTTGCTCTATCGCTTCCTCAATACGGTCTGTATTGAAGCGGCGAAGGTCGCTTTTCAAGGACTCAGAGATCTGTCTGTTGAGCCGCCGGTACTTTAGCACATCATCTGAAGACTGCAGGATCATCTCGCGCCTCTCCTTCATGAGCCGCAAAGTAGGATCAGAGAGCTTCTTTTTTGCATTCGTACGACGGGTCTTGTGCACGACAGCACCCAAATACACTAAACTAAATACACAATAGTTGCTACATTGGGGGCATTGACCCCTGGGATGTTGTTGCTGCGACGGTCGGGTTAGAAATGGTAGCGCCTGGTTCGTTTTTTTTTTTTTTTTTTGAATAAGTATGGCATCTCGCAGTTCAACCTATGAGGTTGTCGTCTGCTTAACCGGGCTTGCCTGTGGATGTCTCAAAATTAAGGCCTCCAGCCAGGGCAGCTCCTGGTTCGCGCGCGTGGGTTATATTTATAGATTCACCGTTAACGAGAAACGCCGCGCCAGGAGCCCTGACCGTCGCACGCAAACATTAGATGTACCGGGGGTCGTGCAATATAGATGTCTTGATTATGTAAATAAACAAATAAATGTAACTGATTGATGTGTACATAAATGAATAAAAAAGGGGCGGAGACTCATAATACCCAATCACAGACAAGATAAGCTTGGACGCGAGTTTGCCGCCAAAATCTTGTGGAAATCGAAATGGTCCGCTGGCCAGACTAGTTTGGCTTGCTATAAAAGAGGGTACGTCGGCCAGTGGACCAACCAGTCGTTCAGATCAAGTTATATAGATGTCACTATGCCGGTTTAGGCTCCGCAAAACCTGGGTATTATGAGTCCGAGTCCCATCACAAATACATAAAAGTGTTTTAATCAACAAAGGTAACCCCTATACAGTCCACTCGCTGCACATTCTGGTCCTTCGAAATCCGAATCTTCAAGATACAGCAGGATGTTGCTAGTTTTTAATACTTGATTTTTAAATCAATTAAGTACTGCATTTATTGTAATAAAAGGTCATTACTAATAAGTCCGTCATATTATGCGTCAACGTCATACAAATAAAATTGATGCCAAGCGTTATTCACAAAAGTAGGTAAGGGAGGAATTTCCATTATTACATCTTGCCTACTAGAAGCATGGGTGCTTACCACTTGAAAATGTCCATCATCATTCTTGCGTCTATTTCTTCTAAGTAAATGTAGGGAAGCTGGATCGCAATCGCAGTGGCGTCGCGTATTTCTATTCTATACAAGGCCAGAACGCAAGGGTGTGAAACTAATCGCGTATGGATCGGAAATCACTTTTTTACTAAGGTCTTCCAATTTATACAAGATTAGTACGCAAATACTCCCGTATATTTCGTAATGACCTAACTAACTATCTTATTCCATATTATACAATGCCAGTACGCATTCGGACTAATCGCGTTACGAGCAGTTGCATGCTCACCATTTTGGTGGGGGACGGACCCGTGCTTCACCAAGTTTCTCCACCTGGGTGAAGCACGGAGACTACGGTCCCGGTTTGTTGACCTCCGTATATATTATATTATATACTCCGTATATTATAACCTTCGTAATCGATTAGGTCATAACAAACATAGTTTGCGGTAAAAATAAACGGGATATTATTAATTGCACATCAAATAAATAATCACTGTCTTATCAATTTATTTTCATCATTTATATACTTTTTTACATCAAAAATACGACAATCATAAATTAATAAATACTGACTGCACAGCAAATTAACCCCGAACATAAGCGAGGGGCCACCCAGGGTAACAAGACCTAGTTGACACAAAGGAGCGAGCGCAGGATAGCGCGAGCGGAGATATGGCTGACAGAAAATGAGAGACAATTCAATCGCGAGCGCGACGAGTGGAGCGAGGAACCAGAACTAAATATTATTTTATTAAACTACCTATATCTCAACTCTTGTCAGGCGTAAGTGAGTGATGTAGTCACGGATATCGAGATGTAGTATAGTTTGGAACCAGGATGCGCGCGTACACGTTACAAACTATACACGAGCAGTCGCAAAATTCATGTAGGTATACGTTGTAATCGCAGATTTAAAAATAGCAGTACAAAGTATACGCGAGCAGTTTCCTATGGCTGCGTTCTGGCCTTGTATAGAATGGAAAGACGCGGTGGCGTAACGCACCTTGTCCGACACTATCGGCGCATCACGCGCGAGGACGAGCAGCAGTACACCCGGCAGGCAGGAGCCGCGGCCTGCGGGTTGATAATAGCCACCACTCCGAAAGTGTTGCGTGTGGATGCGGGCAGCTTATCTGAAGACAGTGCGCATTTACCGACAAGCACCCGGCGAGCGGCGCCGTTGCTGGCTCGGGGCGCCATCTGTCGCGACTCACCACTAGCTCGCCAGCGAGTTGATGTCAGTGAGTGGACGCATTATTCAGGGCCGGACTGCGGGCTCCGGCAGCGAAGCGAGGCGGCCAATACCCCCCTGTTATCGACAATCAACGAATGATCCCTCTCCATGGCGGCACTACTATAACACTGTGATGTGAGCGAGCCGCGGGCACCAGCCGAGCCACCGAGCCGGCTCGACAACTAATAAGTACTTTAATAATTCTTCTGACCGCACATACTTGATCGAACGGCCGCCTCGAGGTAGATAATATTATTATATCCAAATTAAGGTACTTAAATAAATAGTTCTCTCTGAATCCAAGAAAATGTCGAGAGATTGTGACTATTGATTCAAAGCTAAACTGAATCCGTTTAAGGATCAGTATAAATATTGACCAAACTCGAGCCGGGTTGAGCCGAGGTAACACTGGGTGTTTGGCCAGACTGGGGCGCTCCATTCTATTACTATATATTTATTACTATATATTTATTACAACGCTAGACGCTTTTATTAAGCTAGCCTCGTTTCTTTTTTGTACGTTTAAGAAATTGAATTCTCGCATGTGTAGAGTACAACAAAGTATGATCACAACCGACGAACATTCATCTGAGCACGCTGTAGGCACGGATGAAGCTTATTCAGTAAACCTACTCTCCACCACTTTTATGAGTCCAGTCCCGCCAGTCCCGCCAGTCCCGCCAGTCGGTAACGGTACGGGGGACGTGGCGTTTCATTGACAGTGAAATTTCCATTAGGAGATAAACAGTGACAAATAAATAGATCGCATAATATGTTACTTACACAATTTGACGTTCTCATGAGGTAAGTATTCCAACAAAACGTTTTTTTCTGTTGTTTTGTGAATTCAAATCATATTGTTGTAAAATGCTGTTTTTAGGGTTCCGTAGCCAAATGGCAAAAAACGGAACCCTTATGGATTCGTCATGTCGGTCTGTCGGTCTGTCTGTCTGTCTGTCCGTCCGTCCGTATGTCACAGCCACTTTTTTCCGAAACTATAAGAACTATACTGTTGAAACTTGGTAAGTAGATGTATTCTGTGAACCGCAGTAAGATTTTCACACAAAAATAGAAAAAAAAACAATAAATTTTGGGGTTCCCCATACTTACAACTGAAACTCCAAAAATTTTTTTTCATCAAACCTGAACGTGTGGGGTATCTATGGATAGGTCTTCAAAAATGATATTGAGGTTTCTAATATCATTTTTTTCTGAACTGAATAGTTTGCGCGAGAGACACTTCCAAAGTAGTAAAATGTGCCCCCCCCCCCTCTAACTTCTAAAATAAGAGAATGATAAAATTAAAAAAATATATATAATGTACATTACCATGTAAACTTCCACCGAAAATTGGTTTGAACGAGATCTAGTAAGTAGTTTTTTTTTAATACGTCATAAATCGAAAACCGCAATTTACCTTTCACAAAGTTACAACGAACTACAAGAACTTTTATATTATGTTACTTGCTGCTACGGAACCCTTCATGGGCGAGTCCGACTCGCACTTGGCCGGTTTTTTTTTGGTGGAAAGGTTGTTACAAAACTAACGTCAAAACTGAACAGAAAATCAAAGAACAACAAAAGCCCCACAAAATAAATGGATAACTTTAATTTCTCAAACATGCTTGGAAATTTGAGCATTATTTTGACAACCTTCTTCGAGATAAATCGAAATTGCTGTACTGGCCAAAGCAGCGACCGGCAAAAGTTGTATGAAAATCCATATTTGTCGTGTTTTGCGCCCAAATAAATTACATAGTAAACTCATATTTGTCGTGTAATTTAAAAATGGAACGATATTTTACTCCAAGACATGGCAACCAAGGAGGTAACTTATAAAAGGTTTTATTTAAATTACGAACTGGCTTGCAAATAGAAAGCTGTTTATTGAAAAAAAAAATACAAATGAACACTCTAAAGCCGGCCGCAGACGTCCGGTTTCCTGATTCGGTTTCCGAATCAGGAATTCAGATTCGGAGACCCTGAATGCACGCACTTCACACAAAATCTACTCTTTAGCGCACACGTTCTTATATTTTCTGTTCTATTATTTGAGAAAATTACTAGCCTTGGCCACAACAGCTTACGTATGTGTGCCTCGGCTTCGCCTCGGCCCACATTTACACGTTCGTCCATCAATGCCTCTTTTGATGGCCGCTGCAATAATGTACTATTTCCTATGAAAGTACGGCATCACCCCTCTTTTATATCCAACTAGCTTCTGCCCGCGACTTCGTCCGCGTGAAATTCGTACTTTCCTCTAAAAATTTAGAAAATGTATACCTATGATCTTTATCATTTATTTAGATAAATAAGTAGGTATTCAGGCCAATTTTTAGGGTTCCGTAGTCAACTAGGAACCCTTATAGTTTCGCCATGTCTGTCTGTCCGTCCGTCCGTCCGTCTGTCCGTCCTCGCTTAATCTCTGTGACCGTTAGCACTAGAAAGCTGAAATTTGGTACCAATATGTATATCAATCACGCCGACAAAGTGGTAAAATAAAAATTGGAAAAAAATGTTTTATTAGGGTAGCCCCCCTATATGTAAAGTGGGAAGTGATTTTTTTTTTAATTTCAACCCTAACGTGTGATATATTGTTGGAAAGGTATTTAAAAATGAATAGGGGTTTGCTAAAATCCTTTTTTGATAATGTCAATAATTTCGGAAATAATCGCTCCAAAAGTAAAAAACAATGTGTCCCCCCCCCTCTAACTTTTGAACCATAAGTTTAGAAAATATGAAAAAAATCTGAAAAGTAGAACTTTATAAGGACTTTCTAGGAAAATTATTTTGAACTTGATAGAAACAACAGTTTTTGTACAAAAAAGACAAAAAGTTGTACAAAATCATTTCTGGATTAAGTTCGTAGTATAATCGTATATGCAAGCATTTTTTTTTAACTTCGTTTACATATTTTATTATCCTGAACGTATCTTTTTTCAAACAAAAAAAGAATTATTAAAATCGGTTCTCGCAATCCAAAATTACCACCGAAAACTTCTGGCACGTCTATGTATTAATTAGTAACCCAATTCCCCGAGAGATGGCGCTGTAGGTACTTATTACATTGGATCGGGTATTATCGAATTGTACGTGGGAACACTTATTGTGACGGACGGGAAACTACGGAACCCTACACTGAGCGTGGCCCGACACGCTCTTGGCCGGTTTTTTAAGTTTATAGATCAAATGAATCAGATTTTTCAAATAAACTGTACCTAATTCCCCGCTTTTCACCTCCACAGGGATGGAATTTCGAAAAATCGTTCTTGATTGAATTCGTGGGTGAAAGATTTCGAAAAGAAATTTTCGAGTTAATCAAATGGGCACGCTCGTTCCATCATAGACCTCATCTATCGCTTTCCATCAGGCGTGATCGGGGTCAAGAGTGCGCCCATTTAGCAATAAAAAAAAAAAAAAAAACACGCAGTAAAATCCTCCCCTGTAAAATTAACTACCCCTTTTCACCCCGTTAAGGGTAGATTTTCGAAAAACCCCTGATACACGTTATTCTTTATTTTTGGTCTTAAGTATAAATACCGAGTTTCGAGTTAATCGGACCGCGCGTTAAAATTCTTCCATACACATTTTGACGCCCCCTATCTCAATCCTCCTTTAGGGGATTGTTTATAAATACAAAAAATGCCAAACGTCAACTTAGATAAGTATTCATGCCAAGTTTCAAGGTTATTAACTCAAGGAATAAGATTTTTCATACAAATAAAATCCCCCCTTTTCATCCCCTTAAAGGTTGAATTTCCAAAAATCCCTTCTTATTCGATACCTACTCTTCACAAAGAACACACCTTCCAAAATTCATGTCCCTAGGACCAGCGGTTTAGGCTGTGCGTTGATATCTCAATCAGTTCGTTCATCCCCCTTTGGGGGTGAAATTATCAAAAACGCTGAGACACGTATAAATTAATTTTCAATCGTGAGCCTAAACACAAAATTTGAAGATCCTAACTTTTAAACTGACGGACTTTCATGCACAAATTCATCCCCCTTTTTAACCCTTTGGGGGTGGAATTATCAAAAACGCTGAGACACGTATAAATTAATTTTCAATCGCCAGCGTAAACACAAAATTTGAAGTTGCTAACTTTAAAACTGACGGACTTTCATACAAACTTTCATCCCCTATTTAACTTTTGAAAAATCCTTCCTTATTCCTTGTCTACATTATAAAGGGTACCATTGTGTAAAATTTCAGCTTTCTTGGTCCAAGGGTTAGGGCTGGGCGTTGATGAGTCAGTCAGTCAGGCCTTTTGTTTTTATTTATATGTACGAGTATATGTTACAGCCAAAGTAATAAATCCGGATATTATATATGTCGGATCAGGAGTAGGTTACAGGCGTCTAGTTATTGTCAGGCATATTTGATTAAGTACTGTGGGCATACTGTGGGTAGTGTTGGTTATTGCGCAATAGAAAAACCGTTTGCAGTTCAAATCAAATTATAATATCACGAACAAATTAATCACACTAGCAAATCACACACTGTAGGTACACGACACAACTAGATACACAGTAAAATAATTATGTACAGTAACAAAGTAATTGCGAACAAATCGTAGGACCGATTACTGTTCGTATAGTGACAGAGCCACCCAAGTAAACCGACAGGTTTGTCGGGAGCTAGTGCTCTCTCAGGAGTCGAGTCCGAACACTGACTGACTCTCACCAATTGTCACTGACTGTGACCGGCTGTCACTGACTGTTATTGACTGTCCAGCACAAACGAGTGCGCTCAGTTATAAAGGTTTGTCCCCACTACGCACTCGCCCCACAACAACTCTGTCCAATGGCGTACGGAAATACGTCATCGTGTTTACTTGATACAAAATATTAAAATGTGCTAAATCAAATAGATTCACATTATAACTCACATTATAAATCGAATAATACAACAAGAATAATTGTCATAAATAAACAATAGTGATTTCACAAAGTAAATCGTTTTAAAATCAAAGTAACATATCATCAATTGGTTTGAACAAAACCATCGGTTACAATTATCAAAATGAGTTGCTAAAATCAATTAGCGTGTACACTGACTACTCAATAAATTATGTTCCGATTAATAGATAATAATTGATAGTAAAATCTTAATAAGAAAACAAATCAAAACAAATTCTGTTGACTACCCACAAATGTAGTCGACAACCGTCTCCGACATATATATTATCTAGCCATTATTCATAATGTCTACTCAATTTAGATAAAGTGATAATTGACACAGAATTAATCACATTAACTAGCAATTTTATATAATATCTTCGAAGATTTGGATAATGTAATAAAACAAGTAGGTATAGGTAAAGATTATAAAATTATATTTCAATTTGCCTTAAGCATACCTAACTATATGTGCAGCAATATTATACTTACTGTTATTTGAAAAGTAATAATTATAATGTTTATTTTAATAAAATAAACAAAAATGGCGGCCGGTGGGATACGACGTTAATTCGAATAACCTATAAGTTATATTTTTTAATTACGGCGCTGTGGTAGTGAAAAGCGCGTGCATGACAATGTTCGTTTTTTGAAAAGGAGTTGCGTATTGAAATTTTGTACAACATTATAACACTCGTTTATTTTTAACCGACTTTTTCATTTTATTTTTCATTTTTAATGTGCTTGACATTATTATTTTTAATTCCTTATTTTGTTGACTGATCTGTATTTACGATAATTTTATTTTCAATGACATTGCACTATATTGAATTGTGAATTCAACAGTTAAAATTCTTGTTTTGTATTTGCACACCTTATATGGTTATTAATAGTGTACCATTTGACCTTTTGTAACATCCACTGAACCTGTTTTATGCAAATAAATGATTTGATTCGTTTGGATGATATTAGATATGGTTACTACCTATATGACACTGATTGTTTTAATGTTGGCAATAAGCTAACTTTTCAGAAACTTTTATAGAGGATTTATAGCATGGGTCTATACCCATGCTATCTATAAATCCTCTATAAAAGTTTATAAGTGTTTTATCTACATAAAACACATTACAATATTCACTGAAGATAGCGTATTGTATTTAAAAATAAGTCGTTCTTGCTACATAACTTCTTGAGCATAAGCTCAAGAAGTTCTTACAGCTACGAATAATCGTAGCAACAGGCTACGCGACACTGCTAAAAATGCTCGTAGCGATTCCCGCTACGCCACCACGCTGCCGCCTCGCAAGCCTCAACTAACATAGTGTTGTGGTGTGCCAACTTGTGTCGCGGGTGACTGCGGTCGTGTGTGACGTCACGCCACATTACCTAACAATTCACCCGCGCCGGTGAGCTGCAGGTGTTTACTCGTGCCCAACTCGTATACGACAACATGCGGTCAGTTTGACAATTAAATTGAACACGGTGAACTAGCCACTCAGTTGAGCAGCCGAGCCGTCCACCGTCCGCCGCCCGCACGCGCCAGTTTTTCGCGTAGGTCCATGGGTCATGTCGGGCGCACACCTCTGGTCCTACACTCGGCTGCTAGTCCCACTACGTGTGGTACAGGCCGCTTCGCTCCGCTTTGAGGACTGGTACATCCAGTAGATACGTGAAGATATTACCTATTTGTTATTAATTTAATCCTGCTTTTGTATGTTGTGCTATGTACAGGGTGTCCAGTGGCAGAATTCAAAGTTTATATATTATATATATCCATAGGACAATCTAGAGTCTAGACAAAATCAAACTGGTTGCTAATTTAATTGTATTTTTTTTTTTATTAGTTTTTACATTCATTACTCACACCCTGACTTATTACTTGTATTTTTTTTTTTTTATATAAAAGTCGTTTTGCTTGTACCATGTTTGTAAATATGTGAGCACCATGTATCTATCAGATAATTAATTTATATGTCATGGTTTCGTTTTTAATTCTTTTACCTATTGTGGTATAGTAATTTTATTTTAGGTGCATCGTCCTCACATGTTATTATATAATTAATGTACCCATGCAAAATATTGTACCTAAAACATTTTAAAAGAGTAACGGTGGAGTTTCTTGCCCATTCTTCTCCATGCGAAAACTACCTTTTGGAATGGGCGACTAGAATCAATTCTATTTTAAGATAATTTTTGACGTTCAAAAGTGCCTTTTTTGTGCCTATTTGAAATAAATGCTTTGACTTTGACTTTGACTTTGTTTGAAAAATTGTAAATAAAAACTATACCTCTGATACAAAGAATGTTTGTTATTTAAAAACAAATAAATTCTCCAGATGTTGACCATCGAGCCTAGTAGGTTAGGTACACTCGTCAAGTCTAGCACGCATGTTTTCAAAAACACGTTTACAGAGCGACTGAATCGTGTAAGTGTTGAACGATTGTATTTATTTCTAATTACCATTATAAACGAATGGAATCAAACTGTCGTTATTACGTATGTTTTTACGTATCGTATTATTGTTTTTGAATTTGCGTAATATTGAAATTAGAAATAAGTGATAAATCAACAGGTAACATTTGACCTCGAATGACCTTTAAATGTTTTGTGTTGATTGTTGATTTCTGAAATGTTTTGTTAGGCAGCATGCCTTTTTATTGTGCTTATCGATTTGTAAATATCATCTAATTGTAGAATGTTCATTTGTATTTGAAATGAGTGCAAAAGAATTTACTCTGTGAACTAAAGTTTAAGAGAATCGGTTAGGCTTAGCATTTTGAGAATTAGTCATTTTTAGAATTAGCCATTTTGAGAATTAGTAATTTTTAGAATTAGCCATTTTGAGAATTAGTCATTTATAAAATTAGCCATTTTGAGAATTAGTAATTTTTAGAATTAGCCATTTTGAGAATTAGTCATTTATAAAATTAGCCATTTAGAGAATTAGTAATTTTTAGAATTAGCCATTTTGAGAATTAGTCATTTATAAAATTAGCCATTTTGAGAATTAGTCAATTAAAGCCTCAGTTGCCATTTTGAGAAGTGGGCATTCTGCGCATGAATCTGCGAGCAAGTGCAAGTGCAAGTGCTTGGTTTGATGTTCGATTTCTCGTAAAGTGAACACTTGTAACAGCTGAGGCTGTCTGTGGTATGTGAACCCAACATTAATATAAATTATTATCCAAAGCCATTAAACTCATAGCGTTCTCAGAAGAGAAGCGTAAACATTCCCATTATTTTGTTCGGTACAAGGCACTTTTAAATGACGTCATGTTATTGATAAGCTTGTGGGGTAAAAAAAATGTATGGGGAGCCGTGTTCTTTTTATTGATTAATGTGAAATAATGTATATTTATGTAAATAAAAGAATAACTTTTGAAATAATGGTTTATTTTTTTAATTATAATAATGACCTTTACACAAGAAACTGGGAAAAATTCCCTCACACTGAACATACATTACGATTACTAATATATTACACGGCAAAACTATACTAATCCATACATATTTCTGTTAGCTAATTTAATAACAATTCCAATGATATAACTTGTAGAGAGCTAGCTATCGCAACTATAGAGATAATCGCGCAGACCACCCAGAAGTACCGACACTATGTGTATGACAATATGGCCGCCAACAGATGAAGGGCAAGCATCCGGGATCTTTTTGTGCATAGACCATTGCAGGAGCTGACTACATTTTTTTCATTACCTACATCATGTTATGTTTAGTTATTTGAAAAATTGCGATCGAAATAATAATATGATTAATTAAAACGTGGTTCTACTGAATCATGTATATAAATACATGATTCAGTAGAACCACGTTTACCAAATAAAATAAAACGATTATGAATTTGTATTTTTTACAATATAAAGTTGTATGCGCTGCTGAATGGGTCGCACACACCTTGTATGTTAGCTTGAATGATAAGTCACGGATAGTCAAAGATGATGGTTTATTGAGTATATTTAACTACGACGTAACTAATGTTATATGAATGTGTGAATGAGTACAGCTGACTATGAACGCTGATCGTGTACTGTCGCATTACACTATAATTTGTGCAAGGCAACGGAAAAGTGCTGATCTATGCAATGCGCGCGTGCCATGTACGATAGGTGACTCGTACATATTCCCGGGCGAGAGAGATGTGAGTGAATGATGAGAATGAGTTTACAGAGTGCTTAAATGCTAAACTTATAAATTTCACCCAAGTTACATTACATAAATTAAAACTATTCTTAGCCGTAACTTGAATTAGTCACTGTCACCAGACACCGGTGTGACGAAAATAGGAGGTGTCCTCTTGTGGCGCTTGATGCTGCTGAGTAAGCTAGAAAAGTTTTTTAATTCAACCGTCTCTTCTCGTGGCTGTTTCGAGTCTCTAGTGCGTGGCTTTGGCTCGATGACGGGGACCGCGCTCTGTCTTCGCGCCTGCGCGCGCCGGAGGCTGCGGCTCGGAGTCCGACTGTAGGTTGGCGCTCCTCTGGCGACGACGATAAATGCACCGACACATATAAACTACGGCTACTAGTACAGCGCCCAGCAACAACACGTAGATTGCTGAATATTGATAGATATCGTGGCTTGAGATTCCAGAGTTCAAGGCGTGTTCTGATTTCATCTGCTCGATCTGTTCTCTGATGTGTCGCAATGAGGTTTCGTGATCAGTGATGTTGAATTCAACTTGTGGCAAGGTGACGTTGATGATGTGGTTGATAGGTGCGATTTGCTGTGATTCCATGTCAACCGTAGTTTTAATTTCAGAGTATCCCAGTTTGTGTGGAAAAACGGTAAAGTCTTGTGCTTTAATTACGCAATCTGAATCCAGTGCTATGACCCCGGCCTTAGCGATTTGTATTGCGGTAATGTGATACCCGCATATGACACGAAGTGCACACTGTCCGCAACAATAATAAAGGTAAGTATTTATTTTGTTCAATTCTATCCAATTATTGCGGCATGCTGCTATGCTTGTAAGACATCTGTTTGTGCCCATATCTTGGATGCACATGCTGTCTTCTGACTTAAACTGGAAGATGGGTTTTCGGGAGTGACAGAGGCGAGTAGACTCGTCGTACTGCACACATTGTTGTATGTCCCTCGCCGTCATTGTCAGATAGGTGTCTTTGCGTAAGTTAATCGCGATGTAATCTGATATCGGCACGACGGCGACTGTAGCGTTACCATGTTGTTGTGGTATTGATATGAGTTGATATAGGTCATAACTCTCTCTGTTGACCAGTGGTATTCTAATTTCAAATATGACGTATTTCTGAGTTACCCTTGTTTTGACCTTCAGAAGGTGGTAAATTTTTGGTAGTTCAGTCTGTATGTTTTCTATCGGTAAGGATAGCTCTCGCGATAATTGTCCTGAGATTATGCTGAGTTGATCTCGTAATTGTTTCGGCGATAGCAAATGGACGCTGAACATTCCATGATGGACGTCTGTTATTGTGTCGATTATTGTATCTTGTATAGACTTTAGCTTCGTGAGCATATTTGTAGCTATGATGGTGGACAGGGCTAGCTCGTTCATCACTTCTTGTTCTTGCAAGTTTTTGTTCAACGTATTGGTGGCCTTTGTAAGATTGTTTAAATGTTGATTGATGGCCTTGTGTTGCCGATTAGTTGACTCTTCAGTTCTCTTGAGTAGATTATATTCTGCTTCTACTACTGAGGTCTGGTTTTTCCACAGGAGTGCCAAGTGATTTTCATTTTCTTGTATAAGAGATATGTCCTGCTTGTATTGATCGGCGAAGCGTTGATCTAGAACTCCAAATAAACTGTTGGCAGCATAACCCACACCGTCGATGAGGCCTCGCCGCCGTCGTGTGCGTTCTTCGAAATGTTGATTCAGTAACATTCCATTGTAGTACATCAGTTCGTCATGAGAGTGACGTAGCTGCAGTAGGATGATGTCACAGAGAACTTTGTTTGTTTCTCTTTCACATACGCTGTTTATTTGTTTGAGGTATTTTTCGAAGGTTGCCGAACCGTCCCAATAAGGGCTCATGTCGTAATACACGATGAGTTTCCATTCGTCGCGAATAAACTGCATGTTTGATATTCGGTCAAAATAGAGTGCTTTGTGTATTGTTGTCAAAGTATACGGAGGTGCTAACTGTTCGTGGCCGAAGACGGATGTCATGAAGAGAAATAGTGTAACGAGAGTTGCTATCAGATTAGACGCCATTCCAGGTCGTCGTTTTGATTGGTTGTCCTTGGGTTTGATATTTTGGCTGTCTGACATTTTCCTGTCCTGCTCGTCTACTGTAGTTGATTTGGGTTCAGATACCAACACAGACAGTTTTATCACTGGGCGCTTGAGGTACCCATTTATTGTTTTCAGGGTAACAACCCTGACCAGTCCATCGGTACCGGGATGTAGCTCAGTGACTCTGCCCAGAGCCCATCTTCCCGCGGGAAGGTTAGGCTCGTGAATGATGACAACGTCATCTACTTGAACGTTTTTGTGAGGTCTCTTCCATTTACTCCTTGTTGAGAGTATCGCAAGATATTCGGATTGCCACCTTTTCCAAATGTCTTCGAAAATTTTCTGTGTTCGCTTCCACCTTGTCCTTTCATCTTGCTCGGTGTCTAAAATGGTCAGTATGGGTCCGCTGCTCAAGAAGTGTGATGGAGTCAGATAATTCAAATCATCTGGGTCCTCTGTAAGTGCGCACAGCGGCCGACTGTTGAGACATGCTTCGAGTTGAGCCAGTAAAGTACTGTATTCCTCGAACGTGAGTTTTTGTTCACCAACAACACGTCGAAGATGATGCTTCAGACTTTTTACTGCTGCTTCCCAAAGGCCTCCTGCGCTTGGCCAGGCGGGGGCATTAAAATGCCACTGTATTCCCAACTCATTGATCCCTGTATAGAACTCGTCGTTGAATGTCTTGCGTAGTTCTGCCAGTTCTTGCTGCAGTGCTTTATTGGCCCCAACAAAATTGGTACCATTGTCACTGTAGATATGGTGTGGTTTACCCCGACGTGAAGACATGCGTTTTAGAGCAGCTAAGAATGCAGATGAGGTCAAGTCTGACACGAGTTCGAGGTGCACAGCTTTTGTCACCATGCACACGAACACTGCGATGTATCCCTTGCTTGTCTTGACTCCTCGCCCTTTATTGGTCTTCACGTCAACGTATCCTGTGAAATCAACACCGGTGTGCTGAAAAGGGCGGGATGGATTGCTCCGAGATTCAGGTAAGTCCCCCATCATTTGCTTTTGTATGACAGCTTTATGCTTCTTACAAGTAATGCATGCATGTAAGCGTTTCTTTACGGCTCTGTTTCCGCCTAATATCCAGTAGTTTTTTCTGATATTCGCGAGCGTCGTCCGAGCCCCCGCATGAAACATGTGGCGGTGGGCTTGGTCGATAATGAGGTCAGTAAGGTGGCTGCTGTGTGGTATGATTAGTGGATGCTTCATATTTTCGTCAATATTCGCATGCTTGAGTCTGCCTCCCACTCTCAATAGTCCATCCTTGTCCAAAAACGGGTTGAGGCTCAAAGTTTTACTTTTGTTATGTACTTGCTCCTGTTTTCGCAGCATGCTTATTTCTTCAGAAAATTCTGATTCTTGTACATATTTTATAATCATATGTTTTGCGGTTTCCAATTCATTTCCGTTCAAGTAAGCAGTGCGCTCGCTGTGACGTCGTGTGATACGTAGCACCCATGCAAGCACCCGCACGGCACGTGTCAAATTACTGTTTCTTTGTAGTGTAGATTGTATGACATCATCGCTATGAGGTTGACGAATAGTGACGTTGCTTTGTTTTGATTTTCGTTCCTCTTCATCCGTGACGTAGATACACTTCTCTGCAACTGATGACTCATTGAATCCAGGGAGAAATTGCGGGCCGCTCCACCACTGATTATGTTGCTGCAGTTGTTCTGTTGTAATGCCACGGCTGGCACAATCGGCTGGGTTGTCAGCTGATTTTACGTAATGCCAATTGTCTGATGGTATTACGTCTTTAATTTGTTTGACTCTGTTCGCTACGAATGGTGTCCAGCGATTGATATTGCCTTGAATCCAGCCGAGAACTGCAGTTGAGTCACTCCAACCAAAAACTGTGATTTTGCGTCCGTTGAGCGCTTGCTGCACTTTTCGCATAAGTGCTGTAAGTAAATGCGCCCCACTCAGCTCTAGACGTGGTAAAGTGAGCTTTTTGTTCTCTGGTACAAGTCTTGTTTTTGCAGCGACGAGTGAAATGTTGGTACCAATTTTACAATACACAACACACGCATATGCTTTTATTGAAGCGTCGCAGAAGCCGTGCAGTTGAATTGTGTCTTGCTCTTCTATCTGATACCATCTTTGTATTCTGAACTGGTTGATGTTTTGTAGCTCTGCTTTAATTTTTTCCCACTCGGTGCTTATTTCAACCGGAAGCTGGTCATCCCACTGAATCTTGGAAAGCCAAACTCGCTTGAATAAAAGTTTTAATTTGGTTGTAATCGGAGCTAACCAACCGAGTGGATCAAATATCTTTGAGATATCTGATAGTAATGAACGTTTTGTATGTTTTTCTGTTGGTTTTGTTTTGCTTATTTTTAGCTCGAACGAGAATGTATCTTCATTGGGGTTCCATTTCAGCCCGAGCGTCTTTGTTGATTCTACTTGCTTGAAATCGAATGATGGTTGACTTGAGGATGCTTTGCTGACGTTTTGGAGTAATTCTTCGTTGTTAGCTGACCATTTACGTAAGTTGAAACCTCCTGACCGTAGTAACCGGATCAAATCGCCTTGCAGTTGTTTGGCTGACGATAACGTGAAGCTTCCACTTACAAGGTCGTCCATATAGAATTCTTCTTGCAACGCTTGTGCTGCCCTGCTGTGCTGATACGTGTGGCCTTCATCAGCTGCCAACTGTTTCAATGTCATCATAGCTAAGAATGGAGCTGCTTTCATGCCGTAAGTGACTGTCGTGAGCTGATATTCACGTAGGCGTTGGTCAGGACAATTCCTCCATAGTATCTTCTGATAGGCTTGATGTTCAGTGTTGCAAAGTATCTGTCGATACATTTTTTCTATGTCCGCCGTATATGCGAACTGATATTGCCTCCATCGCAAGATCAATGACATGAGGTCTTGCTGTAAATTTGGGCCACGCTTCATGAGGTCGTTCAAAGTATGGCCCGTGGATGTTTTCGCCGATGCATTGAATACTACTCTTAACGCCGTAGTCGTGGAATCGGCGCGATGAACACAATGGTGAGGTAAGTAGCAAGTCGGTGTCACGTTACTAGTACACTCGACCATTTGATTCTGTGCTTGATATTCATGAATGAACTGTCTGTATGCTTCTGCTAATTTTGGCTGTTTGCAAAATTTTCTCTCAAGTTGCCTGAACTGTGCCAAAGCCATCGGTTTCGTAGCTCCTAGCTTTTCTTGAAAGTTTGGTTCGAAGGGTAGCTCAACAATGTAACGACCTTCTTCGTCGCGAGTTGTTGTGTTCTTGTAGTGCTGCAAACAATCCAGATCATCCTGCGACATTCCTGAGTTTTCTGCTATGTCTTCTACTGTCCAAAATTGTTGAATGTCATCAATGTTATTCATCACAACGTTGCATTGAAATGTTGTTTGCACGGTTCCGCATAAAATCCAGCCCAAACGTGTTTGCTGTGCGACTGGTTGTGATTTGTTGTGCCTGATGATACCTTCTTGGATTATGTTTGAGTATATCTCAGCCCCGAGTAAAATGTCTACAGGACGACTCTCATGAAAATCTGGATCTGCCAATGGGATATCTTTTATAAATATCCATGATTTTGGTTTTGTGAATGATTTGTTAGGCAAATTATTGATTAAATTGCGCATAATAAAAACATCGGTGTCAAATGTATAATCACCGTGAATGGCACTGCACGTGATTCGTATGACACCTTTGCAATTATTTTCTTTCGCCCCGACACCGAATATGACACCTTTGCAGCGGCCACGCGGTAATCGTAGTTTTTGTGCTGCTTTTTCCGTTATCAGGGATGTTTGTGAACCCTGATCAAGAAGTGCTCTTAAAGTTATCAGGGACCCATCATATGCTTGCACTTTGATTAATGCTGTGGTAAGCAGAGTTTCTGTTACATCTTCTTGAGACACGTGGTTACTGCTGTCGCTTGTTGTTTTCTTACTATCAGCGGCAGCTGTCGTTTGTTGCACTGAGTTGCTGTTTGATTTCTGTCCACCCCATTTGCCGTAAGCGTCGTGAAGCAGTGTATTATGATCTGAGTTACAGACGCGGCATGTTTTTCTTGACGCACATTCCTTGCCATTCGTATGTACATTTAGGCAGTTTTTGCATAAATTGTATTTCGCAACTGCTTTCCGTTTTGCGTCAGGTTGTAATTCGAGGAATGTTTTGCACGAAAACAACTTATGCTCTTGATTGCAATGTGGACAGTTTGTTGCGCTTTCGTTGTCTTTTGTCAATGAGTTTGATTTATACTTATTGTTTTTGTTCTGATTAGCGCTGAATGCTTTATACGAATGAAATTTCTTGTTATTCTGTGCAGGCTCTGACTGAGATGGTTTTGCTGCTTCTGGCTTACGACGAGATGATTCCCATGATGTAAATTTTCCTTCTAGAAAATTGAGAAAGTCTGCTATGTTGGGTAGCTCACGCGGCTCCACCAGTGACTCTAAGTAGTCGTTATGAGTCACCGTATCCAACTTTTGTGAAAGCAAATGAACCAATATTGGGTCCCACGATGACGTGTCTACACCAAGGTTCTTGATTGCATTGATGCATTCTTTCGTCGTGTCGTGGAGTTTTTTGACTGATGCTGCTGATAAATGTTGAGTGATAGGAACACCGAGCAATGAGTTGAGATGTGACGTGAAGATCAATTTTCTGTTGTTGTATCTGCGGTTAAGGATCTCCCATGCAGTCTCATAATTTTCCGAGCTGATTGATAGATGCTGAATAAGTTTCTCGGCTTCGCCTTTCACTTTGCTTTTGAGAAACTGCATCCTCTGTGCGTTAGAAAGAGACGGACTAGAATGGATGGTCTCAACAAATAAATCTTTGAATGCTGTCCAGTGCTCGTAGCTACCACTAAACGCTGGAATTTCGATCTTCGGCGTCGACCTTTCTCGGTGAGTAACTGACCACATTTTGGAGTTGATGGTTGCTTTCATTTGGTTGTAAACGAGTTCGCACGTATTGTAAGACATCTCATATTGTATGCCGGCTTCATTGGGTAAACTGTCAAGGTCCCAATAAAGTGAATCAACTGCTTTCCACCTTGACTCTAACACCTTTAAGGCGTCTTCAAACTGCCAATTTTCTTTGAGGAGGTCCACATTGATGTTTGATGCGGTTCTTTGGAACGCTTTGATATTGCTCCTTTGTTTGCGTAACATGTCGTCTATTTTGCTGTCATTCGCAATCTCAGCTATTTCAGGCACCTTTATTGAAATGTGTGATTGGTTACCTAGTCCAGCTCCACCTGCACCTTGCTCTTGAAGGAGTTTTGGCTCCGATGACTGCGAGGGTGACGGTGCCTGCTCGAAAGTAAAGGTTGACGGCTTTAATACGGGTGATGCTGGTTTTTGTTCTTGAGTTAAATACTTGACAAAAAGTTCCCTAGTGCTTCTGTAAAATTGTCTTGTCTGTTCATGGGAATCCTGCACAAAGTATTGATGAGAAGGATCTTCGCGTTCGCGAATCTTCTCGTGGTTATTTTGAAATTCTGCCCAATACTTGTCGAGAAGGTCTATTTTCTTCTGCACACTGTCGGGAGTCTTACGGCTTCCTCCGTCTTTTTTGAAATTGATCAGAAGTTTATGCATAGCCTCCATGACTTGATATTGAGTTTGAATAACTCCCTCCATGATGGAAAAATGTGATAAGTACCTTGAGTCACCAAATCTGTTTCTGACGATACTGCTGATGTGCTTCGGTGTCTCTTGTCTTTGCTGATGCTGGTGCAATGATCTCCGCGGCCCGTATCCTCTGTCCAGGTGATGCTTCCTTTATTGAGCTAGTCAGATGCTGCTTCTGGTCTGCCAGTCCAACTGAATCGCCACCGCACAAGAGAACTCGGACTACTTACAATCTTGAGGCTCGAAGGACCAAAAAGATGTATGCGCTGCTGAATGGGTCGCACACACCTTGTATGTTAGCTTGAATGATAAGTCACGGATAGTCAAAGATGATGGTTTATTGAGTATATTTAACTACGACGTAACTAATGTTATATGAATGTGTGAATGAGTACAGCTGACTATGAACGCTGATCGTGTACTGTCGCATTACACTATAATTTGTGCAAGGCAACGGAAAAGTGCTGATCTATGCAATGCGCGCGTGCCATGTACGATAGGTGACTCGTACAAAAGTCATTTTTACTTTTTCATTTACCATGAAAATTATAATCTTTGAATTCGGAAAATGAATATATTTTTACAATAATCTCAAATAATAGGCATTAAATAAAGTGGTTAAATTTGTAGCCATCTTCACGAATTTGTAGTTAAAGGAGGTAGGTAGGTACAGTCACGTCTATAAGTATGTATACACTTGGCTTTATTCAAAGGCGATTTTCTCCTTTATTTTTGAATGAAATTTTATGTTACTACGAACATAGTATTTTCAAACCCATATTTTTATGTAAAGTGTCGTATTTCAACGTTGCATTCGTTATTTCACGAAAAAATCGCAATTGAAAATTGCCAAGTGTTGACATATTGGTGCTCGTGACTGTACACGTACAAATAACTACGAGCAGCAGGACAGCGGCGGAGCGTGCGCGGGCGCGGCCGGTGTTACGTACGGCGTAGCCACGTGTCCGAACGGGTTACCGCTACCCCGGAACATAAAGGGCTAAGGAAGGAACACGGGTGGGTTTTAGCCAGTAAGAGTCTGACACTCCTTTCCGCTCCACCCAGAGCGGGAGGGGTCACTTGACATTTCCCGACCACAAAAAAAAGCCACGTATGGCGCACCTTTAGTACATAGTACTATTAAGTATTCTGTGCCTTTAGCAGCGATAAATTTTGTCAGTGTGTGCGTGCGACGACGCATTCGTACAAGCGCGCTCACGTACAAACCGTGTTCGGTGCGTATCAAATCAAATCAAATTATTTATTTGCTAGAATGCAGGTAAGTATACAAATAAGGTCGTGAAGAATTGAAGTTGAGCCATACATTCTGCCCAAGATTCAATAGGTAACTAATAAAAATAAGAACATTTTAAACACAATTATCAGATAAAAATAATAATAACCGTTCAATACAATTAATAATACATAATAGTCAAAATACACTTAAAATGTCAAAATGCAACTAAAATGTCAAAGTACAATTTAAATGTCAAAATACAATTCAATGTTAAAATATTATTCAAATGTTAAAATACTATTAAAATGTCAAAATACTATTAAAATGTCAAAATACTATTAAAATGTCAAAATACTATTAAAATGTCAAAATACTATTAAAATGTCTAACAAAATACACTAAAAAAGGCATTTTAGACGTAATCTTTAAAATATTCAAAATTCAATTTATTTTTAAAGAAAAAAAAAAAGAAAAAGAAATTCAAGGTCTATAATCTAATAATCGGTCATCTAGAAAATCATTAATGGAGTAATAACATTTTTCCACTAGGAAAGCCTTAAGTTTGTGTTTAAAATATTGAAATGTGTTATTTTTTAAATATTCCGGTAATTTATTCAATATGATTGGTCCCATACAAATGACACTTTTTTTTAATAGTGCAGTTTTATAGCCACCGACATTTAAAAGGTTTTATATTGGCTTCTCACGGGGCCTTTTCTGGTGTCCAAGACCTTAGTAAATAACTTCGCATTTGTTTTTACAAATATTGCCATTTCCATAATAAATAATGACGGAAAGGAAAGAACTTTTAGAGACTTAAGCAAAGGTTTGCAACTATCTGTGGGTTTAAGACCGCACATCGCTCTTATACAGCAGTATGTATGAAGATACCATAGATTTATATGAATTTACATGTCTATGGAATATACCCTACGTATTTGTATTTACTCTGGCGTGGCGCCCTCCGTCTGCGCCTGAATCACTCGTGTTACAAAGGTACTAAATCCGTCGACCAGATGCACATACAAAGTATCCGCTGCTAAAAGCGTTATTCATGCGGCGACGCTAAAAACTGTGACGCCCCCGCACTAACTACCTTCCGATTCCGACGACCGCTCACGGTACGTCACTACTGGAGCCGCATACACACTCGTGCAGCGCTGCAATGTTCCGGTACTATACACTTTCTGTTTCGTGGCTCCGGAGCGAGTGGCGCGCCACTCACACGGTAAGTCGCCACTCTAACGTTCCACAGTCATCCAGTGTTGAAATATGCGCTCATTATGTAAAGCTAATCGTTGTTTAGTGATCGTGTGACACATTAGCGCGGCCGGCCCGGGGCCGGGGCACGCCGGCTGCCGCTCCTCGTTAAATTACTTTAATATTCTGTTTACGAGCCCGGCCCGGGGCACGTCACGGGCACGCACGGCCCGGCCGGGCCGCGCGCGCCCTCGCCGGTTCTTAGTTGTTCAGTCACTGAGCACATGAATGTCTGTCGACACTCTTGATGGTTTCGAGACGGTCGAGTCTGTAATGGTTTGCGATGGGTTAAACAGGGCATGGTGATATTTGAAATATATTGTAAAACGATGCAGTCGCATGAGTGGCATGCAGCAGGTGTTTGTGAAGTGTTTCCAAGCCCGCCGAGCCCGCCGTACAACCGATCCTATACAAACACGCGGCCAACAGACTGTCAACACGTACCTCGTTTAAGTTTTCAATCGGTTGCGAACAGCCACATGCCGGCCGGGACGCCGCTCACCCCGCGCTCGTATATTTCCACGAGGGTATTATCACTCGCCAAAGTATAAGTGTCGCGGAGTTCGAACGTGACCGTATTTAATTATCTCACAGGTCACGAGCAGGCGAATGCTTTAAAAGCTCTTCAGGCGGAGAGCCACTGCATAAAAAAATACTAATAACATATTTTCTTTCTTTCTTTCTATAATAAAAAGAGGTAAAAATGTTTTGTTTGTACGTATGGGGTAATCTTCAGAACTACCGATCCGATTCCGAAAATTCTTTCACCAATAGGATAGTGTCGTAGGACCCATGGGGTATATTATTATGTTGTAACAAGAAATTTATTTTTAGGGCAATGCTTTGATGTCACATTCAGTGTAGATAAGCACAGTGTGAGCGGTGTCAGGTCAATGCTTTGATGTCACATTCAGTGTAGATAAGCACAGTGTGAGCGGTGTCAGGTCAATGCTTTGATGTCACATTCAGTGTAGATAAGCACAGTGTGAGCGGTGTCAGGTCAATGCTTTGATGTCACATTCAGTGTAGATAAGCACAGTGTGAGCGGTGTCAGGTCAAATTATACACAGTCTTCTATTTCCTGAAATGCTTTAATCAGTAGGCTATAACTTTTCTTACAATAATGTTTACATGCGTTAGGCCTAAAGTTCCCCTTGCAAAATCGACGCCTCCGACTACTCGTATGTCAAAATCAATAACTTCTTTTTATTCTACCTTCAATTACATATTATTATATTTTTTTTTAAAGTAACAATAGGCCATCTTGTGACACGCTGAACGTTCACTCCAGGGTTCCATTACCGCTCAAGTACCCACCACCTTCTGGCAATTGTAGCTTACATCCTGCTCCGTGTCGGGTGACCTACGCATACCCGCGTTACCACAAACTGAGTACGGAGTGTACTGTGCCACTATCCAGGGGCGTAAAATTATAGTCATTCATAACCGTGGCGCACTCCCGACAAGGACTCAGTTAAGGACAATATTGACAATGTATGTGGTCTTATTGTTTATCCACCACATAAATCTCTAACGCCGCCACTCCCCACAGTATCCACTGTATCCACAACGCCCACACTGCTGCCAGCCAGCCAGCCCCAGTAGCTAGACGATAGCATCGAGGGCACTCTACTATTCACTGAGTGCGACCGCGGCTCGCCACAAAGTTATTTAAGTTAGCTCAAGTTAATAATAAAATAGTTGAGGAGCACGACCGCATTAACTTTTTAATTGGAAACTTTCATTACACAAATACGGCTGCGCCGCCAGTGGCGACATGGGCGACACCGCTGCTCCGCTGCAGCGCTGCGCCGCGCGCCGCGTGTCGCGCTCCAGCGACTCCGAGCGCTGCGAGCGAGGCGCGCTGTTCTTCCATTGTGCCCGCACTAACTAGCTCTAATCGCTTTAGTGTTCACGTTTATTCATCCGGTTACTGACAACGCTTCGATCTGAACGGAGCACACCATAACACACAATAGCTTGCAAACTATGAACATTTCGCAACACTAAAGCAGTTTTATTTGTGCGCCTGTAACACTGATGAACGTGTGTATGTGTATAAGGCGGCTGCTGCGCCTACAATAACTTGGCCCAATATTTGTGCGCCTGTAACACTGATGAACGTGTGTATGTGTATAAGGCGGCCGCTGCGCCTACAATAACTTGGCCCAATATTTGTGCGCCTATAACACTGATGAACGTGTGTATGTGTATAAGGCGGCTGCTGCGCCTACAATAACTTGGCACAATATTTGTGCGCCTGTAACACTGATGAACGTGTGTATGTGTATAAGGCGGCTGCTGCGCATACAATAACATGGCACAATATTTGTGCGCCTGTAACACTGATGAACGTGTGTATGTGTATGAGGCGGCTGCTGCGCCTACAATAACTTGGCCCAATATTTGTGCGCCTGTAACACTGATGAACGTGTGTATGTGTATGAGGCGGCCGCTGCGCCTACAATAACTTGGCCCAATATTTGTGCGCCTGTAACACTGATGAACGTGTGTATGTGTATGAGGCGGCCGCTGCGCCTACAATAACTTGGCCCAATATTTGTGCGCCTGTAACACTGATGAACGTGTGTATGTGTATGAGGCGATCGGTGCGCCTACAATAACTTGGCCCAATATTTGTGCTCCTGTAACACTGATGAACGTGTGTACGTGTATAAGGCGGCTGCTGCGCCTACAATAACTTGGCCCAATATTTAGATTGCGCAATTTAATTAATTGAACTAAAACGATCAATTATTTATAACCGATTTAAAAAAAAGAAGCAGGTTATGCATTGGCCTAGTTTTTTTTTCATGTTTTTACACCGATTTCTCCGTGATTATTTTTCTTTTTGTAGAGAAGTCCATATATATATGACGGAGAAGGTATGTTCTCATTATTATCAGCCATATTTTATTTACTGTGGGCGAACTATTGGTATAGTGTTGGTTATTGCGCAATAGAAAAACGGTTTGCAGTTCAAATCAGATTATAATTTCACGTAAAATATAATCACACTAGCAAATCACACATTATAGGTACACGATACAACCAGATACGGAACGCGGGACAGTTTCTGAGCACATGTTGTTCGTGTGATGTCCAATCTCCAAGCAATACCTAAGCAATTTTGAGTCGGCGCCAAACAAGCAAATTAATATCGTTGCACTTGCAACGATATTAATATAATATATTAATTTGTTTGTTTGGAATATTGTTTGTTTGGAATAATAATGTTCATCGCTGGAGATTTCACGATGCATTGTTAATTTGATTTGGTTATTTCTTTAAATTTAAGGTAATTTAGTGATCTTTGTTCATTGATTGTTTGGCGCCGACTCAAAATTACTTAGTTATACTTGCATTTGTTTAAGAACTTGTTTATTGAGGTTAAATAAAAAAGGTTTATTATTTTTTGCTTTTCAGTTTTTTCGGAGGATTAATTTTTTTTTGTCAAATAGTTTTTATTTTATATTTTTTGAGGTCATAATTTACTAATTACTACATGCTTCATTTTTGATTACTTTTAAAATAGCTACCTACCTTACTTTATCATACTTTAACTAATTTGTTGTATAATAAAATACTTAAAAAAAACAGTCTTTTTATTATATACCAACATAGATAGGCCTTTTCTTAATTAATTGTAGTACACAGCTCAGCATTGAAATCTGTGAATGAACAACAAATCACCCCTATTTTCCCACCCTTAGGGTATTTATTTTTTTTCCAAATTTACATGGGACCAACTTCGAGGTATGCCCATCCAACAAAAAAAAGAATCATCAAAATCGGACTACGCTGTAAAAAAATATGCGTGGTCATACATTACAATCAGTGAGTGAACAATCAATCATCCCATGTTTTCCTACCCTTAGGGTTGGAATTTTTTTTCCAAAGGAGAAAGAGTAAGACCGTACCCAGAGACAAGGTTAATTGTAGCATTGTGAACTATGTCGGTATTTGTTGACCTCATAGAGTAGTTTAATTAATCCTAAGACAGCATGTCTGAATTCACTTGGAGAAAAAAGATATTTAAGGAATTTAAATTGTTTTTGAGAAGACCGTATCCAGAGGCAAAGTTAATTGTAGCAATATGAACTATGTCGGTATTTGTTGACCTCATGGAGTAGTTTAATTAACCCTAAGACAGCATGTTTGAATTCACTAGGAGAAAAAGATATTTAAGGAAGTTAAATTGTTTTATTAAATAGAATAAAATAAAAGAATAGAACGTTATTTATTCTCATTAATTATTATTTTAACTCCTTTATTTCATTATACATGTTTATACAAATTATATTTTTAAATATTAGAACATAAAAACATTTAAAAATATAAAAAAGTTGTAGCCCACCGGTATCGGGAACAAGTCCAAGCTATCGGCAATCAGGGCTCCAGAGAGAAGAACCTCCTAATAATGTGGGTCGTGTCGAGAAGTTCCGCTTTCTGAATCAAGTCCTTGATCCAGCTGCCCAACGAGAGCCTCCTCAGGTGCTAGTCGACGTTTTTGGCTATTAAGCCATAGGCTGTCTCGACTGTCGGCACAATGATCGCTGAGTCCACATTGCACGTTTAACAACCTCGTTGTAATATGTTTATCTTTCCCGGCACACACGAGGGTCGCAATCATGCAGTGGCGTGCACAGAGATTCAGACAGGGTATGCACAAAAAAAACTACATCAATCAACCGTTTGAAAATGATTCTATTTAAACATAGGTACTTCACCAGCAGGTCTCACAGGTATAATTTTCCATTTTTACAATAATCTTACTAAATAAAAAAACGAGTGTGCTTATGACCACACGACTGAAGTGAAACTTCAAACGTATTTGGCTATGAGAGGAAGAGAGAAAGAAAATGTGCGCGCGCACTGCTTTCTCTTGCTTATATCCCCCACTCAACTCCCGTTCACCTCGCCCGATCACACTTTTCGTAACGCGTTCGCCAGTTTACTCCCCAAGTCAAGCGCGCGTAAAGAAGTTTCACATCAAAAATACTTGCATACGAAATTGTTCCGTAGACTCTTACTGATAAGGAGCATAATCGCATTTGCGAAAACTAACGCGGTTGAGTACCTACGTATTTGAGCGAGTAGCCGTATATGATACTTTATAGTCTTACAAGTATTTTGAGTCGGTACCTGGTGTGCGTACTTGGAAGCAAATGCCTGGTGTAAAAACCCGGTCGCATAAATACGTACCTTCCCTACTCGCCCGATCACACGTTTTCGTAACGCGTTCGCCAGTTTACTCCCCAAGTCAAGCGCGCCTAAAGAAGTTTCACTTCAAAAAAACTTTAAACGTATTTGGCTATGAGAGAAAGAGAGAAAGAAAATGTGCGCGCGCACTGGAAGCAGGTGTGTAAAAACCCGGTCGCATAAATACGTACCTTCCCTACTCGCCCGATCACACGTTTTCGTAACGCATTCGCCAGTTTACTCCCCAAGTCAAGCGCGCCTAAAGAAGTTTCACTTCAATAATTACTCGACAGTCAATCACTTGCGCCATATCTCACATTAGGACTTGGTTCTACGCATACCTCTATAGGGTACCTACATGCCTCTTCGCAAATTCTCTGACACGTATGATTTTGCGAGTTTTAATTGGTATGTGCCTAAACTAAACAAGATAAGTTCCTCCTCGTTGAGGCTAGGAAATGGTACATCGCTTTCTTCCATCGCTGTGAAACGTACCCTTTGGCGGTTGATATTACAGTCCACAATATATTAGTCACTAAACCTGTTGGAAACGTTAATTCTGTCTTCTATTATTTCGACAATATTGTTAGCGTGTGGATTATTCTACAATGGATCACGCAACGTGTTCAATAAGGCTCCAGCGATTTAGAAAATTAACAGAACTTGATTAAAAATTAATTAAAATTGATTTAGAACTTGTATTGTTTTGTTTTTATTTCTTTTTTGTATCTAATTTTATGCTGCATTATCGGTTGCCAGCAGACATGCGGACTAAGGATTAATTAAACTACTCCATGAGGGCAACAAATACCAACATAGCTCATAATCTCTTCCCGAATAGCAGAATAGCTATTAAAACATGGGAAAAAATTAACTAAAAAAAAAATTAAAGACGGTACGAAGTTCGCCGGGTCAGCTAGTATTGAATAAAAACCAATATAAGTATAGTAATTACAATAATGAATAAAGATAATGAACTTTCCTATTATTTTATTAAAACAATGTAACTTCCTTAAATATCTTTTTTCTCCAAGTGAATTCAGACATGCTGTCTTAGGATTAATTAAACTACTCCATGAGGTCAACAAATTCCGACATAGTTCATAATGCTACAATTAACCTTGTCTTTGGGTAGGTACCGTCTTTTCAAAAGCAATTTAACTTCCTTAAATATCTTTTTTCTCCAAGTGAATTCAGACATGCTGTCTTAGGATTAATTAAACTACTCCTTGAGGTCACCAAATACCGACATAGTTCATAAAGCTACAATTAACCTTGTCTCGGGTACCGTCTTCTCAAAACCAATTTAACTTCCTTAAATATCTTTTTTCTCCAAGTGAATTCAGACATGCTGTCTTAGGATTAATTAAACTACTCCATGAGGGCAACGAATACCGATATAGCTCATAATGCTACAGTCATCTTTTTTTTTTGGGTACGGGGCCCATACAACTTTACCCATTGTTCTTTATATGGGACCAACTTCGGGGTATACCCTTTCCAATAAAAAAAAGTATTATCAAAATCGGACTGCTCTGTAAAAAGTTATGCGTGATCGACTGATCGTACATAAAAAAATATATATATACGCGTCGAATTGAGAACCTCCTCCGTTTTTTCGTCGGTTAAAAACTAATAAAACCAAGGACAGCGACTTCTGAAAGGCTTATTCCCAGGCGCTCCATAATTTTATTCCCGGCGGCTCCAAATTAAAAAAGCAATGGGAACAATAATTGTAGAAGGTATTTTAATATTTTAATAAAATTATGGAGCTCTTGGGAATCAATGTATGAAGTGAAGAACAATAGATTTGGAGCTCCTGGGAATAAGCCTTCTGAAAATAAAACTATTTTTCACTTTATAGTCACTTTTTAGTCGATTATTTTTAACCGACTTGAAAAAAGGAGAAGGTTCTATGGTCATGTGTATAATATATTTTTTTATTATGCATGTTCATAGATATTTTCATCATGTGAACCGATTTTGAAAATTCTTTTTCAACACGCTTGCTCGTAAACTGGCTCTTAATGAACTGCTTTTAGGTACATAATGCAGTGATAATGAGATTTGTAAGTGCACAACATCGATCACTAATAAAAAGAACTAGATACACAATCAGCGGCAAAAAATGTCCTCACCGAATGTGCACCCGATTCAACATTTAGGTGCACACATAATCTAGTACGAGTAGCATTCAAACGCTCCGACGGTAAACGTGCCTCAGTGCTCGTTTAAAAATGCGAAAATCACACATCCAGGACGCTAAAAAAGGATGCGAGTTTCATATTTTAGGTAAGTATTATATAATTGTTATCACTGTATTGTAAATACTGATATTTTGTCAAGATATCATCGTAAAAACATTTTTTTTATTTAAGTAATCATCTCAATTATAAAGACTCTTACTGTTGAGCACAGCACACGAAACAATAATATTCTCAATAACCTGCGTGCTGTGCTGGGGGTGAGTTTACACTCTGTTAGGCGGGGGTTATCGTGTTCTGTCTACAGGATGCGAATTAAACAGACAAAAATGGAATTAACACTTATAATCAGCAACAGAAGTACACATACACATAAATCACAGTTACACAAACAAAGGACTTACGCAGCACTAATTTACATTAAATGACTGAATTTACTAACATACTAACATACACGCGACTCTATAGGGCTCCGCTGACCGAGCGTTACTATTTATCGCGACTTGTTGCTCGCTCGGTGGATTTATCTGACTCACTAATAAATTCTACAGCGGGTATATTTATACACAAGTGGCCACGCCCCCAATTCTTTGCTATGACTAGCGTGCAGGCTGCAACCTGACGAGATTCCGACGACAAGAACAAACTCGTTTTGATGTTTTCTTTGTTACAATTGGTGTTCAGGTTGCAACCGGTCGACATGCCACGAACAAGCATGAACTAAGTCTATATTTCGTAAATATGATGCAATAATTCTCACGATTGCATAGGACGCAGCCTATAGATAAATCAGTACTATCTTACGCTAATGGTAAACGGAGCTAGGGTTATGGTGCTTCTTCTACATTCCACCCCCTGTAAAAGGGTTCAACCGGCTTACATCAATTTCCGTGGGAAGCACAATAACCTTTGCTACCGGTCGACGCAGGACCCTGTTTACTGTTTTAATATCTATAACACGGACGATTCCGTCGTTACCTTGATACACAGATTGCACTACACCTTTTGTCCACGCATTTCGCTCTCTATTGTTATCGACTATCACTACTACATCACCGACACGCACATTGGGTACACTGTTTGTCCATTTCTCGCGACGTTGCAGAGTCGGGAGGTACTCCCGCAGCCAGCGGCGCCAGAACATGTCGGCGAGTGCATTCACCCGCCGCCACTGCCGGCGGGAGTCGATGTCCTCGTGGTTGCTCGACGTAAACGGCGTACTCCCGGACGCAGTGCCCAGGAGCAGATGGTTCGGCGTCAGGACCTCAGGTTGCTCGAGGTCGTCGTATGCATAGCTCAGCGGGCGACTGTTCACTCTTAGTTCTACCTCAGTGAGGAGGGTGTAAAGGACCTCCTCACGAGGGGCCCGCACCTTGAGCGTACTTCGAAGCGCATTTTTAACAGACCTGACCAGGCGTTCCCAGCAGCCGCCCATGTGTGGCGCTGACGGGGGATTGAAATGCCACTCAATGCCTCGGTTGGTCGCCTCGTCTCTTATCTGGTATTGATCGAGAGATTTCAGGGCTGCTCGCAGTTCGGTGTTGGCTCCGACGAAGTTGGTACCCTGGTCTGAGTACAGGTGTGCTGGTTGCCCCCGGCGCGCTTCAGGCGCCTCAGGGCCAATATTGCTGAGTCGGCGCTCAGCTTGGCGGCTAGTTCCAGGTGGACGGCGCGCGTAGCGAGGCAGGTAAATAGGGCTCCCCACCTCTTTTCGCGGCGCCGCCCTACCGCCACTTCCATTGGGCCGAAGTAGTCCACCCCCACTCGCACAAAGGCTCTTCGTGTAGTCTCTACCCTGGCGAGTGAAAGATCACCCATCTTTGGTGGTATGGGCTTAGCTCTAGCGATGCGACAGAGTTGGCAGTTTGCGACCACGGTCTTTACTGATGTTCGTATTTTTGTAATCCAGTACTTCTCTCGTAGGTTGTTGACTACGGTCTCGTGGTTCGCATGCAAAGCCATCACGTGGTAATGTGCGATTAGGTTTCTTACTAGAGGGTGACGTCCGTCTAAAATAATCGGGTGCCTTTCTCCGAATGTGAGTTCCTCACAGGCAGTCAGACGTCTCCGTACTCGCAGCAGCCCATCGTCGGTGATCATTGGGTCCAATGACCTTATATGACTGTCGTCCGGTACAGGCAACCCTTTTAGGATGGCGGCCCGTTCCCGGTGGAAGCTGTCGTCTTGGCATAACCTCATCAGGTGGAGGTGTGCCTCTTCCAGGTCGTGTGGACGCAGCTCCGGTGTCGCTCTACGCTTGCGACATAGCTTGATGAAGATCAGCGCGCGCACCATAGTGCGCTGCACGCGTTTCCAGGTTGAGTACCGCTCGTACACCAGGAGTGGCCCTGCAGGGGCGACGGCTGTGTGGACCCGTTGGATGCGCTCAAGGTCAGCCTCTGCCGCCTCAGGCTCGTGACACGCTGGTCACCGCTCCTGTGGATCACACAAAAACGAGGGGCCTGACAACCACGCTGCATGGTCATCAGGCCAAGACAATCTGGTCGCCTTGTCAGCTGGGTTGTCCTCCGTGGGGACCCAGCGCCAGTTGCCTCTGGTTGACAGCCTATCTATCTCTGCTAATCTATGTGAGACGAACTTTTGAGTGCATCAGAATTTATCCACTTTAACGCGGTCTCACTATCGGTCCAATAATACTTTTCCCTAAGTGGTAACCCTAGCTCTTTTTCGGCAGTGTCTGCCAATCGGCAGGCCAGCACTGCAGCTTGAAGTTCCAGTCTTGGTACAGAAATGACCTTTTGAGGCGCTACTCGCGCTTTACCTAGCAGCATGACAGCCTCCCTTTCCCCTTTGGAATTATAACCTACTAGGTAAGCGACCGCGGCGTAAGCTAGCTCGCTAGCGTCCCCGAACACGTGTAACTCTAAGTTTTCGAGGTTCAATCCATACCACCGCGGTATCCTAATTTCGGTCAATCGATTCAAATTGCTAAGCCAAGTAAACCATATTTTGGACTCTTTTTCATGTAGGAGTTCATCCCACTGGATCCCTGATTTCCATATCCTCTGCATCAATATACGAGACTGGATGACACAGGGATAAAGGAACCCTAGCGGATCATAAATCGACATTATTGCACTCAAGAATTGTCGTTTAGTAGGTACTAGGTTGCCGTTTATTATCTCTGTTGGCAAACGTTTAAATGACAGGTCAAAACCTAGCTCGTCCTGTTTAGGTGACCATATTAAACCTAGGGTTCTTTCTACCATACCTATTCCCTTTTCGAGGGGAACCTTATCGGGCATGTCTACCTTAAGCTTTTCCCTAAGTTCTGACGAGTTAGTGACCCACCCCCGTATTACAAATCCTCCGGAGGCGTGTATCTTGGTCACTTGCTCGATTAGACTGTTGGCCTGCTCGACGGACCATGCACTATCTTAGTAATCGTCCATGTAATGCTTGTCCCTTATGGCCGCAACGGCTTCAGGGTAGACATCCACCCACTCACTGGCATTTTTGTTGAGTATATAAATTGCCGTGGTAGGTGAAGAGGCGGCGCCAAATATCATCGAAGTCATAGGCTCTCTACTATCATCCGCGCCTCTCCATAAAAACAACTGCGCGCCCTGATCTTGTGCCCTAATCTTAACTCGCAAAAACATATCAGCTATATCACCTGAAAACGCTATGGGGCCTATTCTGAATCTAATCAAAATACCTAGCAATGAATTTAACAGATCAGGTCCGGTCAGTAAGTTATCATTGAAACACGTACCTTGAGACGTAGCAGCTGCGTCGAACACCAGGCGAAGCTTCCCCGGTTTGTTCGGGTTTACAAAACCGAAATGTGGTAGGTACCAAACCGGTGAGCTATCTACCTTGCCTTCTACCTTGCGCGCATAACCTTCATCTAATAACCTATTTAACTGGTTCGCGTACGTCTCAGCGAAACGAGTGTCGTTACGCATCCGTTTCTCGATACCGTATAATCTCTGCCGGGCCTGTTTGTAATTATCAGGCAACAGGATGTTGTCCTGCTTCCACAAAAGACCTACTTCCCATTGTGTCTTATCGGGCGTACGTTGACTTGTACTTTCTAATACTTGTACAGCCCGTTCTACGTCCTTATGTTTGCGAGTTACTTGAGAAATGCCTATCGATTCTAACTCAAATTGTGACTTCACTAAATTATGTAAATCTGGAAGGGAAACTGTCGTGCAATTGACTGCTTCAGTACTACTGGCATTATCAAATGGCCCATGTATGACCCATCCTAGCTTAGTTAATGAGGCAACTGGCTTACCAGATCGTCCACGGCGGATGTCCTCAGTGACGAGCAGCTCCCAGTTGTCCTGCCCGACTAGCAGCAGCGGCTTGGCATTCCCTCATCTCTGTGCAACCCAAGTCGCGAAGGTTGTCACTGATCACTTAAGAGGTCACTGTTTGTGTAGGCAAGTTCAAGTTCACTATCGTCCTGCACTTGACATTATGGTACTGTCCATTTGGGCCTTTCACCCGCACTTGCACTACCCGCGAGGTAAGGTCCGACACACCATGACCACCCGCGGTCTTTAACATTAATGGCACACGTGGGCCCGTTAGGTTTGTCGCGAGCGAGCTGTCTATTAACGATACGGTTGCCCCGTCGTCTAACAACGCATAGCACTGATCGTTATTGCTGCCTTTATTACACACTGTCACTGGCACTATCTTCAATAACGCTGTGGCTCGCCACTCTCCTATGTTCGATACACATTCCGATTTCATTTCCTGTTTCGGTTTGTCCTCGTGTAACAGCACGTGATGTCTGTAGTCGCACTTTTTGCACTTTTTCGCGCGACAGAACCTTTTCGTGTGTTTTGCTCTTAAACAATTAAAACACACTTTTCGTTGTTTGATCAGTTCCCAGCGTTCTTGTACATTCAGCTTTTTGAACTGGTCGCAATCTTCTATGACGTGCTTTCCGTGGCACATCACGCATTCCTTCTGTGTGATAGCTTCGTCGCTCTGTGTATTCACACGATGTGTCATCTGCGGCTTATTGGTGACTGGGCGTGCAGCGTTTGTAGGTCGAGTCCGTCCGCCGGTCTGCTGCTGCTTCGCAGGGGGCTTAGAATGTTCTGTTTCATACACAATCGGCTGTAGGTAATATGAAGTAGAGCGCGTCACGTGTATGAGAAACTGTGACAGTATTTCCAAACTGGGTGAGATTCTCAAGGACAACTCACAGGGGGTGGCCCCTGTGAGTTGTCCAGGCCCATCGCGAAGTCACCGTACTGCGCACGTTGAACTGGTGTCAGCTTGTTCAGCAGTTCGCTTACTATTTGAGGGTTATTCAGATACCCATCTGCCTTGACATTCTTCAGCAGCGACACGCAGTTCCTTACAGTCGATGAGAATTTCCTTAATTCCTGGTCACTTTCAGACACTTTAGGTAAATCTCTCACCTTCTTTAGAGCATATTGAAGTACGACGGTCGGATGGCCGTACTCTTCTTCCAATGCGCGCATTATTTCAGTGGGGTCTCTCGAAGACCGCAACAAATCCTCCACTGAAATCTTTGCCTCCCCATGTAAAGAAGACTTCAAACGTGCTATATTCTCATGTGCTCTAAAGTTATACAAATCAGTAGTGTCCCAGTACATATTCCTGTAAGATATCCAGTCAGCTGGGTCACCGTTAAAGTGTGGTAGTTCGTAAGCCTGTCTAGGTACCGGGTGCGGGCGTGCCATGTTCGTGATCGCCTCCGCCAGCTTGTCGATCTTCCTGTCTATATCATTCGACGATAGTCGCCGCCTTTCTATCACGTCCACTCCGCTATTTCCGTGCCGATGTGCGACCGACTCGAGTGTCGATACTTGAGGTCCGCTTGCGACCGGAGTGGTAAAGGTGGGATAATTGTCAGGTAGACTGAATCTGACAGCTTCGGTATGAGCTAGCGTCTGCATAGGCTCCGCATTGCACACTGGGGTTCTATGCGGACACGACACATTATTCTCGCTTAACATAGCCGGCACACGGTACATATCAGATTCAAGATTCACTTTACTTACATTTCGGTCTTGAATCCTAGATGCTTCATACGGCGCGGCGACTTCAAGTGGCGCCTGCGACACCGTCCGCGCGCGCGACGCAGCTGACGTAAATAGTGCCGTGTCTGACTGCGACGCTTGGGGCGTTGTCTTTATCCATTCTTCAACGCGGTGCGCGGTATCCACATCTAAATTTGAGTCATCACTTTCTGCATTCGCCTCAATCTCTGCTATTTCTACCTCCATTCTTTCCTTCACCAGACTCTCCCTGATGTGCACCAGATCGCGCTCAGCTTCGTATTCGGCCCTTTTCCTTAAGAATTCGACGCCTTTGCGACTATTCTTGGACGAAACTCTGCTGCTACGCGTCGATCTTGCGACTGTCTGTCTTGATACTCCCACTGCCGGCTTTTCACTGTAGTCGATTACTCGACCACCGGTCAGTGTTATATTGGGGGCAGCCACGGATGTTACAGTAGGTGCTACTGATGGTGAGCCCGGTGCTAATTCGGACAGTAAGCGCGAGTCTGAGACGATGGTGGCATCCCTGCGCCGCGCGTCTGATTCTTCAGCCATTTTACGTACTTTGCTTCGCGTATTTACGGCACTTCTAACACTCATTTTTGCTGGTTAATTCGCTTATGAACGTAATCCGACTCCGAACGCTAGTTTGTAAGGCTACGCTCGGGCAATCGGTTATCCTACTCGCAAGGATCTATGTTGAACACAATCCGACTCCGAACGCTAGTTTGTAAGGCTACGCTCGGGCAATCGGTTATCCTACTCGCAAGGATCTATGTTGAACACAATCCGACTCCGAACGCTAGTTTGTAAGGCTACGCTCGGGCAATCGGTTATCCTACTCGCAAGGATCTATGTTGAACACAATCCGACTCCGAACGCTAGTTTGTAAGGCTACGCTCGGGCAATCGGTTATCCTACTCGCAAGGATCTATGTTGAACACAATCCGACTCCGAACGCTAGTTTGTAAGGCTACGCTCGGGCAATCGGTTATCCTACTCGCAAGGATCTATGTTGAACACAATCCGACTCCGAACGCTAGTTTGTAAGGCTACGCTCGGGCAATCGGTTATCCAACTCGCACTTGGATCAATGTTGAACACAATCCGACTCCGAAGGACCAATGTTGAGCACAGCACACGAAACAATAATATTCTCAATAACCTGCGTGCTGTGCTGGGGGTGAGTTTACACTCTGTTAGGCGGGGGTTATCGTGTTCTGTCTACAGGATGCGAATTAAACAGACAAAAATCAGCAACAGAAGTACACGTACACATAAATCACAGTTACACAAACAAAGGACTTACGCAGCACTAATTTACATTAAATGACTGAATTTACTAACATACACGCGACTCTATAGGGCTCCGCTGACCGAGCGTTACTATTTATCGCGACTTGTTGCTCGCTCGGTGGATTTTTCTGATTAACTAATAAATTCTACAGCGGGTATATTTATACACAAGTGGCCACGCCCCCAATTCTTTGCTATGACTAGCGTGCAGGCTGCAACCTAACGAGATTCCGACGACAAGAACAAACTCGTTTTGATGTTTTCTTTGTTACAATTGGTGTTCAGGTTGCAACCGGTCGACATGCCACGAACAAGCATGAACTAAGTCTATATTTCGTAAATATGATGCAATAATTCTCATGATTGCATAGGACGCAGCCTATAGATAAATCAGTACTATGTTACGCTAATGGTAAACGGAGCTAGGGTTATAGTGCTTCTTCTACACTTACTGAACGTATTAGTTAATCATATTATCGCATGCCCACTTAAATTGTTCGGGTCGGGTTACGTGCGTTGACTCTGTTCCTATTTGTGGAGACGCTATTTTTTTATATTAAGTTTTTTTTATTATTAAAGTATGATTGTTTTTTTTTCGTTTTATAATAAATAAAAATAAAATTCATTTAATTCAGGCAAGACCCATATTACATAAAATAAAAATATCACCATGCCTACTGCCACAGAATAAAATTTCTCCAAATAAAAAATGCGACTTTTTTAGTAAATATTATAGTAACATTTAATAGATTTAATTTTGAGTAAGTGCATGTAATAAAATTAGAGATGTGAGATTTTATTGGAGTTTACTCCTTATGAATCGATTTTAATATAAGGCCCCCGGTATAGAAATTTTATGAGGAAGGAAATATTGTCGTAGCCCGCGAAATTCAAATTTTCTTGCGTTTTTTGCAATTCGCAGGTCAGTGTAAGATTGTATTGTGTTATTGATTGTATCTCGATCAAAATATGATTCGCGACAATAATAAATATGTGTCGGAGATTGGAAAACGGAACGTCAAATCTTAATCGATTTGGGCGTATTCGGATACGATGGTGGGCAACACTGAGGTTGACAGCTGACAGTTGTCAATGTCATTTGATGCTATTTATAAGCGAACGTGGAGCTGTCAAGGGACACGTTGGTGACAGACACAGCAGAGGAAACAAGTGTAGCCAACCTACGTCCGACTTCGCTGCGTTCCTAATTTCTAATCCATCTAGATCTTAGGCATCCTAGATTATTTTAAGTTCTAAGTTTGTGATCAAGTAAATACAACTGTAAACCAAAGTTTGGCGAGTATTATTTCTAAACTACAACGATGTCTCGACCCTCTAGTGACGAACCCCCGACATATGTACCTATTTACATGAATAATCTAGTGGGGCGGCTAGTGGGGCAAAGTGGAATGGAATAATCCAATTTTAACCATAAAAACCATCAGTACATTAAGATGTACTGATGTTTTTTTTGAAGTGAAAACTTCATTAGCGGCGTTGTACACTTTTTTGTAATGGGTAAAAAATGTTAAACTCGCGTCAGGACACGCGACCGTCAGGACACGTGACCTGATCGAAAATTCGTAAGACGGATGGAGAGTAGACAGCCGGCGCGGCGTAGGAGAGGAAGTATCCCCCTCTCTTTCTACGGCGCGGCGAAAATGTATGCCTGCTGTTTCGTTTAGGCGGCGCAGGGCGCTTGCGAGAATGTTCGTGTGTGTTTATGTTACAGCGTGCAACGCGCATCCATGGATGGTGACAGCTGATGGCTCGACCATCTGTGTAGTGGTCACACTGCTGTGTATTCGTAAAATTCGTGTTTATAAAGTGTTTAAAATATGGAAATTGAACAAAGTGCATCTATTAATGAAAAAAGTGACGAAGAAATAGCGAAAGAAAATGAGTTATATTAATTCAATTAAAAGTTGATTTATTTCAACGTTAATATTCAAGTTTTCACTTCTGCCGGCACTCCCGGAGTGCAACCCGTCTTTTTTTTTTGGAACCACGACATATCGATCGACGGATCACGGGGAATCGATTATTAGGTATTACCTACAATAAAAAAAAAACAAAGAAAATATTCAACAATTCGACTCCACTCACTCCTTGTTCTAGCGACGAGCCTCGGTCGTAAAATGAACAATCTTCTTTTTGGCACATTGTATTTCTGACTTTAAAACATTTTACGTAGCGGCACCGGTCGTAATAGCTTTGTGAAAATAACTTTAATCTGTCAAGCTCCGCTAATGAGACACAATTTTATTGATTTTCTATTGTTTCGTCGCCGATCGGCGACGCGCGCCGCTTGACCGGTTAGACATTGCATTTAAGGTTTAATTTACATTAACGTATATTCATCTCAACAAGAAGTACCTAGGTAAATACAATTGGCGACCGTTTTGAGATAACTTTTGCTTGGAATTGTGTATCTAGTTCTTTATTAGTGATCGATGGTGCACAAACACTTTTACACGTCAATCATGTTTTTAAAACTACATGAGAAGATGATGACGAGCGCAGCAGCCAGATGTGCAGCGTGGGCAGCATGTGCAGCGTGTGCAGCCCCGCAGAGGTAGAGCCGTTATGGGATCTTCAACGCAATGAGAATATTGTGCAATTGTAAGTTTTATGATTTTTAAAACAATACACACATTATGCAATTAAAACATTTTAAGGTATTAGTGTATACCCAGCTTAAAATAATCAAATATTCTAAAACAGAATAACGGTAGCCCGGTATTGTAATAATATGAGGAGTCGATAACACGCGGCCAGCGTGGCCAAGTCTTGGCAGCCTTTATGTTGCAGTGTAACATTTTTATGTTGCAGTGTAACGTTGGTAGTGCAATGAAGATCCGCCAAGTGACGGTGTGCGGCGCTGTCTAGTCTATACAGTATGCTCCAGTTACCTAGTGTGCACACTAGTGCGGTCTGGCGCGGCGGGCGGCGCCGGCGCGCGGCGATGCCGTCCTCTGAGGATACTCCTCCATTGTCATACTAAAGATATTTGTGGTAAATCGCGGCGAGCACACACAGTATCGGTCCTGAGTCAACAGTCCCGCCGCAGCCCACGCCCACACACAGCACACAAGTGAAGTCGGCTACAAAGGGCGCGGGGCGGGCCGCCAGGCGCCAGGTGACCGTGTAGCTCCGCCACTGGTCGCTAAGCCGGCCTCGTGTTGTTGGCGCTGACGTAAAACCGATACGAGCTGACATTTTTCGATTGAATTTTTTGAAGAAGGAAAATTTCAGTTTTTACTTGTTTTATTATTTCAGTTTTGCAAGATAGTTCTCCTCGCGTTAGTGCAGGTAGAGTCGGGGCGGCAGTATGCAGCTTGGCCTCGTGGTCTCGGAGATTATTGCCTGTAAATAGTCCCATAGTATCAAAAAAAAAGTAATTTAAAAAAATAAAATCGACTTTAAAAAGAAATTAACTAAAAATAATAACTTAAAGTTATTTCATAATTTTCGGAAGTCGGTGTCTTGGGGTCTATATTTTAGTTTTAGTTTTTTGCCACCGACTTCCGAAATTAAAGTTATTTCATTTGAGTTCATTTCTTTTTGAAGTCGATTTAATTTTTTACCGACTTCAAAAAAAGTGGGTTATCAATTCGACACGTATGAATGTAATATTATTGGAACTGCAATATACCCGATATTTACCTAGTGTAAATTGAATTTGGAAACAGTAGTACTGACTCCACTGATTCCAAATTCAGTTTATACTAGGTAAATATCGGCCCGGGTCAGCACTGACTTGTCTCGAGTTTGGAGTCGGTTAGGTACCCTGTGTCTCGGGATGTTAGTTTGGCTATTTTAGTTTTAGTTTTTTGCCACTGATTTCCGAAATAAAAGTTATTTCATAATGTTGAGTTAATTTCTTTTTGAAGTCGATTTTTTTTTATTTTTTATTTCATAGATAATTTTTAGTAAGTATAGTTTTAAGTAAAAACTGGAATATTTGTTTGTAATAAGTATGTAATAGTTTTGTTGTATATATTGCACAAGAATTTGACCAAGGGTTTTAAGATGTTTTCCCTTTGACACTACACCCGTAGCTCGTATCAATAAGCCAGGCCGTCACATTTACACGTATTAGTCCATATCATGAAAATTACTGAATCGATTTTGATGAAACTTGCACTGTGACCTAAGTCGAAGTAAATGTAAGTCAATAAAAAAATAGTTACGATTCGATTAATAGTTGCGGAGAAATGCGTGGACAAACATACATACTACTGTTCAGTATACCTACAACGCCATCTAGCAGCGAATGGCGCTGGCATTCTGTTGCGTGAACATCGTGGGTAATCTTCTGGTGCTTCCTGTGGGTGGCAGCACCGTCGCAGCTAACTTCACTCTCCACGAAATATCGCTAACGGCTTTTTTGTCTCTCAAAAACAATTATTGTTTATAAAAAATATACGTTTATATTTGAAGCAAACCCAATAAAATACTTCATTGAAGACATTCTTGCCCTCATCACATAGGGATATAGGGATCGGTCTGAACATATACATACATACATCTGTAAAATTTTGTATATTTGTTTGGAAGCCCTAATAGATTGTCATCTATACTTATAATAAATCTGTAGAAGTGAAAATTCTGTACATTGAAAATATAAAAAAAATAAATGGCAGGGGGTGTTACTAGACCGCCACCGAACCCAAAAATGTGATTAAAAAAATTTTTGTCTGTCTGTCGGTCTGTCTGTCTGTCTGTTTCCTCGTCGAGTGTTCTAAGGACTTCGTCGATGACCAGTGTAAACAGGCGAGGGGACAGAGGGCAACCTTGTTTGACTCCCTTTCCTTTAATAATCCAACTGCTTTGCTGGCCACACCATTTGATGCATGTACGTTCAATCGCTTACCAACAGGATAATCAAGGTATGCATGAAGCATACCTTGATTATCCTGTTGGTAAGCGATTTGTTGGTTCGTTGTAATAAGATATCTCTTAGTGCATTGAGGTCGACGTTGTCAAAGGCCTTTTCTATGTCGAGGAGTACATAAATTCTTTTACCTGCACGCCATTCTTCGTCTAAGACCCTTTTAAGGGTAAAGATATGGTCGTCTGTTGATCTATTGTTTAGAAAAGCCGCTTGGTAGTTGCCTAATTCCGTTATTATCTCATCTAGTTTTTTTAAGTACGTAGGAGGCGTAAATTCTGTAACCCGTATTGCAAACCGATATGCGGCGATATTCATTCACATCTTTAGGGTTATTGTTTTTTGGAATTCGTACCTGTACGGTCTCCAGCCACGTGTCGGGTGCTTCGTTCAGTGACCAAGCTTTGTTCATGTGTTTGATGACGGCTTCTTGTATTATTTGGGGCATTGCTTTGTAGAGCTCGATTACCATGTAACAGTGGCTGAAAAATGATCTTAAAAATTCGAAGAGGGGCTACTAACGCATGTGGGATATCATATGAAAGAGCGCTGTTTGCACATTCTCAAATATTTTTCTTTTTTTTTTAGGCCGCGTAGTTATCGACTTTTGGCGAAAAGTGTAAAAAAATACCGTCCCCCCCTTCCCCTTATCTCCGAAATTTGCATAGAGAAAAGTCTGAAATTATTCTATGTGATAGAAGCTTTTGTAAAGAATACAGCAAAAATAAAACGATGTCTTTAAACAGCACACTTTTTCAGAAATCAACCAAAATTACATTAGCTCCACTATCGGTCAAGAGATGGCGCTGACCTAAAACTGCAATATTCTACACCGTAGTTCTAAAATTCTCTGACGACTATAGGCCTCGCCGATGGAAAATTAAAAACATTTCACAATACGGAACCCTCGGTGTGCGAGTCCGAGTCGCTCTCTCGAAACATTTTAAGGTGATATGTTGAAAAAAATGTAGTTTTTCCATTTCGTGTAACTTGTTAAGTATGTGGAATAGGGATTTAACGTTTTGGTATACGTTTTGACTCTTTGGTCTAGTATCATGTAAAATAAAATGAATACACGATTCAATGATTTTTTTCCTGGATACAAAAAAATTTCAAAGTTATATCTATTTTTTTACTTTTTTCGACATCACGGCGTAACGCTTAAGAGTTATTCAGTGGGACAAAACATAGAGAATTATTATATCAAAGTTTACTCAAAGTATTTTGAAATTTAATTCATACAGTACATATATAGTTAGCAGTCTACACGAGCAGTGGTGGCCCAGTGGTATCGGCCGCGACTTACGAGTTGTAGGTCGTAGGTTCGAACCCAGACAGGCGCTTTACTTTGTGTAAATTATTTCATCACCACTGCTCTCAAAACGGTGAAGGAAAACATCGTGAGGAAACCGGCATGTCCTAGAACCAAAAATTCAAAGACATGTGACATCTACCAACCCGCACTGGGCCCGCGTGGTAGATTACGGCCCACTCCCTCTCACAGAGAGGAGGCCTGTGTCCCAGCAGTGGGAACATTATAGGCTGATGATGATGAGTCTACACATACAAATACGTACAAGAAACTCTAACTATTATTAATAATAAAAACTACGCCATAGGTATGCTGCTCGATATGACCAAGGCCTATGATAAGATGCAATTTAAAATACTATTAGATAAGTTCCATGGGATAGGAATACGGGGAAAAGCTCATGAATGGTTTGCATCATACCTACAGGCTACAGGATAGGGTACAGTCCGCTTCAAAGAAAAGGAACCCCTTTTGGTAATGACATTAAACCCATTTAAGTTTTTTGTAACGTATTGTATATGGCGTGTTGGTCTAGTGGTTAAGACAGCGGCTTAACAATTCGATGGTCTCGAGTTCAAATCCTCGGACGAGAAGTTCTTTTTTTGTTTTTTTTTTGTTTCTTTTATAGGTTATTATGTGATTTTTGTTAATTATTATTTAAGAAATCAAATGTTGAAGTAGGTATGAGGTTTGTAAGAAAATCTAGGCATGTTGCATAAACAATATTCATTTATTTCTCTAATTACATTTCTAGGACTTCATGGAATCCACTTCACGGTTGAATATACAGTTTTCTATGTGTGTTAAATTGGGGTTATTTACTTAGAATATTAACTAAACACAAAATAGATACCCTGGGTGAGGTTTAGAATGTTTAACATTAGATAACGGTTCATTTATAGATTTTTCTAGAAACAACTACAATAATATTTATTCATTTAAAGTTGTGAAAACATTAATTTTTTATACTTTGTATGATCTTATCGGAAAAAAAGATTAAAAAATTAAATGTTGTCATTTGTGCCTGTGAATTACAGAGGAAGAACCAACATGCTAAACTATAAAAGTATAGCAATATACATCTTTCTCTTTTATCACATTTTCTGATAACCCTTTTAACACAACATTAGAAATTATAAAAATATGTGAGGTCAGATGGTGCATCACACATTACAAGACTACTTGTAAACAAAAGCATCTGGATTGATAATAATAAAGGTTGTTTATTTTTGATTAACTACGAATTAATGATTCCACAAATATTGGGAATTATTACCACTTGCTCATACGTTCCAATGTAATTTTATCAGATCAGTTACACAATAAATCTGCCGAGTAAATTGCTTATTAATAACGGAGAGGATGGCCGTCACTGTCTATCACTTCTTGAAGTCACACTTGAACGCGTAGTTTTGAAGGGTGTCACTGAGTGAACTTCCACAATATTACGGTGTCGCCCCGATTCATTAGTGTAAACAATTATTGAGCGAGGGCCTTGGCGATCACATTTCACATCACCAGTTGCATGATACCTTTGTATCCATCTACGAACTGTTTTTCTCTGGAACGAAAATAATAATATTAGGAATACATAAAAAAATCCAACTTGTCAGTAATAATGCAACATGATTGCAACAATAAATACATATATGTGTATAACGTAAATCTTACCGTTATGGCCATATCTCGTTCTTTATGCTTTGTTCCTGTTCCCAGAGAACAACAATTTTAGAGTCCGCGTATCACTGGTCAGTTTCCCTCAGTCGTCAGTTTATTTAATTCTAGCCTTCAAAAAGTTATTAATCGAACAATACTATCGGTTAATATAATCAACTGTTCAAAAACTTAATAAATTGGATAATATTTCGACGAAGATAATTACGCACAAGCGGATCGACACGAAAACGAAACGATTTGAAAAGTAATTATACCCTCAATCACAGTTTAGTAAATAAGGCGAAGAAGTATTCTAAATTCAACCTTAACTCGCAGTTCATACAGCTAGTTAAGTTTCTGAAGTAAAATTACGGTAGGTAGTGCAACAATCGGAATCAGGCACATTCTATTCAACCAAACAAGAAATCTATGCAAATTTCAACCTTATCTTTTAGTAAATTGAGGAGTTCGAATTGCATTTTGTAAAACAAGACGGTAAGGTGTTAGTATTTATAATACGTGGTGGAAGTTGAAATTTAAACCTTAATATCTAGAAGATTAGACCGTTATCAACCTTGTTCGATAAAAGGAGTAAAGCTATTCAAATTTTCGTTAAGATGGCTAACTGATTCAATAGTCTAGTGGTATAAGGCGCGGTCTATGTGATCGGCTGGCGCCTGGTGATGCGGGTTCGTATCCTCAATCGCACGGAAAGTGTCTTTTTGTAAGTTAAGTTATTCTTGGGATACGGTTCGGGCAACAAGCCGAAAAAATACCATATTATAATTATTTAAAAACTTGCAAATAATATTTGAGTGGGATCGGTGGATGCTCGGGCAGAGATGGATGCGCCGCGCCGCGCGGCAGCGGGGGAGGGAGCTGCTTGAGGCCAGAGCCACGTGACGCGCCCGAGCGCGCGCGCTCGAGCCCGCCATCGCTCGAGCGACGAGCGACGGCGGGCTCGAGCGCGCTCGGGCGATAATCTTTAAAGTCTTGGGGGGTTCCTTTTCTCTGAAGCTGTTCGTACAACTAGTACAAACTGAATATTTTGATAACAACAAATGAAATAATTAAGATGAGATCCGACAGTAAAGCAGTTAACGCGATAATTTCCCGATGGAGTGCAATAGGCTGCCTTTTGTTTCTTGTCTATATTTATTTATTGTATAAATGACTTTCCTAAAATTATAAACGGACCGTGTTCTATTTGCTCTCCGCTCACCTCATGCCAGAACGATGACAATATAAACGCCAAATTAAACTCCCTTCTTTCCACACCTGTAAACTGGATGGATAACCATAATTTAGAAATTAACTTCACCAAAACAAAACTAATTACTTTTCATTCCCATCAAAAATCACCAATAAAATTAAATTTCATTTTTATCCGACTTCAAAAAAGGAGGTTCTGTATTCGACCCGTATGTATGTATGCATGTTTGTGTGTCCGCGATTTTCTCAAAAACCGGTCAAGTGCGAGTCGAACTCGCAAACGAAGGGTTCCGTACCACAAGGAAAAGGCACAGTTACAGATTTATTATTAGAAAATAATGGTTCACGGTTTATGCATAAGGTTTATGTTTATGAAATTAAATGTTTTTTTTTTATTTTTATATTTGAGTTGATTGAATGAAAGGTAAATTGCGTTTTACGGTTTATGATGTATTAAAAAAAATACTTACTAGATCTCGTTCAAAACAATTTTCGTTGGAAATTCACATGGTAATGTATATCATATTTTTTTTTTAGGTTTATCATTCTCTTATTTTAGAAGTTACAGGGGGGGGGGGGACACATTTTACCACTTTGGAAGTGTCTCTCGCGCAAAAATTATACTTATTAGAAACCTCAATATCATATGAAAAAAAATTTGGAGTTTCAATTCTAAGTATGGGGAACCCCCAAAATTTATTGTTTTTTTTTTCAATTTTTGTGTGAAAATCTTAATGCGGTTCACAGAATACATCTACTTACCAAGTTTCAACAGTATGTTTCTCTAGTTTCGGAAAAAAGTGGCTGTGACATACGGGCGGACAGACAGACAGACATGACGAATCCAAGGGTTCCGTTTTTTTGACATTTGGCTACGGGACCCTAAAAACGAATGAAGCAATTTTGATAATTCTTTCTTTATTGTGATCTAAATACTTTCAGGAAGGTTTTAGTATATAATACTTACATTAGGTAATTATTCTTATACAGTATGAAGTTATATGCATACATGTACGGCAACTCCGGCATTTCTATGCGAATTTTGATGATTCTTTTAGTCGGTGTCTTCAATGCACTAGTGTTCATTGAATTTGTGCGGGGTAGGTACAACTAAAAAGTAAATAACCTCCTTTTTTAAGTCGGTAAAAAAATAATAACTTTATTAGAAAAAAAACAACCGACTTAAAAAAAACACTAAGTTCAAGTGTAAAGTCAAAAAACGAAAATGCGGAATCAACGACGCCGACTTCCAAAATTAAAGTAATTTATCACTTTGTAGTGCTTTTTTTAAGTCGGTTGCTTTTTTTGTAAAAAAGTTTTTAATAATACCTACTTTTATTTTTTCCAATATTTGTACGCCTTCACGGCAAAACATAGCGCCCATGTTATTAACCAAAGACCTTTATGTAAATACCTATGTTTCACAAATAAATATTCTGATTCTGAATTATTTTCCAAAATATTAATATTAAATCATAAACAAATCAATCACCACAAATAATTGCGGCTTTGTTATTGGATGCCAGTTTCGCATGGACACCTTCCATTATTGACTCAAATACAGAAAAGTTCTGATAATTAGGGGGTCTGTAAACGCACACTACAACATGCTTATCTAGCTCAACACAAGACAGTTCGATGCAATGTTCAATTGATAAATCCACTATGTCATTTCGTTGCTTCGATTTTAAACAATTTTTTATCAAGATTAGAGAACCTTCACGCAGCATAGATTTACGGTTAAAACAACTGCCCACACTATAATTCTCATAATTAATTAACATTTGGAAATCCTTTAACCAATGTTCAGTAAAACAAACAAAATATCAAACTTTGTTTTTTCTAAAAACATTTCAATTTCTATTAATTTGGAAGAAATGCCTTGAATATTTTGTTAAAATAATTTCAAGGCATTCTGCTGATCTCCTTTTTGATATTTAATTATTTTAGAGCAAGAAGATACCTTGTTGATGTTAGGTATTAGAATATTATTACTGGTACCTTCTGTTGTTTTACAAACTAGTTTAAATGATTATCCGGAGTTAATCCTAAGACTTCAATGTCATCACCAAGCAGTGAGCTCATAGTGCGTGAGGGAAATGGAACCTCCTTCGTACAATTTGTATAAATATTTATAGCATTTAAGCTACATTCATTTAGGCGAACCACCTTATTATTAGTATTATTACTAACTGTTGTGGTGTTAATAATAGAAGACTTCGACATAATACTTATGTCTGTGTTTATATAAAAAGCTAATAATGTTTGTATGTCTAAAACTAACAGGCGGATATACAGTACCCCTAGTCAACTTTAAACTTTCTATAAAATTGTTGGTGTCAAAATAGACAAGCTTGTTACTGTATTGACTAACTAAAAAAAAGTAATTAAAAAACCTGACTGCAACCTTGTACTAAAACTAACTGAAAAGCTAAAAACAAGCCCATTTTAAATTAAATAAAAGTTGGAAGCAGGCGGGGCCCATACCATTATTATAGTTTCAAACTCAAATGGGTTGGTGGTGTTTCTTTATTATTTTATTTTATGTCTGTAATTTATATGGTGTACATAATAAAGAGTATTCTATTCTATTCTACAAACGCTAAATTAATTGAACATTTATTCGAGTAAAAGTGATATTATTTCTCACCGGCTCGGGCAGCTGCGACGCGCTGCAGGCGAGGTAAGGTAGGCCTCTTTTCAGGCAGAGTTTAGCGTCTTTGCTTGCGAAGTAATCGAATAAAGTGTCGGCCTTCGTGCCAGTCCGCCAGCGCCGCCACCGCCGCTCCAGCAGCCGGGCCGCGGTTTCACAATAACAGCTTTATTGCTGTTAATGTACTAAGAAAAGATTTCCTAATGATTAGCTCTGCAAAGATATAACTCGAATCTCGTTCGAATATTGATCTCGCTCCACGTATACAACACTTGCATCGCGTGGAGAGAACTGCTGTCCAGGGTCTAACACAAAGCTCGAATATAAAATCAAACTTGTTTAACCCGAAACACTGACATCATAAAGATACCCTATAAACATGCGAACCCCTCTAATGCGGCCGCTCGCGAGCCGGCAGCATCCGCCGCGATGACGCATCGAGAAGCGATCTCTCAGTACAACACGGACATATAGTACCGTGCTCCCGGGGACGCGAGACGCCGTGAGTGGTGAGAACGATTCATTAAACAAGTTGTGTGCCGCGTATGTTATAACTTCATAAGTTGGGGAAAAGCCCGAGCACCCGGCCGCGCGACCCCTCGGCCCACGCTAAGAGCATTACTGAGTTGCCGCGAGTTTTCCGTACGCTGCAGCACGACCCACTCGACCCACACGACCCACACGAGCTCCTCTGAGCTCTCAAACATCACAAAGTTTTCACGCAAACGTTGTGTTCATAACAGTTCATTTCAAATTACATGTAGATAAGAAAATATACGGGAACACATCGGGAGCTTCCGCTGGAAACATAATATTGCGTGAGGGTGCTGAGGGCGAGTGGGACGGCGGAGAGGGGAAAAACTGCGGCCATATTTGTGTGCGATACGGCGCAGCGGGATGGAGCCTACCACTCATGGCACTGTATCTGTCCGGGTGCGGCTCGCAGCCTCACACGCGCCGCTTATTGTACATTGTCGTCAGCGCTCTCCGCATTGTGGTCCGGCTGAGTCGCGTATCGCGCGTCGCACGCACTCCAGCCCGCACAAGCATTGTTACATTTGTCAGCTACACAGTTAACCACGAACAATCTCGCAGCGACTGTAACAACAGACACATCGGCGGCGCGCAGCCGTGCTAGCTGTCCAGCCGGCTCGCACTGACCACCGCGCGTCGACTTCTGCGATGAAGCTACTAGATACTGATATATACCGGATTGTAATATGATACAGATTACAATCCGGTCCGGCGGATCCGGTACGTACTATTTGGCTATCTACCAGATCCGGTAAAAATTAGCCAGTTCCGGTTCGCATCCGGTGAACCGGATAAAAGCGCGGCGAGGATATTGTACAGTCGGTGACCAACATTGTCTGACCGTGACCCACCCAACATTGTCTAACCCACTAATAAATATTACAAAGTAATACATTTATAAACTTAAAAATACTTAGTAGTACAAAGCTCTTGACAGATTGGCTTAAATACTTATATAAAAGCTAGTTTAATTTACATGTTTTTAATTACCTACGGAAGGTGCGTTGGTACTGACATGATAACTTTTGGCGACCTGCCTGAGCTAGGTTAATAAAAACCTGTGTTTCAGGCCATCCCCATACTAAGTGATCAGCTGATTATTTGTCCATGGTTAGTTATTTTTTTCTGGTTTGCGACCACCCTCCCACCGGAGTTCGGCGTCAAGCAGCCTGCTGTGTTTCGTCGATACGTGGGAGTTCCAGTGCCTTAGGCATCTTCTGGGCACGCTCGTTCGATCATAGACCTCATCCAACGCTTTCCATCAGGCGTGATCGAGGTCAAGAGCGGGCCCATTCAGCAATAAAAAAAAAAAAAAATAATAATAATACTATCCTGTTTGTCGTGTGTCATTACTTCCCAGAATTTGATCCTTATTAGGGACACTATCGAATCGTGTAATAATACAGTGTGTGTTTTTTTTTCAAAATCAACAGGTTCGATTACTGGCTAGAAATATTGATTTTTTAAAAATCCAATATTGCAGTTTTAGTTTTCATCAAAATCGAGCCCGCGACTCCATTGAGTACTTTTCGCTATTCCTCATAGTTAAGAATTTGGCCATCCACGCCCACTTGGAAAATTCATCCTGTATATGAGTTTACGTACTCTAGTACATTGCAAATCAATGTTTACGGAAAGGACACGGCCGGAATTTTTAGAGAGCTGTGCCCCAACAAAAAATATTCATGTACACTGACTTAAAGTACGTCATATTAAAGCTTACAGGTATGTCTTTACAATAGTTTAAGTTTTATGATCAGAGAAGAAGCGAGAGATACTATAAATATGATACAAAAAAAGCGCCTAAACATTTTGAATAGCAACGATCAATCTTTCAGAGTTTTATAGACAAAACAATACGAGAAATACAATATTATCAATTCATATAAATGCCGTTTCTTCACTAGCCGACATGACATTTATTCACATCGATATCAGTGAATATCTAATTCTATGAAAATGTATGAAATAATCTAAACGCGTCGTGTCAGCTAATGACGTTAGAGCCAAAAATCAAAATACCAAGTAAAACTTATTAGAAATCATAATATTGATGTATTGGTAATAGTCTCTGGCTAGACCATTCAATCGTAGTAGGCAGGCCGCGATAGCGAAGAGCTTGTCGTCTACAGATATTTCTGGATATTATGACTCATAGCGACTTGGCAAAAAATATACAATTGGATTGGCAATAAAACACTAAAATAGCACTTGAAATGATTACATTGAATGACAAAATTGATCGCAACAATTATGTTGCGATCAATTTTAGTATATTTAAGAAGTAATTTTCATATATTAATAATTAATGTACATTTATGTATTCTGAATTGATTTGAGGGCATTATCGGGCCATGTCAAGATTTGTGTCAATTGTGACACCTAAATATTTCATGTGATCGGCTTGAGCTAGAGTAGGACACGAACAAGCAGCGTCAGCGTCTGTCGAACAGTTATGAGCATAAATGGTAAGGTTAGCAAGTGGTATATTAGTGTTTCACATCCTAAATAGAAGGTACTTGGTTTTATCTGCATTTAATGTTAGTAGATTCATACGAAGCCAATTTGACACAATGTTAAAGCCATTCTGAGCATATTTATAGACCTCCTCTCGGGATTTAGTCGAGAACAATAGGGCTGTGTCATCTGCATATGACATCATGATACCGTCTGCTAATTTCAGGTTGCACAGTTCATTTATGTAAATTAAAAACAACGTTGGTTCCAAAATACTTTCTTGTGGAATGCCGTAGCCGTTGTTTTTAAGTTCTGAACTTTTATACTGACCGAGTTTTACACACTGATGACGATTTCTAAGGTAATCAAAAAAAAGTAGGAGCTGTGTTCCTCTTATCCCAAGTGTTTCAAGCTTGTGCAATACATAGGTAGATAGTGTCGAAAGCCTTGGCAAGATGCAGGAAAATTCCCAAGCAATGCAAGCCATTACCCAGATTTGTAGTAGTACTCGTATAATTTGTCAATTTGTGTACTGATTGGCAGGTTGATCTTTTTGGTCTAAAACCAAATTGACTATCTGAAAGTAATTTGTTGTCCACAAGATATTTTACTAACCTATTATTTATAATTCTATCCAGAATTTTCGAGAGTCCTGTTAAGACCGAAATGGGTCTGTAATTATTAACGCAGTACTTGTCTCCAGATTTGAATACAGGGATGACCAATACTTTTTTAAGTAGGCTAGGAAAAACTCCCCATTAACCTTAACACATATCTTTCAGCTATGTCCGTCGACATAGCTGAAAGATATGTGTAAAGGTTGAGCAAGTAGGTATTTAAATTTCTGTAGGATTCCATTTGGTATATCATACCACCCGACTGCACACTCATCTTTTAACCCGGAAATCACACTAATATTATAAAGGCGAAAGTTTGTGAGTGTGTGTGTGTGTGTGTGTTTATATGTTTGTTACTTCTTCACGCTCAAACGGCTGGACCGATTTCGATGAAATTTGGTATAGAGATAGTTTGAGTCCCGGAAAAAGACATAGGATAGTTTTTATCCCGATATTCCCACGGGACCGACATTTACGCGGGTGAAACCGCGGGGCGCAGCTAGTTATTCCTAAAACTAATCTTCAATTTCGCGTATTCTCAACCAATTATTGTAGCTTCGCGGTTCGATGCTGGATTGGCGACGAACAACACCTTTTATCAATTACTTTTTTAAATTTGTTTTCATTTATGATTTCGCGTATTTCTTGCATTAAACGACCAATATAATTTTCGCCTAACAACTTATCTTGAAAACAGGTGGGTAAATAAAAAAAAAAACTATAAGTCCACAGATGAGTCGGACTAAGTAAAATATATTTAGGTACTTCGTGGGGTAGTTAGATACTAAATTGATCTAAGTGACAAATCTCAGTCTACGACTAATAGAAGTGGCTGCGCACAAACATTTTCTAAAACGTTTGACGTAAATCGTGAAAAGTATTTTTATACAATATCAATGGTGTTACTCTTAAATCGTACTGAAGTTTATATGAAAAGTAGTTTAAGGCCTTTCTTAACTTATTCTCTAGACTAGCTGCGCCCCGCGGTTTCACCCGCGTAAGTTTCGATCCCGTGGGAATATCGGGATAAAAACTATCCTATGTCCTTTCCCGGGACTCAAACTATCTCTATACCAAATTTCATCGAAATCGGTTTAGTAGTTTAGGCGTGAAGAAAAGACAGACAGACAGACAGAGTTACTTTCGCATTTATAATATTATTATATATTATATATTATATAGTTTGGATTAGTTTGGATTACTTTTTAAAATAACACAGACATAAGTATCTGTGTTATTTCGTCATAAAGGTAAGCCTAATAGGATGTGATTATTCACATATTCAATTTATGTTATTTATAATAGGATGTGATTATTCACATATTCAATTTATGTTATTTATAATAGGATGTGATTATTCACATATTCAATTTATGTTATTTATAATAGGATGTGATTATTCACATATTCAATTTATGTTATTTATAATAGGATGTGATTATTCACATATTCAATTTATGTTATTTATAATAGGATGTGATTATTCACATATTCAATTTATGTTATTTATAATAGGATGTGATTATTCACATATTCAATTTATGTTATTTATAATAGGATGTGATTATTCACATATTCAATTAATGTTATTTATATCACAATAATAATAACTGTATTTTCGTTAGTAGGAACTATATCGCGCCAATAGATGTCGTTACGTATTTCCCAAAACTTAATGAAAAGTTGTACAAGAATACTTTAAATTGATTATATCTTTTGATAGAGTGAAGCGAAACAAAAACTAATAACTGCTCCGAGTTCTACACCATATTTGAGTATAAAAATTAACCATATTGATTTGGCACTTTTTACGTTCAACCTGTTCAAATTATCTGTCACATCCAAACCGACAAACAGACAAACAGACAAAAAAATCCAAAAATTGATGAAATGGCATCTGTTGGTTATCCTTTAACACCCTAACTATTTTTTTTGGAAATATTTTCAATGTACAGAAACGCCTCGTCTACTGATTTATTAAGTATATGTATATAGAAGATAGATAGAAGAGAGAATAGATATAGATAAATAGATATAGAATAGAAGAAGATATTGTGACGTTGCAAAACTAATACTAGCGACACCTGTCGTGGAATAGCGAATGTCATGGTGGTTTACGTTACGCAAAGACGGTTTTTTGTGTTTAGTAAATTAATTGCAGTTTAACAGTTAATTAAAACAAATAAATAAACATACATAATTCACCATATTTTTAATTAAAAACATAGTCGATTGTATTAAGGATAAAAATCGATAATAATCTTATATAGTCTGTGGAAGATTATTCGAGAAACTGTCAGATTGGTTTGGAAAAAAAACGGTGTTCCGTGACCGGTCTTTTACAACCAAGAACACGAGCCTGGGGGCTGTTTGAGAGGGACTTTATATCCTGAGAGGAACGGGATGTGCCCAAATAACCCGATGGGGTTTTAATATAAATTCCAGTAGAAGCAGAATCCTGTGAGTATTCAACCATTTGCTGTATTCTTGCTGGACAGCCTATAGCCCAGGTCTCTTGCATGTATGTTCTGACACGAGCACGTTGTTACAGGTCTGGCTTGTTAGGCTAGCCTTCATTTTGATTGGTGCTATGCGCAGCTAAATTGATGCCTGGATGTTGCGCCGTTGTGTGATGATTTGGAATTCATCAGAGCGCAGGCGGCTTTAAGGTTATCCCTTGCGGTGTGGTCATCCGACGTTCAGGAAGGCCTTACTTAGCCGGTTCCCGGTTATGAGGGAAGTACGCCACTCCAGGTAACGAAAGCGTCACCATCTCGTCCGTAGGCCGCGTTCGCGTGTGCTCACAGGAACCTCCTGTGAGCGAAGCCAAGGACCGACGATCCGTCAACTGACTGAGAGACGTCAACTGACTGAGAGACTTCAACTGACTGAGAGACTTCAACTGACTGAGGTTAGAACTAACTGATTGGTATGAACTGAATTCAAAACTGAGAGGTTATCCGTGTAAGATAATAATTTAACCTATGAGAGAGTTAGGCCTTTTGTAAAAAGGCTAGGTGTTAAGACCAGTTGTTGTAAGATAGTGTCTCGGGTTTGCTTAGCATATTAGTTATTTTCCCCATATGAGCACAGTCCAAATAGGTCGACACATGTACGTGAGCTAGTAAGGTTATTGATCTATTCCCTCGCGGACTCGCATAGCGACTCTGAGAAACTGCTATTTGTCTCATGCAGGTTTTCACCCATACCACTAGGTACGGAGACTAGTTGTGTGGGTGAATGCCATAGTAGCAGGGAAAGAGGCATTATTTTAGTGGCTCGCCACTTTGTTTGTATGTGTGCCTTAATTTTGTATTAATTCCAATAAACTTGTATTGTGTAAGAAGGTACTTGTTTAATTGAATCTTTCCCTAGCAGAATATACCCTATAAATTTACTTTAGCACGGTGGTGAGTAGTATAGTTCAAATAGAAACCATCATCAGCTTGTTTCCAATTAATTTCTGTAAACTACGCACGGGCCAGTGTTACAATATAGATAGATAGATATAGAAGATATAGAATAGATAGATAGAAGATAGATATATATAGATAGATTTACTATCACTAAACTTGATTACCTAAGGAGCGCGTGAAAAATGTTGAGATAATTCATATGCTATTCACGATAAAACTACTTGCGCAGTCATATTTAACGTGTGTCATGGTTATAATACATAATAACATTTAAGTACTTACCGATTCTCAGTGTCACCGTGCACCTCGTTATTAATTTTATTCAATGCAACTAAACTATGGATTGTCAGAACAACGACGCACTGCAAGATTAAACACCACTTTTTTCTATTTTACAACTTGCATCGTAAATTTGTTTGAAAAGTATTACGCAACTGAACTTAATCCTGAATAATTTCTGATTATCAATATCCATAATGCATTTGTCTGAATAAATATGAAATAATAGCTGTATAAAAGAGATGTCAGCTTTTTTTCAGATGTATCTAAGCTAAGTGGCCATTACTAAGTTAACTTATTACCCAGACTTTACATTTTACAGCGTTTCTTCTCAGAGTAGTCGGCTAGGAAACATAATCTAGTTCTAATAAAAAAGTGGACGTGTAAAAGTATTATTTTTAAGTAAACAGAATAAATATAATTTTATCATTTACGTGAGCGGTTGAGCGCACGACACATGTACCTACTGCGGCGCGGGCGGTTAGTTCGTAGACCTCGGAGGAAGTCGCCGACAAATGAAAAAAGTTCTTGTTACGATATCGGTACAACGTACAAGTTCGTATGAAATGCGCTTCGTTCGCCTTCGAACTGTTTCCATTTCGGTCGCGTACTTGCAAACAAATTGCTTATTATAAACTTTAATTTGTTTGGGATTAGGTATGTTGCGGCGAGGTACCTGCGGCACGCAGAGCGCACGCATCGCACTCGCCGCTAGTCCGGCCAAATCAACATGTCGCGTCGCTTCCACGCTCATGCACTTCCGTTGTCTAATTAACCGACGAAAAAACGGAGGAGGTTATCAATTCGACGCGTATATTTTTTTTTTTTTTTTTTATGTATGATCACGCATAACTTTTTATAGAGCAGTCCGATTTTGATAATTTTTTTTCTATTGGAAAGGATATACCCCGAAGTTGGTCCCATATAAATTTGGAAAAAAAAATCCAACCCTAAGGGTAGGAAAACAGGGGATGATTGATTGTTCACTCACTGATTGTAATGTATGACCACGCATAACTTTTTACAGAGTAGTCCGATTTTAATAATTCTTTTTTTATATACCTCGAAATTGGTCCCATGTAAATTAAAAAAAAAAAATCCTACCCTAAGGGTGGGAAAATAGGGGTGATTTATTGTTCATTCACAGATTTTAATGCTGAGCTGTGTATTACAATTAAAATAAAAGGCCTATCTATGTTGGTATATAAAGCCTGTTTTTTTAAGTATTTTATTATACAAAAAAGAATAATTAAAGTAGGATTATATAACAGTTAATATCTAAAGTAAGGTAGGTAGCTATTTTAAAAGTAATCAAAAATTAAGCATGTAGTAATTAGTAAATTATAGCCTCAAAAAATTATAAAATAAAAACTTTTTAACAAAAAAATTAAACCTCCGAAAAAACTGAAAAGCAAAAAATAAAAACCTTTTTTATTTTACCTTAATAAAAAAGTTCTTAAACTAATGCAAGTATACCTAAGAAATTTTGAGTCGGCGCCAAACAATCAATGAACAATGATCACTAAATTACCTTAAATTTATAGAAATAACCAAATCAAATTAATGATGCAACGTGAAATCTCTAGCGATAAATATAACATTCCAAACAAAAAATGCGCTCTCCGCACGACCACTCGCAACGATATTAAGTTGCTTGTTTGGCGCCGACTCAAAATTACTTAGGTAGGTATACTTGCATTAGTTTAAGAACTTATTTATTAAGGTAAAATAAAAAAGGTTTTTATTTTTTGCTTTTTAGTTTTTTCGGAGGTTTAATTTTTTTGTTAAAAAGTTTTTTTTTTATTTATTGGGTACACAAAGTTATGATTGAAAAACAACCGACTTCAAAAAAAATACTACGAAGTGAAAAATAACTTTAATTTCGGAAGTCGGTGTCGTTGATTCCGCATTTTCGTTTTTTGACACCGACTTCCGAAATTAAAGTTATTTTTCACTTTGTAGTGTTTTTTTTTTTGAAGTCGGTTGTTTTTTTTGTAAAAAAGTTTTTATTTTTTTACTTGTACTTACCTACCCCACACAAATTCAATTAACACTAGTGCATTGAAGAATTGAAGACACCGACTAGAAGAATCATCAAAATTCGCATAGAAATGCCGGAGAGGCAGTACATTTGTGCATATAACTTCGTACATAAGAATACTTACCTAATGTATTATATACTAAAACCTTCCTGAAAGTATTTAGATCACATTAATGAAAGAATTATCAAAATCGGTTCATTAGTTTTTGAGAAAATCGCGGACATACAAACATACATACGGGTCGAATACAGAACCTCCTTTTTTGAAGTCGGTTAAAAAAGCGCGACTCCACAGCAACCTACTGCTGAGCTACGCAAGTGTAAGTACTACCTACTTCACATCCTTCTTCTTGCTTTGTATAATCGCGTCGAGGTGAGCTCCTGGTGCTGCGCAGGGCAGTAGACTGACTGGAGAGACGGCATGCCGCCCTCACTTTTCGGCTGACGCACATTACTAACGCCCGGTCGCTACCATTGTGGTAACTGCCTCGAAGACAATCTGGAGGAGTGCCCAGCCTGGGCAGTGCGCCGTGACCTCGTCGACCTTATTATACAACAGTTGCATAAATAGATAACTGTTAATTTCGGAAGAACGACCCCGACTTCCGAAATTAAAGTAGGTAATTTTTCACTTTGTAGTAAGTATTTTTTTTTGGAAGGTGGTTGTTTTTTTTTCGTGAAAATTTACACTTTTTTTTTATATAGGTATACGTTAAAAAGTTGCGTCCTTCCGGAAGTAAGTACTTAAAGTCCTGCTGGCAGAACGCCGCGCCGGGCGATATATCCTTAAAAAGAGGTACCTACACGAAAATATCAGTAACCCTGTGACTTTTAAAATCAGATTCTGGCTGAAAATAAAAATCGGCTGCGTAAAGAATCAATTCATTTGCACCGATCAACATCACCACGTTCGTCTACTTCTCATGGAAATTATTTGAAATTGAGCCGGCGTCGACCTGTATCGTCTGATTCTGATGATAATAATTATTATTCACAAATAAACCAACAAATACTGGAATAAATGTTCCAAGTAAAAGTGCAAATTTCACTTTTAATAACTGCACATTTAATAATTTATTGTAAGTTGTACTAAATGTTTGAGGTGAAGATGAATTAAGCTTTGTTTTCATTACCTTGAGTTTTTATTTTGAATAGGTATATTTTATCACGGTAGGTAGATTGGTAGTTGAAAGAAAAGTAGATTACGCACCTTGCTAAAGTGAGTAATTAATCTACTATTACACATAGGACATAGGCGTCATTGGAGCGCCGCGCCGCCGCGCCGCCGCGCCGCCGCGCCGCCGCGCCGCCACCCGCCGCGCTGCTACACCTTTCAACTTCTACATAATACTTATATAGAGCGTCGAGCAAAGTCGGCGTCACGAACGTGCCGCCACATCTTTTTCTTCCTCTGGCCGCCGAGGTTGAACTCGGGCGGGCGCGTGCGCACGCCAAGCGGCGGCGCGCCGGCGGCCGCCCCCCGCGCCATGCGCTCGCGCACCAGCACCTCCCGCAGAGGCACGTCCTCCAGCTCGTCGTACACATGGTTGGTTCCGCTCCGCAACGCTGATTGCATGCGTTCTGCGTGCTGTTTCTTAGTTTCTCTTTTAATTTGCCACGTTCTTATCATGGTGACTTTATTTTCGATTTCCATGCTCATCTGGTGTACGAGTACCAACTTTACGATGCTCTGTTCAAAAAAATTAATAAAGTACAAATGAAAACTGCTAAAGAGAAAAAAAGTCACAAGGTATTAATTAATAGTAACTTCCATCGCGTGTTACCTGGTATTGGTCATGACGACCGTAAGAAAAATTTCTGTCAACGTCTTGGTAAGCCCTAACCATTTCATTGAAATAGTTTCGCATCTCGTACATCGTGTTCCCCAACTGGTACTGCAGCGTCTTGTAGTACTGGCCGCGGTACTGCTGCACGGACTTGATCTTCATCTCGGCGTCGATGAACAGCTCGCGCGACAACCAGTTCAACTTTTTTTGTAGTGATTTCCATGGCTGTTCATCCCTATAGTAAGTACTGCTAGGAGCCCACAAGACTGGAACAAAAATGTGCACACAAATATTATATGCTAACTAAAAATTAAGCGCATAATAATATGAGACCTCATAAATATAATAGATGTAAAAAGAGCCATCATCAAGCCGACATCTGCGCATCATTGCGCATGTACATGCGCAAAACTATTGAATGTATTTACTTGTTAGTCTTTACAACATACCAACACAAAATACCTACTCTCTGTATTTTTAACCGACTTTTTAACCGACTTTAAAAAAGGAGGTTCTGTATTCGACCCGTATGTATGTATGTATGTATGTATGTATGTATGTATGTTTGTATGTCCGCGATTATCTCAATAAACTACTGAACCGATTTTGATAATTCTTTCATTAGTGTGATCTACATACTTTCAGAAAGGTTTTAGTATATAATACATTAGGTAATTATTCTTATGTACGAAGTTATATGCATAAATGTACTGCATCTCCGGCATTTCTATGCTAATTTTGATGATTCTTCGAGTTGTGTCTTCAATTCTTCAATGCACTGGTGTTAATTGAATTTATGTGGGGTAGGTACAACTAAAAAGTGAAAAATAAAAAAAAAAACACTACAAAGTGAAAAATAACTTTAATTTCGGAAGTCGGTGTCAAAAAACGAAAATGCGGAACCAAAGACACCGACTTTCACTTTGTAGTGTTTTTTTTTTGAAGTCGGTTGTTTTTTTATGATACCACCTACGAAAAACGCTAATCGGTTATTTTGTTTACTTATTATTGTATTTTCTCTGTAAGTGATTAATGTAATCTTTTGAGAAAATAAATGTCTTAAGCCGTAACATACACTGACATTATTGGCCATTCAGTGTAGAAGGCTCACATGGACAGGAAGTAAACACCAGATTCACAGCGAAGGATGTTCGGGGCGTTATAAAGTCAATGTCGCGTGGTAAGTCTCCTGGCCATGACAGCCTGAGTATTGAGCATCTAAGGCATGCCGGCGTCCACCTGCCCAGAGTTCTTGCCATGTTATATACATTTTGTATAGGACATGCGTACTTACCAGCAGAGATGATGAGGACCGTGGTGGTACCAATTGTGAAGAGTAAAACCGGTGACCTAAGCGACACGAGCAACTACAGGCCAATCTCACTGGCAACAGTGCTTGCTAAGGTTCTTGACAGTTTGCTTAATGCACAGATTGACCGGTACGTAAACACTCATGACAATCAATTTGGTTTTAAACCGGGACTGTCTACTGAGTCAGCTATCTTGTGTTTGAAGCAAACTGTCAGGTACTACTCCGATAGGAGCACACCTATTTATGCCTGTTTTCTCGACCTCTCGAAGGCGTTCGACCTGGTTAGCTATGACATTTTGTGGCAAAAATTAAGTAGTATCTCAATGCCTCTCGAACTTATAGAAATTTTCAAGTACTGGTATCTTAACCAGGTCAATGTCGTTCGATGGTCGGGAGCTCTGTCGGAGCCGTACAGGTTGGAGTGCGGGGTGAGGCAGGGAGGGCTGACCTCGCCGAAACTCTTCAACCTGTACGTGAACGCACTGATAGAGGAGCTCAGCAGCACCCGTGTCGGCTGCCATATTGACGGTGTTTGTGTCAACAATATTAGTTACGCGGACGACATGGTGCTGCTGAGCGCCTCGGTGTGTGGTCTGTCCAGGTTGCTGGGCATCTGCGAGCGTTACGCGCTGGATCACGGGTTGCTCTATAACGCTAGGAAGAGTGAATGCATGGTCTTTCGGGCCAGGGGTCGGAGCTGTCCGGATTATGTTCCACCTATTAGATTAAACGGTATCAAGTTAAAAAGTGTTCAACAGTTTAAATATCTCGGGCATATCGTGACCTCTGACCTGAGGGACGATGCAGACATCGATAGGGAGCGGAGGGCGTTGTCTGTGAGGGCCAATATGATCGCCCGCAGGTTTGCTCGTTGCTCGGGGGCCGTCAAAATAACTCTTTTCAGAGCGTATTGTACGTCCCTGTACACAGCCAGCCTGTGGGGGTCATATACCCAGAAGCAGTACAACGCTCTCCGTGTTCAGTATAATAATGCGTTCAGGGTGTTGTTGGGGCTGCCCCGGCACTGCAGCGCGTCGGGTATGTTCGCCGACGCCCGTGTCGACTGTTTCTACACGACGATGCGGAAGCGGTGCACATCTCTGGGGCGCAGGCTTCGGACCACTTCCAACACCATCCTGAGCGTATTTGCAAACAGGTTTGATTGTCAGTACATTAACCATTGTTATATGATTAATGTAATGACAAACAAACAAATGACTCAAAGGCAGGCGTATTATTAATAACTTTTACTTTGTTTGATGCTTTTGATTTTATAATTTTGATTTTATCATTTTAATTTTTCATTTTAATTTAATTTATATTATTTATTTTTAAATATAAGTATAATTATTAAGTTTAAATTGAATGTCATTTTAAATGTAGTATATTTATAATTTATGATCAAAAAATGGTTTGGAATAAGTAGGTAAATAAGTTTTGTAAGTCTGTAACTAACACATGGACCTCTGATGTCTAAGAAATAAATAAATTATTATTATTATTATTATTATTGGAACGAAGTTCCTTTACGCGGCTTGCGCTAGGAGTTGACCGGTAGAACGAAGTTCCTTTACGCGGCTTGCGCTAGGAGTTGACCGGTAGAACGAAGTTCCTTTACGCGGCTTGCGCTAGGAGTTGACCGGTAGAACGAAGTTCCTTTACGCGGCTTGCGCTAGGAGTTGACCGGTAGAACGAAGTTCCTTTACGCGGCTTGCGCTAGGAGTTGACCGGTAGAACGAAGTTCCTTTACGCGGCTTGCGCTAGGAGTTGACCGGTAGAACGAAGTTCCTTTACGCGGCTTGCGCTAGGAGTTGACCGGTAGAACGAAGTTCCTTTACGCGGCTTGCGCTAGGAGTTGACCGGTAGAACGAAGTTCCTTTACGCGGCTTGCGCTAGGAGTTGACCGGTAGAACGAAGTTCCTTTACGCGGCTTGCGCTAGGAGTTGACCGGTAGAACGAAGTTCCTTTACGCGGCTTGCGCTAGGAGTTGACCGGTAGAACGAAGTTCCTTTACGCGGCTTGCGCTAGGAGTTGACCGGTAGAACGAAGTTCCTTTACGCGGCTTGCGCTAGGAGTTGACCGGTAGAACGAAGTTCCTTTACGCGGCTTGCGCTAAGAGTTGACCGGTAGAACGAAGTTCCTTTACGCGGCTTGCGGGAGGAGAGAAATCGTCATGTAACGAAAAAGTGTTACACCTCTCCATGCGAATTTCTCTCTCTCTCCGTCACTTTCTATTATATAAACGAGTGTGAGTCTCCATGCAAGTATCGCGCAAAGCCGAGTCCGCTGCGCCAATTTTCTAACAAAATATATTAAGTACCAAAACATATTATTTAAACATGCCAACAAAACAGCCAGTCCGTTGCGAGTTTTGAATAAACAATGTTTTTGTTAGAAGAAGACCACGTTCATTCATTACTTACAAACTTACAAAGAACATTGATGTTAGCTTCGGTTTAAAAAAACTACGTTCAGGAAGCGATTTTGAAGATCTGGGTAGTTCTTCAGGGACAACATTTTCGATGTCTGTGGGTATATTTCTGTAACTAACTAACAAAACGGCATGTAATCTTTGTACAGTTTAGCTTTATCCCTTACTAGGACAAATGATATTTTTTTTTAATATTTGCTGTCTAGGTACAAAATAAAAATATTTTAAGTTTGTTCTTCTGATTCATATAACGCGTCCGTTTGCCATTTTCCGGAACAAAATGGTCGATGTCGCATTTCCCCTTCGATACATCAATATAAAGTATAATTTTATCGAAAGAAAATGAGTTGTCCTCTTACAAAAATAATGTGTATTAGTTATAACTACGTTAGTGTGTTTATACATAAGTAAATAAGAAGTGTCCGGCGTATAATCCTGATTTATGTGGCGTAAGCTGCACTTGACCGTACTTGATCGGGTAATAATAATGAGAGTCTGGCTTCCCGCGCGGGGGGGAGCCACGAGCTAGAAGGTGGACGTGCGGCTGGTTGGCTTAGATCCCGGAGTTACGAAGGAAAATATCTGATCCATCTGTGTTTGGTTCAGGTGGCACTGTGATTACAATGCCTACTTTATAAAATTTATTTAATTGTTTTAAAACTTCAATCTATGTTTCGTGTGATGCTTTTGGGTTATAGATTCGTGTAGAAAAATGACAATAATGAAGTCTGTATGTATGATGAGTTATGCATGATTGTAGGCAAAATTCTGATACAACTGTGCCTGATTCGTACGGTCAATACCCCATATAAATAATAAAATAAATTAGATTTCCCCTCTCCAGCTCGAAAGGAGTGCTTTTGCTGCATTATAATGTCCAATTTTTGACCGTGTACAAGTCAGTAGTTCTAGTCTTATTTATTATTATTTACCCTTTTGAATAATTAAAAAATGACAGGAGTATAAACTTGTTCTAAATATGGCACTTTTGATATGTCTTAGTCTTAGTTAAGAATTAATAATTATTGTTTAGACTTAACAATCATAACTAACGGTGTATACAGGGTGTTACGGAAAGGGTATATCAATACAAAAGGGTTGAAGAGTGTATCTGTTCTAGAATCTCTGTACAAAATTTCAGCTCAAAAGCATTAACTTTTAAAATGTTTTATAATTTTTTATTTCGACATCACGACGCTGCACTGGCGCGCGGCGGCGCGATGTGCGTGTACTAGGCGTACAGACACACTACAGATAATGGATAATGACCCTCGTAGTGCGGTGACACATTTGTTATGATTTCAATTTAAACTAACGAAATAAAAAAATATTAAGCATTTTCAAAGTGAATGCTTTTGAGCTGAAATTTTGTACAGAGATTCTATACCAGATACACTCTTCAACCCGTTTGTATTGATATACCCTTTCCGTAACACCCTATATTACTTTTTATTTCTGTTTCTGATTCATCTGGGCACAAAATATTCGAACGTCGATATCTTGAAAACTACTCTATAAAAACGAGTCCCTCATACAAACATATGTTATTTGGTATACCTATTTTCATATGAACATGTGTTACAGAGCTGAAAGTGAAATAAAGTTTGGCCATATGGATCAGTCGAAGAATCTAATTTCGAAGAACTACCCATCTGTTATCACGCACTTAAAAAAATTTAAAAAATCATGAAATGTCTACTTCTGGAGAACACTATTGCAAAGTGACTTCTCCTTCCGCGCCCTGCAAGCAAACCATACTAATATATAACCAAAAAATAATATTTTTTTTACATTCTTATGGTTTTTCCAAAAAAAACAGTTGGGCCACCCCGCCCCCCCCTCTTTTTTTTTAATAAAACGCGAAACCATGACGCAACGGACTCGTTCCTGAAGGGGGTTTGCCGACCGCACACATTGTATGACGCAACGGACTCGTTCCTGAAGGGGGTTTGCCGACCGCACACATTGTATGACGCAACGGACTCGTTCCTGAAGGGGGTTTGCCGACCGCACACATTGTATGACGCAACGGACTCGTTCCTGAAGGGGGTTTGCCGACCGCACACATTGTATGACGCAACGGACTCGTTCCTGAAGGGGGTTTGCCGACCGCACACATTGTATGACGCAACGGACTCGTTCCTGAAGGGGGTTTGCCGACCGCACACATTGTATGACGCAACGGAATCGTTCCTGAAGGGGGTTTGCCGACCGCACACATTGTATGACGCAACGGACTCGTTCCTGAAGGGGGTTTGCCGACCGCACACATTGTATGACGCAACGGACTCGTTCCTGAAGGGGGTTTGCCGACCGCACACATTGTATGCATAACGGCACTTTTAACATATTTATTGTAACTGCATTATTGATAGTCAATGGTACCTAAATTTATTATATCTATATCTTCTATCTATATCATAAATCTGTAGACGAGGCGTTTCTGTACATTGAAAATATTAAAAAAAAAATAGTTGGGGTGATAAAGGATAACCAATCTATCTTCTATCTATCTATTATATACATTCAAAAAGTACTCTGTGATATACATATGTCACCGGAAAATAACAAGAACCGCAAAATAAATTTTCTAGAAATGAATGAATGAATGAATTGCACCGATCCCAGCATGGTTAAACCAGACTCGATTAATCGAATGAACCCCAAGATTCGCACTAGCTCCTGTAGCCTCATGTTCATGGTGCTACAGCGACCATTGCATATCAAGGAATAGACCGGGGGGCGCGGTAATGGTAGGGAAGACGTGCCCGAAGGATAGGTAAGGATTTAAGAGCCTACCGGATATGCATCCTAGAGCAAGCATTGGACTAGTGGAGAGATAGGTAATTATATCTATGGATGGGCATCTTTTAACGACCTTGCCACCAGGTTGGTTAAGGTCGAGCTTCATCTTTGAGTCTTTTGGCGGGGTTCTACTGCTTTCTCGGTTCTTTTGTATGTCGTTGCTCTGCTGTGTTGTGTTAGATGTTGCTGTTTTCCATGTTATCGTCAGAGGTTTCTCTACTATTCATTTCCGGTATTTTTCTTCATTTTTTCTGCAGTCTTCGTCCAGGCGTAAAGATATGGTCGTCTGTTGATCTGTTGTTTAAAAAGGCCGTTTGTTAGTTGCCTAATTCCGTTATTATCTCATCTAGTTTTTTAAGTACGTAGGAGGCGTAAATTCTGTAACCCGTATTGCAAACCGATATGCGGCGATATTCATTCACATCTTTAGGGTTATTGTTTTTTTGGAATTGGTACCTGTACTGTCTTCAGCCACGTGTCGGGTGCTTTGTTCAGTGTCCAAGCTTTGTTCACGTGTTTGGTGACGGGTTCTTGTATTATTTGGGGCATTGCTTTGTAAAGCTCGATTACCACTTGGTCAGTTCCGGAAGCTGTCCCGTTCCGCATTTTATTAATGACTAGCTGCGCCCCGCGGTTTCACCCGCACATGTGTCGATCCCATGGGAATATCGGGATAAAAACCATCCCATGTCCTTCCCCGGGACTCAAACTATCTCTATACCAAATTTCATCTAAATCGGTTTCGTAGTTTAGGCGTGAAGAAAAGACAGACAGACAGACAGAGTTACTTTCGCATTTATAATATTAGTTTGGATTCCCATTACGTCATCCGCAGTGGGTCCATCACACTGTACTTCGGCTATCGGCTTTTTTATATTAACTGTTGGTATAAGATGGCCCTCGGATTTTTTTTTAATATTTGCTCCCATTTGGTCATCGTTATATAAGTAGATCTTTTTCGACGTTTGTTTCTACTGTAAAAAAAGTATAGCATCTGCATGCGTTTTGCAGGGGGTTTTTCCCCAGTCCATTGAGGCAGGCCTTGCACGCTTTTTGCTCTTCCTGATATTTAACCTTTTGAAGTGTTGCCCGACGTTCTTTTACTAGTTGTGCCTATTTGGATTATCTGGTTGCCTACTTTGTAAGAATTTAGCTTTTTGTAGGTTAGTAAGAGCTAGTCGATGGTCTCTGTAGAGAACTGGCTGAAGAATCAGAGTTTCCTGGGCAGCCGCTTTTAATATTTCCGTTATGGTATTCCAGGGTATTTCGATGTTTTCTTCCGTTGAGTTGATTCCTATATAGAAAGAAAGAAAGAAAGAAAGAAAATACGTTTTTTTGTTATGCAATCTTGGTATTTCGTTTTCGTGAATTTACTATTGAGGGCGGCATGATAGCACTGTTTATAGTTGAAATCCTTAGACGCAATTGTTGTTTCCTTCGCAGCTTGCTGTTGTCTTAGTGTATTATTGTGTTTGGTGTTTTCTTTTTTGTTTGAAATTCGGTTTATTATTAGCAGACCCCAGATTATTTTATGGTCGGATGTGCCCCTAGCGACCCATTCGCCTTTAATAAGTTCGAAGAGTTTTTTGTTGCATGTGGCGTTACAATGTGATCCAATTGAGATTTCTGAGTGCCTTTTGACCATGTTATCCTGCATGATGATCGCAATAAATAATACGCAAGTCTGGGCATTGCGGTAGACGGCTGATTTCTAAGTATTGTGAGCCCAGTAACATCTGCAACTATGTTTGATAACTGTGTATACATTGATGCTTGTTGTTCATACTGTGTTAATGAGCTAGCTAATTGGGGGCTGTTCGTTTGTGACTGGGGCTTCGTGGGTTGACCTTGCTCTTCACGTGTGTTATACTGGTTAACTAAAGGCTTGTTATGTTGTGTTGTTTTGACGTTGTTTGGTTCTTGCATTAGATCTATCGGGTTGCTGTTGTAATGTTCGTCGTCGGTCACGACCCAGCTATCATAGTGCTGATCCTTGTAGAGGATGTGTGTGTTGCCGGGTACTGGTTCGCCGGTAGGTGAATACACACGTATGTGTCTTGTATCGTGTGCACGTGCAAATTTACAAGATAGAACTCGGACGCGGCGATTAGAATATCTTCTCCTCCCCAGAACGTTTGGTTAAACTGCGTGGTTATGTATTTCTTTTTAATTTTTTTATTTATTTATTTTTTTTATTGCTAAATGGGCGCACTCTTGACCTCGATCACGCCTGATGGAAAGCGATAGATGAGGTCTATGATGGAACGAACGTGCCCAGAAGATGCCTGTTCACTCTTGATTTGAAGGCAGACGGGTTAAATATGGGAGGGAACACAAATTTTGTTACCCTTTGTTCTTGGGATAGATTGCTGTTATGGAGAAATTCTTGTATTACTTGTATATTATTTAGAAGTGCTAGGTGAATTCTGTCGTCATCTCGATGCTCCAAAACATATGAAGCGAGGTCTTGACGGACAGACACGTGATCAAAAGTTAAGCCCATTACATTCTTTATTTGATGGGCTTATAGCATTTCTCGTCTTTTGTCATACGTACAATAACCATTTTAAAAACCTTTTGTTTTTATGGTGTTTCAAGACCTCAGCACATGTGTTGGGTTTGGGAATCAATATAGCTGACAGGCGAGCGTAGGTACCGTCTGAAATTTATGAACTTCGCACTTATGAAATCTTTAGAAATATTTTTTGTTACTTAACCTTTTTTTTTTTGCACCTCGTGTCCAATTTGGCGCGCCCGGGTACACAAACTCAGGCGCGGTCGCAGCCCAAGATTTTGGGGGGGGTCATCATGGATGCCGAGGAATATTTTACGAATATTTTAAAGGAGGTACATCTCCTCGTTGGTCTAGTGGTCGCAAGCGTTACTGCTGAGCATGAGGTCGTAGCTGGGTTCGATTCCTAGGTCGGGTAAAGTGTTAAAGGGTTATTCCATCACAAATTTCTCAGAAGCAACCTGGAGTCTGGATTTGTGCCCGGTTGGCGGCAGTAGGCTTGCCTTCTATGACATCTGGCGAAATGTGGGTGTAAGTACTATTATGAAGGTACACCCCTGCCCAACAACCTTTTAGGGATTAAAGGCGTGATGATATGTTAAGGTTCATGTGCACCTCCAGCTCCACATTACTTATGCTATTCAGGGACGCAGCTTTCACATAGGTGTGTTACTTAAATGCTGCCAAATTGGTCGTATGTATTAGAACAGTGGATTGTGTCGGGGGGGGGGAGAGAGCGAGCGAAGCGAGCTCGAAAATTTTAACAATTCGCCTCTGTTTGATTAGGTTTTATTTTATATTTTCAAGTAGAAATAGGAGGTACATTCTCGACTTATGCAGGCAAGCTCAAGCAGCTATCAGAATCTAAAATGCAAGAGCGAGCGAAGCGAGCTCGAAAATTTTGCACACTCCTCTCGGATAGGTTCGATTTTCTTTAGATCATTCCAAAAGGACTAGGAATTACTTGCTTTGTCGACTTTTGAAGAAAAGCTCAAGAACCAATGTAAATTGCAAGATCGAGCGTAGCGAGCCTGAAAATTTTAGCACCCCACCTTGAATAGTCTCTGTTTTCTTTTACCCATCAACAAAAAGAGAACTTACTTTATAGAATTATGACGAAAAGCATGTTTCAATCGAAATATAATCGAATATGAAAAATTACTCTTTAGAATTAATATTCTATTGGCAAATAATTACTCGTTTTACAGCAGTTTAGGTTTTGGAATCTGGCCTTACCTAAGCCTTTCAACCTTACGTACGAGCGGGGTGCCCAATATCCCGAGTTTGCTTCGCTCGCTCTTGAATCCTGGATTCTATATTTTTATTAACAGCCTTTTTAAAGGAAAATATTTTTTAGGCGCGTTAAAAACCCACTGTCATTTCATCGTTTTAAGTTTTTACTTCAGTCGGCAGTCCCCATGTCTGCCGATGTTCTTAATGTTTTGAATAAGCCAATCGGGGTTTTCATGGCTCAAGTACAGTTTTAAGTTATTAAGGCAAGTAAATCATTCAGACTCTCGACAGCTTGAATGATTTTGGGGGGGTCATGACCCCCACGACCCCCCCCCTCGGACCGCGCATGCACAAACTTGACTTACAAGCTAGGCAATAATTTAGTACAATGTTAAATTAAGAAAATCGTGAAATACGAATTCTAAAGCGATACCGTATTTTAGGCTAGAATAATAGACTGTATTAGTTTATCCCACCCTTCTATATATACGAGTAATATACAAACGTTTCCCTAAAGCTTAGCTATTTATAGCTTACAATGGTGTTAATTCGCGTGTGACTTCAAAAGTCCAAATTATCAAACCAAAACGCAGCCGGATACAGCTTCCAATGGAGATCCCTGAAATATACGGAAAGATCTCACCAGATTTTCGACGTCACCAAGATCCTCGGCCAGCAGGTCTAGGCCTCGGGCTTGCAGATCAGGAACACACACTTTACCACCGTTTTAAGGTGTTTGAATTTTCACCCACTACAATTATTGATCGAAGACTACAAACAACGAGCGCAACACCGTTCGTATTTCAAAATCGAGTTTCAAACTCCGAGTCAGCCATGTGTTGTGCACATTGCATCAAATAAAAACAAAGGCGGGACGCGACACGTCTGTCCTCTTCGGCGGTCACTATGCGAATCCCGCAAATAAATTTTCTAGAAAATTTATAAATTCCGTAGGATTCTAAACGAGAGATAAATTGTATTATTTTACGCCCACATTTTCGTAAATTGATAAACTTACCGAACTCACGCGTAAAATAATAAGTAAGCAATAACCAAACGCCATGTGCGCTCTGATTGGTTGAATATGTCACGTGTTCCTTCTCCTTCCTCTCCACCGCCATTGTTCGCCATGGAACATAAACAAACCATATGTTCGTGTGTTTTTGTAAAGTTTTTAATGTTGTACCTGTGTTGGAACTGTGAAAATAGTTATATTTTGCTAAGTTTACTAAACTAGACCCATAATTGTACCTAAGTCTATGGACACAACCATTGCCACTGTCAACATCGACCAATCAGAGAGCAGTGTGTTATTTTCCGTATTTTAAAAAAGCGTAAAATTAAATGCTCTTCTGTGATTGGTCGAACCGTTTAGAATCTTACGAATGGATATCCGTTAGTTTATAAATTTACCACGAGACGTCGCAAAGAAGATGGATCAAAATTGCCCCACGTCCTATAACAAAGTGACATCATATCTCAATAAAAAGATAAAAATGTATAAAAAAATATGGCATACTTCCTAAGTTCATTTTTTTACACCTTCATATGAAAAAATTGCTATGAAAATAGTTCAGGCGCTGTTATGAAAAATTCGTTCGTATGAGTATTTATGGACCGATTTTAAAAATTCTTTTTTTGTTTGAAAAGGTACCCCCAAGGTAGTCCCACTGCCATAAAGTTAGGTCTCCGGTCTCCAGGATCCTGGAGAAATGAAAGTAAAATCTCAAAAATAAGCTCATTTTTTAGGGTCCGTACCTCAAAAGGAAAAATCGGAACCCTTATAGGATCACTTTGTTGTCCGTCCGTCCGTCCGTCCGTCTGTCAAGACCGTTTTTCTCAGGAACGCGAGGAGGTATCAAACTGAAATTTATATCTAATACTCAGGTCTACTGTCCCTTGGAGCTGTGAAAAAATCAAACTTCTTAGCCAAAGCAATCAAAAGATACAGCTGTTTATGCCGCAAATTTCCACAAATTTCCAAAACTCGCACGGGAATCAAAACCTACAGGGTACTTCCCGTAAACATAGAATCTTGAAATTTGGTACGAAGTAACGTCTTATAGTACGGATAAAGGGAAAATTGCGAAAAGCGTAAATTTTTAGTTACATCATATGATAAAAAAAAATTTGAAAATTTTAAAGTTACTACTTCTTTTCTCATGAACGCGTAAAGGTATTATATTGAAATTAATATCGAATACTCAGGTCTATAATACCTTTAAGCTGTAACAAAATCAAACTTCTATGTCAACGCAATCAAAAGAAACGGCAATTTAAGCCGCATGTTTTCAAACTCGCAACTACTCGCAAGGGAATCAAAACCTAAAGAGTACTTCCAGTCGACCTAGAATCTTGAAATTTGGCATGAAGCAATGTTTTATAGCACACATAAAGGAAAAATTCCGAAAACCTTAAATTTTTATACGGAACCCTCGGTGCGCGAGTCCGACTCGCACTTGGCCGGTTTTTTCAATTAAGGTAGCTTTTAATATATTACATTTATTTTGTTCAATCCACGATCAACTGACGATTATCTCCTTATTCAGCTGATTATGAAAACGTGAGAATAAAAGCTTGAGCTTGAATGCTTGAATACTATACTAATACTATACTATATTATTATACAGAATTCAAATATTACTTCGAATACTATATAATAATACTGAAATTGTTCCTTTATGTGTAATTAAAAAAGGCGCTTTTGGTGATTTAGTTTAAAAATGAGTGGAATGGGAATTTAAGGATACAAAGAAAAAAAAAACATTTTTCTATTTTTATTATCTATTATACACACGTTACAAGGAATTCGGACAGGACATGTGCAATAAATGGCGAGCATAACTCCCAGTTCGTTACGTCATTTTCTCAACATTCATTTATTAATTTTCTAAATCCCTTAAAACGTGGTTCAAAAACCTGCCGGGTGGTTCATTTCTTCGGGCTGGTTCCGCATCCAGCCCAAATAAAATATTACACTCATAACATGGGCGCATACCCCCAATGTCCTGCGCCCATGTATACAAGAACAACTGTAGTAAAGAAATCTTCCATTTAAACAACAGAAACCAAAACACTAGGCAATTATCAGGTCCGGTAAGAATTAGCTTTGTCGTTAAAAAATCTCAAGATCCACGGCAAAGAAAACGCAAAGAAGTAGCACACTCAACGCAAGCGCAGGATGGACTGACAGCGCCATTCAATTGTTCCTTTCATGTCCTTGGCGTCACAATGCATCTCAGTCACTCGCATTAGAACGTGTGAAACAACATAATTCACTTGCATTTCCTTAGCTTCGCTTGCCGCGTCGCGTCGCTATCTTTATTCCTCTCTCTCATTTGTGTTAATGTAAGTGAAACAACCTCTGTCGACCACTCCCTCTCGTTACCACTGACGTTTGTCTCATCATAATGCAATAAGTCAAGAGAAACAACAAGAGAGTGAAAAACTAATAATGTAAAGTACAAAAATGAGCTTATTTTTGAGATTTTACTTTCATTTCTCCGGGATCCTGGAGACCGGAGACCTGACTTTATGATCATGGGACTACCTTGGGGGTACCCTTTCAAACAAAAAAAGAATTTTTAAAATCGGTCCATAAATACTCATACGAACGAATTTTTCATAACAGCGCCTGAACTATTTTTAAAGCAATTTTTCCATATGAAGGTGTAAAAAAATTAAGTTAGGGAGCATGCCATATTTTTTTATACATTTTTATCTTTTTTTTGAGGTACGTCACTTTGTTATAGGACGTGGGGTAATTTTGTAAGGATTGTGATCCGTCTTCTTTATCAATTTGCGAAAATGTGAGCGTAAAATAATACATTTTATCTCTCGTTTAGAATCCTACGGAAGTTTATAAATTTCCTAGGAAATTTCCTAGGAAATTTATAAACTTGCGGTTCTTGTTATTTTCCGGTGACATATACAATGTGTTTCAGCGGGGTGTGACCAAACTTGGGGGTGTGGTACGGGCCATCAAATTGAACAACTTTTTCCCGGGGACCAACATCGTAATCTTGAAAAAGACATCAGTCGTCCCATACAAAACTTCAATACCTACTTGACCAAATGTATGTGACGAATGATTTTTTTTTCACGATTACGATGTTGGTCCCCGGGTATAAGTTGTTCAGTTTGATGGCCAGTACCACACCCCCAAGTTTGGTCACATCCCTCTGAAACACATTGTATATCTCATATATACAGGGTGAAATTGAACACATGCGACAAATCAAAATGGTAGATTGTACTCGTCATTATGAACAACTTTTACTATGGGTCAAAACCTGAAATCGCGAAAAAAAATCAGCTGTTTCCTACATTTTGGCGAGTTATGCGAACATAAATGTAGAGAACAGCTGATTTGTTTTCTTGAAATCGCGGACATACAAACATACATACATAAATACGGGTCGAATACAGAACCTCCTTTTTTGAAGTCGGTTAACCTTTTTTGAAGTCGGTTAAAAATGGGCGAAATCGTCACATAACGAAAAAGCGTTAAACTTTTCATAGTAATAGAAAGAGAAAGAGAGAGAGAGAGATAGTTTTCATGGTTTCGGAGCATACTGAAGCCGATAGTGAGGTCAAAATTAAAAGCCAAGATATGGCGGTTGCAAAAATTTTCAAATTTTTCGTCATGCGTGTCGTTTTCATGGTTTTTGAGGGTGCTGTGCTGAAGCCAATAGTCAGGCCAAAATGAAAATCCAAGATGGCGGCTGCAATTTTTTGTCATGGGTGTCGTTTTCGTGGTTTTCGAGGGTGTTGAAACCGATAGTGAGGTCAAAATGAAAATCCAAGATGGCGGCTGCAATTTTTTGTCATGGGTGTCGTTTTCGTGGTTTTCGAGGGTGTTGAAACCGATAGTGAGGTCAAAATGAAAATCCAAGATGGCGGTTGCAAAAATTTTCAAATTTTTTCGTCGTGGGTGTCGTTTTCATGGTTTTCGAGGGTACTGAAGCCGATAGTGAGGTTAAAATGATAATCCAAGATGGCTATTGCAAAAACTTTATAATTTTTCGTCATGGGTGTCGTTTTCATGGTTTTCGAGGGCGGCCGGTGTCGAATATAACCAAAGTAAATGGGTTGCTTTTCACACGGGCAACCTTATGTAGAAGCTCTTTCGAGAGGAAGCAACCTTTTTAACATCAATTACAGAGAAGCATTTTTCTTAGTTTCTAAAACAAGGTTTAAATCATGACTACTTTCAAGTTTTAACTTTAATTTATGATGATAACGCTTCAGCACACTCCGCCAGACTTGGCATTTGATTTATTGAGCAGGTACGGCAGTTGCACACCCAAGTGGCACTGCCATGTCATAAAAAGATATTGTAGATTGTCTTCAAGACAATAACTAATATTTTAGCCATTGTCTTTGTTAAAACCATATCGACCCTCAAGATAATTATCTTAAGGCAGAGTTAAGTAAATGTGGGCACAGGTACAGAATAAGTTAAGAAAGACTTCAAACTACTTTTCGGATAAACTTCAGTACCTACGATTTAAGAGTAACACCATTGATGAATTCTTCCTTTTATCTTCTTGATTTCTCGACGCTTTACAAGGCATAACATTGGTATGTAAGATATCTACAATACCAAGTTAAAAATTTCTAAATTTATCAAATTATCACAGAGAAGAAACCAAGACTTAGAAAAACTAACTTCAACCTTATTGGGAGCTATATGTTTGAGCCGTTTGGGGTTGAAACTCTAGGGCCTTGGGGTCCGAGTGCTCATCGCATATTTCGCGATATCGCCAAGCGTTTGGTTGACTCTTCGCGTGACCAGAGGGCTGGCTTATTTTTAGCCCAAAGAATAAGCATTGCCATCCAACGTGGCAATGCTGCCAGCCTTTTGGGCACTTATCCCATTGACAGCGATGCGGACGAATTTTTCGATGCCCAATGAACTCCTGTCTTTTTTTATTATTATTATTTGTATACATATAGTATATATATATTTTAGTTTGTGTGTACATATGTAAGTAATTATAAATATAACCATACCTTTGTATTAATTCTCAGCCAAATAAATTACTTCAAACTTCATCTACTTATCTCAGATATACTTTAGTAATTTAGTAAATTCGTACTTTCCTCTAAAAATTTCGAAAATGTATGTAGGTATGACTTTTATCAGTTATTTAGATAAATAAGTATTCGGGCCAATTTTTAAGTTTATAGATCAAAGGAAAGGAATCAGATTTTTCAAATAAACTGCATTCCCGCTTTTCACCCCCACAGATGTGGAATTTCGAAAAATCGTTCGTGATGACATGTGTTCATAACGTGACTCAAAGATTATTTATACCAATTTTCGAGTTCATCAAACCACGCAGTAAAATCCTCCCCTGTAAAATTAACTTCCCCTTTTCAGCCCGTTAAGGGTAGATTTACGAAAAACCCTGATACACGTTATTCTTTATTTTTGGTCTTAAGTATAAATACAGAGTTTCAAGTTAATCGGACCGCGCGTTAAAATTCTTCCATGGAAATTCTGACGCCCCCAATCCCCCGTTAGGGGGTACTTAGTTTTGAAAAACGAAAAATGCCAAACTTCATAATTTACTTATAAAAGTATCCGTGCCATAAGATTTTTCATATACACTGTATTCCCGCTTTTCACCCCTATAGGGGCGGAATTTCGAAAAATTGTTTGGGATGTGTTCATTCATTGACTCAAAGATTGTTTATACGAATTGTTGAGTTAATCAAGCCACGCATTAAAATCCTTCGCTGTATAATTAACTACCCCTTTTAACCCCGTTAGGGGAAAGTTTTTGGGGAAACCCTGATACACGTTATTCTTTGTTTTTGGTCTTAAATATAAATACTAAGTTTCGAGGTAATCGAACCACGCGTTAAAATTTTTCTATACAAATTTTGACTCCCCCAACCCCCCTTTAGGGGGTAGTTTATAAAAACTTAAAATACCAAACTGCATAATTTACTTAGATTATATTCGTGCCAAGTTTCAAGTTTATTAACCAAGTGAATAAGATTTTTCAAATAAACAGTATTCCCGCTTTTCACCCCTACATGGGTCGAATTATGAAAAATCGTTTAAGATGTGTTCATAACTTGACTCAAAGATTATTTATGCCAATTTTAGAGCTAATCAATTCACGCAGTAAAATCCTCCCCTGTAAAATTAACTTCCCCTTTTCAGCCCGTTAAGGGTAGATTTACGAAAAACCCTGATACACGTTATTCTTTATTTTTGGTCTTAAGTATAAATACAGAGTTTCAAGTTAATCGCACCGCGCGTTAAAATTCTTCCATGGAAATTCTGACGCCCCCAATACCTCTTTAGGGGGTAGTTTAGAAAAACGAAAAATGCCAAACTTCGTTTATTACTCAGATAAGTATTCGTGCCAAGTTTCAAGGTTATTAAATCAAGTAATAAGATTTTTCATACAAACAAAATCCCCCCTTTTCACCCCCTTAAAGGTTGAATTTCCAAAAACCCCTTCTTACTGGATACCTACTCTTCACAAAGAACACACCCTCCAAAATTCATGTTCCTAGGACCAGCGGTTTAGGCTGTCCGTTGATATCTCAGTCAGGTCGTTCATCCCCCTTTGGGGGTGAAATTATCAAAACGCTGAGACACGTATAAATTAATTTTCAATCGTGAGCCTAAACACAAAATTTGAAGATCCTAACTTTTAAACTGACGGACTTTCATGCACAAATTCATCCCCCTTTTTAACCCTTTGGGGGTGGAATTATCAAAAACGCTGAGACACGTATAAATTAATTTTCAATCGCCAGCGTAAACACAAAATTTGAAGTTGCTAACTTTAAAACTGACGGACTTTCATACAAACTTTCATCCCCTATTTAACTTTTGAAAAATCCTTCCTTATTCCTTGTCTACATTATAAAGGGTACCATTGTGTAAAATTTCAGCTTTCTTGGTCCAAGGGTTAGGGCTGGGCGTTGATGAGTCAGTCACTCAGGCCTTTTCATCATCATCATCATCATTTCAGCCGAAAGACGTCCACTGCTGGACATAGGCCTCCCCCAAGCACCTCCACTTCGACCGGTTTTGTGCTTCTCGCATCCCACGAGTTCCTGCGGCCTTCACAAGGTCGTCGGTCCACCTTGTGGGAGGCCTTCCAACGCTACGCCTTCCGGTACGCGGTCGCCACTCCAGAACCTTTCGGCCCCATCGGCCATCTGTTCTGCGAGCAATGTGCCCTGCCCACTGCCACTTAAGTTTGGCAATTCTTCGGGCTATGTCGGTTACCTTGGTTCTCCTGCGGATCTCTTCATTTCTGATTCGATCCCGCAGGGAAACTCCAAGCATAGCCCTCTCCATTGCCCTTTGGGTGACTTTCAGCCTTCTAATAAGGCCCATTGTGAGCGACCACGTTTCAGTGCCATATGTCATCACTGGCAACACGCACTGGTCAAAGACTTTCGTCTTGAGACACTGCGGTATGTGGGACGAGAAGATATTGCGTAGCTTCCCGAACGCTGCCCAGCCGAGTCGGATTCGACGATTGACCTCTTTCTCGAAGTTGGACCTACCTAACTGGACAGTTTGTCCTAGGTAAATATACTCGTCCACGACTTCGAGTGTAGCGTCTCCGATCTTCATGAGAGTGGGTGTTACATGGGCATTTGACATGACCTTCGTTTTGGCCTTTTGTTTTTGACTCAGGCCTTTTGTTTTTATTTATATGTATAGATAAAATGCTGGTATTATTTACAAGTTTGTATTCTAAAACAGACGCAAAATAAAATGGACATAATTATGGCTGTTTGGTCAGTTAGGTAATTAATCAGTCTCGAACTTGGCGCTTTCATTTTTATTTATTCTCAAAAATCAACGTGATACTTCGTCGCATTGTCATGAAGACTCAGTGACTGCAGTCGAAAGGGCTGTGGTCTACCACAGCCCTTTCAACTGCAGTCACTGAGAACCCCAATCCCAGGCTAGAACCCCAGGTAAGGGAGCGTTACGAGGCAAGATCGGAAGATCTTTTCAATGAAGGAGTGGCAATTACACCTTTCCTAAGCGACACATTATTGTTTTCCGACATCCACGCGAACGAAGTCGCAGGCACAGCTAGTATTTGGGTAGTTCTTCAGGGACAAAATTTTCGATGTCTGTGGGTATATTTCTGTAACCAGCTAACAAAACGGCATGTAATATTTTTTTTTGTACAGTTTAGCTTTATCCCTTACTAGGACAAATTATATTTTTTAAATATTTGCTGTCTAGGTACAAAATAAAAATATTTGAAGTTCGTTCTTCTGATTCATATAACACGTCCGTTTGCCATTTTCCGGAACAAAATGGTCAATGTCGCATTTTCCCTTTGATTCATCAAAATAAATTATAATTATATCGAAAGGAAATGAGTTGTCCTCTTACAAAAAAAATGTGTATTAGTTATAACTACGTTAGTGTGTTTATAAAAAGTAAATAAGAAGTGTCCGGCGTATAATACTGATTTATGTGGCGTAAGCTGCACTTGACCGTACTTGTTCTGGTAATAATAATGAGAGCCTGGCTTCCCACGTGGGGGGGAGCCAGTGGTGCAACGGACAAGCTAGAAAGCGGACGTGCGGCTGGTTGGCTTAGATCCCGGAATTACGAAGGAAAACATCTGATTCATCTGTGTTTGGTTCAGGTGGCACTCTGATTACAATTCCAACCTTATAAAATTTATTTAATTGTTTTAAAACTTCAATCTATGTTTCATGTGATGCTTTTGGGTTATAGATTCGTGTAGTAAAATGACAATAATGAAGTCTGTATGTATGATGAGTTATGCATGATTGTAGGCAAAATTCTGATACAACTGTGCCTGATTCGTATGGTCAATACCCCATATAAATAATAAAATAAATTAGATTTCCCCTCTCCAGCACGAAAAGAGTGCTTTTATTGCATTATAATGTCCAATTTTTGACCGTGTACAAGTCAGCAGTTCTAGTCTTATTTATTATTATTTACCCTTTTGAATAATTAAAAAATGACAGGAGTATAGTTCTAAATATGGCACTTTTGATATGTCTTAGTCTTAGTTAAGAATTAATAATTATTGTTTAGAATTAACAATCATAACTAACGGTGTATTTATTACTTTTTGTTTCTGTTTCTGATTCATCTGGGCACAAAATATTCGAACGTTGATATCTTGAAAACTTCTTTATAAAAACGAGTCCCTCATACAAACATATGTTATTTGGTATACCTATTTTCATATGAACATGTGTTACAGAGCTGAAAGTGAAATTAAATTTTGGCCATATGGATCAGTCGAAGAATCAAATTTCGAAGAACTACCCATTTAATATTATTTTGAAACAATAAATAAAATGAAGTACTCACTGGAAGCGTAAATAAGAAATGCTAAGGACAGCGGGGTCGTCATGGTCGTGAACACGTGGAGGACGTGGACGTGAGTACTCGAGAGCGAGCGGTCTGCAGAGTGCGCGGGTGAGCCCACGGGACTCGGGTGACGCGGGGACCGTGTACTTGTGTGCCTGCTGCCTGCCAGTACTTAGTGATTGTGTAACGCATACTTATCAATTAATTACTGTTTTGAAACTCATAGCTTGTAATTGCTTGTAGCAATAAACAGATTGTAGGTAATATAAAGAGTTCGTGAAGTTCTTCGTGTAACATCTGTTCCACAGTTCTGGACTGTTTGACAAGTTCCGAATAAACTTATCACGCAGAAAATGTCATACTAATTGATTTCCTCTATCTGGTAGACAGTGAGACAGCAGGGAGGCCAGCCATAGCTGCGAAAACAGTCTAAGAACGACAAGCACGGCGCGAGGTAATAATATGTCCCCACGTGCTCCTGCGTGCTCGCGCGGCGTCGGAGCACGAGGCTATTGCCAAAACAACAAACAAACCATGATCAAGCAAACGGCAGAACCCGCAGCGCATTGTGCCAAACGGCAGAACCCGCAGCGCATTGGGCCAAACGGCAGAACCCGCAGCGCATTGGGCCAAACGGCAGAACCCGCAGCGCATTGGGCCAAACGGCAGAACCCGCAGCGCATTGTGCCAACATAAAAGAAAGGAAAGCAAAGCTGCTCCCACAGACGCGAGCGAATTTAACATTAACAAGAAACAATTAAAGTCCGTGATAACCGTTTTTTACTGCTGCTAATAAATTGCGGCCAGCCTCGTTACGTCGTCGTCGTCGGTGCGATACGAGAGCCGATCCCATCCGATGCGGAGCGGTACGGTCGGCACTATTATTAAATTCCGCGACCGAGTGCAGTGCTGCGCTCCCCGACATGCGACAGCATTGTTCGTGGTAATGGGTCACTACTCGCTCCAACTCGCTCTTACTCGCTCTTACTCGCCGCTGTCGCCGCCCGCTATGTTTGGAGCTCCATCTTCACATGTACCAATCTTGTTCTTTTGTAACTTGTTGCACTTGCAAGTGTACTTTACACATAATACCTCGCCTGTATTCCCTAAAGAGCAGACAGTAGTACACAGTCACACACAGACAGTAGTACACAGTCACACACAGACAGTAGTACACAGTCACACACAGACAGTAGTACACAGTCACACACAGACAGTAGTACACAGTCACACACAGACAGTAGTACACAGTCACACGCAGACAGTAGTACACAGTCACACACAGACAGTAGTACACAGTCACACACAGAGAGTAGTATAGTTTAGTTTTAGTTGTTGAATACTTCAATATTAAATACCTCTTCGTGTGTGACCTGCATCTTTTTTAGATGAAATAATACCTAGTTCTGTGTCGCCTGACGTTGAAATTAATATAAGAACTTAAAGTAATAAAAATACTTTGTTGTACACTATGTGATTTGATTTTACGTACCGTTCAAAACACCCTTTAATCCTACTATTTATCGCTGAGCAGTAGTAGGCAGTAGTTAAAATACTTGAAAATTTGAGCTGAACTTTAAAAATATTGTAGTTTCCCGCCCTAGGAAGCAATACACTCGGTCTGAAAATGTCAAGAAAAGTAGAAATATTCAAGGAAATTGGTTTCCTTTAATAATAATAATTTATTTATGTCAGACACAGTCCATATTTATGTTAGTAAGTACACTTAAAAACTATGTTAGTACCTAACCAAAGAATAACAATACATGCCACAATAATATTAAACATTTACATTTTTAAATTAAATTCAATTATATCAATGAAATTCATACATTCAATGAAGACATACAAAAAAATAAATAAACAATTACAAAAAATTTACACATAAGTAAACAACAAAAAATTACATTTACAGAAAATAGTCACTTAATAAATGGTGACGAACTGGCATGCAGGTGCATCCACCTCTCCAATATCACTGAGTCCCACCGCTCGGACAACACGCTCAGGATAGTGCTGCGTCGGAAGCGACTTAGGCGATTGGCACACTGCTGCGTTTCACGCAGCGGTGTGCGGGATATGGAGCCAAATTCCACGCGCGTGAGTGCGTTTTTATTGAATTTGTATGTAAAAAATCACGCGCGTGGATGCGTTATCTGCGCCCCGCTGCATCATGCGGGGCAGTGTGAGAATCGCCTTAGAAGCGAGGCGCTCCGTTTCCTAATAATAGCAAAAGGTTTGCGCCTGCGCGAACATTGTAGAAGCGCTGCAAAACCGCGGCAGCCCTAGCAGCACCCTAAACGCATTGTTGTACTGTACGCGCAAGGCACTGTAAACCCGCTGCACATAGTTGGCCCATAGGCTGCACGTACGGTTTGCTATTTTGACGATTTGCTATTTGACGATTTGCTATTTTGACGATTTGCTATTTTGACGATTTGCTATTTGGACGGTTTGCTATTTTGACGATTTGCTATTTTGACGATATGCTATTTTGACGGTTTGCTATTTTGACGATTTGCTATTTTGACGGTTTGCTACTTTGAATAGAATAGAATAATTTATTTGTCAAACATAGGTGATTATATACAAAGGTCTTAAATATTAGGTAGTACGCTATGTTTTGCCAATATTGACATACAAATGATTAATATTATTAAATGCTATGCAATCATTACTATTAAATATTTGAGTACATAATTGTTAAATTAACTCATGCATGCAAATTCAATTTTATTACGAATCAATGTCAATTTCGTTTCATGTCAATTATTCAAGTCAAAAGATTATTATTAGTGTATCTGTATTAAAGAATTTATGTCAGAATTATAATTATAGAAATTTGTCATTGAGAAATTCATCTACAGTATAATAACATTTGTCAAGCAGTAACCCGTTAAGTGTTTTCTTAAACTTCTGCAATGGCATACGGATATACACATTGACGGATTGCGATTTTCATGAATTTGACCGATTGCGATTTTCACCATCCGCGGCTTGTTATTAGCAACTTGATAATGTGTTGTTGTTACCTATTACCTATCTTTAATTAGTCTGTAAGCCTTCTTAAAAGTAATAAATAAATGTATAACATCACGCTACGACCAATAGGAGCGGAGCATCAATGAAAAATGTTGCAAAAACGGGAAAAATTATTCCTTTTGAGAGCTTCCGTTGCGTACGCTGCGTAAATGGTTAAAGTTACGCAAAAATCATGTATGACGGAATTGTTCCTCTTTAAAAGTTCAAAAAAAAAATCCGCGACTGCATAATTATGTCTATTTTTTAAGGTTGACTCACTATAAACATTTTTATGGTAATCTTTGTTCTAAAATAATGAATTATTTGCGAAGGTAAATATTTTTATAAACATGATATTAATCCATATCCAAATAAATAGGTACGTTATTCATCACAAGTATATAGTTTTGAACAAAATTGCCCTAGATATTATTTTAATTTCAATGAATATCTTATAGAATTATTAACATAACATAATCAGCCTATAATGTTCCCACTGCTGGGACACAGGCCTCCTCTCAGTGAGAGGGAGTGGGCCGTAATCCACCACGCGGGCCCAGTGTGGGTTTGGCAGATGTCACATGTCTTCGAATGTTTGGTTCTAGGACATGCCGGTTTCCTCACGATGTTTTCCTTCACCGTTTTGATAGAATTATTATTAGGAGATAATCATAGATTTAAAATAATTCCGCAAGGCGGCCGGCGGCCGGTCATGAGGATAGGTATAAGTAATAATCTTACTCGTAAGATGGGATATAGGTTTTTTCCTCAAATTAACGCGGGTGAAACTGCGGGGCACAGCTAGTGTACTATATAGGGTGGCCCGTCTTCAGGAGTGATAAACGATTTTTATAAGCCTCTTGCCAAGGACTATCCGGACCGCAATACCCCCATGTATGTTCAGTATAATCAAACAGCTCCAACCACGCTGAACATTAATTCCCGCTCCGATAGACATACATTCTTTATTATTGTAGTTCGCTAATTCTGCTCCGGTAGACATTACTTATAATTAATTACAAAATTGCCAAAAAGAAACAAAAAAGAAACTGCAATTAATTAAAGTATTTCGTCTACTTTGTTTTCATTATCCTCTCGGAGACGGCCGGGCGGACCCGCGGTGTAGTGTTGTCCAATCTAAACACGGCTTTGTAAGCCTCCTCAAAGAACATTAAGATTTCTTTTTAACTTTTTTCCAAGACGTTGCTTGTGGAAATGAAAAAAAGTCGTAAATTGGAATGCCACCGGAGATCAACGGTTTTTGAGAACTTGATAACTAAATAGTGTTAACGACAGAAAAGTTCATACTTTAATCAACTTAAAGAATACGTTTGCAAGATGCATTAATTTGGTGCTATTGTGAGGCATTAGGATAATAAGTAGGCAAAGACTGTTCGAGCTGTGCGGCTCCTTAAGCTTTACATCAATACTGAAACTTTCAACAAGTTTGTTGTTACATATTCCATTTTTATAAATACTTGCAAAATAGCAAAACTCCTGTACATTAGTAACAAAATCAAATCGGCAGAAAATAAAATAAAAACGGTTTGGAAAATTATAAATAACGAAACCAGTAGGAATAAAAAACGAAACACTGATTACACGTTGGAGACTTCACGTGGTGCCATAAGCTCTAACTTAGAAGTAGCTCAAGAATTTGTAAACTTCTTTGCTAATATACCATCAAAAACAACTGAAGCCTTAATAACAATTCCTCATCCGATGTATCAATTGATTTATTAAGAGCGAACCTTCCAGCCTGCCCGGTTGAATTTCAATTTATTTAAACATATTAACGCCGTAGCAGTAATAAAAGCTTAAGCAAATTAAGATCAAATTGATCGAAGATCTTTGGAGAATGTCCATTAAAGTCTGTACCTCCATAATTGAGACTTATGCGCCTTACTTAGCCTTTAATTCGTGTGTGGATCAAGGAGTCATCCCCGATTTAATGAAGGTAATACCACTTTACAAATCCGGGGACAGTAAAGACACCAATAATTATAGACCCATATCCGTGTTGCTGGTTTTCAGCAAGGGGTTTGAAAAGATAATGCTTAATCAAATGCACAATAATTTTAACACGAAAAAAAATTTCTCTCGATCTACAGTATGGTTTCACCAAAGGACGTTATACGACCGACGCCGGTGTAACCCTATTAAAATACATTTTTAACGCGTGGGAAGGGGCCCAAGACGCCATAGGGATCTTTTGTGACCTCTCCAAGGCATTTGATTGCGTCGATCACGAAACCTTGCATAAGAAACTTGAGTATTACGGACTTGGAAAACTTGCGCTCAGTTTAGATAGTTGTTATTTAAATGATAGGCTACAGCAAGTTCAAATAAATGGTGTCAATTCACATGGCTTAACTGTAAAAATGGGTGTGCCACAAGCTTCGTTATTGGGTCCTTTCCTCTTTTTTAGTGTATATTAATGATCTGCTCCATTTATTAAAAAATCAACCACAAATGTTATTTGCTGATGACACTTCCTTAATTTTTAAGGTAAATAGACGTGCTACAAATTTCGATGACGTATGTAAATAATTCCCTACTGCAGGTCCGAAATTGGTTCAGTGCTAATTTTTAGTATTAAATGGAACAAAAGATTTTCTTTACTTAATGTCAAGGGTAGTGATTGTGAGATAATATTGAATCAAAAGAAACTGCCCTACTCTCTCATGAGAGAGTAGGGAGGCCTTTGCCCTGCAGTGGGACGTCACAGGCTAATAATAATAATAATAATAAGAGAAACTAGAATTCGTCTATAAAACTGTTTTCCTAGGGATCACCCACGACTAAAGGCTACAATGCGGTCCTCATTTAACATCTCATGCAGGACGGCTAAATTCAGCAGCTTATGCTGTCAGAAAAATTGAAAAATCCGTCAATTTACTGATGTAGATACCGCGAAACTAGTCTATTTTAGTTACTTTCACAGTATCATGTCTTACGGTATTTTACTTTGGAGACGGGCTACAGACATCGATTCTATTTTTATTCTGCAGAAAAGAGCCATCAGACCCATATATAATCATAACCCACCCCACTTCGCAGGGCTCCTCTTTCTGTGTAAAGGGTTTAAAGTAACCTAACCTTGGGGTGCCCTTCGCTCGCTCTTGCATCCTACGTTGACGGTCAAATCGCGTGTCTGAATCTGAGCAATAAAAAATATGTATGGCAAAATATAAATTATGTTAGAGATAAAGTTGCACAAGAATTTACGATGTCACTTATTTTAGTGGTTATTTGATTTGTTCGAGCGGCAACATTTTGGACTTGTCAGTGTCGGTCTGTCAGTGTAAACGTTGTATCTATCAGTAGTGCGCATGGACTTACTATTACCTACAACAGGACCGAGCACTCGATAAATCGCGTCATTCAAAAATTAACCATAATAGTTGGGCCTAAAGGTATGATTCCGATCTCGGCAGCACGCAGCAGTGCTGCCGTGGCATTGAGGTCGCAGCACTACTGGTCCTCATACATTTTCTATGGGTTTATACGAGATTACATTCCGAGCACGGCAGCAATGTGACGCAGCAATGTCGCGCAGCATTGCTGCCGTGCTCGGAATGTAATCTCAAATAAACCTATATAAAATGTATGAGGACCAGTAGTTCTGCGACCGCACTGCCGCGGCAGCACTGCTGCGTGCTGCCGAGATCGGAATCATACCTTTAGGTTTACTTTAGATACGTTGTCGTAGCCGAGGCAAAACGAGCCGAAAGAGATAGAAAGGGTGGAGGCCGCCTGTCCCTTTTTCTCAATTGCCAGGAGATAAAAATATTGAATATGGTAAAAAATCATCATCATCATCATTTCAGCCGAAAGACGTCCACTGCTGGACATAGGCCTCCCGCAAGCACCTCCACTTCTACCCGTTTTGTGCTTCTCGCATCCAACGCGTTTCTGCGGCCTTCACAAGGTCGTCAGTCCACCTTGTGGGAGGCCTTCCAACGCTACGCCTTCCGGTACGCGGTCGCCACTCCAGAACCTTTCGGCCCCATCGGCCATCTGTTCTGCGAGCAATGTGCCCTGCCCACTGCCACTTAAGTTTGGCAATTCTTCGGGCTATGTCGGTTACCTTGGTTCTCCTGCGGATCCCTTCATTTCTGATTCGATCCCGCAGGGAAACTCCAAGCATAGCCCTCTCCATTGCCCTTTGGGTGACTTTCAGCCTTCTAATAAGGCCCATTGTGAGCGACCACGTTTCAGTGCCATATGTCATCACTGGCAACATGCACTGGTCAAAGATTTTCGTCTTGAGACACTGCGGTATGTGAGACGAGAAGATATTGCGTAGCTTCCCGAACGCTGCCCAGCCGAGTCGGATTCGACGATTGACCTCTTTCTCGAAGTTGGACCTACCTAACTGGACAGTTTGTCCTAGGTAAATATACTCGTCCACGACTTCGAGTGTAGCGTCTCCGATCTTTATGAGAGTGGGTGTTACATGGGCATTTGACATGACCTTCGTTTTGTCCATGTTCATTTTCAGACCCTCTCTTTCAAAGGCTTTACTGAGGTCATCGAGCATTGTACTGAGGTCCTCCATAGTCTCAGCCATGACTACTATATATTGATATAGTAGTCATGGCTGAGACTATGGGTAAAAAATATTTAATATTAATTAAAAAAAAAAAAATAATAATATTTGACTGTTCGGTCTAACGTGTTCGGACTTAGAACATAATTACTTTAAAAATATTTATGCTTGGTTACAAGACCAGCAAACTCCAAATTTTATTTATTTAATATATAACTTTAACTAAAAAACTTTAGAATGACAGCTTTATAACTTTCGTAAAAACTACTCTGGTAACCCTGGAATGTGCCATTGACATGCATTTGTCATATATGTCATTGTCATGGCGATGTTTTTCTTGTTGTTGGTTTGTGAAGGGAAAAAAGCGCGGGAACCTTCAAACGTATGTACGGCCACGGTCATAAGTGGAGTAGCAATTTCACAAAGCAATAGATTGACACTTTGGTTTTACTTACGACCTTCTTTTAATTAGTAATTTCTCTACTGTAGACACATACACTCACATTCATTTGCGACTGATTATATTTCATTAATTCAACCACTACGGTATATGGCATGATAGCCTAGCGGTTATCATATCTGGGTAAGCGCGTCCTGCGTAGCGAGCCGTGGGTTCGAATCTCATGCGCGGTGATAGTTTTTTTTTAATGTTTTTTAATAATTACTTCGAATAATGACGCTTATGACTATAATAATATATTTCCTTGTCATGTTCGTCTTGTGCGCTTAATTCGTAAAACTTTATGATTATGGTTAGTTTTCCGAAATTTGATTCTTCGACTGATCCATATGGCTAAAATTTAATTTCACTTTCAGCTCTGTAACACATGTTCATATGAAAATAGACATACCAAATAACATATGTTTGTATGAGGGACTCGTTTTTATAAAGTAGTTTTCAAGATATCGACGTTCATTTTGTGCCCAGATGAATCAGAAACAGAAATAAAAAGTAATAAATACACCGTTAGTTTTGATTGATAATTCTAAACAATAATTATTCATTCTTAACTAAGACTAAGACATATCAAAAGTGTCATATTTAGAACAGTTTTATACTCCTGTCACTTTTTAATTATTCAAAAGGTTATGGCTAAGTAAATAATAATAAATAAAACTAGAATACTGAGTTGGACACGGTCAAACATTGGACATTATAATGCAACAAAAGCACTCCTTTCATGCTGGAGAGGGGAAATCTAATTTATTTCATTAGTCATATGGGGGTTTTGACCATACGAATCAGGCACAGTTGTATCAGAATTTTGCCTGCAATCATGCATAACTCATCATACATACAAACTTCATTATTGTCATTTTTCTACACGATTCCATAACCCAAAAGCATCACACGAAACACATATTGAAGTTTTAAAACAATAAAATGAATTTTATAAAGCAGGCATTGTAATCATAATGCTACCTGAACCAACCACAGATGAATCAGATATTTTCCTTCGTAACACCGGGATCTAAACCAACCAGCCGCAGGTCCACCTTCTAGCTCGTCCGTTGCACAACTGGCTTTCCCCCGCGCGGGAAGCCAGACTCTCATTATTATTACCCGACCAAGTACGGTCAACTGAAGTTTACGCCACATTAATCAGTATTATACGCCGGACACTCCTTATTTATTTATTTATAAACAAACTAACGTAGTTATAACTAATACACATTTTTTTTTGTAAGAGGACAACTCATTTCCTTTCGATATAGTTATGATTTATATTGATGTATCAAAGGCAAAAATGCGACATCGACAATTTTGTTCCGGAAAATGGCAAACGGACGAAGAACAAACTTCAAATATTTTTATTTTGTACCTAGACAGCAATAATTTAAAAAATATCATTTGTCCTAGTAAGGCATAAAGCTAAACTGTACAAAAAAAATATTACATGCCGTTTTGTTAGTTGGTTACAGAAATACAGGATGAATTTTTCAAGTGGGCGTGGATGGCCAAATCCGAAACTATGAGGACTAGCGAAAAATACTCAAAGGAGTCGCGGGCTCGATTTTGATGAAAACTAAAACTGCATCATTGGATTTTTGAAAAATCAATATTTCTAGCCAGGAATCGAATCTGTTGATTTAAAAAAAAAAAACACTGTATTATTACACCATTCGATAGTGTCGCTAATAAGGATCAAATTCTGGAAAGTAATGACATACGGCAAACTAAGGGAAAGAGCTCATTTTTAACAAAATATTTTTTTTTTCACATGTTACCTATCTCATCATCATCTGCCTAGCCTTTTCCCAACTATGTTGGGGTTGGCTTCCATTCTAACCAGATGCAGCTGAATACCTCGGTATGTAAAGATGGTCACCCATCCACAGACCAACCACGGCAAGCGTAGCTTAACCTGATGGATTGACCTGTGCGGCTGTTAGTATTTAGCCGGGCCCGGGTTATGTTACCTACCTACTAAACCTTAACTGATTAATAATTGTTCAAAATGATGACCATTGTTTTCAATACATAGCTGGATTCGACGTCTCAAGGATTGCACTGCATTCAGCATTACAATATTATTGATTCCATTAGAATATTTTCCAAAGATCGTAATAGAAATTTGAATTTAGAACCTAATGTTGTGAAGGTGACTGCGCTGCGGGTGTGTTAATAAAAATATTGAGCATCATTTCGAACAAGGTACGTAATGTAGGTATGGATACTCTAAAATAAGAAGCAGTTTATTAAAATTCAACATTTTCCTTAAGTTTGCCGTATGTCATTACTTCCCAGAAATTGATCCCTATTAGGGACACTATTGAATGGTGTAATAATACAGTATGTATTTTTTTTTTTCAAAATCAACAGGTTCGATTCCTGGCTAGAAACATGGATTTTTCTAAAATCCAATGATGCAGTTTTAGTTTTCATCAAAATCGAGCCCGCGACTCCTTTCAGTACTTTTCGCTATTCCTCATAGTTTAGAATTTGGCCATCCACGCCCACTTGGAAAATTCACCCTGTATACCCATAGAAATCGAAAATTTTGTCCCTGAAGAACTACCCTTACACCCACAGATAAATAAATTACTTATAAGGTAGACACAGTTAAGTTACGAGTCATTCACCGCGATTAAATAGATCGTTGTTTGTTAATTGTGGGTTAGCGACGTGTGTTCTATCTATTAGCCGTGTTGTAGTTCCTTTTAAAATGAAAATATATAAAAATGAAAACGAAAACGGAAACGATGATATTGAAATGAAAGCGAATGTGATTGCGCTGCGTAAAAGTGAATTTAATATAACACAAATATGTATCTTATGAAACCGAACTGAATGTGAGTATTATAAATATGATTTAATTATTTTTTCAAACACTTATTTTATTAAAATAGAACTGCTGATCCTTGTAGTTATTTTTTTAAACATATTATAAGGTCTAAATAGAAGAAAAAATTATAATTTCGAAGTCCTAGATTTTAAATGATGAATATAACATTATATCATCCTTATATGTAACATTTCTATTTTCATTATAATATTGTTTCTAAATAGTATTCGTATTTTGCTAGTAGACCAACAGTACTTTTTTTTTGTTTTAGAGAAATTACCTACTGTGACTCGGAGGGTCACTAAATAAGGAAGAGGGTAGCCTTGCTGCATGGAATGCCCCAGCTGGTCATTGAATATGAAACAAGTGGTTATATACCAACAAGATATTTTGCCAAATTATTCAACACGTCTTTACGAACCGTTCGCCGTGCAAACGAAAACCAGCTCAAAAACCTATGTAGCAATATTGTAGGGCCCATGCGCCAGCGTTTACAAGATTGCATTGATAATAATGGGGATTATAAGTACTAAGTATTAAATTATAAATTGATTATACCTAGTAATAATAAAATTATATTGTAGCATATTCGTATATTCGTAATAAGGATTATTTTGAGGTTTAATTTCAACCTTCTTTTCGTAATGAAAATGAATACTTAAGCTATAACCACAATAAGTCCTAAACTAGAAGTTTATTTATTCTTTATAAAATTATAACGAATAAACATTTTGTAATCACTTATAATTTTTTTTTTTCCCCATATTTCACTAAGTATATAATAATAAAAACAATTATTACATTATTATTCCCGTTTATTAATTTATCGAATAATAAAAGAACAGATGAAGATAATTGTTGAAAAGAAAAAAAATCTCATTTCGAGATTGGAACTTGGGCCTATATGTTTGCTAATACAATGCGTTACTCTATCAGCTATCGGGCGTCATATCAATGATATCAATTTTAGCAATGGTTTGAGCCGACCAAGGTCACTGCGCGTGTGAAAAAGCGCTATGTTATTGTTTCGCTCGACACCAGTGTATAAATTCTGAGAAGTGCGTTCTGTGTTAATACATCACTTATGCACACATACGTATATACGGTCTGTACCGCGCGTGTTCACAGCAAAACAATCCTTACGGTGCGAATGCACTTCTGACCCTTTACTGTATCTACAAGGCGCCAAAATTGATATCGTTTTATAAAAAAATGTTAATATCGTATATTTTTTTGTATATTTTGGGAAAAATTTGAAATATTAAATCTATAGTTAGTGTTAATAGTTGTAAATAGTGATTTGAAGATGGGGGGGAAGCAAGAAGCGGAAAAAAGCGGAGCCCCCTGACGATCGAGCATTGACAGATAAGGATACTTCTTCTGACTCTGATGAAGACTGCAGCAAGAAGTATAGCATTTTAAAGTTCCTGATTCCTGAATTTAAGGAAGTACCCTGAAAATATCTCATCAGAATGAGAACAAACCATTTAAAGACAAGGATAGGCTGGCCATATCCCTTGCCATACGGAAATATTGTGTGACTGGGATACTACATTTGAGGTCAATAAATAAATATAAGTATCACTCGACCTATCTAATAATGCCAAGGTTTTCTTGCAAAATAAAAAACTTTTAGAAGAAATGGGTTATAATGCAACAATACCTACTGTCGACACCGAGATGACTGGGGTTCTTACCTCATTCCCTACGGACTTATCCAATAAAACAATCTTTGCGTTGATTGGAAGCTCCAGAAATTGATTTTGCATACCGTTATGACGGTGAGACATGTAGCACTATGCAATATTATGAACACCTATGTAAACACCATTTTTCTGGCAAATAAATATTCTATTCTAAAAAATGTGATTCTAGTAAGGCGCTTCATGCGCCGTGTGCCGAGTCAGAGAGGGCGGTGCGGTCACATACCAGCCCACTCAAACTGTCGCGGTGACTTTTGCATCAACAGACTTGTCTCAGTATGAGAGGGCGGTGCGGTCACATACCAGCCCACTCAAACTGTCGCGGTGACTTTTGCATCAACAGACTTGTCTCAGTATGAGAGGGCGGTGCGGTCACATACCAGCCCACTCAAACTGTCGCGGTGACTTTTGCATCAACAGACTTGTCTCAGTATGAGAGGGCGGTGCGGTCACATACCAGCCCACTCAAACTGTCGCGGTGACTTTTGCATCAACAGACTTGTCTCAGTATGAGAGGGCGGTGCGGTCACATACCAGCCCACTCAAACTGTCGCGGTGACTTTTGCATCAACAGACTTGTCTCAGTATGAGAGGGCGGTGCGGCCACATACCAGCCCACTCAAACTGTCGCGGTGACTTTTGCATCAACAGACTTGTCTCAGTATGAGAGGGCGGTGCGGCCACATACCAGCCCACTCAAACTGTAGCGGTGACTTTTGCATCAACAGACTTGTCTCAGTATGAGAGGGCGGTGCGGTCACATACCAGCCCACTCCAGCACTCTCGTTACCTTCAACAACTAAAATACCCAAATCACGTGTTGACTTTCAAGCTGGAGCCAGCTGTGATCCAGGAGCCATGAGCACGAATGTGCCACATGAGCACACTGCACATCACATGAGTAGACAAACGGAACAGAGACAAAGCTTCAAAAAACCGCGCGAATCGGTTGCTCTACTACAAGCACGCGGGGCATGTGTGCGTGAACACTGGCCGCTTGTCGCGTACGCGGCGAGACTGGAAAAAACCGGTTTACGCTGGCACAGCCAGTTGACAATCTCAGGGTCAGTGCGACCCACGTTGTTTGTTTTGTTAGTTGCAAGTTTGAATATTTTAATGTAAAAACGTGGTATATTATTGTTAATAATAGTTGTTTATAGTACTGTAAAAAAATTAGTAATTCCTGTTACGCACTGTTCAAACTGGTTCCGGTGCTTAACACTGAATCATTACTCACGGCTTATCATGGTTTAGTTTCATCACACCTAAGATATGGAATCATCTTCTGGGGCAACTCAACCGACAAGGACATACCCTTTAAAGCCCAAAAAAGGTGCATCAGGACCATGTTTAAATTACAGTCAACTGAAAGCTCTAAACCCTATTTTAAAAAATATAAAATACTGACTCTGCCTTGCCTTTTTATATTTTAGATATGGTAATGTTTGTTAAATCTAATCGACATTTATTTCCACGTCAATCAGAAGTGGTCGATCGCAGCCATAGTAGACGTGATTACAGTATTCTCTGTCTACATAGATCTAGAACAATATTGATGCACAAAAGTGTTTTCTGTATGGCCCCAAAATATTTCAATAAACTCCCAAATACTTGGAAGGAGCTTGATTTCCGTCAGTTAAAAAATAAATTAAAAATACTACTAGAAGGGAAGGCATACTACAGTATTTCAGAATTTCTCAATGACAACTTTTAATGCCATGTAGAACCCATGTTATCAGTGCATCTTTGACGTAATCTGAATTTAAAGCAAACTATTTTGGAGGATCTTGTGTGTTCAGAAGGGTGAAGAAATACTAGTTGATGTATGGATGTATATCTTATAATATTTTCACTGAATATAATTAAAATAATACACGGATCGACTGCCTCTTACAAAGGTCCTCGGAAGAGTGCCCTATACAATCTAAATCTAACAATAGTCGCAATGCTTGTGTTTATGTTGCCATGCTGAATTTGGACGCGGTCTTATCAATGTTTAGTCTGGCGGCTCAGGATAAAGCAGCGCACTCATGTAGGCTCGCCGCCGTGGACCACCATGCCGCTCCGATGAGGTCACGCTGTGATGATTGATGTGGCTACAGTACTCCCCCTCAAGCGAAGCGTACCGGCAGCTTGACGACGCGGCCCGAGCATGTTGTTTTGCTGATAGTGGGCTGTGACGTCACGGTGTTCGGAGGTGCTCGTGCTTGTAGCTTGGTTGGTGTGGTACTGGCCTTGGTTTGCTCGGTAATGGTAGTGTTTCTTGGAGGTAAGGTATTGGTAATGTTTCCTGGAGGTACGGTGTTGGTATACTCTGCTATGATGTATGCAGGCTTCAGTCGGTCGATCGAAATGTTAGCTTGACGATTCGGTAGCTGTATAGTATACGTCTTGTCCGTGCGGCTTATAACACGGTAGGGACCTTCATACGGAGCTTGGAGTGGTTTCTTAACTGCATCGGTTCTAATAAACACGTGACTGCATTTGATCAAATCTTGATGCACGAATACGCGCTTATTATTACTGTGATGCTCGGTGACTGCTTGCGATTTGTTTACTTGTATGATGTCACGCAGATTTTCGACGTAAGTATAACCCATTGTAGGTGTGTAGGTACTGGTGAAAAAAGTTCAGCGGCGCTGACGCCGGTGTCGGTGCGTAGTGCGGCTCGTAGACCAAGTAACACTGTAGGTAGCTCATTGATCCATGTACTTGCGTCGGATAGTTTTGCTCGTAATGATGTTTTCAGCGAGCGATGCCATCGTTCGACCATTCCGTTGCTTTGAGGATGATACGGTGTGGTGCGATTTTTCTTGATTCCCATTTGTTTCATTAGATTTTGAAATAACTCACTCTCGAACTGGCGACCTTGGTCGCTTGTTAATGTTGTCGGGCATCCAAATCTTGCTATCCAATGTTGGTATACGATATCGGCTATTCGAACAGCTGATATTTCGTCGGTAGGGATTGCTTCGGGCCACTTTGTTAGTCGGTCAATCATTGTTACTAAGTAACGATGGCCTTGAGCTGTTGTAGGTAGCGGGCCAACAATGTCGACGTGTACGTGTTGAAAGCGATCGCTTGGCGGGAAAGATGAGATGTTCGAGGATGTGTGACGTTGTATTTTGCTTTTCTGACACTGTATACAGGTTCGAGTCCAACGGCTGATGTCTGCGTTCATTGATGGCCAGAAGTATTTTTGTGTTGCAAGTTTGCGAGTCGTGCGCGTACCAGGATGACTGATGTTGTGCACGCTGTTGAAAACTTCTTGTCTGTAATCTTCTGGTATGTACGGGCGTATATACGGTGTAGATGTTTCGCAGTATAACTCGACGTCTGTGTTTGGTATTATTATTTTCTTGAGATTGATGTTGCTTTCTTGCAGTAATGGTTCAATGTTGCTGTCCTTTTCTTGCGCGCTGGCTATGTCTTTGAAGTTTATCGCAGATGGGCATGAGATTGTTTCTATGCGGCTGAGTGTGTCGGCGACAATGTTTTGCTTACCGCTCACGTGACGTATGTCGGTGGTAAATTCGCTGATAAACAAAATTTGTCTCGTTCGTCTCGGTGTTTCTGTATTCGATTGTGTTTTGGTCATTACGAATGTTAGCGGCTTGTGATCCGTAAATATGATGAGGTGGCGCCCTTTGAATGTTTTGCGGAAATGTTTGACTGCCATGTAGATTGCGAGTAGCTCTCGGTCGTAGGTGGAATACTTCTTTTGCGCGTCATTGAATTTCTTGGAATAATATCCGAGCGGTTGCCATGTTTCGTTTACGTACTGTTGCAGGACGGCGCCAGCTGAGTTGTCGGATGCGTCGCAAAACAAAGCAAGTGTAGCTTGATGTGATGGGTGAGCGAGTAAAGCTGCTTGTATGATGCTAGCTTTACATTGCTGGAACGATTGAGTTGCTTCGTCGGTCCACGTGATCTGAGTTTTGTCTCGCTTCTTTACATTGTGTAGGTATGAATTAAGTGGTGCCTGTAGTACTGCGGCGTTGGGGATATGATCGCGATAGAAGTTGATCATTCCGAGAAATCTTCTCAATTCTTCGATTGTAGTCGGTTGAGGGTAATCGGTAATTGCTTGGATTTTATGTTGCGGTGGTTTGATGCCTTCCTTTGCTACCGTGTAACCTAGGAACTGGACTTCTGATTTGCCTAGGTTGCATTTGGCGGGGTTGATGGTGATGCCATTGTCTTCTAATCGCTTCAGTACGATTTGGAGGTGTTCTCTGTGTTGGTCTTCGTTTTCTGATGCCAATAACACGTCATCGATGAATGGGAAGACAAAATCTAATCCTCGTAGTACTTCATGGATATAACGTTGAAACGTTTGTCCCGCGTTCTTCAAACCGGGGCACATACGTGGGAATTCAAATAATCCCATCGGTGTTATTATGGCTGTCTTCTGGATATCTTCTTCTCTTACGCTCAATTGTTGGTATGCACGGTTGAGATCTAATGTTGAGAAGATAGTTTTTCCGCATAATTGATGAGTGAAGTCCTTGATGCGTGGAACGGGGTAGCGATCTGGTATGGTGATGGAATTGAGTCGACGATAGTCACCACAAACTCTAATATCGCCATTCTTCTTAGGGACGATGTGTAGAGGTGATGACCATGGGCTTTTGCTAGGTCTGCATAATCCTTGTTCGATCATATTTTCGAATTCTTTCTTCACTGTTTCGAAGAGATGTGGTGGTATCGGTCGGGCTCGGCTGTGTACTGGTGGTCCCGTTGTTTCGATAAAATGTTGCACATGGATATCGGATTTTAATTGCATCGATGTCAATCTGGTTATGCCGGGATACCGGGCTAATATGTCGTGGTATGACTGTGACATATCTATGCTGCGTACGGTGGGCACGCTTGATACTCGTAGCGGGGCGTTTACCTTTAAACTCGTCACACCATCAATTAATCTTCTGTTTTTCAAGTCGACGATGAGTTGGTGATGCTTGAGGAAATCGGCTCCAAGTATGGGTTTTGTGACGTCAGCTACGATGAATTTCCACAAGTACGGACGGCGTAAATTTAGATCGAGTGTTAATGTTTTCTCACCATACGTAGCTATAGTTGTGTTGTTCGCTGCGTATAGCTGGAACGGTAATGGCGTTGGTATTTGTCCCTTTTTCTTCGGTAGCACGGATATGTTTGCTCCAGTGTCAACTAAGAAGGAGAGTTTCGAGTTTTTGTCAGTTATGTATAGGCGGTGGGACTTTTCTTGAACGCCGGTGTCCGCCATTGCCAACGTTCTGTCTAGTTTTCCGGGTTTTGTTTCTTGAACGAGCAAGGCGACGTACAACGTCTAGCTTGTTCTTTGAAACGGCGGTGATAATAACAGAATGGAGATGGGGAAGCTTCTCGGCTGCGTGGTCGTGATGTGCTGCGGTTACGAGATGAGTAACGACTGCGGCGATAGTTGTTGTTGTTGTTGTGGTATTGTCTTGTTCGTAACTCGGCTATTTCTAACGATAACTTCCGTATTTCGCTGATAAGGTACTGCGTATCTGCCTGCGGTGCGGATGGTGCTGGTGGTGCTGGTGCATCCACGGCTGCGACTTCCGTTGCTGCTGTCTGCTCCATTATTTTATCTGCGAGTAGTGCGAGTTCGTCGAGTGCTGTCTTTGTGCTGAACGTTTCGCTGACTGCGAGGACTGAGCGAACGTATGATGGGAGATGATTGGTCCACATAAGCCGCAAAGTGGATTCTGGAATTTTATCTGCGGCGAGGTTTCGCATGCGGCGGAGTAGTTGCGTCGGCTTCTGGTCTCCGAGTTCCATTTCGGACAGCAATTTTTTGAATTGGCGGCTGTCTGATTCCTCGTAGGTGGATATGAGCCTTTCTTTGATGGCCTTGTATTGGTCCGTGTCTGGTGGATTGTACAGCAGGTCCGCGATCTGCTCGACGTCTTGTCGCTCAAGCTGTGCAATGACCATCTGTGCGAGCTGGCCCTGGCCTTTCTTGAGGTCGTTGGTAGCTGCTTCGAAGCTGATGAACCAGAGTCGTGGTCGATCGCGCCAGAAAGGTGGAATGCGCATGTTGAGAGATATACCGGCAGCTTCCGCCTTCAGGACTGGGTTTGATGCTGAGCTGGATTGTTCTTCCGGTTGGCAGGGATTCGACATCTTGAATAGTGATTCGGCGATATTGGCTGAGCTTCGGTTATCTTAAATTTCTTCACTGTGTTTCAGGCACGGGGTCACCACTTTAGAGGATCTTGTGTGTTCAGAAGGGTGAAGAAATACTAGTTGATGTATGGATGTATATCTTATAATATTTTCACTGAATATAATTAAAATAATACACGGATCGACTGCCTCTTACAAAGGTCCTCGGAAGAGTGCCCTATACAATCTAAATCTAACAATAGTCGCAATGCTTGTGTTTATGTTGCCATGCTGAATTTGGACGCGGTCTTATCAATGTTTAGTCTGGCGGCTCAGGATAAAGCAGCGCACTCATGTAGGCTCGCCGCCGTGGACCACCATGCCGCTCCGATGAGGTCACGCTGTGATGATTGATGTGGCTACACTATTAATGCTATGACCAATGTTTTGAGTTGACATTTAATATTTATTACGTAATTTTGATCATATTGTATTTTTTCTCTTTTGCTTTAAATTGACATTTAATAATTTTAGCCATGTATTCTATTTTTTTTTTCTTTATTGATTTAAATTGACATATAATAACTTTTACGTAATTTTGACCATAATATATTGTATTTTTTCTTGTTTGCTTTAAAATGACATACTTACTGCTTTGTTCTTATGAAATAATTTATCAATTAAATAGTTAATTCACTGACATTTAAATATTTGTACGCCTCTAAGGCCAAACATGACTGGTCTGAAATTATAATTTATCTCAACAACTTGCATGCTCTGTATGTGTACCTACTCATGTTTTGACAAATAAATAATCTTGAATCTTGAAACTGTGTGTATGAATAATACTATAAAAAATAAAGATATATCATACTTTAACTATCCCAAGGAGTACAATTTTGAAGTAAATATTTGATTACTACTTTTTCAAGTAAGTACCTTTATTTTACTGTATGAGTCTTTTTGATAAGAAGAGGGTTGTACACGGTGTTTTTACCTTTTTATTATTATTACAAGTTTTTACTAAACATTTGTAGGTATGTGGGTGGGTTGGTATGTTGTAGGTATGTGTGTTAAGTTTAAATATTGCAAGTAAGATTTGAACCACTTCCCGATGTCTGATTAATTATTTATTTATTTAATACTTCAAGCACATAAATGTACAGAGGCGGACTGCGTAACTTCGGTGATAATACAATAATAAGATAGGTATAACCTGACGCTGCACCCAGGCTTGTCTCCTCACTAGGGAACTCTTCAACAGTTAGTAGCACGATCAAGAAATTTTGTATGATAGTTTAATTTTGATAATTCAACACGATATTTGTCATGAACTGCTGCTGCAGCCAGCATTGTCTCCTTACGAGGGAACTCTTTAACGGTTAGTAGCATGGACTTGAAACTTTTTATTTAAATTTAATTTTGCTTGCTAATCATGATCTTCACCATAAACTGCTGCTGCAGACAGGATAGTCTTCTCACGAGGGAACTCCTCAACGGCCATAGTAGCATGATCATGAAAGTTTGAATACGAGTTTAAAAAGCATTATTATTAATACCTGCATCGTACTTATTTCTCGCTACTAATCGGTCTCTCTTGAAATTAAATAAATATTTAAAAAATAGGTATATAATCTTTAAAATATACCTACCTATTTCTTTTGCATAATAGTGTTCGGTTCGCATTGCCATTTTATTTTTGTTTCAGCTCAAAGCATTTACCACACCATTAAAAGAAACAATAAATGATTAAAAAAGAAAATTATTAGAGTAAGTAATTTGTAAAGTATTCTATCATACTGAATAATAAAACTATTTAACAAATGTTTGTTTGATTTGTCTTAACCTATTGTGACAACCCTACCAAAATAGGTAACAATTTTGCACGTTCTTAAGAAGCTTTGTCTCAGTTCCGTTTGTCTACTCATGTACTGCACATGCCACTCGACATGATGAATGTGATCACAGGAGTACAGTCACGTCTAAAAGTATGTATACACTTGGCAATTTTCAATTGCGATTTTTTCGTGAAATAACGAATGCAACGTTGAAATACGACACTTAACATAAACCTATGGGTTCGAAAATACTATTTTCGTAATAACATAAAATGTCATTCAAAAATAAAGGAGAAAATCGCCTTTGAATAAAGCCAAGTGTATACATACTTTTAGACGTGACTGTACCTACGCGGCGCACTACTCCCGCTGCTCGCGCCCGCCACGCCGCGCGCCGCGCGCCGCGCCGCTCCGGTGGACTTGCGGGGCTGCACAACAAACCGATTCCAATCAGTCGATTGTGTTAGAGAATTAATTTAGTAAACATATTGGAACACGTCCAATTACAAGCCGAACCAATTAACTGCGGACCTCTGTCAAACAAACACATAATGCACTTATATAACAGCGCCATTATGTACGCGTGTGTGATCGAGCGCTGTGTAACGTGATTAACGCACAAGTTAGGCTGATTACAAAGCGTGCGCTAATTAAATAAAACCACAGAGTAACACAAAGTGCGGAGTTCAGTAAGAGCGAAGCCACACGGTGCGGTACGGCACCGCACCGCAATTAATTCGAGCTATAGGGTGCTACACGGGCGATGCGGCACCGCAGTAGAACCGTGGTGCGCGCCGCAGCGCATCACCCCTCCCCGCCTCGTCTCGCAGGTCACAATCGCGGTGCACCTACGGTGCGGCGGCCCAACGCATCGTGCGATATGGCATAGTGATTTGTATGTAGGATGACGTTGCAGCACCGCTCCGGCGCCGCACCGCACCGCACCATCGTGTGGCCTTACTCTAATGTGGCGCGGAATGCATTGATGAACGTCGTCAAAGGTTTGGGTGTTGGTAGGAGTTGCTCGTATCATACAAACGCATGGGTTCACTAATTCACCAAACCTCCATTGACAACTTTTTAGTTAACAACCAACGTTTCGTATACTATTTGTTTCACAAACAACTCATTCCGCAAATGTTTTATTTTATAAACACTCGCTTTACAAACTTATAATTAGCAATTGCTTCTCTTTACAAATGTTTCGGATGATATTTAATCATTTTAAATACATCTTTCATTTAATATTTAGATTATTTTGTAAAAATTACTTTTATACAAAATATCATTTTATAATGCACTAGCGACTGCATTAAAACTGCATTAAAATCCGTTGCGTAGTTTAAAAGATCTAAGCTTACAGACAGCGGGAGCGACTTTGTTTTATACTATGTAAAGATTTTCTACACCAGTCACAAAGGGCTTGTTCCCACGAACTCCAAATCTATTGTTCTTGACGGTATTTTCCATTTGAGTCAAATAATTTACGAGCAAGTATTTTTTTCTATATAATCCAGTCGTTTCTGGCACTCGTCGGAACCGCTCGCTTCGCTCGCTCGTTACGTGCGTAGGGGGTCACAGTTGTAACCTTTTTTTTTTATTTCTTTCATCGTGGAGAAATGCTTATGCATTCTGCACTACCACGGGGAGATAGTGCAGTTATGTGGGACTAACCCACTAAAACTCCAAAGTGTCCTCCTCTGCCGCTTACGGCGGGAACACGGGCACGCGTTATCACTCCTCCGTGAACCCGCCGCGGCTGTCCGTCACCGGACCCTCCTCTGGGGAGTATTCCCCATCATCGGCGCACCAGAACACATAGCACGCCGTGACCACCCCAGGGACCAAACCCAGCACATGGGCGCCAGACGACCCCGTGTCTGGGCACCCTTGGTCCCCCTACGACGGGTCAGGTCATTGGCCCCGCCTTCTGCCAATTTTCGGCCGCAGAGGATAGGAAGAGCGGCCAACGTCATACCAACACTCCTCCTCCTCTGCGGCCCCACCGCATCCGCCATCAGACGGTGGCAACCCCGTCAAGGCCGCGAAAGCGGCGCACCGCAATACCGGCACTCCTCTCCCGCCGCGGCCTCTAACCCTCAACCGCGATACCTCCCATACGACATCGCGGCCCGCCTCAGCTGCGATGTCGCCCAAGCGGCACAGCAACCTACTTGTTGGCCGCTACGTCGTCGGCTGACTGGCAAAAGCCCTGACGAGCGGCCCCTCCGCGGGTTCCTCTTCGCTTCACCGTGGGTGTCCAAGCCACGGCTACTAAGTCCCCCCGCCTCGACAATGCGGGAATCCACCGGGGGGGGGGGGGGTAACAGTTTTAACCTAACCTAACAATTTTTTTTTTAAATAATTAACCTAATCTAACTAGTTCGGTTCCGGGTAGCCCACTAAAAATAATTGCCCTATAAAATTTTGTTTAATAACGTGTTATTTGACAAACAATTCATTTTTTATTCATTATAATTATCTCATAAAAAAACGTTTGGGATAAAAACGTTTTACATATTGACTTATTATTACGCAATTTCCTAAAAATGAAACTCATTCTTTCATCGACTTGCGCTAATAGAAAGAAAAAAGGGATTATTTTTATTGGGCTACCCGGAACCGAACTAGTTAGATTAGGTTAATTATTTAAAAACATTTTTAGGTTAGGTTAGGTTAAAACTGTGACCCCTACGAACGAGCCGCGCGAGCGAAGCGAGCAGTGCCGCGGCAGCGGCCGGCGAGTGCCAGAAACGACTGGATTGTATAGAAAAAAATACTTGCTTGTAAATTATTTTACCCAAATGGAAAATACCGTCATGATTACTTTGTGACTGGTGTAGAAAATCTTTACATAGTATAAAACAAAGTCACTCCCGCTGTCTGTGGGCTTAGATCTTCTAAACTACGCAACGGATTTTAACGTAGTCGTTAGTGTATTATAAAATAATATTTTGTATAAACGTTTTAACCTGAAAAAATGTGTACAGTACCCGGCGATAAATATTGCACATCGATCTTTGGAAAGAGACAATCGGCTAATTTCGGCTTCGTAGAGCGTTATCTCTGTCGCACGAAATACAAACAGTCCGGTATCTATTAGGAGCTGTTAAAACAATTATGATTTGCTTCTTTTGATAATTATTTTTATTCTTTATATAAAATACACCAATTTTTCTATAAATGATTGCTTTAGGTTGGGGTAAAATAAAAAGGTTCCCCTCCTTTTCCTAAAGATGCCATAGTACAACTTTAAATTATTTAAACTTGGGGGTGTTAACAACTCTAAATATATATTTTGAACTGGACGCGACCGCACTCTATCGCACTTGAACAACGACTGACAAAACGTCACATAGGTAGTGTGCGACAGAGATAACGCACTACGAAGCCGAAATTAGCCGATTGTTTCTTTCCAAAGGTCGATGTGCAATATTTATTGCCGGGTACTGTACTTTATTGTACTAACGACTTTAGAAAATGTCCTCACATATTTCCGCTGTTATAATAATAACACACATATATTTCAGATATAAAAATCCATATGTTGTTAGTAAAAGTCTTAACCTAATGTTAGTAAAAAAAAACGGGTTGCACTCCGGGAGTGCCGGCAGAAGTGAAAACTTGAATATTAACGTTGAAATAAATCAATTATTAATTTAATTAATATTACTCATTTTTTTTCAATATTTCTGCGTCACTTTTTTCATTAATAGATGCACTTTGTTCAATTTCCATATTTTAAACACTTTCGGTCTTATTCATAAAAAAAGCCTATTGAAGGTTTAAACCATTCATTAGTTAAAATGCTCAATAGGCCTTTAAAACATACGATAAAATTTTGTATTCATAAACGCTTCATAAACGTTCTATAACTAGAATGTCCTACTTTTTTTAATAATTTTTTATTCATGACCATAGATGCGAGTCTTTCAGTCGAATACATTTAAAAAAAAAGTTAGAAATACAATAATGAATGTTTTCCATTATAATAATGGTACATATTATCCACTCGCCTCCCTTTCGGGTTGGGTGAATACATCTCAATGATATCATTGTTTTCATTACAATTAAATGTACAAATACAATATACAAACAAATAAAATAAAAATAATATACAAATTAAATGAGTTAAATTTTTTCTACCGTATTACAAATATACTTAAATAACACACTAAAATACTTCTTATTTTCTAATAAATCCTGAACGCGGCGGGGAACACTTTGAACTTCACTTTCACTGTCATTGTCATTTATTTCTTTCAATTCACTGACCAAAATCAAACGTTGGATGTTAAAACTTGAGCACTGTAAGATAACATGATCCAAATCAGCATCCTCTGCTCCACAATGTTGACATCGGCTATTGTTAATTATGCGAATCCTATTCAGGTGAGCTGGTGTTAAGCAATGTCCCAATCTCATGCGTGATATAACAGTTATAAATCTTCTTGTGATGTATTTTAAGTTATGATACCAAGGTTTAATAGGTAATTCATTTTGTATTCCAGCATACCATCTGCCTTTCGTTTCCAGGGTTATGTCCCAATACTCTTTCCATAACCGTCTATTGAGTTCTTTAAAAAGACTGTAGTAATCAGTGAATGGAACCTTGAGCAACTCGGATCGATCCTCGTCATGGTCTGAACGGGCCGCAGTGTCAGCTACTTCATTTCCACGAATGCCACTGTGTGAAGGTACCCAAACGAATTCCACTTTCATATACTTATCAAGTAGTTTTTGGATTATAAGTCTAATATTATAAATAATATAATTTAACTTAAAAGAAATATTTACATTGTGTAGAGCTGACAAGACACTTCTGGAGTCTGTAACTATCAAAATATTATGTACATTATTTACAAGACTATTTACATGCTGCAGTGCACAATAAATTGCATAGCATTCTGCAGTGAAAATGCTACACACCTTGTTTAATTTAATACATTTAGTGAATTCTAGCTGTGGATCATAGAAAGCTGCATTTACATTATTGTCTGTTTTAGATCCATCTGTGTATATAACATAATGTTCTGGTCTATTGTTTTTAAACTGTTAAAAATCAAATTTACTGTGCACCGTGCCTAAATAGATTGCAAAGCTGTTAATAATACAATTAAAAGGAATTTTATATATAGGCCAAATATCATTTTTAACAATATCTTTTGAATTACTATTCACATGTTCAAATATTGTTGGCATTTCAGGTAGAGTTCCACCAACCAAAGAAGAAGCAGAGATGGCATGGGAAGCAATTGACTGTGAGATTTTAGGATGTATTGTTAGTTTCTTAAGTAAAGGATTATCATTTGATACCATGACTTTTAATAAAAATCTCTCAGCCAACAACAACCTTCGTAATGTCAAGGGAGGTATACATGTCTCAACTTCCAAAGAATTAATAGGTGTGGAGCGCATAGCACCACAAATAAGTCTCAGTCCCATATTTTGAATTACATCTAATTTTCGTAACAAGGTGCTATTGGCATTCATGTAAGCTAAACTGCTGTAATCAAAATGGCTTCTCACTATACTTTTGTACAGCATACTCATTACTTTAGGGTCAGATCCCCAAAAACTTCCTGCTAAATGCCTCAATAGATTAATACCATTCAGTGCTTTGTTACTTATATGTTTAATATGTTCATCAAATTTTAATTTATCATCAATAATGACACCTAGGAATTTATGTTGTTTAGTAGCAGGAATTTCTATATTATTATATGAAATTTTAACATTGCTATGAGGATTTACATTTTTACTGATAACTAAAATTGAACTCTTTTCTGGACTTATTTCTAATTTAAATTTATTATGATAATAGCTGTATAATTGAGACAAAGCCTTATTGATATTAGCCATTGCTATATCTATGTTCTGATTTATACTGTACATAAGCAAGTCATCTGCAAATTGCAGGATTTTTACATCTGGTACATCTACATATTTTAATATTTCAGAAGTATACAAGTTATAAAGCAAAGGAGACAAAGTTGCCCCTTGCATTGTGCCTTTGTTGACAGTCCTAGGTCCATGCAATTTATTATTATATTTAACAAATACAGTTCTATTGTTTAAAAAAGAATAAATCCATTTCAGAATATGACCAGGTATACCAATATCGTGAGATACTTGAATGAGTTCTTCTATATTTACATTATCAAAAGCACCTTTTACATCTAAAAACACGCAGATTGCATTAGAGTGACTTAATTTAACCTGTTTTACGTCTGATAATAAAGATACAAGGCTTTCAGAGCAACTTTTACCTTTTCTGAAGCCAAACTGTATAGAAGGAATTAAGCTTTGTGATTCAACAAAATAATCTAATCTTAACTTCAACATATTTTCAAAGAGTTTACCCAAACAAGATGATAAGGAAATAGGTCTATATGAAGAAGCACTATTTACAGGTTTATTAGGTTTTAAAATTGGAATGACACACTGTGTTTTCCAAGACTCGGGTATTTCTAATTCATCCCATAATTTATTATAAATATTAAGTAATGTTGTTTGTGCATTTAAATGTAGTTTTTTGATTAACATGTAAGGTATGCCATCCAATCCCGGTGTAGTATCTTTCCTACTTTTTAAAGATGTTTTCAACTCTTCTATAGTGAAATTGTTCTTGAGAAATACATTTACATCATTTTCTGTAGCATTTTCGAACAAATACTCAAGCCTATTGTCATCTATTTCAGTAGAATCTGCTAAGTTATCTAAAAAACTTGGAACCCACTCATCATTGATGTCTTTGTTTCGATTTGTTCCAATTTTTTTAAACTTTTTAATGTATCCCCATATCCTAGAAACTGGAGTTAACCTATTGAAGCTACTACATAAATTTTTCCAAGAAGAAGAACTTTCTTCCTTCAGAATTATTTTCTTTTTTGCATCTAGTTTTTTATATGTTATCCAGTTTTCAATGTTGGGTTGAGAAAAATAAAACTTTAATGCATCTTTTGATTTTGCGACAGCATCACTACATTTTGTATTCCACCATGGTACTGGTTTTTTAATAGGTGTGTTTGCAAATAATTTTCGTTTTGGAATTGTTTTATTCCTTAAATCATTTAATGTGTCTATAAAATGGTTATATGCATTGATAGGGGAATCATTTATTGAGTCCAACTGGGAAAAACAAGTTTCTGATAGGCTATAATATTCGTCCCAGTCTGCCTTACTATAAATATATTTCTCTTGATCCACAGGAGGTGACGTGTCATACATAGATGGTTGAATGTTGATCTCAAGTAAGGTTGGAAGATGATAGCTACCCATGGGATCGTCATGAACATACCAGTTACATAAATGAGCTATTGAAGAGCTAACAAGGGCAAGATCTATAGCTGAAGCTTGTCTATTAGGATAAGGAACAGTTGTTGGTGATCCATCGTTCAAAATACATAAGTCAAATTCATCTATGATATTATACAAACATCTACCTCTATTATTATCACTATGACATCCAAAGGCTATGTTATGAGCGTTAAAATCACCCATGACTATACAAGGTTTGGGTATGTTATTGATTAAATCCTTTAACTTTTCTGAGTCAAATCTGATACTTGGAGGACTGTAAATACAAAGTATTGCCATTGCTCCAAATTGTGTTTCTATAGTGATACAAAAATTTTGAATAGATTCTGAGAAGTGTGTATTGACTACTTTGTACTTTAAACGATGGTTCACCAAAATGGCTACTCCATTATGGGAATTTATGGAATTTTTGTGGATTAAATTATATGTGGGAAAGTGTGGGATTATAGAATTAGTTTTGAACCAAGTCTCGTTAAGAAGACAGACATCTATATTTTTTTCAATTAATAAATTTTGTAATAGGCTCTTTTTACTCTGTAAACTCTGTATATTATACTGTAAAATATTTAGATAATTATCCATGTTTAAATTAAATTTGATAAAAATATTTCTTTTATTTTCTTATGTGTGAGTGGCCCATCAGAGTCACTCTTGTTTCCTAATGCAACCAACGATTTAACAATTGCGTTAATTATAATGTCATTATTTGCTACTTGTTTAATATCTAAAATGTCATTGGATTTAGTCTTATCAGTAACCTTGGGTAAAGCAGGGAAAGATTTCTCATTAAATGTAGGGGGTGGTTTCACAACAGTGGCATACGATTGCTGCAGAAATTTGGCCTTTTTCTCTTCAATTTTTTGTTTTTTAATGGGACAGTCTCGTGAAATGGCAAGATGATTACCTGCGCAGTTGATGCATGTGATCTCTTCGACATCGCATTCTTTGTAGGAGTGGCGACCAGCACAAGAAGAGCAGTGTTGCTCGCCTCTGCAAGTCTTAGCAGAATGATTGAATTTAAGACATTTATAACATTGTAATAATGGTGGTATATATGTTTTCACCTCGTATCTAAATAGCTTTATATAAGCGTATTGCGGTAAAGATGTTGATGCAAAGGTGACAGCAACTGTATTGAGAGGCACTAATTTTCCCTCTACTTTACGCATGAATCTTTTAATTGAAATTACTTCAGAGTCGCACACAATATTTTTATATATTTCCTCATTCGAGAGTTCTTTAGGCACAAACCTCAATACACCAATCCTTTCTGTCAAGTACGATGGTATAAAGGCTTTAAACTTATTTTTCCATAAAAAGTCTTCCATCTTTAGAAAATTGTTGGCCGCAGCCGCCTTCTTGAACGTTACTCCTATTTTATGCGCATTTATTCTATGTACTCCTAGGACTCCTTTAACATTGTCTGATATTAAATTGGTGAGCGTGATAGGATTTTTATTCCCTACCTTCTCCTGCTCTGTTGACTCAACGTACACAACATATTCCGAATTGGAGTTTTCTATGAACAATCTTTTATAATTAGGTTTAGTAAAAATGCTATACTTATTATTTGAGTCGGAATTTCGACTGTTGTTGTACTTCCGTTTCTTCTTTTCCCCCGGCTCTGGCGACTCCTCACCGCCACTGGTGACACTCATGGTTGTTCAAGGTGTTATCAGATGTTATTGATACAGTATTTCTGTACAATTATTTATTAATTAAACTTTTGGTGAAATCAAAATTACCGCCTCGTTTGACTTCCCGCCAAAAAGTCAGAATGTCCTACAACTTCTAAATGTTGCCATTATAATGAAGTCATCCAACAAATTGGCCAACACATTAAATCGGCATACGAGAATATCTGTCTACGAACCGAATATTTGTGTCCATAGACATTATTACGTATGAAAAACTAATTTACTGTCTACAGTTTCAACAGTTTTGACGCGACAACGTCATGGTCGTCATGGAAACAATATGAATATGTCAATGAATGAATTTGATATTGTATGTGTCAAACTAAAAAACTTTTGAATATTTTTTTTGTATTTTAAATAAATGAAATTAAGACCGGAGACTAGTTGCAATAAAGGGCAAAGAATTGAATATTGGTTGGAGGAGGATAAGGTGTGTACCTACTGTTACAGCTAAAATGTGTTCAAAGTAAGTTATGTTTTGTAAACATTCTCAATTTCTTATACTTATGCTTGCTTTTGCTTCTAATCCTTAGATTTTTTGGAAGAATTGGTCAGGGAGAGGTCTCCATAATAGAAAATAAAAACACTGACACAAGCACTAACGCTAAACAGGGGCAGCCTGGCATGATTTACGAATTAGGTGCCTATCCAATTTACAATTTTACGAAGAACTTCGTTTGCCTGTACAAAACTCATTGTAACAAAAAAAAAACCCGCCATAAGAATAATAATGACTGTTATTTTGATGCCGCTACTGATTAATTAAATCAGTATAAATAAGATAATGAAGAGAAAGAATTTATAACATTCGTTTTGTATTTCAGGTCAATAGGACTAGTAAGGATGGTGCTTCACTACGAATAGCAGAAAATGAAACGGCCTACAGAAGAGATGGCACAGATGGCAAATGAAAAGCAAACATTTTAAAAATGTTGTTCTGCTTGCACAAGTTTCAGAAGCCAAATTAGAGTTTAGAGTATTGTTCAGCCGTGAACAGGCAAGAGTTACATACGCCAGCGTCAGCATCAAGAGCGACATACATTCGTTCCACATAAATTAGTAATTAGTAAATTAATAAATTAGTCATCAAGCTGGAGTAGAGTTTGATTCATCTTCCATAATTCCTCTCACTATGGCCAAGACACCTTTAGCCATCACCAGTTCTATGAGTCTGTGCGACTGGCAATGACAAAACTATTTCCTGTGTACACATTGCACAACGTACACAAACCCCTATTCCTACCCAAATTCTGTCTGTTCCCGTAGGTCTCCCGTAGGCTTGTATGATAGGTTAGGGTGTTAGGATAACTAGGGTGTTAAGTAGTTGCTGTAGGTTTATAATCAGTAGGGTGAGGTTACCATAGATACCAGGCTCAATTGTTACAAACTTAGCCACACTGTATGCATTTGGAATAACAGCCGTACTAAGCTGTAAGTCCCGGTGCGTACAAGTAATATAAAAATAAACTGATATTTGTATACAAGCTTTTTATTAATGAACTACTCCCTAAATTTCTTCTCTTTTACTTTAGATCTTGTTGGCTCAAAATATTGCCACTTCCACGTTGTCGTCGGTGGCAGCGCAGAGGTCACTTTGACTGCATGTTTTGGGTAGGACAAATAAGGCAGGATAGGAAGTGGAGCATGTTTTGCAACATAGCTTCACAGCCACACCCTACTGGAGTATCTCCCTGCAGGGTGTAAACTTCCGTGGGCGACACGGAAGCATTGTTTTCACACAAAAGCAGCAATGTCCCACAGTATTTCTTGTTGCTATAATGTGCTTCGTTATATTTTTCGTCGCTTCTATTTTATATTGTAGGTAGGTATATAATAATAAACTAAATTGGTTAAACAGAAGTTCAAAATAAATTAAATACAACTGCGGCTCCTCGAAGTACTATTGTTTACGAAACTGACTTTTCAAACATTTGTACGTCAAATGTCATTTTCTTCGGCCATCTTTGTCGTGTCTCACTTGGTTCACTTCGGTTGGCGCCGCCGTAGAAAGAGATGGGGGGGGGGGTGAAATCTCTCCTGACGGTCACGTGTCCTGACGCGATGCCCTGACGCGAGTTTAACATTTTTTACCCATTACAAAAAGTGTTCAACGCCGCTAAAGAAGTTTTCACTTCAAAAAAACAAAACCGCAAAATTAACAGATTGCAAATTGAAACGACTTACACCGTGTGCAGCCGTATCCAGTGAGCCAGCATGGGGCTGTCCCACCTATCACACAATACACTCAGGATGCTGTGGGAGCTAGCACGCAATCTACCGAGAACCTTTCTGCCACGACCACTATGGATTTTAGGTATTTTTATCAACTTTAAATGAAAAGTTATATAAATATATTGTACTGAAATGTACTCCACTTAATTTTATGCAGTCATTTACCCGTTTTAAAGAGGTTTTTTTTCTGCGGTGCAGCTATAGTACCATGTTACGCTATTACTATTTCTAAGTAGGCAACATTCAATAAAATTACATTTTGTATGGATACATAATTGTTATTATACGATACGCACGTATTACAATCTTATAATAATTATTAAATAGCGGCATACATCAACAAAACCACATAAATATTCTTAACATCATCGGATTTCATAACTTTTTTTCTAAATCATCGTAAGTGGTCCACTGATTCGATTGCTGATGTATATAGCAGTGTAGGTGCATGAAGGGTGCATATTGCTGATGTATATAGCAGTGTAGGTGCATGAAGGGTGCATATTGCTGATGTATATAGCAGTGTAGGTGCATGAAGGGTGCATATTGCTGATGTATATAGCAGTGTAGGTGCATGAAGGGTGCATATTTTTGATATGGTTGTTAAAAATGTGTTGGATGACTTTTCCGTAGAATGTACCTTTTAGAAGTTATAAGTCAAAAACTGCAGGAAGTCCTAAATTTCGAGGTTCTTCGAGCACCATGCAATTAGCACAGGTCTTTCGAAGCTGTAAACTTGGTTTTTCACTAAGTATTGGTATCTATCCTAATAATATCCCAAAAAATCACTACAGTGCAATTATTTCCGACCTGTGATGTCTTAAATGACTGGCCTAATAATATAACTTTAAGTTTCAAACAAACTTTACAAAAATAAGTCCCTTTATTATTAACCTGACACACCAATATAAGAGAAGTAGATAAATCAGTATCTATCTTTATGTTGCTATAAAATAAGTCTCATTACAATCATGTTCGCGCGGGGAGCAATAAAAGAGTGGACTGTATAAATAGGCAATGGTTTAATGCCGTCTCAGTTAACAATATGAAACTTTCCGGACAAACAATAAATGATTATCGATTGATGATTATCGCGCCGCGCCTCAGCTTACCGATGACGCGCTGATCACGCTGCCTGCGCATGGTGTGGTGTTGGGTTCGATTCAATATTTTTGACTAAAATCAGTAAAAGTTGTTTATGCTGCTTAAAAGGCTCCTTCTTGGGCTTACATCAGTTTTGTCACTTTCAAACAACATCACTTTGCCTTTCTCTTACATCAGTTTTGTCACATTCAAACAACACCACTTTGCCTTTCTCTTACATCAGTTTTGTCACTTTCAAACAACACCACTTTGCCTTTCTCTTACATCAGTTTTGTCACTTTCAAACAACACCACTTTGCCTTTCTCTTACATCAGTTTTGTCACTTTCAAACAACACCACTTTGCCTTTCTCTTACATCAGTTTTGTCACTTTCAAACAACACCACTTTGCCTTTCTCTTACATCAGTTTTGTCACTTTCAAACAACACCACTTTGCCTTTCGCTTACATCAGTTTTGTCACTTTCAAACAACACCACTTTGCCTTTCTCTTACATCAGTTTTGTCACTTTCAAACAACACCACTTTGCCTTTCTCTTACATCAGTTTTGTCACTTTCAAACAACACCACTTTGCCTTTCTCTTACATCAGTTTTGTCACTTTCAAACAACACCACTTTGCCTTTCTCTTAGTATAAACGCGTGGTTCTTCTCCGATCACTGTTTCACTCCGAACTCGCATACATAAAGTGCGTGGGGGCATCCCCCCGCTTTTCCCCCACCATCCTTCTCACTTCAGGAATCTAAGGATAGTACTTCTATTCTTCTCTGTACCTCTTGCCTTGACCGAGAGGCAAAAACAAAGACTACCGTTCTTAATCCCATTCTTTACCTACGCAAGTAGTAATACAATGTAACTAACTCTGAATAAATGAACCACCAGATACTTAAAATGCGCAGTTTTTGAAACTTACGCAATTAAAAAAACTTTTTAACAAAAAATTAAACCTCCGAAAAAACTGAAAAGCAAAAAATAATAAACTTTTTTTATTTAACCTTAATAAATAAGTTCTTAAACTAATGCAAGTATACCTAAGTAATTTTGAGTCGGCGCCAAACAAGCAAATTAATTCGTTGCAAGTGGTCGTGCGGAGAGCGCATTTTTTGTTTGAAATGTTAATGTTTATCGCTATAGATTTCACGTTGCTTATTTCTTTAAATTTAAGGTAATTTAGTAATCTTTGTTCATTGATTGTTTGGCGCCGACTCAAAATTACTTAGGTATACTTGCATTAGTTTAAGAACTTATTTATTAAGGTTAAATAAAAAAAGTTTATTATTTTTTGCTTTTCAGTTTTTTCGGAGGTTTAATTTTTTGTTAAAAAGTTTTTATTTTATAATTTTTTGAGGCTATAATTTACTAATTACTACATGCTTAATGTTTGATTACTTTTAAAATACCTACCTTACTTTAGACATTAACTGTTATATAATCCTACTTTAACTATTATTTTTTGTGTAATATAATACTAAATAATATAATGTAATACTTAAAAAAAACAGGCTTTATATACCAACATAGATAGGCCTTTTATTTTAATTGTAATACACAGCTCAGCATTAAAATCTGTGAATGAACAATAAGTCACCCCTATTTTCCCACCCTTAGGGTAGGTTTTTTTTTTCCAAATTTACATGGGACCAACTTCGAAGTATGTCCTATCCAACAAAAGAAGAACTATCAAAATCGGACTACTCTGTAAAAAGTTAAGCGTGGTCATACATTACAATCAGTGAGTGAACAATCAATCATCCCCTGTTTTCTAACCCTTAGGGTTGAAATTTTTTTTCCAAATTTATATGGGACCAACTTCAGGGTATACCCTTTCTAATAAAAAAAGAATTATCAAAATCGGACTGCTCTGTAAAAAGTTATGCGTGATCATACATAAAAAAAAAAAAAAAAAAAAAAAAAAAAAAAATATACGCGTCGAATTGAGAACCTCCTCCGTTTTTTTTCGTCGGTTAAAAAAAATCCAAACTAATATTATAAATGCGAAAGTAACTCTGTCTGTCTGTCTTTTCTTCACGCCTGAACTACTGAACCGATTTAGATGAAATTTGGTATAGAGATAGTTTGAGTCCCGGGGAAGGACATAGGATAGTTTTTATCCCGATATTCCCACGGGATCGACACATATGCGGGTGAAACCGCGGGGCGCAGCTAGTTGGAAATATAATGTGCAGTAAAACGTAATTGTGACACTAGTTTCTACTGAAAATAAAATAAAATCACCAATACCGTAATCCCGGTATTGGATATTTCAATACCGGTATTGAAAAATGACAAAAAATGTCCGGGATCCCGGTATTAGCCAATACCGGTATACCGGTATTGGAAGCCCTAAACCCGATGAACGCTCTGGTGAACATATATGAGAATTAGCTACAGTGATCTTATCAATGTCTGAATTTATGCTATTTATATAAGCCATTGATAAAAGTAAGCTTGAAAGTGAAAGACTGTGACGTGCAACAAGCTATGCAACGTGAGGAGTGTTAGGTGTGACGTGCAACAAGCTATGCAACGTGAGGGTTGTTAGGTGTGACGTGCAACAAGCTAAGCAACGTGAGGAGTGTTAGGTGTGACGTGCAACAAGCTATGCAACGTGAGGGTTGTTAGGTGTGACGTGCAACAAGCTATGCAACGTGAGGGTTGTTAGGTGTGACGTGCAACAAGCTATGCAACGTGAGGGTAGTTAGGTGTGACGTGCAACAAGCTATGCAACGTGAGGAGTGTTAGGTGTGACGTGCAACAAGCTAGGCACGTGAGGGTTGTTAGGTGTGACGTGCAACAAGCTATGCAACGTGAGGGTTGTTAGGTGTGACGTGCAACAAGCTATGCAACGTGAGGGTTGTTAGGTGTGACGTGCAACAAGCTATGCAACGTGAGGGTTGTTAGGTGTGACGTGCAACAAGCTATGCAACGTGAGGGTAGTTAGGTGTGACGTGCAACAAGCTATGCAACGTGAGGGTTGTTAGGTGTGACGTGCAACAAGCTATGCATCGTGAGGGTTGTTAGGTGTGACGTGCAACAAGCTATGCAACGTGAGGGTTGTTAGGTGTGACGTGCAACAAGCTATGCAACGTGAGCAGTGTTAGGTGTGACGTGCAACAAGCTATGCAACGTGAGGGTTGTTAGGTGTGACGTGCAACAAGCTATGCAACGTGAGGGTTGTTAGGTGTGACGTGCAACAAGCTATGCAACGTGAGGAGTGTTAGGTGTGACGTGCAACAAGCTATGCAACGTGAGGGTTGTTAGGTGTGACGTGCAACAAGCTATGCAACGTGAGGGTTGTTAGGTGTGACGTGCAACAAGCTATGCAACGTGAGAAGTGTTAGGTGTGACGTGCAACAAGATATGCAACGTGAGGGTTGTTAGGTGTGACGTGCAACAAGCTATGCAACGTGAGGGTTGTTAGGTGTGACGTGCAACAAGCTATGCATCGTGAGGGTTGTTAGGTGTGACGTGCAACATTTGCTTACGAACATTTCGAAAATTATGTACAGTGTTAGGGGCGATATTGTGTGTTACAGCCGTTTTCATGAAAAACAGAGTAAAAAAATTCAAATTTTCATAAAACTTAACACGTTCACTGCGGATCACCCAAAATCGGCCCGATACGGTGCTTTGTGTTGGTGCGCACGGTCAAAACTATATCTTTCTCGCTGGTGCGGAACGATTATCTTCGGTATTTGTAGGAGTTCGACAAAGACAAATATAGATTTCGGCTCGTGGTTACAAATGTAGGTATTTGGCATTAAAACATCGTGGCGGGCCCTTTTCGACCACCATCGCAAAGACAGTACCTACGTGTGCGTGTCGTTATTTTATCGACAGGTCAGAAGAATTCTTTCTAAGAGAAGAAATTGTGTACGATGCTATGAAAAGCTTCGACAGACATTAGAGTGCAAAGAAGCAAAAAATAAAGTTAAGAAAATTAAAATATTTTGCAACAAATGCAATCAATCCCTTTGCGTGCAGTGTTATAAAGAAAGACACGTACCAAATTAGTTTACTGTTTCTGTCTGGATTATGTGATTTACTAAATACATACTTTTTTATTTCTTATAATTCTGTTTTATTTTCGATAACCCTGTATTTTTGTCTGTCCCATCACTATATAAAAAAGTACTTTCTAGTGCGGTATCGGTCGTTATCGGCCTTTTTTTTTTTTTTTTTTTCTCGCGGTGGAAATCCTCATGGACTTCCTCTATCGTGGGGGTGACAGAGGGGCATGCCGGACTCTTACCGGCTAAAACCACCGCGGTGTTCCACCTCTACCTATAGCCGGGGGTGCGGGATTCGCAACAGCATTCACCGCTCCCCCGACAGGCGTCGACCCGCTGTTCCTCAGCGGGTCCCACCTCCCCGAACGCCCATTCCTGTAATGGCCGCACCCACTCTCGAGTGGCGTGCGTGGAACACTGCAGCGCCAACTCGGGCCTGTCTGATCGGACGACGGACGCCCCTAGTCCGCCGACTGCAGGCCACCTTTCATGGAGGTCGCAGATCGTTTTGCACCCTTCTCGGGCGCCCGGTGCGTCTCCTGCGGGAGGGGAGAGAGGATGCGGCTTCTCTCTCCCGCTCGGCCGCCTCCTTTGCAGACATGACATCCTCGCAAAAGGAGGCAACTCCGTCCCATGCGCTCCCGTTCTCGACCATCGATTGAACGACGGCCGGGAGCGAGAGATCGCTCCCGCCTATTGCCGCGATGAGGTCACGGCGCAGCCCTGCCCAAGCTGGGCAAAGGTCGTTATCGGCCTGACATTTTCCTTGGTTGATTTCTCATTTCCTGTTTGGCAGATCCAGGGGCGAAACGAACGTAAAGAAACTGGGTTCAGGATCATTTTAACAGTATAAAAAAAAACAGTGTACACCATGCATTCGCAAAGTTATAGCGCTTTAATCTATCCTAGTGGTGTCAGGTCAAAAAGGACTGATACGCACTGTCTGAAAGGTCGATGGATGGTGCATTTCGACCGCCACCGCACCAGATGAAAGTTTATGATTTTTTTGCCGCAGCTAAGGTGTTAATAATAAAATAAACATGAATAAAAATAAGAAGGCTACACACCAGGAATAGGGCAGCACATGCATAATAGGCACTATTACATAGGCTGAAGCTAATAGAGAAAATAGTCATTCCTTATTTTACAACGCAAATAAGCCATTTTCAGAGATGATTTGGATGGGTTTGTCGTCCTGCTGAATTTTCATGAGAATTTTTCCATTTACACTCAGGCAAGATAGTTTATGTGTCTTAGCATATTGACGACATTCATAAATAAAATAGTTTCCTCGTGGACGGAGTGAGATGTTCTGCAGCATAAATAAAATAGTTTCCTCGTGGACGGAGTGAGATGTTCTGCAGCATAAATAAAATAGTTTCCTCGTGGACGGAGTGAGATGTTCTGCAGCATAAATAAAATAGTTTCCTCGTGGACGGAGTGAGATGTTCTGCAGCATAAATAAAATAGTTTCCTCGTGGACGGAGTGAGATGTTCTGCAGCATAAATAAAATAGTTTCCTCGTGGACGGAGTGAGATGTTCTGCAGCATAAATAAAATAGTTTCCTCGTGGACGGAGTGAGATGTTCTGCAGCATAAATAAAATATTTTCCTCGTGGACGGAGTGAGATGTTCTGCAGCATAAATAAAATAGTTTCCTCGTGGACGGAGTGAGATGTTCTGCAGCATAAATAAAATAGTTTCCTCGTGGACGGAGTGAGATGTTCTGCAGCATAAATAAAATAGTTTCCTCGTGGACGGAGTGAGATGTTCTGCAGCATAAATAAAATAGTTTCCTCGTGGACGGAGTGAGATGTTCTGCAGCATAAATAAAATAGTTTCCTCGTGGACGGAGTGAGATGTTCTGCAGCATAAATAAAATAGTTTCCTCGTGGACGGAGTGAGATGTTCTGCAGCATAAATAAAATAGTTTCCTCGTGGATGGAGTGAGATGTTCTGCAGCATAAATGGGTGATTGATGGCAGCCCAATTGTTTGAGTGTTTAGCTTATCGTTTAGCGATCGCACTTTGTTGAATTGTCTTATATTGGACAAAAATTAATTTCTACGGGAAACCGTTGTAAACTCTGCCACAATGGAACGCAATGTTCCCGGTTTACCAGGTAGACGATAGATATCCCGGAGACTGGATGTCTAGGTCTACAGCTTTCCCTACTCCCGACACGATCGCAACGAGCTCTTCTGGTTTTTAATTTTCTTTCAATGGAACGTTGCGGAGTTCAATTATGGCTGGACGGAATTGTAGGTTGAGTTCCTGTATTTGTTTTTGTAGATGACTAATGGAATTATCTTTTTCGGTGTTCTGAGTCTCCAGTTCAGAAAGTTTAGTTTTCATTTCCTCGTAATCCTTGTTCATATAGGTCATGCTGCTCTCTAGTTCTTGCGTTGTTTTTTGTATTTCCGAGCATTGGAGCTTAAGTTCGGACACATCCTTGGCCAGTGATGACCAGATTGCATCTTGTTCAGTTTTCCAGTTAGTTAGGCGCAGGTCGTGGTCATTTTTCCAGTTGTTCAACATTTCCATAAGCTCGACTTTAAGGTCATTACAAATGCAAGGCGACAGCAACTAAGGGTTGTCCGGAGAGTTTTCAAGACTTTGACGCTTAGATCGGGTGGTAATGTTATCAGTCTCATTTGCCTTGGGTTTCGGTCCCGTCTGCGATTTGACATGTTTCGGAGTTTGTTTTGAGGTTGACGGGGGAGTGCGGGGAGTAGACATTGAATAGCTTAGGGCAGCAAATTTTGTTAAGCTGAGTTAAAAAGAGGTTGCAAGCAAGTAAGCAATGATCAGCTGTCGGGATTTTAGCAAAGGATTCGGAGCGAGGTTGTGCCACACGTTGCAGTGAGTAAAGTCGCAGGCGTCACACGACTGGAGCGTAGCGCTTTGGATGACGTCAGCCGGTCGCTTGACCGCGCGCAACGTAGCCACAGATTTCGCTGCTTGTTATCGTGGCGCGGCGGGCGAGCGCGAGCGCGCGCGCGCCGCGCGCCGCGCGCCGGCCACTGTCGCTCAGAGATAGCCAGTGTAGGCCAGCGTTAATGATTGCTCATTGAATCGTATGATTCCGTGGTCGTCTTCAAATAGCGGGCGGGATGAAGACCCTCCGGCAATTTATTAATTCAATTAAACAATCAAACTGTGAGTGACTTCCACGGCAACAGGATGGAGTATATAGTTCTTTTTGAAGTGAAAACTTCTTTAGCGGCGTTGCACACTTTTTTGTAATGGGTAAAAAATGTTAAACTCGCGTCAGGACATCGCGTCAGGACACGTGACCGTCAGGTAAGACGGATGGAGTACTACTACTCCTAACTACTAAGTATCCCCCTCTCTTTATACGGCGGCGGATGGATGGATGGATGGATGGATGTGGATGTGGATGTGAATGTGGATGTGAATGTGGATATGGATGGATGGATGGATGGATGGATGGATAGATGGATGGATGGACAGCTGATGGCTCTACCGTCTGTGTAGTAGCCACACTGCTATGTATTCGTAAAATTCGTGTATATAAACTGTTCAAAATATGGAAATTGAACAAAGTGCATCTATTAATGAAAAAAGTGACGCAGAAATAGTGAAAAAAAATGGGTTAAGTATATAAATTCAATTAATAATTGATTTATTTCAACGTTAATATTCAAGATTTTCACTTCTGCCGGCACTTCCGGAGTGCAATTTTTGTTTGTTTTTATTGACAACTAGCTGCGCCCCGCGGTTTCACCCGCATAAGTCTTGATCCCGTGGGAATATCGGGATAAAAAGTAGCCTATATGTTAATCCAGGCTGTCAGCTACCTCTACACAAAATTTTATCAAAATTGGTCCAGCCGTTTGAGCGTGAAGAAGTAAAAATCATATAAACACACGCACTCACACACACACAAACTTTCGCCTTTATAATATTAGTGTGAAGTGCGTCGATCAAGGTGAAGTGTGATTAGTGTGATTATTGAGGTGCAGATTTATTTTACAATATTATATACAAGGGAGTAAGTGAGTGTATAAAAAGAAAGGAATAAAAAGAAAAGGACAGGAGCTCATTGGGCATTAAAAAGTTCGTCCACATCGCTGCCAATGGGATAAGTGCCCAAAAGGCTGGCAGCATTACCACGTTTGATGGCAATGCTTATTCTTTGGGCTAAAAATACGCCAGCCCTCTGGTCACGCGTAGAGTCAACCAACCGCTTGCATCGCAGAAAACCTCAAACAGCGCAAATATAACAACCTTATTGGGAGCTCCCGATAAGGTTGTTATTTTTCTGCTCCTGCAGCAGTCGCCCCAGCACCGCCCGCCGTGCTAGGAAAATGGGATGGCGCGAGGGTGTCGACACAGGTTGCATCCCACACCAAAGGCCTACCCAACTTCAAAGTCATTACGGTCGACCCATCTGGCCTCTTCCCAACGTCGCGTGCCAAGCTATTGGGTTCTAAAACAGCTGGCACCCCGGCAGTGACAAGAGCACGACGGATGATGTCATTGATGCTGGCATGCCGTGCTATCCGGCCTGCACTTTTACTGCAGGATAAGCCATGGTGTACGAGGCAGTCGACACCTTCACCACATTGGCAGCGATGCGAAGCCGCGCAAGGGGCCACGTAAATCTAAATATCTTAACTCTGCCCTGTTTATATATACTTGAAATATGCAAGTTCGCTCACAAATACAAAGACTTTTACACTAAACGAGAAGACATACAAACAAGATACACACTCCGACACAAAACACGACTCAACATACCAACATCCAGCTTAAAAATACACTCAACAAGCCCTCTAGTTATGTCAATAAAAATTTACAATATGTTACCCGAATATATAAAAACAGAAGAAAAACTCCACGAACAAATTAAAAAAGCTATTAATAAGCAAGTGTTATAATACTGTCAACGAATATTTAAACGACAAATCCTTAAAACACATACGTATATAAGTGAAATGGTAAAGTATTATTATTATAAGTTAATTATTTTGTAAAAGTGTGTTTAGAATAAGTTAGATTATAAGATACGTAAATGGTAAGTCCTCTTCTCCACATATCTTTCTTTTGCTGTGCCCGACAGGGTCCATGATTGTTTCTTTTGGCAAAATTTACCACCTAAGCCTACATTGTGGAATGCAATAAAGAATTGAGTATTGAGTATTGAGGGGCGCCCAGATGCAAACAAGTAGCGAGCCGGAAGATGATGTCACCCAGAAAAGTGCCCATGTTGGGTGACGGTAGTGCCTGAAGCCAGATGCCCGACTCCCACTCACCCACAGCCAGTAGGCGGACACGTCCAACAGTATTGGTGAACGTATTAATAAGATTATTCCGTACCAACCTGCAGAGCGGCTCATCCCACTGCCTCTGGGAAGATAGGTTCGCGGGCCGATCTGTATCCGGGCAAGCCATTTTCCAGGCGTTCTCTGCGTCGGCCAAGAGGGAGGGGGCTAAAATCTTTCCGGTCAACTTTTCGGTGCTGTGGACAGAGGACAGGAACGCCGAGCCGGTAAGCTAATACTAGTAATTTTGCTGACGCCGAGGCCACCAAAGCGGATGGGTAGTGTGGCTTGCAGCCACACTCGGCTGTCCAAGGCCACACAATTGATGTTAGTGTGCTGCGAATAATTTGGTCAATTTTGTCCAAGAGGTGTGGGTGCTTCCATAAAAGGGAAGAGCGTAGAAAATACATAATATTTGGGCCAAAACAACAGCATCTAATCAGGGTGAATGCCGAATGTAGATTAATTTTGGAGAGTCTGTCCGAAATGTCGTTGACATTTCTAATGTTTTCTCCGATGGAAGGAGACAAACTATCTTCCAAAATTGGGGAACCTAGAAGGTGCAGCGAGCTTTTTCTAAAATTTTTATTTGTGGGGCTATTGCATTTAATTTCTCTAGGGTCAATTGTCTGTCGGTAAAGCCAATAGATTTAAATTCCTGTTTGAGAAGTTGTAGGTCATTCAAAACGGTGTCTTCATCACCTCCAAGCGTTCCACCATCTAAATATCACACGTTGAATTTTGAATTTAGTTTCTGGATAATTGGATGAATAGCCCAGCTGAAAATGACAGGCCCAAGAGGGTCACCTTGTTGGCATCCCACTGCAGATTCCAAAACATTGTCCTTATATAATAATTGGAAGGGTGTCTGTGCCACATGAAACCATAAATGTCGGGTAGTTCCATTTTGACTTCAGCCAACAAAGTGTCCCTGTTTACAGAATTAAAGGCGTTCTTCACGTCAACCTTGGGGATGACCTCACCTTTGTTCGAGCTTATGAAAGTGGAAAGGGCATGGACGGCAGCCTCACAGCCCCCTTTCGAGCCAAAACCAAGCTGCAGGGGCTGAAACTTGGCTGTAAGCGATTCCCTGTAAAGCTTACAGCATATTTTGGCTGCCGTACGCCTGTAAGTGCAACCAACGGCGATGGTGCGCAGGACACATAGATTGGCCCCGTACAAGATATCGACGACGGCGTCGTTCACACCGCCGGTGAGCATGAGGTTAACAAGGGCCACAGGCTCCTTAAAAAGTGACTCACCAGCTTCCCCGGCGCCTGAACTCAGTAAATCCTTGAGATGTTGTGGAGCCAGGCCGTCGAGGCCGCCGGCGGAACCATTTCAAAGAGCTCACGGCTGCAATTAACTGGGGGGCCGAAACATTTAGAAAGGTTGAATTTAGGTCGGGAGGGTCGGGGGGGTCGGGGAAGGTGAGGCCATCCGCAGGCGCTGGATGTTTACTCTCTAGAGCATTTCTGGAGAGTTAGGCGCCACCACACCGCTGCTGAATAGTATCCTGGCCGCTCCCTTGATGTCACTTTCACTTAACTTTGATTCCACATGTAAACACAAGCCTTTTTGTGATTGGTTGTTAAATCTTGGTAATTTTGGATCTAAAATTAGGGTCGAATTGTTGCAGTTGTCTTTAATTTGGTTTGTTAAGGATTTTTTAGTTGCTAAATTTTTCTGGACATGTAGAATCCTGTAAGGGAAGGTCAGCAATTGCTCCCAGGCACTTTTTTAATTCTCCTGGGTCGCAAGACGGAGACATCGCGACAAATTCAGTACTAACAGACCGTCTCGCGCCCCGGGGAACTCTCTTTAAAACCGGAGTAGAATTTTTGAATTTTGCTAGCGTTTGCCACAAGGTTTGGTCTGGAGTTGTTGATGTTAGGATGTAGCTGGGGAGCACGAAGGTACACTATATGATTTGTGGATCTTGCCATAGTGTATCTTCAGCCCCCGTTCGCCTTTAAAAAAGCGTGCCTGTAAGGTGTGAGCAATACAGGCATCTCACCAGCTGGATATCGAGCGATGTGATGGTTGACTAGAACTGTTTCCGGCATCGCTATTGCCGTCATTGATCATAAATATTTTGTAACACTTACCTATAAAAATTAAAATAAACTATATACACATGAAACAAACACAAAACAAAATAAACTACAAAAACAATTTTTCGCTATTTACCTTTGCTATTTACACTACTTCACAAAAGTCACTGAAGACCGACTGTCACACTGACGAGTGCTGCGCAGTCGCGCTCGGGCATCGCTCGGAGCCTGGGCGCCGCGCGTGCTGGGCGCAGCCCTCGCAACCACTGTCCTGGCTGCAGGCGTCGTGATGTCGTCGTTGATTGCAACAGATTCTTTTTTTTTTGTGATTTAATCGTTATTCTGCTACTCGAGGCAGACATCCAACCAAAGACATTAAATATCGTAAATCTCTTTGCATCCAACAAATCAAAGTTCATAAAAATCGCTCCAGCCGTTCTTGAGTTATAAATGGTGTAACTAAATCGACATTGATTTATTTATATGTATATGTTTCTTCACCGCTGCTCTCAAAAACAGTGACCAAATAAATGCTTTGAGTTTGAATTTCTTAGAACTGTAAACGCTTAAATCTCACCCGCTTATACGAGTATTTTCTAAATTAAATGGCGGCATTTTATTAAATAGCCTCTTAAAGTTTGGAATTGGTGCTCAGTCCAATAAACTGCGATAGATTTGTCCCCATCTCAATCAATTGGACGTAATACTGAGTAGTGGCTATAGACACCGCGTCTGTCTGCTCCCCAGGGACATCCCTTTCGAGCTCGAAGGCGTGACGGCTATATTTTTCTATATTTAAGTTTAAACGTAACTTAGACCAAGCACATATAGTATAATATTTTGCCAACTCTTAAAGACATAATATTTGCGACACGTTTGCGAAAATCCACACGCTATAATTATTAGGGCAGTTCTTCAGGGACAAAACTTTCGATGTCTATGGGTATATTTCTGTAACCAACTAACAAAACGGCCTGTAATTGAAGTGAAACTTCTTTACGCACGCTTGACTTGGGGAGTGAGCTGGCGAGCGCGTGACGTAAGCGTTAAGAAAAGTGTGATCGGGCGAGGCGAACGGCAGTTGAGTGGGGGATATAAGCAAGAGAAAGCAGTGCGCGCGCACATTTTCTTGTCTCTTCCTCTCATAGCCAAATACGTTTGAAGTTTCACTTTAGTCGTGTGAAAACACACAAATGAAATTTTTTACATAATTGCTATCTAGGTACAAAATAAAAATATTTGAAGTTTATTCTTCTGATTCATATAACGCGTCCGTTTGCCATTTTCTAGAACAAAATGGTCGATGTCGCATTTTCCATTTGATACATCAATATAAATTATAATTATATCAAAAGGAAATGAGTTGTCCTCTTACAAAAAAAAAAAAATGTATATTAGTTATAACTACATTAGTGTGTTTATAAATAAGAAGTGTCCGGCCTATAATACTGATTAATGTGGCGTAAGCTGCACTTGACCGTACTTGGTCGGGTAATAATAATGAGAGTCTGGCTTCCCGCGTGGGGGGAGCCAGTCGTGCAATAGACGAGCTAGAAGGCGGACGTGCAGCTGGTTGGCTTAGATCCCGGTGTTACGAAGGAAAATATCTGATTCATCTGTGTTTGGTTCAGGTGGCATTCTGATTACAATGCCTACTTTATAAAATTGATTTTATTGTTTTAAAACTTCAATCTGTGTTTCGTGTGATGCTTTTGGGTTATAGATTCGTGTAGAAAAATGACAATAATGAAGTCTGTATGTATGATGAGTTATGCATGATTGTAGGTAAAATTCTGATTCAACTGTAAGTACCTGATTCGTATGGTCAATACCCCATATAAATAATAAAATAAATTAGATTTCCCGTCTCCAGCACGAAAGGAGTGCTTTTGCTGCATTATAATATCCAATTTTTGACCGTGTACAAGTCAGTAGATCTAGTCTTATTTATTATTATTCATCCTTTTGAATAATTAAAAAATGACAGGAGTATAAACTTGTTCTAAATATGGCACTTTTGATATGGCTTAGTCTCAGTTAAGAATTAATAATTACTGTTTAGAATTAACAATCATAACTAACGGTGTATTTATTACTTTTCATTTCTGTTTCTAATTCATCTGGGTACAAAATATTGGAAGGTTGATATCTTGAAAAATACATTATAAAAACGAGTCCCTCATACAAACATATGTTATTTGGTATACCTATTTTCATATGAACATGTGTTACAGAACTGAAAGTGAAATTAAATTTTAACCATATGGATCAATCGAAGAATCAAATTTCGAAGAACTACCCATTATTTCCCAATACCGAACAGTAGACAACAGCCAGTCCAGCTCTGATGTGTACACCCACTGAGTGTGTCTCCCTGTGTCTGTGTGCTACAGTGTGAGTCCAGTGAGTCCTGCTGATGTGTACACCCACTGAGTGTGTCTCCCTGTGTCTGTGTGCTACAGTGTGAGTCCAGTGAGTCCTGCTGATGTGTACACCCACTGAAAATCAAAAAATCAAAAATCAAAATCAAAAGTCATTTAATCAAACTAGGCTGAGAATCAGCACTTTTCGAACGTCAAAATTACAAAAGACAGTCCCCCAAAACGCCCGCCCTTCGCCACTTCCTAGTGCTTTCGCTGGGGAGAAGAAGTGGCGGAACAAACTCCCCAGCAGCACAGCTGTCTGTTCAGTTAGATAATAATTAATTTTATACAATACTATGTATGCAAAGTAATTAACATTACAGGACACAGAACCTTAAATTAAATTATTTGCCATAGGTTAACTAGCCACGCCAATATACCAACAAATACAATAAACACTATACGTACTCAAGCAAAAAAAAATTAAAAATATAACCAAAAAAAAAAAAAAAAAAAGTTACTGACCAATTAAAAGCCTCCAGGTATAAAAGGCGTGACAGCTTACATATATATGCAATGCTGGGTTCTGTTTACATAGCTGTCACTTGAAGTCACAAATGATAAACTAGGACCATCGAAGTAAAATAAATAAACAAGTTATTACTACCAATAACAACAATAAAACCATGGTCAGCAAGACGACCAGTCACCACAAGCAGCACCCGTTCACGAGCATAACGCAAAGATCAGCCATTACCCCCCTCGCCATATTTGAGGGAAGGAGGCAACCCGACCCCCGACGCTACCGCAAGCAATGACATCTAAGGGAGCATGACGAACTTGCTGCCGGTTGCTCAAGCAAGAATAATAATATGATCATTCGTAGAGGTCGCTAGCTAACCACATATTGCAATCAACTCATTAAAAGACATTGAAATGAGTAGATTATGTCAATAATAAATTACAATAAAATTATACCGAATTGACTAAAACTCTCAACTAAAAAAAACAAAAAAATAAAAATAAAATAAAAACAAATATATAAACTCATATAACCTGTCAGTAAGCTAATTCTGGAGAAAGAACATAATAATTGTCTTGAGTTAATCAGGGCGACCAACTATTCTTATCGTTTAAGTAGTCGTTGATGGAATAGTATGCTTTTGAACAAAGGTTGGATTTTACTTGAGCTTTAAATCTATTAAAAGGCAAATCTAGCAAGGAAGAAGGTAGCTTGTTATAAAAGGTTATACCAAGCCCAACAAATGAGTTATGAACCTTATGAAGCCGGTGAAAGGGAGCACGTAGTTTGTCCTTATTTCTAGTGTTAACATTATGAGTATCACTGTTTTTAGTGTACAAGTGTATATTTTGCCTAACATATAAGATGTTGGCAAAGATGAACTGTGATGCAACCGTGAGAATACCAATATCTTTAAAAAAATCTCTTAGAGAAAATCTGGCGCCTAGCTGGTAAATCGCTCGAACAGCTCGTTTTTGCAGGACAAATATATTTTGTATATCAGCGGCTTTGCCCCACAGCAGAATACCGTAGGACATAACGCTATGAAAATAACTAAAATAGACTAAACGAGCTGTATCAACGTCAGTGTATTGTCTTACTTTCCTGACGGCATAGGCAGCCGAACTAAGCCTTCCTGCTAGGCTTGATATATGTGGTCCCCACTGAAGTTTGGCATCTACTGTTATTCCCAGAAAAACTGCCGAGCCCACTGTTTCAAGCACCACTTTATCTAAGACGATGTTGGGTCCTAGATTTCTAACATTTGGTAAGGCAAACTTTACACATTTCGTTTTCTTGGCATTGAGAACTAGGTTATTTGACGTAAACCAATCCGTAACTATTGATAGTGCACTGTTTACGTCGTCAAAATCTTGTCTATTCCTGTCAACTTTAAAAATAAGAGACTAGTGAGAGAGAGTACTGAGTGTGTCTCCCTGTGTCTGTGTGCTACAGTGTGAGTCCAGTGAGTCCTGCTGATGTGTACACCCACTGAGTGTGTCTCCCTGTGTCTGTGTGCTACAGTGTGAGTCCAGTGAGTCCTGCTGATCGTCCTTGAAGCATTACACTTTTCATATTCGAAGATCACGTTACATGTAAATATAGCGCTAAGGAGGTCTTATTGTAGACTAGCTTCTGCCCGCGACTTCGTCCGCGTGAAATTCGTACTTTTCTCTAAAAATTTCGAACATGTATGTAGGTTTGATCTTTATATTTTTTTATCTAATTTTTTTTTTATTTATAATTTTTAAGTTTATAGATCAAAGGAATCAGATTTTTCAAATAAACTGTATCCCCGCTTTTCACCCCCACAGGGGTGGAATTTTGAAAAATCGTTCGTGACCCATTTTCGAGTTAATGGATGCAATCAGTAGTATCCACCCCTTAAACTTTATTACTCACCATTTTCCACCTTGGTAGGAGTCGATTTTTGATAAACCCTAAAACACATACTTGTTTTATTTTTTGTTTTAGTAGTACCGAGTTTCGAGTTAATCCGACAGCGAGTTACATATATTTCTAACCTATCAACTTTGTCACCCCCTAAATCCACTGTAAGGGGTTTTTTTTTAAACTAAAAGTGACAATCTTTATTATTTACTGACCCAAATATTGCCAAGTTTCATGTTTATTAAACAAATAAATAAGATTTTTCATATAAACTGTATCACCGCTTTTCAGGGGTAGAATTTCGTAAAATCGTTTGGGATGTGTTCATTACTTGACTCAAAGATTATTTATACCAATTTTCGAGTTAATCAAACCACGCAGTAAAATCCTCCCATGTAAAATTAACTACCCCTTGTCACCCCGTTAAGGGTAGATTTTTCGGGAAACCCTGATACACTTTATTCTTTGTTTTTGGTCTTATGTATACAGGGTGTTACAGAAAGGGTATATCAATACAAACGGGTTGAAGAGTGTATCTGGTCTAGAATCTCTGTACAAAATTTCAACTCAAAAGCATTAACTTTGAAAATGCTTAATATTTTTTTATTTCGACATCACGGCGCTGCACTGGCGCGCGGCGGCGTGATGTGCATGTACTAGGCGCACAGACACACTACAGATAATGGATAATGACCCTCGTAGTGCGGTGACACATTTGTTATGATTTCAATTTAATAAACTATCGAAATAAAAAAATATTAAGCATTTTCAAAGTTACTGCTTTTGAGCTGAAATTTTGTACAGAGATTCTAGACCAGATACACTCTTCAACCCGTTTGTATTGATATACCCTTTCTGTAACACCCTGTATATATACTGAGTTTCGAGGTAATCGGACCACGCGTTAAAATTTTTCCATACAAATTTTGACGCCACCAATCCCCCTTTAGGGGGTAGTTTATAAAAACAAAAATGCCAAATTTTATAATTTACTTAGATAAATATTTGTGCCAAGTTTCAAGTTTATTAAGCAAATGAATAAGATTTTTCATATAAACTGTATTCCCGCTTTTCAGCCCCATAGGGGTGGAATTTCGAAAAATTGTTTGGGATGTTCATTACTTGACTCAAAAATTATTTATACGAATTGTTGAGTTAATCAAGCCACGCATTAAAATCCTTCCCTGTATAATTAACTACCCCTTTTCACCCCGTTAGGGAAAAGTTTTTGGGGAAACCCTGATACACGTTATTCTTTGTTTTTGGTCTTAAATATAAATACTGAGTTTCGAGGTAATCGGACCACGCGTTACAATTTTTCCATACAAATTTTGACGCCCCCAACCCCCCTTTAGGGGGTAGTTTATAAAAACAAAAAATGCCAAACTTCATAATTTACTTAGATTAATATTCGTGCCAAGTTTCAAGTTTATTAACCAAGTGAATAAGATTTTTCATTTAAACAGTATTCCCGCTTTCACCCCTACATGGGTCGAATTATGAAAAATCGTATAAGATGTGTTCATAACTCGACTCAAAGATTATTTATGCCAATTTTCAAGCTAATCAAGTCACACAGTAAAATCCTCCCCTGTAAAATTAACTACCCCTTTTCACACAGTTAAGGGTAGATTTTCGAAAAACCCTGACACACGTTATTCTTTATTTTTAGTCCTTTGTATAAATACTGAGTTTCGAGTTACTCAGATAGCGCGTTAAAATTCTTCCATACAAATTTTGACACCCCCAATACCTCTTTAGGGGGTAGTTTAGAAAAACGAAAAATTCCAAACTTCATTTTTTACTTGGATAGGTATTCGTGCAAAGTTTCACGGTTATTAACTCAAGGAATAAGATTTTTCATACAAACTTAATCCCCCCTTTTCACCCCCTTAAAGGTTGAATTTCCAAAAACCCGTTCTTACTGGATACTTACTCTTCACAAAGAACATACCCTCCAAAATTCATGTCCCTAGGACCAGCGGTTTAGGCTGTCCGTTGATATCTCAGTCAAGTCGTTCATCCCCCTTTCGGGGTGAAATTATCAAAAACACTGAGACACGTATAAATTAATCTTCAATCGTCAGCCTAAAAACAAAATTTGAAGATCCTAACTTTTAATCTGACGGACTTTCATACACAACTTCATCCCCCTTTTTAGCCCTTTGGGGGTGGAATTATCAAAAACGCTGAGACACGTATAAATTAATTTTTAGTCGTTAGCCTAAACACAAAATTTAAAGATCGTAACTTTAAAACTGACAGACTTTCATACACAACTTCATCCCCCTTTTTAGCCCTTTGGGGGTGGAATTATCAAAAACGCTGAAACACGTATAAATTAATTTTCAATTTTCAGCCTAAAAACAAAATTTGAAGATCCTAACTTTAAAACTGAGGGACTTTCATACAAACTTTCATCCCCTATTTGACTCCCTTAGGGGTTGAATTTCGAAAAATCCTTCCTTATTCCTTGTCTACATTATAAAGGGAACCACTGTGTAAAATTTCAGCTTTCTAGGTCTAAGGGTTTGGGCTGGGCGTTGATGAGTCAGTCAGTCAGTCAGTCAGTCAGGCCTTTGTTTTTATTTATATAGATTGTAGATGCGAAAGTGCGCACAAGATTTGTCCTTCTTTCACGCAGCAGCAGCAGCGGTGCAGCGAAGCGATGTAATGTTTAGCAAAGAGATAGTTTGTAATGCACAAAGTGTCCGTGGGGCCGTGGGTACCTAAAAGTAAGTTTAATAAACTAATTTAAACGTTGCCGACATTTTCAAATCGAAAGTCGTATTTCTATTACTTACATAGCACTAACATAACATCGTAATTTATTTTTTTATTTATTTACTTTAGTCAATATTAGTAATTACACATGTCATACAATCATAAAATTAGGTTAAATCACATAATAAAAAGTTGAAATGAAATAAAGTGAAACAAAATTGATCAAAACAAGGTAGATAAGAATTAGATAACATAAGATAAAATTATACAAAATTAGATAGAAATTAGGATAAATTGGAATAGAATTATGAATGATCCAGGGATTCTTCCCTATCGCAGGCATGCTGGAAGAAATTTCTTTACGAGTAACCATCACCTTTGTACCTATTTTTCTGCTCTTTTTTATCTTGTCTGTTTTAGCTGACCCGGCAAACTTCGAAAGATTAGAAAACCAGCGTCAGACAGCATCTGTCTGGCATTAATGCTGAAATGAACCTTTTTGGCGCAGCCGTGAGGCACACACTATTGTTGTTTGAAACATTATTTTGTGTTTCACGAACTGTGTCCAAATAAACTTAATTCTTTTTTTCTTTCTTTTACCTACTGCCTCAGGATTAGAAAATTAATTATCTTCATTTTCGTGAAACTTTTCCGTGTAGGTATTAATAGTGTTGTTCTGCTATTCTGGTCGGACACAAATCCAACTAATCAAAGATCATGAAAGTCGGTCGCGGTGAAGCCGTTTTTGAGTTATAAATGGTCATAATTATGGTGTAACTAACCTGACCTTGTTTTATTTACATACTAGCTGACTTGGCGATCTTTGTACTTGTGTGTGTAAGTATTTTTCAGTAAATAATTTATAATTACGAAGAATAAAGATATTTTTTAAAAATATTGTTTTCTTTAATTACTATTACACCCATTCTCGAGTAGAAACGGTAAGGTGCAGGGTTAAACTAGGCATCGGTCGAGCGACGCGCATTTTGACTTCACTATTGGCTTTAGCACCCTCGAAAACTATGAAAATGATATTCTCGACGAAAATTTTGAATTTTTTCGCAGCCGCCATCTTGGATTTAGATTTTAACCTCACTATCGGTTTTAGCACCCACGAAAACTATGAAAATAACACCCATGACGAAAAATTTTAAAATTTTGAAGCCGCCATCTTGTATTTACATTTTGACCTCACTATAGGCTTTAGCACCCTCGAAAACTATGAAAACGACACCCATGACAAATAAATGGAAAATTTTCACAGCCACCATCTTGGATTTAGATTTTGACCTCACTATTGGCTTTAGCACCCTCGAAAACTATGAAAACGACACCCATGACAAATAAATAGAAAAATTTCACAGCCGCCATCTTAGATTTCGATTTTAACTTCACTATCTGTTTTAGCACCCACGAAAACTATCAAAATGACACCCACGACGAATAAATTTTAAAATTTTGAAGCCGCCATCTTGTATTTACATTTTGACCTCACTATAGGTTTTAGCACCCTAGAAAACTATGAAAACGACACCTATGACTAATAAATGGAAAAATTTCACAGCCGCCATCTTGGATTTAGATTTTGACCTCACTATAGGCTTTAGCATTCTCGAAAACTATGAAAACGACACCCATGACAAATAAATGGAAAAATTTCACAGCCGCCATCTTGGATTTAGATTTTGACCTCACTATAGGCTTTAGCACCCTCGAAAACTATGAAAACGACACCCATGACAAATAAATGGAAAAATTTCACAGCCGCCATCTTGGATTTAGATTTTGACCTCACTATAGGCTTTAGCACCCTCGAAAACTATGAAAACGACACCTATGACTAATAAATGGAAAAATTTCACAGCCGCCATCTTGGATTTAGATTTTGACCTCACTATAGGCTTTAGCACCCTCGAAAACTATGAAAACGACACCTATGACTAATAAATGGAAAAATTTCACAGCCGCCATCTTGGATTTAGATTTTGACCTCACTAACGATTTTGGCAACCTCTTTAACTACCTACGACACCCATGACGAAAAAAATGTTAGCAGCCGCCATCTTTGGTTTTACAAATAAATTCACGTCGGTGCATGATCGCACGAGCCATTATTCGATATCGATTATAACAATAAATCATTCTTACCTTTCAAGATCAGCAGGGAGTTTAAAAAAGGAAAGCTCCGGTTTTGAAGAAGTCGAGTTCAAACAGTCGTATACCACACAACACGCTCGAGGCATTTTTATTAAAAAGATGGACGATCCGTGGCGCAAGGAATAAATTAAATACACGACTATTCGTTCCAACACGGCACCGCGGCACCCGTGACTGAGAGTACCCCAACTATCGCTTAGGAGTATCGTAGATGCGCGCGTCTGTGTGAGTGTGCCGTTGCGACCGTTTGTACGTAGCACAGAATACTTAAAGTACTACGTACGTAGTTTCCGTACTGTTCGTATCTGTCTACTGTGTCTATACCTACTATGTCTATACGTAATCCGCGCGACCAATTACGGAAGTATTTTTTTAAACTTAATTTTATATTTTATGGTATTTACCTTATTTTGGATACCTACGTAATATTTAGATATATTGTTTTGTTGCGTATTTAGGTAATATCTTAGTAAATTATAAGAAACCGTAGCTTAGGTATTATTATTATTGTTATTGTAGAAAAAATAGATTTGAGAAAGCGGGCCCAAATTGAAAGCTGGCTTCGTGAAGGTGAAATCTGACTCTGACTCTGTGTGGCTGACTCTGACCAAGAGGACTCGACTCAAACACTTTTTGAATATTGATCCAGCACCTGTGTTTCCTTTAATACATCCAATGCACCACGCACGTCTTCAACTGGTCGTTGTTTTTTTTTAATGTGGACGAACACGAAATAAAAGCACCCGAAGATCGTGTACCTAACACATGTGGCAAAAACATTTGTCCTGATCATTCCAAATATGTAAGTATGTAACTAGTTCCTGTTTAGAAAGTAGTGATTGATTTGTTTTTATTACACTTAAGTATATGCCTTTGATCTCGGAATTATCCAAAGTTGATTTTTTTTAAGTGTAAGAATGTTTTGTTATAGCTGACAAGCCAGTTAAGGATTTATGTTTATTTTTATTTAATTCTAGGAGAGAGATTTTGTCATATTTTAATAAATAAATAATAATACGATTTCATTTAAAAAACCACAAAACAAATTGACCTACACATGTAATCCACGCGACCGCTCACGTTATTTCTTTGCCAATTCCAATGTGTCGCAATGTTATTATAGTGTCTCGCTAATATCTGCAATTGGTAAAAGTAGACTAAATACACACGGCGGCACACGGCGGCACACGGCGGCACACGGAGGCACACGGCGGTACACGGCGGCACACGGCGGCACACGGGTGCTCGGGTGCTACATCGGCGGTACATGAGCGGCGGTCGCAGCTGCCCTCATTGATTTACGCATTTAATTATGCAGCGTAATGATGTTCCCTTCAATTGCTGGGCTCTAGATACCGTAACAATAAACTCCTATTTACGTCCCGTAAAGAAGACTAACAGACCCGCTCTGCGGAACAGCCAGTCCTAACGCTAACTTAGAGCATTATTTAAAGAACCAGACAAGGATAGCAACAATAAATCAATTGTTTACCTTCTTGTTTTATGTCCAAAAGTTGGAACAATTAGTAAGCCTTTTACTTTGGAGGTTGTTCGAGCGCTTTTATTATTTTTTTAGAACTAGAAGCGCCCGCGGTTTCACACGCATAAGTTTCGATCCCGTAGGAATATCGGGATAAAAACTATCCTATGTCCTTTCCCGGGACTCAATCTATACCAAATTTCTTCTAAATGGGTTCAGCGGTTTAAGCGTGAAGAGGTAACAGACAGACAGACACACTTTCGTATTTATAATATTATAGTAGGTATGGATAATAGCTGTAATTTCGCTTCCGGCCTCATCACCCATACTAACATTTGCAGCAACCATGCAGCAGCCCACCTGGATATCGTGCGCCAAAAGAAAGAATCGCTACTATTTCTACTTGTAAACTTGTCTTGCAATAAACATAACGCTTAACTTGCGATCCATTCCGAGTGCTCCAATAACTCAACCAGAATAAAGAGCTAACACACATATTATTATAAGGTGCCGAGAATCATTGGCGCTTACAAGTTACAACCGACTTAGGTATTTAGATAGAGTACGCATATTATTTACAAGTAGCTATCTGTACGGTGTAGTCCCATCTCATCCCCTTCGCATCTCATCCCCTACGCATCTCATCCCCTTCGCATCTCATCCCCTTCGCATCTCATCCCCTTCGCATCTCATCCCCTACGCATCTCATCCCCTTCGTATCTCATCCCCTACGCATCTCATCCCCTTCGCATCTCATCCCCTACGCATCTCATCCCCTTCGTATCTCATCCCCTTCGCATCTCATCCCCTTCGCATCTCATCCCCTTCGCACCTCATCCCCTTCGCATCTCATCCCCTACGCATCTCATCCCCTTCGCATCTCATCCCCTTCGCATCTCATCCCCTACGCGTTTATACCTACAATTCACATCTGTTCCTTCTGCCATAAATCACTCAAAAAATATAAGTTTCTGTTGTTAAAAGTACAGACGCGTGGATAATTGTTTGAGCCACCTATTTAGAATATTAACTAATTTATATTGGCATAGCCTATCGGTTCACCCTCAGAACTATAATAACAAAAGTAGAGTGAGTGCCAAGTGAGCCAAACGAAGCGCAAGGGCACTACCTACGAGTACCTTTTCTCGAAGCACTTCGTCGTATTTTTGAACCTTCTGAACTTGGGTTTGGATTACCAGCCACATATTTTGACTAAGATATAGAGTTTGTTAAGTTAGGCCTTGTAGAGTTAGGGCGTGTAGAGTTAGAAGCTGGCTCTACATGAGATCTGATTACTTTTTGACAGTGCGAGCTACATGGTCTCGTCTTGGCAACATTTAACATGAAATGTTTTTGTGGGATACTTTTAACTCAGCAGAACCACAATAGATCGTGGAATAGGCCTACCGGGGAAACCACTTTAAAAAATGCGCCAAGTACACTTCCTCACGGGTGGCGCGGAAACGTGCATAATAAGAAGAACACAACTTTTTCAACTTTTTGCATCGCTATATCTCCGAAATGGTGATTCTTAGGAAAAAAGTGTAAAAACAATAAAATTGTTGTAGATAACTGCATGATAAACAATTTTGTCTTACCTATTATTATGATAAAACTTACCGTTGCAACATTTGACCTTGAATTCGGATCGATGGGGACTTTTTACCGACTTCACAAAAAGGAGAAGGTTCTATGTTCGGCTGTTTGTATGTTTTTTTTTTTTGTATGTTTGTTCGTCGAATACTCCGCCAATTGTCGACGGATTTTCAAAATTCTTTTTTTGTTCGAAAGTAGATAGTTCTGAGGTGGTCCCATTGTCACCAAGTTAGGATCTGATGATGGGATCTTAGAGAAATCGAGGGCAACCCTCAAATTTTATAGGCTCACTTATTGTTTTTCGCATATTTTATGAAGTATCTTGTTTATTTGCGTATGGTTGTCACCATCTCAGGTAGCTGGGCTGATGATGGAAGGTACAACTCCTTATAACAGTAAGAAGTTACTCAAACAGGCAAGGACTGTTTTAGTAAATTGTTTTGATGTTTGATAGGGCATTTGCCACATTTGGTCTCGTGATCATCAAGTCATGACCTGATGCTGCAGTCAGGATAGTCTGCAGAGTACCTAACTCCTCGACAACTAACAGCAGATATATCGTGTTTAGGCTCATTGAAAAGGGCTCGATGTGTGGATAAACGTACTGTTAATGAGGAACACCGAAGTACATAGAGACCTGATGCTGAAGCCAGGAGCATCAGAAAAAGTACAAACCTTGAAATAACAGCACCGTAGTCGTGTTTGGGCTCATTTTAAACAGGACTAAATTTTAAGTTCAATGCAATGTTGACATAAGTCTGGCCTGATGCTGCAGCCAGGATTATCAGCATCTAGTCTAAAAATATCAGGTCAGGATTTGATGATGGGATCCTGGAGAAATCGAAGGAACTCTTCAAATATTATAGGCACACCTATAGCGATTTGGGTATTTTTTATAGTAACTCATGCACTTGCTCTCGGAAAGCACCATTTGGTGAAGTGGAACTGATGATGAAGACTACAGATGGCCACCGGAACTACTCAATAATATCTAAGTATTTCACGGGTTGCGATTCGATTACTTTAATATGGTTGCTAAGCAATTTATGCTCGTCACAATGTGAATGGTGATATGGAGCTGATGGTGGACCTAGAGAACTCCTCAACAATTAACTTCCCTGCATCGGGAAAAGCAATAATTTGTTTGTAAAAGGCGATGAGCACTAAGCTGTTGTAACTTAGATAAATTATAAGCAGATCCACTAAAAAGCGTGAAATAAAAATTTTTAAGAAAAAAAAAAAACCGACTTCCAAAAAAACACTACAAAGTGAAAGAAAAACTTTAATTTCGGAAGTCGGTGGCAAAAAACTAAAATACAGATCTAAAGACACCGACTTCCGAAATTAAAGTTATTTTTCACTGTAGTGTTTTTTTGGAAGTCGGTTTTTTTTTTTTTCTTAAAAAGTTTTTGACAATTTATTTTTAATGGTGTTCCCAACATTCATACCAATTTTCAGCTTTATGCGAATTAATGTAACCTTGAATGTCTATTTTGACCGGGCTAGTAGGTACCTAAGTCTACTTAAATCTGAGCGTTATTCCCAAACGAGCCCGGGATTATAGTGCTCTAGTTATCTGGCGTCGTTATCGAGGTCCCTCGGGCCACGGGCGGGTCTGCTTTCTAGAATTAAGATTTTGTGCGCTACTGTTATAAAGGGCGCTCGCCGTTGCGCTGGCAGGCGGCCGGGTAATGAGCAGGCGGGCCGGGTAATGAGCAGGCGGGCCGGGTAATGAGCTCGCGACCCTCCGGCCTTATTGGAACTCCTCGCCATTGCACGGCTCACGAGCCCCATCTTTAAATACATAACTACACTGGAGCAACAGCCCGCGCCGCCCGCAACTTGCTGGAGCAACAGCCCGCGCGCCGCCCGCAACTTGCTGGAGCAACAGCCCGCGCCGCCCGCAACTTGCTGGAGCAACAGCCCGCGCCGCCCGCAACTTGCTGGAGCAACAGCCCGCGCCGCCCGCAACTTGCTGGAGCAACAGCCCGCGCCGCCCGCAACTTGCTGGAGCAACAGCCCGCGCCGCCCGCAACTTGCTGGAGCAACAGCCCGCGCCGCCCGCAACTTGCTGGAGCAACAGCCCGCGCCACCCGCAACTTGCTGGAGCAACAGCCCGCGCCGCCCGCAACTTGCTGGAGCAACAGCCCGCGCCGCCCGCAACTTGCTGGAGCAACAGCCCGCGCCGCCCGCAACTTGCTGGAGCAACAGCCCGCGCCGCCCGCAACTTGCTGGAGCAACAGCCCGCGCCACCCGCAACTTGCTGGAGCAACAGCCCGCGCCGCCCGCAACTTGCTGGAGCAACAGCCCGCGCCGCCCGCAACTTGCTGGAGCAACAGCCCGCGCCGCCCGCAACTTGCTGGAGCAACAGCCCGCGCCGCCCGCAACTTGCTGGAGCAACAGCCCGCGCCGCCCGCAACTTGCTGGAGCAACATTTCGGAGTTCAAGCGCCACAAAGAAACTTGAAATTATTAAGGCTGTTCGCGCGACAAAAATCCTGGGTTTACAAGTATTGTATAGTTTATGGAAGCACAATGTATCTTCTCCGCAAGCTTGGCGTGGCATGCAAACACTTGTGAGTGTACGTACCTACACTTCTCCGCAAGCTTGGCGTGGCATGCAAACACTTGTGAGTGTACGTACCTACACTTCTCCGCAAGCTTGGCGTGGCATGCAAACACTTGTGAGTGTACGTACCTACACTTCTCCGCAAGCTTGGCGTGGCATGCAAACACTTGTGAGTGTACGTACCTACACTTCTCCGCAAGCTTGGCGTGGCATGCAAATACTTGTGAGTGTACGTACCTACACTTCTCCGCAAGCTTGGCGTGGCATGCAAACACTTGTGAGTGTACGTACCTACACTTCTCCGCTAGCTTGGCGTGGCATGCAAACACTTGTGAGTGTACGTACCTACACTTCTCCGCTAGCTTGGCGTGGCATGCAAACACTTGTGAGTGTTCGTACCTACACTTCTCCGCAAGCTTGGCGTGGCATGCAAACACTTGTGAGTGTACGTACCTACACTTCTCCGCTAGCTTGGCGTGGCATGCAAACACTTGTGAGTGTACGTACCTACACTTCTCCGCAAGCTTGGCGTGGCATGCAAACACTTGTGAGTGTACGTACCTACACTTCTCCGCTAGCTTGGCGTGGCATGCAAACACTTGTGAGTGTACGTACCTACACTTCTCCGCAAGCTTGGCGTGGCATGCAAACACTTGTGAGTGTACGTACCTACACTTCTCCGCTAGCTTGGCGTGGCATGCAAACACTTGTGAGTGTACGTACCTACACTTCTCCGCTAGCTTGGCGTGGCATGCAAACACTTGTGAGTGTACGTACCTACACTTCTCCGCTAGCTTGGCGTGGCATGCAAACACTTGTGAGTGTACGTACCTACACTTCGCCGCAAGCTTGGCGTGGCATGCAAACACTTGTGAGTGTACGTACCTACACTTCTCCGCTAGCTTGGCGTGGCATGCAAACACTTGTGAGTGTACGTACCTACACTTCTCCGCTAGCTTGGCGTGGCATGCAAACACTTGTGAGTGTACGTACCTACACTTCTCCGCTAGCTTGGCGTGGCATGCAAACACTTGTGAGTGTACGTACCTACACTTCTCCGCTAGCTTGGCGTGGCATGCAAACACTTGTGAGTGTACGTACCTACACTTCTCCGCAAGCTTGGCGTGGCATGCAAACACTTGTGAGTGTACGTACCTACACTTCTCCGCTAGCTTGGCGTGGCATGCAAACACTTGTGAGTGTACGTACCTACACTTCTCCGCAAGCTTGGCGTGGCATGCAAACACTTGTGAGTGTACGTACCTACACTTCTCCGCTAGCTTGGCGTGGCATGCAAACACTTGTGAGTGTACGTACCTACACTTCTCCGCTAGCTTGGCGTGGCATGCAAACACTTGTGAGTGTACGTACCTACACTTCTCCGCAAGCTTGGCGTGGCATGCAAACACTTGTGAGTGTACGTACCTACACTTCTCCGCTAGCTTGGCGTGGCATGCAAACACTTGTGAGTGTACGTACCTACACTTCTCCGCAAGCTTGGCGTGGCATGCAAACACTTGTGAGTGTACGTACCTACACTTCTCCGCTAGCTTGGCGTGGCATGCAAACACTTGTGAGTGTACGTACCTACACTTCTCCGCAAGCTTGGCGTGGCATGCAAACACTTGTGAGTGTACGTACCTACACTTCTCCGCTAGCTTGGCGTGGCATGCAAACACTTGTGAGTGTACGTACCTACACTTCTCCGCTAGCTTGGCGTGGCATGCAAACACTTGTGAGTGTACGTACCTACACTTCTCCGCTAGCTTGGCGTGGCATGCAAACACTTGTGAGTGTACGTACCTACACTTCTCCGCAAGCTTGGCGTGGCATGCAAACACTTGTGAGTGTACGTACCTACACTTCTCCGCTAGCTTGGCGTGGCATGCAAACACTTGTGAGTGTACGTACCTACACTTCTCCGCAAGCTTGGCGTGGCATGCAAACACTTGTGAGTGTACGTACCTACACTTCTCCGCTAGCTTGGCGTGGCATGCAAACACTTGTGAGTGTACGTACCTACACTTCTCCGCAAGCTTGGCGTGGCATGCAAACACTTGTGAGTGTACGTACCTACACTTCTCCGCAAGCTTGGCGTGGCATGCAAACACTTGTGAGTGTACGTACCTACACTTCTCCGCAAGCTTGGCGTGGCATGCAAACACTTGTGAGTGTACGTACCTACACTTCTCCGCAAGCTTGGCGTGGCATGCAAACACTTGTGAGTGTACGTACCTACACTTCTCCGCAAGCTTGGCGTGGCATGCAAACACTTGTGAGTGTACGTACCTACACTTCTCCGCTAGCTTGGCGTGGCATGCAAACACTTGTGAGTGTACGTACCTACACTTCTCCGCTAGCTTGGCGTGGCATGCAAACACTTGTGAGTGTACGTACCTACACTTCTCCGCTAGCTTGGCGTGGCATGCAAACACTTGTGAGTGTACGTACCTACACTTCTCCGCAAGCTTGGCGTGGCATGCAAACACTTGTGAGTGTACGTACCTACACTTCTCCGCAAGCTTGGCGTGGCATGCAAACACTTGTGAGTGTACGTACCTACACTTCTCCGCAAGCTTGGCGTGGCATGCAAACACTTGTGAGTGTATGTACCTACACTTCTCCGCTAGCTTGGCGTGGCATGCAAACACTTGTGAGTGTACGTACCTACACTTCTCCGCTAGCTTGGCGTGGCATGCAAACACTTGTGAGTGTACGTACCTACACTTCTCCGCTAGCTTGGCGTGGCATGCAAACACTTGTGAGTGTACGTACCTACACTTCTCCGCAAGCTTGGCGTGGCATGCAAACACTTGTGAGTGTACGTACCTACACTTCTCCGCTAGCTTGGCGTGGCATGCAAACACTTGTGAGTGTACGTACAGTAAGGATTCAAAAGTGCATTCACACCTTACGAGTCGTATTGCTGTGACACGCGCGACGCGGTACAGCGTATATCTGTATGTGTAAGCAACACGGTAACACACACCACCTACTTACTTTACACACTGTCATATTGTCGTGTACGCGAGTCGTCGCACCACAAGAAACGAAAAAAAAAATATTTCCGTCCCTTTTGTTAGACACGGTCAAACGCATAGCGGTGCTAAAATTCAAACCATTATAATATGAGCTCGTAGCAGTAATCGTTGAGCGTTGGACTTTGATGCAACTGGCTTAGGTTCGAATCTCACGAAGCGCAGTGCGGTTTTTTGGCAATATTTAATTTTGTTTGCAATATTGATGATATTCACAAAATTGCTGCCTTTTTTACTAATGTTGTTATTGTAATAAAGGGTTTAGAAAAAAAAATGCGTGTTAAGTCATAACAAAAATTTAAAAAAGAATGTATTCGATTTATTTCATAAAGTTAACAAACCGCTACATTTATTTATTGCAACTAGATGTGAAATCAATCATAAGAAACTTATAAGCAATTTGTATTATTTTGACATATGAAATGTTTTAAATTTTAAATAGATTTATTTCACCATAAACATTAAGCTTCGTTCATGATCGAAGTAAGCTATAAATAAAAATATTAAATTAGATTCTACTACCTACTATAAAATAAGTGATTTTAAGGTTAACTATGGGCAGTTCATTAAGTGTCACATTTTATTTGGCTTTATTAAATATAAATAAGTTATTGAGGTTATAGCTTAAGTATTCATTTTCTTTACGAAAAGAAGATTGAAACTAAACCTCAAATTAAGGCATAATATAGAGGCTGAGTATAATAATATTACCTACTGAAGTAATGTAAACATTTTCGGTCTATCTAAAAGAAAAGAGACGAACACCATGTTGAATACGTGCTTAAAAAATACGTAACCAAAAATTCGTGCAACAACGAATCTGTTGTTTATTACGGTTACCTAATATTTTGTATAACCGCCGTTATTCTCAATACAGTCAAGTAGACGTTGATGCATGGAGCCTACTAGATTAGAACATATTTCTGTTCCCCTTATATTTTCCCATATATCTCCATACAATGCGACTTCAACTGCTCAAGACATCTCTCATTCCGGGCTTCCCACCTTTGCACCATCAAACCTCATAGATTTTCTATGGGGTTGAGGTCAGGAGATCGCGCTGGCCATGGAACGACTGCTATCTCTGGGTGTCTGGTAAACCACACTCACGCACAGTGCTCGCCCTGTGAATTGATAATCTAAATAAATTATCTTTAAAATTATTTATATTTTTCTTTTCTTTTATTTAAACCTCATAACGAATTTAAAACTTTATTTAATAAGGCATCTTCTGAGTAAAACGATTAACAATGCTTTAGATTAAAGTAGATTTATGTTTAGTAAACTAGGAAATATTTAAATGATACACTCACACTTAGTCCGGTTTCATTCGCTATTTGGGTTTTGTTATATCCAATTTTATGCAGCGCAATTATATCTGCCCTCGCTTCAATATTTATATTAGACTGCATTTTGAATATAATAACTACTTAAACACCGCTAATAGAAACACCTTGTCACTAACCAACAATATCCACGAACCAACAACGTTCTAGGTGATTAGTCGCTCGTAACGAAGAGCATTAATCTGCCTACCTCACAGAAATCGAAATAAATTACTTAGTTGGTTTTCTGTGGTTACCTACTAACTTCATCATTTGTGTGAACAAGACGAACGAGACAAAAAAATAATGATTATTTATCAAACTACCTACTAAGTACTAGTAATTATAAAAATTTATCACATCTATGTAATTATCGAACTACTACTTGAAAAAATAACAAAATAAATGAATAGTAATTATTAAAAAGTAATACAAATTATATTATAGTTATTACCTAATTATTATTTATAGAATCTAATAAAAACCAAATGTGAGATTCGAACCCTCCGCTCCTCGAGATAAAATTGCACAAGTCAGAGCGCGTTAACCATTACGCTAGGATAACATATAGTAAGACAGTTGAAATTATGAACTAGTATCAGTTCCAGATAAAGTGAGTGTGTGTGCGTGTCTATAGTATAGAAACAACTTATAGAATAAGGTCGTAAGTCAAACCAAAGCGTCAATCTATTGCTTTGTGAGATTGGTAATCGACTTATGAACGCCACTGTACCACACTTCTCCGCTAGCTTGGCGTGGCATGCAAACACTTGTGAGTGTACGTACCTACACTTCTCCGCTAGCTTGGCGTGGCATGCAAACACTTGTGAGTGTACGTACCTACACTTCTCCGCTAGCTTGGCGTGGCATGCAAACACTTGTGAGTGTACGTACCTACACTTCTCCGCAAGCTTGGCGTGGCATGCAAACACTTGTGAGTGTACGTACCTACACTTCTCCGCTAGCTTGGCGTGGCATGCAAACACTTGTGAGTGTACGTACCTACACTTCTCCGCAAGCTTGGCGTGGCATGCAAACACTTGTGAGTGTACGTACCTACACTTCTCCGCAAGCTTGGCGTGGCATGCAAACACTTGTGAGTGTACGTACCTACACTTCTCCGCAAGCTTGGCGTGGCATGCAAACACTTGTGAGTGTACGTACCTACACTTCTCCGCTAGCTTGGCGTGGCATGCAAACACTTGTGAGTGTACGTACCTACACTTCTCCGCAAGCTTGGCGTGGCATGCAAACACTTGTGAGTGTACGTACCTACACTTCTCCGCAAGCTTGGCGTGGCATGCAAACACTTGTGAGTGTACGTACCTACACTTCTCCGCAAGCTTGGCGTGGCATGCAAACACTTGTGAGTGTACGTACCTACACTTCTCCGCAAGCTTGGCGTGGCATGCAAACACTTGTGAGTGTACGTACCTACACTTCTCCGCAAGCTTGGCGTGGCATGCAAACACTTGTGAGTGTACGTACCTACACTTCTCCGCAAGCTTGGCGTGGCATGCAAACACTTGTGAGTGTACGTACCTACACTTCTCCGCAAGCTTGGCGTGGCATGCAAACACTTGTGAGTGTACGTACCTACACTTCTCCGCAAGCTTGGCGTGGCATGCAAACACTTGTGAGTGTACGTACCTACACTTCTCCGCAAGCTTGGCGTGGCATGCAAACACTTGTGAGTGTACGTACCTACACTTCTCCGCAAGCTTGGCGTGGCATGCAAACACTTGTGAGTGTACGTACCTACACTTCTCCGCAAGCTTGGCGTGGCATGCAAACACTTGTGAGTGTACGTACCTACACTTCTCCGCAAGCTTGGCGTGGCATGCAAACACTTGTGAGTGTACGTACCTACACTTCTCCGCAAGCTTGGCGTGGCATGCAAACACTTGTGAGTGTACGTACCTACACTTCTCCGCAAGCTTGGCGTGGCATGCAAACACTTGTGAGTGTACGTACCTACACTTCTCCGCAAGCTTGGCGTGGCATGCAAACACTTGTGAGTGTACGTACCTACACTTCTCCGCAAGCTTGGCGTGGCATGCAAACACTTGTGAGTGTACGTACCTACACTTCTCCGCTAGCTTGGCGTGGCATGCAAACACTTGTGAGTGTACGTACCTACACTTCTCCGCTAGCTTGGCGTGGCATGCAAACACTTGTGAGTGTACGTACCTACACTTCTCCGCTAGCTTGGCGTGGCATGCAAACACTTGTGAGTGTACGTACCTACACTTCTCCGCAAGCTTGGCGTGGCATGCAAACACTTGTGAGTGTACGTACCAACACTTCTCCGCAAGCTTGGCGTGGCATGCAAACACTTGTGAGTGTACGTACCTACACTTCTCCGCAAGCTTGGCGTGGCATTCAAACACTTGTGAGTGTACGTACCTACACTTCTCCGCAAGCTTGGCGTGGCATGCAAACACTTGTGAGTGTACGTACCTACACTTGCGCAACCCACATCTACAACCCATTAAACTTGTGATACTATTGTAGAGAAGTAAATAAATAATAATAAGGACTCAACTCAGGGCGGCGGCTGATGAACATCTAGCACGTCAAAGGCGGCGCCCACGGACCCAGTCAGGCGGTCCACTGTACACCCACCAACTCGCACTAGACAAGCGCGGTGGGTTAATTTGTCTAAACCCCTACTCTCTCATGAGAGAGTAGGGAGGCCTTTGCCCTGCAGTGGGACGTCACAGGCTTATAATAAAATAAAATAAGGACTCGCGCACCGAATGTGCATTTCTCTACAGACCGCCGCTGCACATCAAAACATTTTGTATGATAACATTGGATATAAGAGGGGTGATGTCGTACTTTCAAAGGCAATAAAAATCATCCGTTTATTTTGTGGACTTTGTTTTCCTTTGATTTTCTGTTCAGTTCTGAGGTTAGTTTTGTAACAAACCTTCCACCAAAAAAACAGTATTTGATACAATATGATTTGAATTCACATAGGTGAAACAACAGAAAATAGTTTCAATAAAGCAATGAATGATCCCAATTAAATAGTATTACATAGGTAAGTCATGCTAAAAGTAGGTTTGTATAGGAATTAGAAAATGATAAAAATCTATATAACGGAGAAGGCATGTGTGTCTCGTTATTACCAGCCATATTTCAACTACTGTGGGCGAACTATGGGTATTATGTTGGATATTGCGCAATAGAAAAACGGTTGCAGTTCAAATCAGATTATAATTCTACGAACAATTTAATCACACTAGCAAATCACACACTATAGGTACACGATACAATACTGGATACGGAACGCGGGACAGTTTCTAAGCGCATGTTGTTCGTTTGATGTCCGATGTCCAAGAGGGCTCCAATCGTTCTTTCGCGCTGTTGTCGACCCCCACGAACTCAGGCTAGACTCTGTCAAGCGCCGCCAGATGGCGCTGGCGTTCCGAATAGTATTAATAGTCAAACGAATGACCGGAAGCGACATATATATATATATATATAAAATTAAAGTCCTGACTGACTGACTGATATATCAACGCACAGCCCAAACCGCTGGACCTAGAGACTTGAAATTTTGCACATAGATACCTTATACAGTGTAGGCATCCACTAAGGAACGATTTTTGAAAATTCCATCCCTGAGAGGGACAAATAGGGGATGAAAGTTTGTATGAGAAAAATCTTATTCCTTGAGTTAACAAACTTAAAACTTGGCACAAATACTTACCTAAGTAAATTATGAAGGTTGGCATTGTTTGTTTTTCTAAACTACCCCCTAAAGAGGGATTGGGGGGTGTCAAAATTTGTATGGAAGAATTTTAACGCGCGGTCCGATTAACTTGAAACTTGGCATGAATACTTATCTACGTAAATTACGAAGGTTGGCATTTTTTGTTTTTCTAAACTACCCTCTTAAGGGGGATTGGGGGGTGTCAAAATTTGTATGGAAGAATTTTAACGCGCGGTCCGATTAACTTGAAACTTGGCATGAATACTTATCTAAGTAAATTATGAAGGTTGGCATTTTTTTTTTTCTAAACTACCCTCTTAAGGGGGATTGGGGGGTGTCAAAATTTGTATGGAAGAATTTTAACGCGCGGTCCGATTAACTTGAAACTTGGCATGAATATTTATCTAAGTAAATTATGAAGGTTGGCATTTTTTGTTTTTCTAAACTACCCTCTTAAGGGGGATTGGGGGGTGTCAAAATTTGTATGGAAGAATTTTAACGCGCGGTCCGATTAACTTGAAACTTGGCATGAATACTTATCTAAGTAAATTATGAAGGTTGGCATTTTTTGTTTTTCTAAACTACCCTCTTAAGGGGGATTGGGGGGTGTCAAAATTTGTATGGAAGAATTTTAACGCGCGGTCCGATTAACTTGAAACTTGGCATGAATACTTATCTAAGTAAATTATGAAAGTTGGCATTTTTTGTTTTTCTATACTACCCCCTAAAGGGGATTGGGGTGTGTCAAAATTTGTATGGAAGAATTTTAACGCGCGGTGCGCTTAACTCGAAACTCAGTATTTATACTTAAAACCAAAAATAAAGAATAACGTGTATCAGGGTTTTTCGAATCTCTACCCCTAAGTGCGTGAAAAGGGGTAGTTAATTTTACAGGGGAGGATTTTTTACTGCGTGACTTAATTAACTCGAAAATTGGTATAAATAATCTTTGAGTCAAGTAATGAACACATCCCAAACGATTTTTAGAAATTCCACCCCTGTGGGGGTGAAAAGTGGGCTACAGTTTATATGGTAAAATCATATTAATTTAGTTAATAATCTTGAAACTTGGCAAAAATACTAATCAAAACTACCCCTCAAAGGGGGTTTGTGGGGGTTGCGGGATTGTCCGAAAGGGTTTCCGCTACCCCGGAATATAAAGGGCTAAGGAAGGAACACGGGCGAGTTTTAGTCAGTAAGAGTCTGACACTCCCTTCCGCTCCACCCAGAGCGGGAGGGGTCATTTGATGGTTTCTCATCCAAAAAAAAAAGGGGGGTTAAAGTTTGTGTGGAAGAATTTTACCGCGTAGGCCGATTAACTCGAAACTCAGTTTTAATACTTTTGACAGAAAATAATCAATAATAAGTGTATGGGGTTTTCGAAAATTGGATTTTAGTAAGTGGCTTGAATACCTCAAAAAAGAATGTATTGAACTTGAAAATTGGCACAAACACTGATCTAAATTTATAAATTATAAAATTCGTAATTTTTGGAATTCTAAACTACCCTAAAGGGAGATTGGGGGTGTCAAATTTTTACTTGAAACTCACCACCAACCATTCAATCGACCAAAATAAATAATAAAGTGTACCTGGGTTTTTGAAGTGAAAACTTCTTTAGCGGCGTTGAACACTTTTTGTAATGGGTAAAAAATGTTAAACTCGCGTCAGGGCATCGCGTCAGGACACGTGACCGTCAGGAGAGATTCCCCCCCTCATCTCTTTCTACGGCGGCACCAACCGAAGTGAACCAAGTGAGACACGATAATGAATGGATGGATGGATGGTGATGGTGATGGCGATGGTGATGGCGATGGTGATGGCGATGGCGATGGTGATGGTGATGTGACGTGATGTGATGGTGATGGTGGACGCAGACGTGGATGGACAGCTGATGGCTCGACCGTCTGTGTAGTAGCCACACTGCTGTGTATTCGTAAAATTCGTGTATATAATGTGTTTCAAAAAATGGATCTATTAATGAAAAAAGTGACGCAGAAATAGTGAAAAAAACTTAGTTATATTAATTCAATTAATAATTGATTTATTTCAACGTTAATATTCAAGTTTTCACTTCTGCCGGCACTCCCGGAGTGCAACCCGTCTTTTTTTAAAACATCTATCCCTAACGATGTGAAGAGGAGAAATGACCGCGATGAAGCTGCGGTCGAGGCTTCACGACGCCGTTGCGACTAGGTATCAAATCTGTCACAAAGGCGTCCAAGGGCCTTACGGACACCTGCCAGAAGGCCCTAAAGGAGGCCTCAGCATCCATTTTGGAGGCTGCGCATGCGCTCTTCTCGCGATCGGCCTCGGAGAGATGGCCCGGCTTCAGGCAGCCAACACGCGCCTGTTAGCACAGATGGTGGAGCTCCGAAAGGAGCACGAGGAGATGCGTGCTGAACTGGCGCCTTCCGCCAGGAGCGCTGCAGGTAGTGGCGAGGCTACGACCAGCAATGTGCCACAACACAGGCGCGGCAGATCCAGCCCGAAGAGTCGGAGTTGCTTCGCCTTTTCCGATCGGAAATTGCGAACCTATCATCTCGCTTTTCGGCGCTGGAAGGTGTAGTTCTGCGACGTCCTCTGGGCACAGGAAAAAGCTCAGCACAAGCGCCGGCACCAACTTTCGCCGAAAAAGCAGGGTGGGTCGGCTAATTGCTATAACTGACTGTACATATTATTATTTCAAGCTTTGTAGCGTTTTTTTTGGAAGTTGTGTTTTATCTTGTGCCAATCCCCATGCTCCTGCGCCAGCTTCATCCAGGAAAAATATTAGGTACACATAAACATGTTCAGAATAAAACAAAACGATCAATTACAATTCGTAGAGTCAAACCATTTACATTTCTATGAGTCAAACCGGTAAACCGCAAAAATATTGTGCAGAATGAACGATCCAGATCCTTCCCGGAATGTTTGACAAACGACTAATAAATCTGGTGTTGTGGCAGACATCGCCGCACCGCACCGCTCCGCACCGCTCCACGCCGCACGGAGCGGCGGCGGCGCGGCGGTGCGCGGCTTCCCTCTGTGGCACAGATTACTGCGCCGCGGTGCTACAATGTCGTCTAATTACTGCGCCGCGGCGCGACAATGTCGTCTAATTTACTTATTTCCGTTCGCTTTGACGGCGAGAAGCATTCGCGGAGGGTCGAATTCTTAGCCTCATAGCCTGCGCGCCCATTCCGGCCTTATTCAATTGTAGTGGCTAATCGCGTCAGTTCACCCCTCCCGCGCTCCCACGCTCCCCCGCCCCCGCGCCCGCGCGCCCCTATGCCACCCGCACACTTATCTATCAGCGTGGCTCTACTCGCGCGGTACTCGGGACGATGTATTACGAAAGAATTTTTTCCACCGATTTCCCCAAAAACTGGATAAGCCTGGCTTTAGATCGAACGAAATATACCGTCATCAAATTCCTCACCCGTCTTGATCCGCCTGAAATAAGACGATTTCATGTTGCTCAGTTTAACGTGACACAATTTTTTGGCGTTCTTCATTTATTTTTTCTTTTTTTAAACAAGGCGATAAGGAAAATGTTCCTCAATGTGCAGAAGAGGAAACGTGCCAGAACTGAAAGTTCATAAACAAAGCAGAACAGGGGCGAGTCGCGTGGCGCCGCACCGCTGCACGTGGCGGGTCGCGCTCGCGGCTCGGCTGTCCTCGTGGCAGTCAGCCGCGCTCCGCACCGCCGCACGTGGCGGGTCGCGCTCGCGGCTCGGCCACGCTCGGCGGCTGTCCTCGTCGCTGCGTCGCAGTCAGCCGCGCTCACCGCCACACGCACGGTATCACTACACGCTCACAGTTTAAGATCCGAAGTAAGATCGACCTTCGCCCACCTGTTTACCGGAAGTTTATTTTTTATAAAATATGAGATATTACAAATGGGTGGTGGAATTAAATATGTTCAGGGCTTTAATTAATTAAAAATACTGCAAGTATTTTTCTTTTAATATTTCGCCGACTTGATTACCAAACGAACTAGATTCCAATTAAGTATCTTGTCGTATTCCTATAGGTACCTACAGGGTGCAAACACCCTGTAGAAGGACCGACACAATTTTCTTAGGGATAGGAAGTACTTATCATAATATTATCTTAGTTTTCATCCATAACACCTGTCTTAAGTGTCACGGTAGGTAATTGAGTTAATAATAATTGTTTCTTTTTATCACCCGAAATATCAAATTCAAATTCAAAATCATGTATTTGCTAATATGGGTAATTAAATAAAGTTGTTAAAAAAAATAGAGCATAGGTCAACCATATTACGCCCATCATGAGCATCTTTGAGGCATGCAAATCTCAAGCTATTACTGTATCACAACATTGTTATACAAGTCAATTACTTGCAACATTAATTTAATAATTAATAAAACAATTTTGGTAATTTCACCGTGGCAAATAATAATGAAATATTAGCAAATATTAATGTCACAAGAATAATTAAAGATTAAAATGTCATGTATTAAATGAGAATGTCAAGATATATTTGTAAATAAATGTTAAAGTAATAATAATAGATAATTAATTGGTACAATAATCACATGTCACATCAACAACAATATTACTGAGAACAATATGTCCTTACATCCTCTGTTAAATAGTCCTGAATACTATAATAACATTTAAACAGCAAGAATCTTTTTAATTTCTTTTTAAATTCATCCATGGATGGAGTTTCTAGTATAGACTTTGGTAAGTGATTGTATATACGCGGTGCCATACTGAAAATGCTTCTGGTATATAAGGCCGTCTTGTTAGATTTGCAACAAATTTTATCACTATGCCGCTTACTTCTGTCCACTTATCAAAAAGATGTTTGTTAGTTCTTGCAAAGCTTGCAACCTCATAAATGTAGACACACGGCAATGTTAAAATGTTATATTTGGTAAAGTATGGTCTACAGCTATCAGTCTGGTTGATATTAAACATACCCCTAATACGCCGCTTTTGCGCCTTGAATGCAATGTCCTTATTGGTGGAATGACCCCAGAATATAATACCATACTTTATCAAGGATCCCACGTAGCCATGATATGCTGCAAGTACAGCAGAAGTGTCTACAGTTTTTGCCAGCATATGTAGGGCATATGATTGCTTATTTAATTTCTGAATTAAAGTATCAACATGTGTCTTCCAGTTCAAATTATAACCAATTGACATGCCTAAGAATTTTGTTAACTGTATAATTTATGTTAATGTCAGTAAATTGGGTTTTACGATTGCGAAATAACATAATTTTAGTTTTATCAAAGTTCATTTTTAAGTTATTATTAGTAAGCCATTCTATAATATCACTTAGAGTGCTGTTTATATCTTGCTCAAGGGATAACTTGTCCTTGCTTGTAAAAACGACAGTACTATCATCAGCAAAGAGTATAGTGGGGTGATTAGTTATTTTGGGAAGGTCATTTATATAAGTGATGAATAGCAAAGGGCCTACAACACTTCCATGTGGGACACCTCGTTTGATTTCTCTATATTCTGAAGTGTAGTTAATTTCTGTTCTTGTTTTGGTGCATACTCGAGTAACTAATGTGGACTGTTTTCTGTTGGTAAGATAAGAAGCTATCAGCTCTAATGAAGTGCCCCGAATTCCATACCTGTATAATTTATTTAAAAGAATTTGGTGATCCACGTGATCAAAGGCTTTACTTAGATCCATATACAACGCGCACGCCGGAATTTTATTGTCTAGGCTAGTCATAACTGTGGTCAGAAAATCGTAGACGGCCATATTAATGGTTTTATTTTTCCTAAAACCTATCTGCTCTTTAGCAAACAAATTAAAATGTTCAAAGTAGTCATTTATCCTAGAGAGATATACCTTAGAGAGTACCGGTACTAGTGCTATGGGCCTATAACAGTTCATATTGTAGGGATCATCTTTCTTGAAAACAGGTTTAATTATTGTTAACTTAAGTTTATCAGGAAAGTATCCATTTAGGATCGACTGGTTGATGACATGACTTAAAATGTAGGATATTTTAATTGGCACTTGTTTTAAAATTTTAGTCGATATACAGTCGTATCCAGTACTGTGGGTATTTTTTAAGTTTAAAATTATTTTGTGTATTTCTTGGGGTGTAGTTGGAGACATAAATAATGTTTCCGAGTGATTAGGTATGGTCTCTGTTTTATTAGTACAACTTGTATTCCCTTTTACTTGGTCTATAAAAAATTTATTAAAACAGTCCGCAATGGTCTGCGGATCATCAGTACAATCTTTACTATGTATATTAATTTGATTGATTTCGCTTTTTGACACATTACACATTGTTTTACTAATAACGTTCCAAGTAGCCCTACATTTGTTTTGAGCTGTATGGATAAAGTAATTATTCTGAGACTTTTTTGTCAGTTTTATAACACGTTGTAATCTACTCGCAAAATTTTTAAAATTGGTTTTGTTTATGATATTTCGATTATTACGATACTTCCATAATAATTGCTGTTTACGCATGCAGCATTTCTTTATTCCTGTTGTCATCCACCGAGGTCGTATTTGAGAATATCTTCGAATTCGAATATACGAAAAACATAAATTATAAAATAAAGTAAATAAATCATAGAAAATGTCAAAAGCTTCCTGTGGGTCATTACTTTCAAATACGTCATTAAACGAAGTCGAATTTAAGCAATCATTAAATTTCTTAATATAATATTATCTTTATTGTAATCTCGTCTTTTTACATACCAATGTTTTAGAGAGCAGCTAAGTTTTACGGGACAGGTTAGTAGTTGTGCCGTGTGATCAGACAAGGCAAACTCCATAGTTTTACATTTACATCCACGAATGTTATACATGAAATTATCAATGCATGTTCCACTAACAGTCCTTGTTGGCTCAAGTAATCCTAACTGTAGGTTGTGACAAGCTAGTGTTTCCATAAACATTGTAGTCATTTTGTTTTTGTGTAATACATTTATGTTAAAGTCGCCACAACGTATTATTTTCTTTTTACTGTAGCAGTACTTCCCAAGTAGTCGGTTTAAAGTATCGAAAAATGTGTTTAAATCATCTGTTTTGACCTTGGTGGTCGGTATATGCAAAATATTAAGATGTTATGGTTTAAAAGTTCGATACCTGAGCACTCCAGAACGCCTTCGACGCAATATTGTTTTAGTATAGTAATTGGTTTAAACGCATGATTATTGCGTACTAAGATACATGAGCCCCCTCGGCGATTATTCCTTGAGAAGAAGGATCCTTGAATAAAATTAGGAACATTGATTAAATCCGTATCAGTATTCAGCATATTATGCTCTGTGAGACATACGACATCTACTGGATTCCGTGCGTCTTGGAGTGACGACAGAGATATAGATAATAAATCCATTTTCCTAGCAAGGCCATTTATGTTTTGATGAAGGATGTTTATACTTTTATATACGAAAAAAATCTGATTTTCTTGCGGAATTTTGAATTTCAGGATTCGTTTCAGTTTCGGGAATTATATTATTTGAATTATCATAGTCCTTAATATTATATTTTAAATTGTCAAAAATATTTCTCCTTCCACAATTGTTAATTCGACCACTGTTATTTGAAAACATGGTACAATCATATGATAAGTTTAAATTAGAGTCAAATATTACAGCATAGTCATAAATTTGTATGTCATGATATAGTAAGCTATTAAACATTTCAATTCTCCAATTGAACATACTAGAGTAATAATTGCACTTATAAGTAGGCAGACATAGAATTATATTTGTGTGAGATAACATTAAAAGGCTTTCCCTAATGTTAGAAATTAGGTTTGAATAGTTGTTAGTTTTATTAAAATCTTCACTACCTATAATAATTACACAATAGTCTTGCATAGTATAATTAGTCAGTTTTGAGTCTAGATTACTAACAAGCGTACTTATTCTACAGTTAGTTGTGATATAGTGACATATCTGATGATTCGGAAAGGCGTTGTGTGCTATGGGTAATACATTGTTAGTGTTATTACTACTTATTATACACAATTTGTTTTTCTTAACTCGCAGTTGAGACGAGTTGTTATCATTTTTCTGAGGACTTCCAATAGCTTCTTTATCACACTTCAATGCAGTTTTTACTCTATTAGACGTAGATCCTTGTTTGTCGTCTCCCTGTACGGGTACTGGGGAAACTGGAACGCTTTGTGTAGGGAACGAAGTTATTAGAGTTGCTCTGTTCTTTTCATGCGTGGATAGCCTTTTCTTCTTTCTATTTGATAGGGTTTTCGACAAATCAGAGCAATCCATTTTTTTATATACTTCTATAACTTTCAAATACTTAGCTAATTCGCTTTTTAGGTTGCTAATTTCGCTATGTAGGTTATCTATTTCATTGGTCGCAATTACAAGATTTTTTGTTAATGTCTCAACCTTGTATCGCAAGTCTTCACAACAGGATTTGTGCGTATTAATAGAGGTGTCCGGCAAACTTAATATTGTTGAGTCAAATGTCATTGTGTTCGATATTTCGTGGAATGATATAGATCGCCTCATGCGTCGGAACGTTACATTCTGCTGCTCATTATTATCCATTATAATAACATTATTGTTACGTACACACCACTCAACAATCTCTTGTGTTTTTACTAAGTCCGGATATTCGAAGAATTGTTTAACATGAAACTTATAAAAACACAAAAAGTGTCACATGTAAGTCAGAACGGAACTCGATACCTCGGGCGTACGGGGTCGCCGTCGTATCCACTGCGCCAATTTGAAGTTAGGAGAGTGTTGAAATAAATGGTCTGTTTTTAGTTACTTCTATAAATTAAACGGTCGTTAATACGAATTTGAATATAATGAATAATTTTACCGTAACCGTCAGTTTTATTTAATTCTCACAAAACACTTTATTTTGTAAATACTTTATTGTTTCACTTATATTTAATGATATTGTCACTGGACTTGTATTATTTAAACGTTATTTGTTCGTAGTCATAAAAGTAAACATCTGTTGTGTCACTTTATTTAAAAGTAGTATTTTATACACTATACTTCCACGTAACACTCAGATAACAATAGTACTTGTTATTTACACTATTACATTTAAATTTCAAAAGATATTTCTTGTTTAGATGCGTTTTAAATATTATTTTACGATATAAATAATCAGAGACGATGTTATGTGTGGCACTAGCGCCATCTAGCTCTACAACTTTTTTGTTCGTGGTTGTAGTAAAGCGCAATAATCTTTGGTGTTATCTGCAATGTACATTTATGTACAGTCCACGGTCATAAGTGGAGTAGCAATTTCACAAAGCAATAGATTGACACTTTGGTTTTACTTACGACCTTCTTTTAATTAGTCATTTCTCTACTATAGACACACCCACTCACATTAATTTCCAACGGATTGTATTTCATAAATTCAACCGCTACGGTATATGGCTTGATAGCTTAGCGCTTATCATATTTGGGTAAGCGCGTCCTGCGTAGCGAGCCGTGGCGTGGGTTCGAATCTCACGCGCGGTGATAGTTTTTTTCATATTTTAATAATTACTTCGAATAATCACGCTTTTGACTATATATTTCCTTGTCATGTTCGTGTTGTGCGCTTAATTCGTAAAACTTTATGATAATACCCACAGATATCTAAATAAATAAATTATTAGGTAGACACAGTTAAGTTACGAGTCATTCACCACGATTAAATAGAACTTTGTTAATTGGTTGTTTATTGTGGGTTAGCGACGTGTGTTCTACATATCTATTAGCCGTGTTGTAGTTCCTTGTAAAATGCAGAATACTGAAATGAAAGCAAATATGCGCTGCGTAAAAGTGGACTTAACCGGTTGAATGCCGTAATTACAGACACAATTAAAAAGCCATTGTGTCTCGCGTGGATCTACGTTCCGGCATACGAAAGGTTAATATAACACAAATATCTTATGAAACCGAACTGAATGTGAGTATCATGAATACGATTTAATTATTTTTTCAAACCGGCATACGAAAGGTTAATATAACACAAATATCTTATGAAACCGAACTGAATGTGAGTATTATGAATACGATTTAATTATTTTTTCAAACATTTATTTTATTAAAATAGAACTGCTGGTCCTTGTAGTTATTTTTTTAAACGTATTATAAGGTCTAAATAGAAGAAAAAATTTGAATTTAGAAGTCCTAGATCTTAAATGATGAATACTTACCTATAACATTATCATCATCATCATCATTTCAGCCGAAAGACGTCCACTGCTGGACATAGGCCTCCCCCAAGCACCTCCACTTCGACCGGTTTTGTGCTTCTCGCATCCAACGAGTTCCTGCGGCCTTCACAAGGTCGTCGGTCCACCTTGTGGGAGGCCTTCTAACGCTACGCCTTCCGGTACGCGGTCGCTACTCCAAAACCTTTCGGCCCCATCGGCCATCTGTTTTGCGAGCAATGTGCCCTGCCCATTATAACATTATATTATACTTATACATATGTAACATTTCTATTTTCATTATAATTATGTTTCTAAATCGTAGGTAATATTTATTTCATATTTTGCTAGTAGCCTAACAGTAGATACTCCGCCCCTAAGACGACCCACTGACCCTTTTTTGTTTTAGAGAAATTGCCTACTGTGGGTCAGAGGGTCACTAAATAAGGAAGAGGGTAGCCTTGCTGCGTTAAAAGCGCCAGCTGGTCAGTGAATATGAAACAAGTGTTATATATACCAACGAGACATTTTGCCGAATTAACGTCTTTATGAACCGTTCGCCGTGCAAACGAAAACCAGCTCAAAAACCATTGTTGATTAAAAATCATAAATAAGAACGTTTATATTTTGCGATACAGCTATGGAAAGCAAGGAATTAGAGGTCTAATGAGCAGTTGAAGTTGCATTACAAGGAAATCTGGGAAAGGAAGTCACCAAAATCTGCCGAAACGAAGTATCGTGGTACACTTAGTGGCATAAAATAAACTAGATTACACTGAATAATATTGCATTAATTTTTATTCTTATGGATACCCGGGGACGAGAATAAAATAACTTAACATAGCAAAAAGCACACTATTTGGCACCCTTTCATCGGCAAACCTACATATTTATTAAAAAAAATGTCAAGTTGACAGCTGTCTTCTGTCGGCTTCAACCACTGTTGCACTAGTGTTTACATTCTCTTTTCACTGTTGTTTCACATTTGTTTCGTTTCGAATATATATAAATAATTCAATCTGAATTCAATAATAACTCGTACCTACCCCGAAACTCAGAAAAGACGGAATGATAAATGTGAATAACATTTACGAAAGTGTCAGCTCGAGTGTCAACCAAATGTAACGCAATTGTACATGTAAAGTTGCCACTTAATTGTGTTACAGGTAGATAATTAAAATAATAAAACATAATTTATTATGTCGTTTTAAATAATTTAAAACGACATAATAAATTATGTTTTGTAAGGATAAAGATACTTTTTTCTCTACAATTTGGTACACGTGAGCGAGGTACATGTTTGGGCTTTTGTTGACTTCCTTTTAACAGGAACAGAGATACCTATGTAGCAATATTGTAGGGTCCATGCGCCAGCGTTTACAAGATTGCATTGCTAATAATGGGGGTAAGTAATAAATTATAAATTGATTATTATAGTAATAATAGAATTATTTTTTAGCATATTCGTAATAAGGATTATTTTGAGGTTTAGTTTCAATCTTCTTTTCGTAATGAAAATTAATACCTACTTAAGCTATAACCAAAATAAGTCCTAAACTAGAAGTTTATTTATACTTTATAAAATTATAACGAATAAAAATTTTGTAATAATCACTTATAAAACATTTTTAATCTTAACCCCATATTTCACTTACTATATAATAATAAAAACAATTATTACATTATTATTCTCGTTTATTAATTTATCGAATAATAAAAGAACACATGAAGATAATTGTTGAAAAGAAAAAAGAGTCTCATTTCGAGATTGGAACTTAGGCCTGTATGATTTTTAATCCAATGCGTTACGCCATCAGCTATCGGGCCTTATTAAAATACTGTCAATTTTAGCAATGGTTTGAACCTACCAAGGTCATACGTAATTACGTACGTTGCGTGTGTGAAAAAGCGATATGTTTTTGTTTCGCTCGACCCAAGTGTATAAATTCTAAGGTGTGCGTTCTGTGTTAATACATTATTTAAATACACACATATTATGTAGGTACGGCCTGTACCGCGTGTTCACAGCAAAACAATCCTTACGGTTCTACTCCACATTTGACCGCTACTGTACAATTGGTTCTATAAAATTAATAGGGTGCTTCCAAAGTCGAAAACTTGTGTTAAAGTACGAAACAATTCAATTTAAAAATGTAAAATAAAACAATTTTGTGCTAGCAAATGACTTCTCCAATCCTTCCACCAAACAGCCTGTGTACTCCTGCAACGGGTTTGAAGCCAAACTAGCAACATTTCTGCCATACTTCTGAGTGGATTCAATAGCCGAGAAGAAATGATCAGAACCGTGCGGATGTTGGAGGCTGGGTCTCGGCAACGTGCTGGCCACTACGCAGAGTGTTGTAAGTCGACTCTAGACACGTTACCGCATCACTGGCAGCGTGGCAGGGCGACATGGAGGACGAGCTCGCATCACCACACGCAGACTAGATCTTTACATACAAATTACCTACTGCTCGACGAAATCGTACAACGACCGCGATGATGTTGGTTACAAGGCTTCATAGCTCTTCAGGGATGTTAAAAAGCGATCAAACTAAGTATAAGAAATCGCTTGCATGAAGTCAATCTCCGATCCCGAAGGTCGCTACGAGTACCACCTCAGAGCCCGTTCACAATGGGCTCCAAACACAGACATTGGGCAGAAGAAGAGTGGCGTTTTGTGTGTCACTATAGGTACAGTCGAGTTCATTAATATATTGGCAGTGACAATGTTTCAAAATATTGTAAGCATTAAAATGATCATATAGTTCTATACAAACTTAGACATCAATAAAATGTTTTCATATAAACTGTTCATAAGTATGTTACGGTAGTGCAGTCAAAAATATCTGACTACTCTTCGGAACATAAATATCTAAATACTCTAGTGTTCAATATATTTGTTGCAACCTAGGATTCATAAATATCTATACAGCTTTGAATATTCAACTAAATGGCCTTTACCATAAAATTTATTTTTGCCTGCCGGAGCAGAAGTTCGAGTAATAATGCAATATTGCCGTTGAAGGATGTCATAACTGACAACTTCAAGTTGATTTTGTTTCAAGATCTTTTTCATAGAAAAATAATTGCATAGATATTTGTGAACCTGACTTTGCGCTAAATAATATGAGCAAGGGATTGCGCACAATTTTTAGAGTCTTTATCTGTAGTAATATTATTGATTCAATGTAGTCACATATTTATGATGTCACAGATTGTTTACAATTTATTGTACGGCGAAGCTGTTTAGAGTTTTATGAAACTTACCATTGCCTATATATTTTTGATTCATGAACATGCTCAGATATTAAAGAACTCGACTGTACCTATATACTTATTATAAAACAAAGTCCCTCCGCCACATCTGTCTATCTGTTTGAACGCGCTAAACTCAAAAACTACTGAAAAAATGTTCATACGGTTTTCACCATTGAATAATGAGGAAGGTTTAGGTGTATAATTAATTAAGGCATTGTGTAAGTTAGCTGAAATGTGACTCGGAAAAAACAAGCCGACTGGGAGCTTTACTGATGACGTGCACCGCGCCGCGTAAACTAATAGAGTTATACATAAAAACAATGTATTACGGAATGATTCCTCTTAAAAAGGTCTATTAAACGTCGAGCGTCGTAGTACGTTTCCGACTACGCAGGCGAAGCCGCAAGCCAAAGCTATAAAAAGTAATTTTCATCAAAAGTCAAAGCATTTATTTAACAAGGCACTTTTGAACGTCAAAAATCACAATAACATAGAATTGATTCTAGTCGCCCCTTACGACAGGTAGCTCCGATTCGGTAAACAGATGGGTAAGGCTCGATCTACTTCGATTCGTACACTTGTGCGCATACTATAAGTTCGCTTCAGTTTCAAATGCATGTTGTGCACATAGCACTACGCCGTTGAAGACGTAGAGATCCTCGCTGCGAGTCTGTACGCACTTCGAGCTCGCGGCTCACGGGGACGATCTCACGAATGAGATCTGTAAGCACTTCGAGCTCGCGGCTCACGGGGACGATCTCACGAATGAGATCTGTAAGCACTTCGAGCTCGCGGCTCACGGGGACGATCTCACGAATGAGATCTGTAAGCACTTCGAGCTCGCGGCTCACGAGGACGATCTCACGAATGAGATCTGTAAGCACTTCGAGCTCGCGGCTCACGGGGACGATCTCACGAATGAGATCTGTAAGCACTTCGAGCTCGCGGCTCACGGGGACGATCTCACGAATGAGATCTGTAAGCACTTCGAGCTCGCGGCTCACGAGGACGATCTCACGAATGAGATCTGTAAGCACTTCGAGCTCGCGGCTCACGGGGACGATCTCACGAATGAGATCTGTAAGCACTTCGAGCTCGCGGCTCACGGGGACGATCTCACGAATGAGATCTGTAAGCACTTCGAGCTCGCGGCTCACGGGGACGATCTCGACATCCAAAATATTAATACTCAGCCTGCTGTGGTCACCTATCGTGGTCACCACACTCACCACGCTTGCTCAAGACGGAGCTAAGACTCATATTCTTATTATATTAGTTGGATATAAAATTAAAATCCGTTCGTAAATGTTAAGGAAAATGTTTAATTGTTCACGAAACCAATAAAGAAGACACACTAAAAAAATAAGTTTAAAACTAAAACCCGACTACTGAAAAGGATGTCAAAGTCAAAGCATTTATTTCAAATAGGCACATAAAAGGCACTTTTGAACGTCAAAATATATATGTCGGATCAGGAGTAGGTTACAGGCGTCTAGTTATTATCAGGCATATTTGATTAATTACTGTGGGCGTACTGTGGGTAGTGTTGGTTATTGCGCAATAGAAAAACCGTTTGCAGTTCAAATCAAATTATAATATCACGAACAAATTAATCACACTAGCAAATCACACACTGTAGGTACACGACAACTAGATACACAGTAAAATAATTATGTACAGTAACAAAGTAATTGCGAACGAATCGTAGAATCGATTACTGTTCGTATAGTGACAGAGCCACCCAAGTAAACCGACAGGTTTGTCGGGAGCTAGTGCTCTGTCAAGAGTCGAGTCCGAACACCGACTCACCCTCACTAACTGTCACTGACTGTCTGACTGTCCGTCACTGACTGTCCAGCACAAACGAGTGCGCTCAGTTATAAAGGTTTGTCCCCACTACGCACTCGCCCCACAACAACTCTGTCCAAATGGCGTACGGAAATACGTCATCGTGTTTACTTGATACAAAACATTAAAATGTGCTAAATCTAATAAGACTCACATTATAAAGTAATCGAATAATTCAACAAGAATAATTGTCTTAAATAAACAATAGTGATTTCACAAAGTAAATCATTTTAAAATCAAAGTAACATGTCATCAATTGTTTTGAACAAAACCATCGGTTACAAGTTCTATCAAAATAAGTTGCTAAAATGAATTAGCGCGTACACTGAGCACTCAATAAATTATGTTCCTAATTAATAGACAATAATTGATAGTAAAATCACTTAAATTAATAATAAGAAAACAAATCATAACAAATTCTGTTGACTACCCACAAATGTAGTCGACAACCGTCTCCTACACGGCCAGAACTGACGTTCTACACATCCTCGTGTAATCTTGGGATAAAAAAAATCTTTAGATGAATATCGATCGGCCTTTCTGACCAACAAAAGCACAAATCACAAAATAAAAATCCTGAATTAGTCAAATAAAATTATCATCAAAAGCAGATACTATTGCAGATAATACATAGCTCAATTAAAGTAGAGACATAGTCTCCCAGCCGAAATCACACCATGGGATTCGACAAGTAATTTGGAGTCAACCAAATCCAGGCGTCAACATAGACAACCAATAAGTAGAGACAGTCTCCCAGCCAAAATCACACCATGGGATTCGACAAGTAATTTGGAGTTAACCAAATCCAGGCGTCAACATAGACAACCAAAAGTAGAGACATAGTCTCCCAGCCAAAATCACCCCATGGGATTTGACAAGTAATTTGGAGTTGAATAGACAACCCGCATAGGCGTCAACATAGACAACCCGCCTAGGTGTCAAGTCCAACATCCAAATCCAGGCGTCAACATAGACAACCAACAGACAACCAACATAGGTGTCAACCAACACAGGCGTCAACATAGACAACCAAACAAGAGTCAACATAGACAACTTGTCAATTCAGCTACAGTATGTCAGCAGCAGATGAATCATCATCATCAGTGTCATCATTGACATCATCATTAACAGTAACTAGACATTCAGGCATTTTTGTACACAATCATTTGCTTACTTGATTCAAACAGAGCCATATAAACAAAATTTTGATAATCATAGCATAAATCATCTACAAGACATAATCATCAACAAACTTTGACTATCTAGCCAAAGCGAAAATCATCAACCAGAGCCATGTACCATCGTTATCCACATTAACAATCATTTTTTCACTAAGAGCCTTAGATACCTGGAAACCCACACACGAGTAAACCACTCTAACGCCACGGCTCTCTAGCCAACCAGCAATCACATTGCTGTCACACATCCACCACATGGATACGTATGCATCACTCTGTGACTACACACAACTTTACTACGGTCGATAGAGAACCCCTACTCGCGTGGCTTCTACTACTTAGGCTTGCTCATCACCACCTGTGATCATCATCTACTTTGACTGGTACATGACCTACCGGCATCATTGTTGAATGATGCCGGTAGGTCGTTAAACCAGATTAGGCTATAACTAACAATGTAATCATTTTTGCTGTTGTTTACCAAGAAAGCACTCAGTACTTGAGTCCAACAAAATGAAAACGACTCACTAGATTTGGTCAGACAATCTGCAGCTGGCCCAATGGCACAGACATCCACTCGCTGCCACCGTTTCCTTGGCAGAAGTCGTGAAACTCCCTGCTCGAACAGCACCGTCCTTGATCAGCGACTCCTCGTACAGGAGATCCAAAGAGTGCAGCGCCGTCCGACACTGCCATCTTGCTTGAAGACGTTCTTGTGTGTTAACCTGTAACCGAAAAAATCAACAGCAGTGCCTGTTCCACTCGGCCAATTCTGACCACATGGATAAAAACAATAACAATCATCGATAACAAAAGATTCCTCTAAGCCTTAGTAATAATTGATCAGAAACTGTATCAACTTACTGGTAGATCACATACAACGCTCATGGGCTTGCTGCCGCAGCAGGTAATGATAGTGTTACAAAGGACTCGATTCCTCGCGTCGTAATTTTGAAGACTTGAATTGGTGATACGTTCAAATAAATGGTTATGATGTAACTCATAACCATTTTAAAAAAATATGATGTTTATACATGATTAAAAATATCCTTAATCAATATTGTTATTTTTTTTATCCGAGCCTTTCTCCCAGTCCTGTAAATGTAACAATTTCATTGCTAGACTCATACACGAAGAGGACTTGAGTGAGACTCGCCGCATAAAAAGGACTCGAGCTCTCATGTAACATTCAAGAGCTCGTAGAGAATTTTGAGTAGAGTCTTGTAATTCTTCATCCGAGTCCGTTTATATAGGACTCGAACTTGCGACACTAGCTAATGACACTTATGCCACCCATATCGTCATCACCTCAAGTGATACGATAAGTGATAACCCTTAAACGGACCTCTGGACTTCCGATCTAATTTAGACTGATAATCTGATTTCGCTATTAGTTCTTTAATAACACGAAATCGCCAAACCTAAATTTTGTTATATGTAGTTGCGTATGTCGCATCAAATGGAACCTTGTTATTGTTAACTGAAAACTAATTCATCGCAAGAACTTTGTGTAACAAAAACTCGTAACGTAGTCATATTAATTGAAAAGCCTAGATTCAATATTTCACGTACTATCATAATATTACTTTGCAAGTAAATGTCGGGTAGAAATGTAATAAAATCTCAATTTGTTGATCGCTAATCTCAATGCTACATATGACTTGTTCCGTGCTGAGTACACGTGTTTGACAAATACAACGTCAACACAACAACGTTATTAACTCGGTTGCCACTTAACCTCTGCTAACAAGCATATAGCACCACAATCGTAAACATAACAATACAGCTCACCTTTATTTTCTAAGGTGTCCGAGGGTAGGTGTAAGACACAAACATCCACTCGCCATTGCTGCTTCCAGCACATGCTCCACCTTCACCATCTGCTTGGCTGCTACTGCTCATGGAGGGCAGCCATATGACCTGGAATGGCTTCGCTGACGGCTGCGTGGCTGCTTGGGTCGATTTAGTCACTCCACGTCACTGGTAGCTCCACGCCACGTCCTTGATTTGCTATTTACGATAGCCACGTTGATGCTGCTCCTCTGTCCACCTTGCAGTGAATTTTCAGCAAAACACATCACCAGTTGTGTACTGTTATGTTTGCGCAACAGACACGTCACTAGGCAAACGTATTTCTGCATACAGCCTATGCCGAAAACAACATGCACCATGATCGCGCATCCGTATCTGCTTTGTCTGGGTCGAACTTGCACAGATCCACACGATTATTTAATAAGCGCTCACATGTTTACCCTTTGTTTTTCAAATGTCAACGGTCACTTTCACTTTTAGCGTTCTCATTTTGCGCATGAACCAACACGAATTATATCCCGCTTCTGATGTCGGATCAGGAGTAGGTGACAGGCGTCTAGTTATTATCAGGCATATTTGATTAACTACTGTGGGCGTACTGTGGGTAGTGTTGGTTATTGCGCAATAGAAAAACCGTTTGCAGTTCAAATCAAATTATAATATCACGAACAAATTAATCACACTAGCAAATCACACACTGTAGGTACACGACACAACTAGATACACAGTAAAATAATTATGTACAGTAACAAAGTAATTGCGAACGAATCGTAGGATCGATTACTGTTCGTATAGTGACAGAGCCACCCAAGTAAACCGACAGGTTTGTCGGGAGCTAGTGCTCTGTCAAGAGTCGAGTCCGAACACCGACTCACCCTCACTAACTGTCACTGACTGTCTGACTGTCCGTCACTGACTGTCCAGCACAAACGAGTGCGCTCAGTTATGAAGGTTTGTCCCCACTACGCACTCGCCCCACAACAACTCTGTCCAAATGGCGTACGGAAATACGTCATCGTGTTTACTTGATACAAAACATTAAAATGTGCTAAATTTAATAAGACTCACATTATAAAGTAATCGAATAATTCAACAAGAATAATTGTCTTAAATAAACAATAGTGATTTCACAAAGTAAATCATTTTAAAATCAAAGTAACATGTCATCAATTGGTTTGAACAAAACCATCGGTTACAACTATCAAAATAAGTTGCTAAAATGAATTAGCGCGTCGTACACTGAGTACTCAATAAATTATGTTCCGAATTAATAGACAATAATTGATAGTAAAATCACTTAAATTAATAATAAGAAAACAAATCATAACAAATTCTGTTGACTACCCACAAATGTAGTCGACAACCGTCTCCTACATATACAATGAAACAGGTACCTTCCCGTGGTCTCATGCTACCATAGCTTTGTATGTTCGTACAGCAGCATGCGACCACGGGAAGGTTTGTTCATCTTGTTTCATCCTTTTCAGTAGTCGGGTTTTAAATGATAAATGATTTATTTTCTGTAAGTAGGTTTGTAAAAACACTTTACACGTCAATCATATTTTTTTTAAGCTAGTTTAAGTTTAAGCTATTTAATTTTTAAACTTATTTTTCATTTAATTATTTTGGGGCTTATTTCAGTAATATTTATATTTTGAAATGTGCTAATTAAGCCCTTTCATTTGATACCCAACACGGCATGATTCGAAAAAAATTCTTTTATGTCATGACTTTATGTCCGCTAGAGGGCAAGATATTCAATTTATTGTGACGTCACATAGCCTATAACCAGCGGGCGATAAAGACGCTTCCAACGATACCTCATTTGTCCTATTATAACAAGCACTTTAGAAGTTATGAGGGAACCGATGAACATACATACAAAATCATAACCCTCCTTTTTGCTTCGCCGTAGTCGGGAAAAAGAAACGAAGCCGAATGCAAACATTGAGAGCGGCAATCTCTGCGTGAGGACGGACCGGGCCTTGCCGGCGGCGGCGGCGGCGCCGTGAGCCGTGAGCCCGGCCGTCAGGCGATCCGGCGATCCCGTCCGATGCAGAAAATGTCAGCGTTCACCGCCGGTGTCTCAAGTTTGTGTTCATTAGAAAATTATAAGCCTAAAGAATGAAGAAAGGGGAAACCTGTTCCGGGCAATGGTGAGTTAAATGAATACTTAATAATATTTCAAAGGGTTTTGCAAAGTTTTCATTCCAATTGGGCGGATGTTAATTAATATGTGCCGAACTGAGGTAAACCAATTGTTTGTCGCCACATAAAACGTATGTATAAATATTTGGAAGCAGGAAATTACAGGGTGAATTTTAAACGTGTGATCGATTTATAGATCAAAAGAATACGCCACAAAGGGCTTTATACATCGACACGTGTGCGATGACGAAACAAGAGAGGTGATCTCAGTCCCGCGACACCGCGACACGGTAAATTGCCAATTTGAGGCCCGTGCCCCGCACCTCCCTCCCGCCCGCGCTCCTCCGCACTTAACCGCGCCACACCGCGCCGCCCCGTATCGCGTCGTGCCGCGCTATTATGACTGGCCGCGCTATGCTCCAAGGGATGATCATGACAGACGTGCGCCACATCGTGTTCCGCAAAAGCTGTGAACGCTGAGCCAACCTCATTTCGCTGAGCTTGCTGAGCACATACGTCACGTGACGTCACCAACCGCTGCCCGCGTGTCGCAGGTGAGTGCATCGCGTCACCGGCTCCAAACACTTTATGATGCTCACATTTCGACAGCTTGCAGTAGGCATGCGTACAGTACAGTATGCATCAATATTGCTCAAGCCTATTAAAGATCGTATTGCTGTGAACACACTTTTAACGTGGCTGAGGCCGGCCGGCGAAGCCGACCAGCAAGCCGGAGCTGCGCTGGTGAGCGTGAATACCATCTGCAACGATAAGCTCGCGTAGGTCCGCCGGATCCTCGCAGCGCCGGAGCCATGACAGAAACCATGCCTGCTGCATGTTGCATGCACACTTGCATGCTGCATGCTTGCTGCATGCATGGCGTAAATGTTTGTTTGCATGCTGCATGTGCTCTCACAGAGAGGAGGCCTGTGTCCCAGCAGTGGGAACGTTATAGGCTGATTATGTATACTGCATGTATGGAGTAAATGCTTGTTTGCATGCTTGCTGCATGCTGCATGCTTGCTGCATGCATGGTGTATGCTTGTTTGCATGTTTGCATGCCTGGTGTATGCTTGTTTGCATGCTGCATGCTTGCTGCATGCATGGTGTATGCTTGTTTGCATGTTTGCATGTTGCATGCTTACTGCATGCCTGGTGTATGCTTGTTTGCATGCTGCATGCTTGCTGCATGCATGGTGTATGCTTGTTTGCATGTTTGCATGCTGCATGCTTACTGCATGCCTGGTGTATGCTTGTTTGCATGCTGCATGCTTGCTGCATGCATGGTGTATGCTTGTTTGCATGTTTGCATGCTGCATGCTTACTGCATGCCTGGTGTATGCTTGTTTGCATGCTGCATGCTTGCTGCATGCATGGTGTATGCTTGTTTGCATGCTTCTTACAAGGAAATAAAAATCACTATGTTCACAATCAACTGTTTTATTGAGTGCTAATTATGATAGATGAGTCTTTTAATTATTATGAATATGAAATGTATGCCAAAAGATGATTCTAACTATAAACTTTCTGAGATATGATAGTTCTGCCTTTTAATGACTATCGATATGAAATCTATGCCAAAAGACGGTTCTGAGTGTGAACTTTCTGCGATATGATGGTTCTACTTTTTAATTAGTATGGATATGAAATCTATGCCTAAAGATGATTCTAACTTAGAAAATTATGAGTTTTGAATGTATGATAAATGAGTGTTTGCCAATTATTTTCTGCGAAATGAAGTTTATGCTATCCGCTGTTATGCAAAACAATATTATGACATAAAAAGTTCTGTTGTTGTTTCATTTATATATTATAATCGTTTATGTTCATAATCTATACATACATACATACAAATAAATAAAATTGGAGTGTCTGTAATATTAAAATAACCGCTTCTTACTAAATGCTTAAGGATGTATACACGGTACATATAGGTACCAAAATAACATTTTTTACAATTTCTGTCTCTTTGTCTGTTTGTTCCGGCTAATATCTGACACGGCTGGACCGGTTTTGTTTGACGGAACATTCACTGGCAGATAACTGATATCGTAAGGAGTAACTTAGGCTACTTTTATTTTGGCAAAATAATTAGCCAATTTAATACGTACGGACAACAAAATAATACATTAGACATAAATTACAGAGTCAACGAAACGACATTTCTCGGCATCACCATTGACAAACACTGCAACTGGAAGGCCCACGTCAATAAAATATGCAACAAAATAAATAAATTCGTGTACGTTCTATACGAACTCTCAAAAACGTCAGCGTTAAAAACCGTATTATCTGCATACTATGGATTGTTTATTTTTTCTTATAATTGTACATATTTTTATAGTTTATATATTAGCTTATATTATGTAAATATTTAAATAAAACCCATACTATGGATACGTTGATTCTGTGTTGAGATATGGTCTGATTACCTGGGGCTACAAATCGGAAAGTCAAAGAGTTTTTATCGCACAGAAAAAATGCATCCGCGCCATAGCGGGAATATGGCCATGGGAATCATGCAAACCCTTTTTCAAAAAGTTCGAGGTACTAACCTTACCTAGTCTATACATCTTTGAATGCGCGAAATTTGTAAAATGCACCCAGAACTATTTAAAAAAGCTCATGAACTGTATCCAAAAAGTTCTAGACACAAAAATAGAATAGTTTTGCCCATAATTCCTAGGACAGCACTCTATAGTAAGAATAGCTATGCAATGTGTGGTCGCATATTTAATGCTATACCTGACAGTATTAAAATCCTACCAGCTAATAAATTTATGAAGTGCCTTAAAGCATGGTTAAGGGAAAAGAAATTCTATATATAACATTGAAAAATAAATAACAATTATAATAATTTAATTAACACGTGACATTTTTCTAATAATAATAATAATGCTATCCAATTGTAATTTTAATAACTTTAATAGAATCATAACTTATTTTTTTATCGATTTCTTATATTATTAATTAAAAACATAAATATTTGCATGTCACAGTAATATGACTAAATTTTAAGGATCCATAATAATAATATTATAATATATTTATGTTAAGACCGATATTGTACCAACACTTATCGCAAATAAATTGATTTGATTTGAAAAAATTATAACGTTTTTCGTCATGACGCGTCACGCGAACGAAGTCGCGGGCACAGCTAGTATATATATTTTACTAGCTGTGCCCCGCGGTAAAAGTATTATAATCCTTTTTTATTGATTCCCTTTACAAATCTCCACCCCCCTTTTTACACCCTTAAGGGATAATTTCGGGGATAAAAACTATTTTATATCCTTCCCCACAACTCAAATTATCTCCATACCAAATTTCATCTATATCGGTTCAGCGGTTATTGATTCCCCATACATAATTTCACCCCCTTTTAACCCCCTTAAAGGATGGTTTCTGGGATAAATACTATCCTATGTCCTTCCCCGGGATGCAATCTATCTCTTTGCCAAATTTCATCTAAATCCGTTCAGTGGTTTAGGCGTGAAAAGGTAGCATACAGACAGACAGATAGAGTTACTGTCGAATTTATAATATGAGTATGGATATATAATATACATATAATATTATATATAAGTATGGGTAGCGTAGTGATCTACCAACGAGTGCGCTCTAACATCAATCAAAAGACGAACTAAGTGTGATTGATTAGAATCCGATTGGAACATCTATTTCAATAATGTGTTCTAAAAGAGTGGAGGCCTGTAAATATTATGAGCTCCGATATTAAGCACATAAATCAGCCAGATGTAATGCGGCGCAGTACAATGACGCGGTGTGTGTGCTGTGCACTAGTCCGCCACACTGGCTCGTCCGCCGGTGACGAGCTCACCAGCAGCGGCAGCAGCCGCGCTCCAGTGTGTCGACCTCACCAGCAGCGGCAGCAGCCGCGCTCCAGTGTGTCGACCTCGCCAGCGCGCTCCAGTGTGTCGACCTCGCCAGCGCGCTCCAGTGTGTCGACCTCGCCAGCGCGCTCCAGTGTGTCGACCTCGCCAGCGCGCTCCAGTGTGTCGACCTCGCCAGCGCGCTCCAGTGTGTCGACCTCACCAGCAGCGGCAGCAGCCGCGCTCCAGTGTGTCGACCTCGCCAGCGCGCTCCAGTGTGTCGACCTCGCCAGCGCGCTCCAGTGTGTCGACCTCGCCAGCGCGCTCCAGTGTGTCGACCTCACCAGCAGCGGCAGCAGCCGCGCTCCAGTGTGTCGCCCTCGCCAGCGCGCTCCAGTGTGTCGACCTCGCCAGCGCGCTCCAGTGTGTCGACCTCGCCAGCGCGCTCCAGTGTGTCGACCTCACCAGCAGCGGCAGCAGCCGCGCTCCAGTGTGTCGACCTCACCAGCAGCGGCAGCAGCCGCGCTCCAGTGTGTCGACCTCACCAGCAGCGGCAGCAGCCGCGCTCCAGTGTGTCGACCTCACCAGCAGCGGCAGCAGCCGCGCTCCAGTGTGTCGACCTCACCAGCAGCGGCAGCAGCCGCGCTCCAGTGTGTCGACCTCACCAGCAGCGGCAGCAGCCGCGCTCCAGTGTGTCGACCTCACCAGCAGCGGCAGCAGCCGCGCTCCAGTGTGTCGACCTCGCCAGCGCGCTCTAGTGGGCCCAGGTCGAAGCTCAGTTCACTGTCACCGTCACTAGTAGTAACATAGGTGTAACACGGTGTTGCTAGGGCAAACACATTTCAGTATGAATAAATGACCTCGCAATTGATACGAACATTTTCAATCCATATTCCGGTCATGACTTACATTAATGTTCTTCATTAAAATGGTGTCCAAAGTACAGCGAATGAATCCGCGCTCCTCGGAGAGTTATTTGTTTAGAGTACTACTTACCTTTCATTAAAGAACGCGTCGATGTAATCATGTCGTGACGACTATTACAAATTGCAGCTATTATGCAGTAAGACGGCCGCGGGCATCGTTTGTGTGTTTTTATCTGACGCGGTTAGCAGTCGCGCCACGTCCGCATATTATATTGCCGTGGCGGCTGGTGGCGCGACCTCCCCCCCCCCCCCCCTCCTCCCCGCACACAACCCCTCGCGACCTTTAAATAAGTCATTGTGTCTCAGTAGGTAAATACGTTCTGTGCCGGGACGTTCCGCTTCCTGAGAGCTGGAGGAACTGCGAGAAATAATACTATCTGCAAACAAAATGAGGGTAATTTACCTCCATAACGTAAATGCTCCTATTACCGCCAGTTTTAGCTGTCTTAGGATTCACTTTAAAAAAACAGATATAAGCTGATATGTTAGGAAAGATGTTATAATTTATAATTAATCTCAACGAAGTATTCTTTGCAATTCAGTACTTAAATTCAATATTCAATAACACAATAGTCACTAAATAATTATTTAATCCAAAAGAGTAGTTGATTCTATTACCGACCCATAGAATGCGGCAAGATTCTATTACCGATTTTTCTACTTCTTTTACCGACCGCTACGAAGTAGTCACTTCTTCTATACTATTAAATAAAATAAAAAATCTTTTTAAGGTATTTATTATATAATAACAATAGTTATGAGATCAACATTATTACAATATGAACATAATTATTTATTGCAACGCTTAGAGCAATTATTTTTGTTATTTTAATTAATTAAAAATATAATCAGTCTCAGAAAACAGTCTTCAAATAATTAAATGCTTACTTTTTAATTACCTACATACTAATTAGATATCATAAATCAATAACAAAAAAAATTCTTCCTCCTTCGTTAAAACAGTTTGTTTTCCACAATGTTCATTTATATATTTATTATTTCTCTTGTCACGCAGAGTTGTCCTCGGTATGCCATAGGTTTTTGAAGCTTTGTATATGCTGGTCCCTTCATTTATAGCTAGAAGCGCAGCTTCTAGTTGAGCAGAGGCGTACTGCGTGCGCTTCTGCGGCTCCATGATTCTATAAAAGAACACAATCTTTAAAGAGATATAGAATTTAATTCTTCGAAAGAAGCTTTAAAAAGTTACATGGCCCCCATTCCGTCCCGCCATTTTTATTTGAAAACATATGAAATATAGCCAATGCCATGAAGCCATGAATGAAACTGGATAGCAAATATTATTTTACATTAATAATATGTCCTGTGACAAAATCTCTCAAAACGTATGCAAGAAATAAGCCAGTTTGTTCAAAAATATACATTTTGTTTTTGTGTAGGTACTGTAATATTGCCAAAAATGTCGTCACAGCTGTGAGTCGGTAATAGAATCAAGTATGAAGGTAACAATATTCTATTAGCGACCAATAAAATTAATAATAAACAGATAAAATATCCGCTTTATGGAATACTGTTAAATTCGATCTCATTGCTATATTATTTCTTTTAATGTCAGTTAGTTTTTAATTCAGATAATAAAGGTTATTTACAGTATAATATCATTATAATAATAGGGATATTGTCTAACGTTGAATCGAGTTTTACACAAAAATTTTAAGAAATAGCTTTGTCGTTAATAGATCTAACGAAGTAAAATAATTTTAAGAATTGATCAAGAAAAAATTAAAATCAAATGAGGTAGTTTATAATAGATATTAGTTATTTTAAAATACTAAATATTCTCATTTAACAACGCCATGGGTCGTTATTAGAATCAAGTTTTGAAATTTGGATTCTATTACCGCCTTAAATTAAAACATGATTTTATAACACAAAAATCAATAAAAAGTATTATATTAAGAGTTAGTTTAGAAAACAAATATATACGTTACAGTTGTAATGTGGTAGCAAGAAGACAAATCCATTTTTAGTGTGTTATTTTCCTTAAGTAATATTTAGGTGTACTTACGTGGCTGGAGACGCGACACTATGAAAAGTGCGTCCGCTTCGGGCGCGTCCCACTCTTTATCAAGTTATTTCTTTCACTGGCTATTTAAACTCACAAAGTTTACTCTTTTTGGTGTCCAACAAAAATACGTAACTATTTTTTAAGGTATGACTTTTCTGGAACCCTATAATATGTCTAATATGAGTGATTTAAAAATTAGATCGGTAATAGAGTACACATTTTAGGGGGTCGTTAATAGGAGCTTTTACGTTATTATATGAAAGTGAGCTTCAAACGTATTGAGAAATCGTGCTGTTAATTCAATTCCTTTATTTTTCAGATCATAAAATCTGCGTGCTGTGCGTTCTGTGTTTTGGTTCATTCGCGATACCTGCACACTAGGAGCTGGCCGACCACCACCAGTCAGCGCTCGTGCACCAGCACTACGCACCACATTTACCTGCGGCGCCAAAAATGAACTCGTAAAAATCATGTCTGAATGACATCAGCCCGATGACCTCCATTAAGTATCACGTGGGAGAGGTGCGCACTCCGAAGCAGGAGCGCGGCGCGAGGCGTCCAATATCTGTGCTCTTACGAGATATCGTTTATCAATCCGTCTCCGATTCCATTCCATTATGACTGGGGGACTTGAACCTGACGTTTTTATTATCCAGAGCCGAACGTCGAAGGCCGAGAGCCGAAAAGACGTCGAGCTGACACCCCGCAAGACACTTTTTTCCGTTATTTAATATAGCACTCGATCATGTCTGCACTTATGACTCGTGCACTCACTTTAAAGCGTTATTTCATCTACAGCGTGCAGCGTTAGCTCTGCTGTTAAAACCTCACCTCTTAGGTTAAATCATCATATGGGGCAATTCTGTTGATATTATTAAAACATTCCAAGCCCAAATGAAATGTATTCAATCGATAACTAAACCCAACCATTACAAAGTTGTATCACACTTAAAAAAAAAAAAATACCACTCCCATCTTTATAATTATGTATACTCTGTATCTTTATTTATACATAAAATCATAGCTTTATTTCAAGTACATAATGATGTTGTAATAAGAAAGAACCTCCTTTTTTGAAGTCGGTTAAAAAGTCGAAATATCCACAAATTATGTGTAGCCCAACAAAGAATTAAAAGAATTAAATTAGACTACAGCGAAGCAAAAAGGAGGGTTATGATTTTGACCCGTATGTATATATGTATGTTCATCTGTTCCCTCATTACTTAAAAGTACTTACAATAATTTGACAAATGAGGTACCGTTAGAAGCGTCTTGAAAAAGTCGGTTAAAAATGTATGAAACAGCTGATTTTTAACCGACTTTAAAAAAGGAGGTTCTGTGTTCGACCCGTATGTATGTATGTATGTTTGTATGTCCGCGATTATCTCAAAAACTACTGAACCGGTTTTGATAATTCTTTCATTACTGTGATCTACATACTTTCAGGAAGGTTTTAGTATACAATACATTAGGTAATTATTCTTATGTACGAAGTTATATGCATAAATGTACCGCATCTCCGACATTTCTATGCGAATTTTGATGATTCTTCGAGTCGTGTCTTCAAGTCTTCAAAGCACTAGTGTTAATTGAATTTGTGTGGGGTAGGTACAACTAAAAAGTGAAAAATAAAAACTTTTTTACAAAAAACACAACCGACTTCAAAAAAAAAACACTGCAAAGTGAAATATAACTTTAATTTCGGAAGTCGGTGTCAAAAAACGAAAATGCGGAACCAACGACACCAACTTCCGAAATTAAAGTTATTTTTCACTTTGCAGTGTTTTTTTTTTGAAGTCGGTTGTTTTTTATTCGTGATTTCAGAGTTGGTCCCATAGTGAGTGTACAGTTCGTACACTTGCAGAGTTGTTGATTGGAGTGTGTGGAGAAAAGATCACGAGGTTGATGGCACTTAAATAAGTTTAATGCACCCAAGTTATGCACAATAATGCACAGTTGGCGATTCCTTTCTCTAGGTTGTTTACTCAGTTATTAGCTATACCACACTGCTTGTCAATTAGGTGAAATACGACTTAAATACCTAAGCAAACTGACGCGCGTTCGCTCCGATCGCAGCGTCAGCAAATTGTTATGAACAGCTGAAGACTGTACAGTGAAAGTTGTTCATATTCATGGGTAGAACACCCTGTAAAATTTGGATGGTGATAAAAAAAAATCTTCCTGTATATTATTAGTCTTTAAAATCAATTTTTGAATTTCGGCGTGAGCTTTGACCGCCAAGTGAGAATCGCTGAACGAGTATCGCTGGGCGAGTATTATCTTTGATAGCTGTTGTCGCTCAGCGACAAACCATTGGGGCGAGTCCTCGCCGGCAGTGTGAACAGTCAGCGATCAACTGTTAATATATGCATCTCTTTTGTTTACATGGAATGTATATCTATTGTACGTTTCTTGAGCGAGAAAATAGCCAACAGTTAAGCCCATTTTCCACCGCGAAAGAGTAATGAGCCGGAAATGGCTAAGCGGAGCGGACTTTGTTTTCATGAAATAGGTTTGCTTTTCCACCAAGAAAGAGTTTAGCCGTCTGATTCTCTCTAGAAATGATCGAGCTCATTTTTACTCTTTTTGCCCGCTGGGTCATTTCCGCTCGACTCTTTGTTGGTGGAAACACATGTAAGCAGTTTTCTCTTGAGAGGTAAAAGAAGTAATTAATGGGTCCGCTCCGCTCGCGGTGGAAACCGGGCTTTAGTGGCTTCCTCGCCGGCGGTGGGACAACTGTCATAATTATGCTCGTCCACGACGGAGACGCGACTTTGTTGTTTTCATTATCGGATTTTTGTTTGTATTATTAATTATTTTATAAAACCTATTTTCCAAATAATGACTTATCTATCTAAGTTTTTTCAAAGGGAATTCGCATTTTCGACATGACAGCAAGTCTCATTTGATTAATTAATTTTTTTCTTGATTTTGTTCCTTGATAATTGTTGACCTGGTTTCACCTGATATAATTTGAAGATTCCTGGTAATCTGTTTCCAAGTTGCTGATATTCAAAGAGATTTAAGATATTGTAAATAAATAATTTAATGTCTTTGCTGATATTATACATCCATGCACTAATTCCTGCCAGCGTGCAATGGTTAAAGTCTTGATGTCAAGCTTCGCATCATAAGCTGACCACACTATCAGGTGTAACCTATTCTCCAAACCTGGAATGTATTTTTCTTCTAATTTCCGGCCTTCTTCTCCCTCAGCGATCTTTTATCCTTGTTCTCTGGTGTGACACCTTATGTTATTTGTCGTAGGTGTCGAGCCAGTGAAAAAGAGCGGTTTGCCCTTTTTCCCGGATACCGGATCGTCTACTGGTTTGCGGGTCACAAGTTATTGCATACTTCAACCTAGCTGTAGTGTATTCCTGCACTTTCGAGTTCCGTGCGGCGTTGGCTGCTGAACTTCGTGACCGACCACCTTTGCCTGTGTCCAGGAAACTACCATCTAATACCATTTTTACCGACTTCAAAAAAAAGGAGGTTATCAATTCGACACGTGTGTATGTAATATTATTGGAACTGCAATATATTCACATAATTTATGACAATCTATTATGGCTTCTAAACAAATATACAAAATGTTATAGATGTATGTATGTATGTTTGTCCACGCATTTCTCCGCAATTATGAATCGGATCGTGACCGTTTTTTTTATTGGCTTACTTTTACTTCAACTTAGGGAACAGTGCAAGTATCATCAAAATCGATTTAGTAATTTTCAAGATATGGACTAATACGTGTAAGTGTGACGGCCTCGCTTATTGATAGATACGAGCTACGGGTGTAGTGTCAAAGGGAAAACATCTCAAACCTTGGTCAAATTCTAGTGCAATATTTACACTAAAACTATTTAAAACTACATATTACAAACAAATATTCCAGTTTTTATTTAAAACTAAAAATTACGAAACAAAAAGTAATTTGAAACCGACGAAAAAACGGAGGAGGTTATCAATTCGACGCGTATATTTTTTTTTATTTATGTATAACTTTTTACAAAGCAGTCCGATTTTGAAAATTCTTTTTTTATTGGAAAGGATATACCCCGAAGTTGGTCCCATATAAATTTGGAAAAAAATCCAACCCTAAGGGTAGGAAAACAGGGGATGATTGATTGTTCATTCACAGATTTTAATGCTGAGCTGTGTATTACAATTAAAATAAAAGGCCTATCTATGTTGGTATATAAAGCCTGTTTTTTTAATTATTTTATTATACAAAAAATAATAGTTAAAGTAGGATTATATAACAGTTAATATCTAAAAAAGGTAGGTAGCTATTTTAAAAGTAATCAAAAATTAAGCATGTAGTAATTAGTAAATTATAGCCTCAAAAAATTATAAAATAAAAACTTTTTAACAAACATTTAAACCTCCGAAAAAACTGAAAAGCAAAAAATAAAGACCTTTTTTATTTTACCTTAATAAATAAGTTCTTAAACTAATGCAAGTATACCTAAAAAATTTTGAGTCGGCGCCAAACAATCAATGAACAAAGATCGCTAAATTATCTTAAATTTAAAAAGAAATAACCAAATCAAATTAATAATGCAACGTGAAATCTCCAGCGATAAAAACAAAAAATGCGCTCTCCGCACGACCACTCGCAACGATATTAAGTTGCTTGTTTGGCGCCGACTCAAAATTACTTAGGACTACTTGCATTAATTTAAGAACTTATTTATTAAGGTAAAATAAAAAAGGTTTTTACTTCTTGCTTTTCAGTTCTTTAGGAGGTTTAATTTTTTTGTTAAAAAGTTTTTTGTAAAAAATTTAATCGACTTCAAAAGAAAATTCACTCAAAATTATGAAATAACTTTAATTCCGGAAGTCGGTGGAAAAAAACTAAAATACAGATTCTAAGACACTGACATCCGGAGTTAAAATTATTTCATCATTTTGAGTGAATTTTCTTTTGAAGTCGATTAATTTTTTATTAAAATTACTTTTTATTCTTTTTAACACTTAGCTACCAGAGCTTTTTTATCTCAGAACAACTTAAGCTAATGTACTTTATAATGAATAACCCGATTGCAATCAGGTAAAAATTCGCGAATTCGTTATAAAATTGTATCCTAAATAAAAAATATCCTTAATTTGATACCTACTTACTCTCCTAATTCCTCGTTTTATTTTTCTAATATTTTTTTACCCCAACAATAATTGTTGACATAAACGTCTCGCAATTGTTGACACAACCGTTCCATATGATGAGAACCTCGTGATAGCCGAGAAAGATAAACAATTCAAGTACGAGTATCTTGACTTGGCTCGCGAGGTTGTCGACGTGTGGGATGTGGACTCAGCGATCATTGTGCCGATAGTCGTTACAGCCAATGGATTGATAGCCAAGAGCCTCGACCAACACCTGAGTAGGCTCTCGTTGGGCAGCTATATTACCTCAGAACTCCGTTATTTATCAGCCGATTTGCAAAATTCTTTTTTTATCTAAAAGGATATACCTAATTTCAGATTGGTCCCATTGTCATCAGGTCAGAATCTGACGATGGGATCCTGGAGAAATCGAAGGAAATCTTCAAATATTATAGGCACATCTATAGCGATTTGGGTATTTTTCTTTATAGTAACTCGTGCATTTACTCTCGGAAAGCACCATTTGGTGAAGTGGATCTGATGACGAAGACCACAGATGGCCACCGGAACTACTCAATAATACCTAAGTATTTCTCGGGTTGCGATTCGATTACTTTAATATGGTTGCTAAGCAATTTATGCTCTTCACAAAGCGAATGGTGAAATGGAGCTGATGGTGAAACACCTGGAGAACTCCTCAACAATTAACGTCCCTGCATCGGGAAAAGCAATATTTTGTAAAAGGCGATGAGCAAGTTGACATTGGATATACAAATTTTTTCCACTTAGTTTATATTGATGATGTATTAATAGCTTCCTGTCACTTAAAATAATTTGCATAGCAAGTAGTGTTATATGAATTTGCGTGGGGTAGGTACAACTAAAAAGTGAAAAATAAAAAACTTTTTTACAAAAAAAAAAACAACCGACTTCCAAAGAAAAAAACACTACAAAGTGAAAAACAACTTTCATTTCGGAAGTCGGTGTCGTTGGGTTCGCATTTCCGTTTTTGACACGGAAGTCGGTTGTTTTTTTTTTTGTAAAAAAGTTTTTATTTAAAGAATTATAATTTTATGTTTTATCTTCAATGTAGTGTTTAGCTCTTTTTATTTTCGCTACAAGCGATATTACTCCCACGGCTGACAAAGCCTTCTAAACACTTACGACTTCATAAAACAGACAAGTCTTTAGTCATGCTAGTCTAGAGTCTAGACAACTGATTGTAAGTTAGGTACGTAGATAAGCACATTGCTACTGTCTGTCCATATGACGAGATTTAAAATGTCTCAAATTGGAGCCCGCTCCGCAATAAAAGGGCGAATCGAATTTACATTAAATTGAAGACAATTGACAGATGTAGCGCAACATGGCACCGCGCCCCGCGCCCCGCTCCCCGCGGCCCGCGCCCCGCTCCCCGCGACTGCTAATCACCTGACTTGTCGGGCGGGCCGCTTTGCTAGCAAATCATATTTCAGAATTATATGACAACCAATTTAAACACAGCTCAGTGAGACCGTAAATATTACGACTGAAAATATTTATTCGTATTTTTATCAATAAAATCGACAACGGAGTCTTCAGTCGTCACGTTTGTTATTATAACACTTATTCGAATGACTAAACGCCGAGCCACCAGTACTGCAGCGAACGGAGAGAGCTTCACACAAAGGCATTAAATCACAACAACGACAGCCGCACTCAGCTCTCGGCTCAAAACGGCAAAAATACAAACGTTTCTCCACAGTGAAATTAATTCGGAATAAAATTCCCCTGACGACGCGGACGCGCCCACCGACGTTTTATATTGTTTCGTACTTCTTTATAAGTCGCACACAGCCGCCCGACGACGCCCGACGCGCAAACGGAGTTCAGCTGAAAGAGGCTATCTGCGCCCCTTGCTCGCTGATCGCTGACGACCGGAGCGGAGCGGGGCGGAGCGGAGCGGAACAGAGCGGAGCGACAAATCAACTGGAAAATTGAACGACAACCTGCGCCATTTGTCGTGGCAACACAAAGCCTGCCTCGCCGAGTTACCTCTGTGACGTAATCTGACATTATGTCCGCCTCGCTAAGTAAATCCACTCATCAGCTTCTTAACTCGAGGAGGGGTACCACGCGACGCTCACGACGCACACGACCGCACCGAGTAGGTACTAACACACGGATAAAATATTATTTATAACTCGATTGCGGAAACAGCCAAGTTTTATAAGTTTTGTTACTCCAGAGCTACTTTTTAGGGTTTCGTAGCTAAATGGCAAACCATTATAATTTCGTCACATCCGTCCGTCTGTCCGTACTTCTGAATGTCACACAGCCATTTTACTCGGAGAATATTTACACTACCTCCACAGTAAAAATTTAAAAGAAGTATTCTATGCATTCTATGCACCGCTAAATACTAAGTCGTTCAGTGAAATTACGAAAAAAAAAATTAAGCTCCCATACTGACATAATATAACTGAGGGATGAAAAAAAATTCAATGCACATAAGCGCGTGGGTTGGATCCTATAGTGAAAAACAATCAGATATCATTTATTTGCGTATAATGTAGGTAACAAAACATAGTTTTGATGGCGTAAAAAAGCAAAACAATTGGATATCCAGTACATTCGACCGTATGGCATACAACATTAAGCACTATAATAATCATAAGTATTGCAAATCTATCTGAATCAATAATTCATTCTGATCCACACACGTAATCAGCTTGTAATGCCATATTCTTAAAAGTCAAATTCACCGGAAAAATAATAGCCATGCATGTATACAAAATGAGATTATAAGTATGTATAGCAAAAATAAATTGACATATTATTGAGCAATGTCACAGGCTGTTATCATTTAAAATTCACTGATAGCGTAATAGCATTTTTCAACTAGTAGTTTCGTTAATTTCTTTTTGAAAAAAATGAGTCGTATCACTCATATGCATAATATTCATTCTTAATAATGCTGTTTTGAAACTTTCTGTATGTAATAGACCTTTGTATTGGGATCTCAGTAATATTCTAGATATATCTCAGTAGATTCAAAAAGATTTGGTTTGTTTTACAAATAATGCTACCTCCAGAATATAAAGTGATGGAAAGGTTTAATAATTTTAGGGATTCAAAATACACAATTTGGTTTATCTAAGTGACTTTGCTATTTAAGTAAATAGCTTTTGAAATATGGGATATTTTCGTTTACAAGGTCAGAAACAACATTGCTTTTCATAGTTTTTTCGAGAAAAACAAACCTATTTTACGGTCGATAAAATCAATTCTGCGCAAGCATAAATATTCATCCCGACTACGGTACCCTTCACTGTGAGTGGGCGGCCTCAAACTTGGCCGGTTTTTGTTATTTATTGAAATATTATTATGTTCGTCCTCCCAATGGGATCCAGTAGAATAAAGCTCAACAAAAGATGTTCCACAGGGCATTGTGTGCGTGTGTGCGTGTGTGCGTGACCGTGTGTAGCGAACAGGAGGCACATCAATTTAATAACAACGTTCAACCGCTACCAGGAAGTCTGATCGAAGTAATATTGCTAGTGCGCCGCGTCAATACCGCTCCTACATATACAGCAATGACTATACAGGGACCCAATAAAATAGATGGACAAATAACACAGAGCTCAGTACGTCTAACCAAAGATATCCAAGCAAAATAAAACACTGATTAAAGTGTTTTTTTTTTACCTAAAATAATAAATTGCCGGCACATTAGTGTATTTTCGTTAGCTGATTACTTTTCTTGTAAGTAGGTATCTAATGCGTTTTCCTTATATATTTTTTTACCATCGTCCTTATTTTGGTGGTAGGTATGAATGATTTCTAAAATTTTATTTAAATATTTTTATTTTTTATTTATTTATTTATTTATTTCTCTCATAAAGGTACATTGTTACAGTAGTCGTATATAGTTTGTCGATCTATTTTAATGGGACCTTATATAAATTGTTCAGCTTATCGCCCTCCGGTAGATTCATAGCATAGAAATATTGCTCGAAAGAAATAATAAAGCTACAAGGTGGAGGCCTTCTTATGTGGATACGTGGATATGGATGCGTCACAAGCAAAGGACAGGATTATTGGAATCCATTGCTACAGTAAGTTAAACTATCCTTGTTTAATGAGACGCACTTACTAAAAGTAAGCGACGGTTTCGGACGGGTTCGGGAAGAAGGTGGCTGGGGTCGACTGGATGCGGAAGGCGGAGGACAGGGTGCTGTGGCGCAGTCTGGGAGAGGCCTATGTCCAGCAGTGGACTGCGATAGGCTGAGTTGATTGAAGCGACGGTTTAGCTTAGAGCAGTGCCTGACGCGCATCACCGCGCTTGCCAGCGGCTGTGATTGTCAACGACGAGCGGCCGGTGGCGAAGCGCTCGACAAGGTGCTACATACATAATTTATGTATCCAGTGAGGCAAATGCCGGTCCCGCGCTTTATCGCCTCAGGGTTTTTGTACCCTTGGCGAACAATTTACAGAAACTATAGCACTCAAGAAATTATAGCGCGTGTCGGATTATGACTGAGTTTCGAGTTCTTCCATACAAATTTTAAACACCCCCCAAACCCCCTTTTGGGGGTAGTTTAGAAAAACAAAAAATGCCAACCTTCATAATTTACTTAGATAAGTATTTGTGCCGAGTTTCAAGTTTATTAACTCAACGAATAAGATTTTTCATACAAACAAAACCTCCCTTTTCACCCCCTTGGGGGGTGAGTTTAGAAAATCCTTTCTTAGCGCACGCCTACGTCATAATAGCTATATGTGTGCCAAAATTCAGCGCAATCCGTTCAGTGGTTTGAGCTGTGCGTTGATAGATCAGTCAGTAACGGTTGCCTTTTATATAAATATAGATTTCGATGTAGGTCTAAGTAGTTCTATATCAATGTTTTTAGTGTGACTTTCAAGACTACAACCATTCTAAACGATAAGTAAGTATATCCAAGCATAAGTTATGATTTGTGGTTTTTGAATAACCAAAACAAAAATTGTTAAATTATCTTATTAAGTTTTAAACGTTTCACTACTTAAGATTTGTTAGTTATTACTTTAATTGGAAATGATTAAGCAATAATTTATGACCATCTAGGGTTGAGAAAACAAAAATGGCGGCAATGTTAGATGTACTTGACTAATATTTGGGAGACTACAAACATACGTGTCCCCGCCAGTTCTGCGAACTTTTTGATTCAACTGTGGTGAAAGGTGGGCTATGATATTATTACTGATAACTACGTTGTTCTGTATGTGTAATAATATGTCTAATATAGCTTATGTGTTAAATCGAATTAAGGAATAGTCTTTTTCTGTTTCTTTCCGTTAATAAATTGCCATAACTTTGAGAAATGGTCTAAGATATTAATATGATAACAATAATGTACCTATGCTAATGTAAATGTGTTGATAAATTATTTTAAAACAAAACTGCCATGGAGTTTCTTTGTCTTTTTTCTCCATGAAAACCCTAACTGACAAGCCTAATCGAATTTAATACACAGTAATAATAATACACCACAGTAATAATAATATTTCTCGGGGCCCTGGGGTCTCGGACCTTTGGAAGGCGTACAAGGGACCGAAGCCAACTCACAGAGGCCCGTTAGACGTTTTTAATTAAACCAGGCAAACAACAGACGATTTATTCTGGTCTGGTCCCCACGGCGCGCGGCGCAAGCCCCAGCCTGCGCGCTCCGAACTCTATGCCTGTGTCGGTACAACTTACCTTGCCGGAACAGGTCTAGGGTGAGAAACCAGACCAAGAGAGATACAGCAATCCGCAGGGCAGCATGTGGCGGGCTGTTGGGCAGTAGTGACCCCACGGACCCTATCTCCCGGGAGAAGTCTTGTTCCTCACCTCTGGCTTGCCTTCATTGGCCGGCTGGAGTGAACACTGACCAAGAACAGAGCTTCCACCTGTTTCTTGCCTTTGTTGGCTGGCTTGAGTGGAGATTCGCAAGAGTAAACGTGCTCGAGGTAAGAAAGTATTCCAGTAAGTGCTCGTAGGGATCTTGACCATCTTCCGAGCTCTGGAATTGTCCTGAAAGTCGTGGAATACCTCTCTACTCCTCAAGCACCTCAGGACATGTTGCCCCGGTATTGCCTTGTTTTCCATAAAATAATTTGTACTAATATTGTTTTCCATAATCGTCCCCTCTCATAATATTGACTTGCACTATTATCATTTATACTATAACGCATGTTATATCAACTTATTTGTCACTAGCAGCGCCCCGCGGTTTCACCCACATAAGTGGGAATATCTCACTCTCTCTATGTATCTGTTTATATTCATATATTACTCATATTATAGTAACATACATAGATATTGCTATTAAGTACCGATTGTAAAAAGTTAATATACTACAAAAAATTTAAAAAATTGAATCAACAAGTATTCTGTTAAATGTATAAAAGGGTGATTGGAAACTCAAGCAATTCCTCGAAAAGGGTTATTACCTAGCAGAGCGTACTGTGTAAGTTGTAACAATCTCGACCCGAAAACTTGCGGACGAACCTTGTTGGCTTCCAGTTCTTTGTTTGTGGTTTAAAAACTTTATTTTCCACCCCATTCCAATGTACAATTTTGTTATGGTGGCACAAGTCAAACTCAATGCCCTTCGGCATTCTCTGCTGGTCAACATAATCAGCCTATAATGTTCCCACTGCTGGGACACAGACCTCCTCTCGTCGAGAGGGATTGGGCTGTTATCTACCACGCAAGCCCAGTGCGAGTTGGTGGATGTCACATGTCTTCGATTTTTTGGTTGTAGGACATGCCGGTTTTCTCACGATGTTTTCCTTCGTTTTGAGAGCAGTGGTGATAAAATTATTCATACAAAATAAAGCGCCTGGCTGGGTTCAAACCCACGACCTACATACACCTCGTAAGTCGGCGCCGTCACCACTGGACCTGCACTGCTCTCGGTCAACGTTTTGCTTCAAATGAAACATCCCAAGAGGTAGAAGTTAATTAGGTTTGTATTGCGGTGGGTACATATTTGAATGTCGAACATTAAAATACCTACGTGTAAAATGTCAACGTTCAAAACATCGAAAATTTAAATATCGGTTATATCATAATATCGAAAATTGTTATACCTAAGCATAAAATGTCTAACATTGAAATGCCGAGTTATAAAAATATCTAATGATTAAAAACATCGATAATCATTATACCTACCTAAGTTCAAAATGTCAACCTTCAATACACTTTAGTTCATTATATTTACGTTAAAAATACCTACTACACACATCAAAAGTGTCTAGGGATCAACATATATTTTTGCAATAACTTTTCTCCTGATTGATATTAATTAAAATTTTCTTTAAGGATTCATCAAATAAAGTGTTTTCGTTTGTCACAGTAACGATAAACCAAGTCACCTTTGCATTAATAAAGAAATTTGCCATTTTCCTAATAAAGGGATTTTTGACATTTGAACCACTAACACAAAAGTTCGAAAAAAAGACTGAAATAACAGTTTTCTTTAAAATTTTATTGGGTAACTTAAACAATTAATAATCCGTGTTTCTACCGCGAACACTAACAACACAAGAACATCGGTTTGGCATACTCAAAATGAGTTCATCCAAATCACGCTGTGGAATGGCCGCCCATGTTCGTTGCAACAACAAAAAAAGGTCTTCTTGCGACTGGATACCCTCCATATTCGGCAGAGCTCTTCTCTGTAGCATATCCCATGCATGCTCAATCGGGTTCAAGTCTGGCGACTGAGCAGGCCAGGGCAGGACATTGATGTTAGCTGCGGCGAGAGTCTGTCTTACAACTCTTGCGGTGTGCGGTCGTGCATTATCATGCATTAACACGTTAGCTGCGGCACCAATTTTTGCAAACTTTCCGTTCCTGCGGCACGAGGTCTTATCGGCCCGCACCGTGACCAGACGTTAGGGCGACACGAGGTCTATTAGACCCCACCTGCTTTAACAGACTAAAATCCATTTTCTGGCGCGAAATCAAAGATAAATGAAAATTTTGATCCTTATCGATATAGACAGTGAATTGATGAACCCTAATCTACCGTCGCCCCGGGATCTGATAGCTAGTTTGGAATTTATTGGCAAAACAAAATATGGGATCTTATACACCTCGTAACGCACTGAAATAGGGTAAATTTTCGCTAAGATTAGTGATGGGAAAAATAATATCGACGCAACGACGTTTATCTATTTTTGTGTGAAAATCTTAATGCGGTTCATAGAATAGAAAAAAAAGAAAACCAGAAGTAGAAAAGAAACTATTTATTCTGCCTCGGGCTTTAAAAATACACTTATTAAAACTTGAATTAACATTTAAAAAATCAGTAACAATATACTTTTTTATAAAAATCTCAATTTATATCTTGTACATATTTATGAGTGTTTTTCATTATAACAGGGTAGACAATAAGATTTTTTGCACTGAGAGCACTGAGTCAAAATCTTTTTGGATTTTTTGTCAGCTTCACGAGATGGTAAAATTGTGCGTAGTTTCTGGTAACAACCAACACATCTTTTTCTTTTTTCACCCTTTTCGAGGCAATGAGGTGCGCTGCTTTCAGGTGCTGACCTGAACCTAGACAAAGAACTACTGAATTATTAATTAATTACTTACCTGTTTTGTCAACGGCTGCTTTGCGTTTTTTGTGGAGTTTTTCACTACCTACAAAAATATCAATTAAAAACTTACCTGTTTTGGTTCTGTTTCTGGGTTTTTTAAAATTAACTTCTTCCGACATCGTTTAGACATGTTCGGCGATGTAAAAGGACGTGCTCTCCAATCGACGTGATGCACAACACTAATCGCGGGAAGCTCGCGTTGGGTGCGGTACGAGGTCCGGGGGGATATGGGACGTTTTAGCCTCGTTCCGCACTGCATTAAAATTATATTAATTCAGTGCGGTACGAGGCCTAAAACATCCGGTACCAAGGTAGGTATACCACCGAGTCCGGGACCATTAGCGCATCTCAAATATACATTTATCTCTTTTCTATACTGCACCAAACCAAAGCTATGCCCTTCGCACGACAGAGATGTTCACGTTTTTCCTTGCCAAGGAAGTTGCATGCGGGGTGATTTAGGCCTCGTATCGCACTTAACGTGTTAACTGAAATAAGGGACCGATTTGCACTTGTAGAGGAACGATGACGTCTGATACAATCGTCTCAGCATAAATTTGAGCGTTGAGGTTGCCTCTGATCCAAATCAACTCAGTTCTTCCGCCGATCCAAATACCCGCCCATACCATGATGGTTCCACCACTATAAGGATGGACTTCCTGGCAGGATTTTAATCGCTGTTGGCGTCCAGGGGTTCTCCAGTGTCGTATACATCTTGTATCCGGTCTCATACCAAAACGAGACTCATCAGAAAAGCACACGAAACGCCATTGTTCTTCTGCCCAATTTCTGTGTTCAAGAGCCCATTGATATCGAATCCTACGATTGTGCATTGCTATAGGTGGTACCCGTAGCGGTCATTCGGGAATGAAGGTTCACTTCATGCAAGCGGTTTCTGACTGTTTGGTCGCTAATTAAGTTCCCTGAAGAGTGATGAAGCCTCACGGCTAACATCATGGCGGTTATTGTTGGAGCTCTTCGAGTTAAGATTTGAATGTATCGGTCTTGTCTCCGTGTGGTGCAGCGATACCGTCCTCCATGGCGCTCAGCCACGGTACCAGTGCTTCGGTAACGTGTCCAAAGTCGACTGATAACACTCTGACTTGTATTCAGAGCTAAAGCCACAGTACGTTGCCGGGAACCAGCTTCTATCATTCCCACGGCTCTGAGCATTTCTTCCCTGCTTAAATGACGTCGCCGCTCCATAATAACGTTGGTTTTAATCAGTAGTAGGGAAACAGTAGCACTAATAATGTCTTCAATGCGTTGTATGTTTTTATAGGGAAAATATTGACAGCTGATTTTCATCTTTTACTCGAATTTGATTCACAGTTCCTGATTCAAATTATGAAATGCACCAAAAAGGATCCATATAAATTTATAAAATCATAAATTTATTACAAAGCCACATCTCAATCTCAAGAAATCCGCATAAAAATGCTTGATCCCTAGACACTTTTGATGTGTGTAGTTAAAATATCGAACTTGCAGGCAGGCATGGTTGCAGGATGCAAGAGAGAGCGAAGGGCACCCCGGTGTTAGGTTAGGTTAGGTTACTTTAAACCTTTTACACAGAAATAGGGGCCCCGCGTAGCGGGGCTCCGTCGACATAAGATGCAAGAGCGGGCGCGGCCTACAAATGTGTTTTTTTTTAAGTTATTTATTATGTGAAAATAATATTACTTAAGCATGCAGAGTGCAAGCGAGCATGCATCATGCAGCAGGCATGGTTTCTGTCACGGCTCCGGCGCTGCGGGGCTCCGGCGGTCCCACGCGAGCTTATCGTCGTCGATGGTTTTAACGCTTACCACCGCAGCTGCGGCGGCGGGCGTTAAAGCCACCTCCGCCTCAGCTCGCGGGCCGCCTCGCCCCTCTGCGCCTACGCGGGCTTAAATTACACTCTAGGGGTAGGGCAGACAAGACCACGTGGAGTCGGTTTTGCAGCGATTTGTTTCTGTTACTAATTTTTGTAGCACAACATATAAATAAATATCGATATTTAGGACATTCGATACTCTGTACTTCGATATTTACATCATTAGATAATCTATACTTCGATGTCATGTTTGTCGATAATTAGATTTTAGATATATTGGACGTAGGTTATCTAACCATTCGACAATATAAACTTACGTTATTTTAATTTTCGGTTTTGTGGTCGTTCGATATTTAAATTTTCGATGTTTTGAACATTGACATTTTAACCGTAGATATTTAAATTTTCGAAATTCAAATATGTACCCATTGCGGTATTTGATTAATATTTAAACTACTACATGGTATACTACTCACCACTGAACATAAGTTCGTCGTGTACTTTGTTCGCTGACGATGCTTCTTTATTATTTAAAACTCCCGCGAATGTTGACCATTTAGCTATTTTAAAAACTTTCACAGAAACTGAGCAATGTTTAAACGAACATAACATAGAAATAAACTTATCTAAAACTAAAATATGCCAATTCAGAATTTACCAAAGAACCCCAATAAATCTAAATATAAAAATTAAATTAAACTAAAAGAAATAAACGAATTTACACTTTTAGACTGAATATTAGATTCAAACCTAAATTGGAAGAAACATATAGAAAGTACGAGAACAAAATTGTCCTAATTTATTTATGCGCTAAGCATATTGAAATCCAACACAGACTATAAAACCGCCTTGTCTACCTATTATGCATGCGCTCCTGGCTAAATTATGGTATCATTCTGAGGGGAGAAAATGCTGACTTTTTGGACCTGTTCATTCAGCAAAAGAAATGTATCAGAATATTAATGAACATAGATCAACGAGGGAGAGCAGTAGACCACACTTTTTTAAACAACATATTCCTACACTACCAGCAATATATATACTACAAAGTTGTATATTCGTTAGAAAACATAGGCACCTCTTCAAATCTAATATCGAGCTAACTGAAAACTGTAACCGACGGAACAAGAATATATTAATACTACCATCACAAACTTAAAAGTTACCTGGAAAAGGAAAAGCCCATTATCTAGACTAACGTACTTACCCCCTTACTAATAAACGTATTATATCAGATGAATAGTTACACGCCGATTTCTCTCTTTCAGTCGTCTGTAATTTGACTTCTGAAAGAAGAAGACAAAACGTTGTGTAACTATTCAGACGATATACAACGTTTATTAGTAAGGGGGTTAATATTTAAGCTGCCGGAAACTTTAAAATCCCTACCCAATGACTCAATTTTTTCGAACAGTTGAAATAGGCTACTATACCGTTCAGGAATTTAAAACTGATAAATTGTGAATCAATCGACCTTGTAATAATATACTTGACGTAAATGTGACATAATAAATTACTATATTAAATTACCTATATTATGACTAAAATCAATGAACGAATTGTTAGTAATGATTTATTTTAAAATAAAATGTAATACATTTTTGATTAATGTTTAGTATAATGTGACAAATTGTAATGATTAGAATCAATTTTATATTATGAAATTGAATAATTGATCTTACAGCGTACGTACGTCTTAATACTGTGTCATGAAATTTTTATGCATGCCTGCCTACTACCCAGTGTTTTACGTGTTAGCAAAAATAAATAAACAGGCTCAGTAGAACGCTTTGATAACATTTGTACCAGACGCGCAGACGTCGACAAGTATTTAAAACCAAAATACTGAAGTCCGTTAGTATATTTTGGAAACTCTTCACGTTTTTATACTTTATTTTAAAACTTATAGGTACTTTCCATTATGATCTCATTTTTATTTCTGTTTATATTGTTTATGTCTTAGTCATAAGTAAGTGGGAAAATTTGCAATACTTATTGCTTGTTTTGTTATTTTATTTTCCTTTTTGTTATCAATCATAAGTTAACCCGTCAAGCTCCACGCGCATCCATAGAAAATCAATTGTGTCTCATTAGCTGAGCTTGAGAGGGTGAAAGTATTTTGCCATAATTTCTAAATTGAAAAAGACTTTGGACTTTTATTAAAATTATGTGATTTTTCACCAATTTCTATGATTGCTGGTTATACCTGTAACTGGTGACTGTAAGTCCGCGGCTATTAATGTTACCGATTATTCATTTAACTGATTTTTATGACCTATTACTATAATTACTGTTATGTTTAAATATTATACACGTAAACTGTTTATGTACGTTTATGGTGTACCTTAATAAATAAATAACTTATTGAATTGAAATTAACTCGAAGAAACATTAAAGAATCATTGATCATTAATTATGTAATCTTTGAATGTACACTACATAAGAATTAGTGAATATTGTATATTGAATGAGACTGAAATCTTTTGCTCTGTGAAATTACTGTAGGTAGGTGTTTAATTTTCTTTAGAAAAGCTTTAGTAATAAAAACCAAATTGAAATACCATTTGACACATTCCGTCATGTCCCTAGAGCACCTGCACTTGGGCCAACCTCGTCAACCACGATGGTGGCACTCGTAGCGCCGTAGCGCCCATGAACGACGCCGTAGCACTCGTAGCATATACAGAGATGTTCGTAGCAGCTTTTAAAAAGAGAGTAATTTGTGTAGGAGGATCGTAGCGCGTAGAGGCACCCTGTGGGAGGATTCGTAGCGCGTAGGGTTTCGTAGCGCGTCGGGGTTTGTAGCGCGTAGAGGTACGTAGCGCGCAAGGATTCGTAGCGCGTAGAAGTTCGTAGCGCGTGGGGATTCGTAGCGCGTCGGGGTTTGTAGCGCGTAGAAGTACGTAGCGCGCAAGGATTCGTAGTGTGTAGAGGTTCGTAGCGCGTAGGGGTTCGTAGCGTATAAAGGTTCGTAGCGCGTGGGGGCTCGTAGCGCGTATAGCGGAATATGCGTAGCGCATAGAGGCACATGTAGGAGGTTCGTAGCACGTTGAGGCACATGTTGAAGGTTTGTTTGTGTATGTAACCGTTAACGTACACACAAACAACAGGCAAGACGAATTGCTTCTGTTGTAGCGCGAGGGTTTAGAATACACGGGGGTATAGTCAGCCTCAAAAGTAGATAATCAAATGAATTCTTGTCTACGTATACATCTTTTTGAGGTTGACTGTACACATGATATGAGAGAAGCAGGTTCCTAGTAGCCCAGCAGATACATGTAGACGAACGAGGTAGATATTCATTATATGAGCGGTGAATCGCGCGTCAGTAGTAACACTTGGATTGACTTGTTAATATAAGCCCGTGTTGCCCCACTGCAGGGCAAAGGCCTCCCTTCCCTGTTTCCACTTTTCCCAGTCTACTACGATTGTGGGCCAATCCTTTAAGAAGGAGTCCAGCTTATCTCACCATCTCTTTTTGGGCCTGCCGCGCACTTGTTTTCTGCCATTTGGGATCCACGCAAAAGCTAGAGTGATGGGTTTTGCGTACTGCTGCTCCGACATGCGACAGATGTGGCCAGCCCAGTTCCACTTTAGTCCAGCAGCTGTGCGGCCCGCATCCGCTATTTGTGTTTTGGAACGAACTATAGAGTTCTTAATGCGATTTGTGAGTTTGACACCTAGTATACTTCGTTCCATAGCCAATTGGCAGAATCCAAGTGAAGTGACACCCTTGACCGACCTCACTGTCACATGAGTGTGCGGTCGACCTTACAATTGACAAGAGTATGAAACTCGCGTGTCGCATGAACTATGTAACATGAACTGAACCAATAGTATAGTGTTCACTCACTGACGTAGTGCAGACGACGAGAATAAATCAAACCGAGACGTAATGGCGACGCGTGAGTGAACTCACTCGCTTGGAACTAGCTATCGGTCAGTAAACGATCAGTTCGAGCGAACGAGTACTATCAATAACCTGCGGACCGCACTGGGCACAGAGGACCGCGCGCGTCGTCGAGCGAGCTCGGCGAGTTTGGCGGCGACGCGGACTGATGGCGCGCTCCGGAGGCGCGGAGGGAATATCTAATCGCCCTCCACTCCACTTGGACAGGGAACACAAGAACGCACTCACGCCGAGCATTTAGCTGCTAGGAGTGCGGCGCGACCTCATTACGTTGAAGTACGCGGACTTCATCCGAGAGCACATCGGGCCGCGCACGTCCTGCTCGTATATTCTGCAACGTCTATCACGGTGGAAGCTACAGCCGACGCGGGACGCTCGATAAAGCCAATTTTGTTGTCAGTAAATGTTATATTATATTGACGCACCTTGACAAAAATTCAAGTCTCAGGGACGCAAAAATCGGTGTTAGTTTGGAGATTACTAAGGTAACATTCAAAATACTAATATTGACCTGTCGGCCTGTTACTGGAATATATATTGAGCGAGTAACTCCGCAGATTTGCATGAACTCGCAGACGAGTGCGGCGCCTCTTGCGATGACTCGACAAATGCGCCGTCGACCCGGTCGCTGACCCGGACGCCCGCCCGGACGCCGCCCGGACGCCGACCCGGAGCATCACTTGTTACTTGTGCTACATTGTTGCACAACACGTTGCTAACTAAGTTACCGCAACAAGCCAATCGGAAACTTTTAGCGGTGATCAGGCAGTAACGAGCGGCCGGCATGACTGGGCGGCCTGAGGGTAAGTGTTATGACGGTGCGGAGCAGCCTGCCACTGAGGCGCGACGCCCACCCATCAATCAACCCCCCTCACCCGCCCCCCGCAGCGCCACCCGCACATTCTTTCCTTATTCCATCAAGTAATTTAATTAAACTATCAAAGAATCTTACTTTTATTGAAGGAAATGAGAGTTTTCACTATCCAAAAATCGTAAAAAATAAACCGTCTTTTTACTGAAGTGAAGCTATTTTTAACGAATGAATAAAAAGATGCCTGATATCTCTGATCATCTCGCAGGCAAGAGAGTACCGCGCTAAGGACTTGTTTCATCTTGGAAACATGTTCAGTGGTCAACTCGTGTCGACAGAGGAGTCAAGTGTGAGAAATGTGTAATTGTGTACGTCACCAGTGTGTTTATCCCATGCTTGGCATCAGGCTGATAGACCGAGCTCCAAACGTTGAAATACGAAGGTCTTCAATATCGGAACGCGTATTATGGAACTACATACCCTACATACACCTAGCACAAGTGTCAGGGACTTCATATAACTTGTAACCACTTTCTTATGCAATAAAGATTATTATTATTGAAGTGAAACTTCTTTAGGCGCGCTTGACTTGGGGAGTAAACTGGCGAATGCGTTACGAAAACGTGTGATCGCGAGTAGGGAAGGTACGTAAAAAATAGCTGGAAATACCTGGTGTAAAAACCCGGTCCCGGTCGCATAAATATGCGACCGGGTTTTTACACCAGGTATTTGCTTCCAAGTACGCACACCGGGTACCGACTCAAAATACTTGCAAGACTATAAAGTATCTTATACGGCTACTCGCTCAAATACGTAGGTACTCAACCGCGTCAGTTTTCGCAAATGCGATCATGCTCCTTTTGGAACAATTTCGTATGCAAGTATTTTTTACCGACTTCACAAAAAGGAGGAGGTACTATGTTCGGCTGTTTGTATGTTTTTTTTTTTTGAAGTGAAACTTCTTTAGGCGCGCTTGACTTGGGGAGTAAACTGGCGAATGCGTTACGAAAACATGTGATCGGGCGAGTAGGGAAGGTACGTATTTATGCGACCGGGTTTTTACTCCAAGTATTTGCTTCCAAGTACGCACACCAGTTACCGACTCAAAATACTTGCAAGACTATAAAGTATCTTATACGGCTACTCGCTCAAATACGTAGGTACTCAACCAAACATTTTGATTGTCTAACTAAATCGAACTAAATCTGACTATTTTTAATCGTGATTAAAAAGGTGTGGAATAAAATTAGTTGTCATGAATAGAAATTCACACCAACACCTCGACTTCAGGTGCAAAACCAGTACTGTCTGTACCTTTTTTTTTCTTTTGTTTATATCTCGAAAATGGTGCGTCCTATCGCAAAAATAATGAAAATTTCGACCCCCTTTATAAAACTCATAAACTCCTAAAACTCAACATGTAGGTAATCATTTTTCATATTTCCCATACAAAAAGTGAAAAATTCCTTAAAAAACACGCCAAGGCCTCCCCCTCCGCGCCTGCGGCTCTAAAAAACAATTCACGGGGTAGGGCAAATAAGTACCACGTGTCGACGAGTCGCGATTGTCAAATTCGATTTTTGTTGTGTAAAAATTATTGAAGTGAAACTTCTTTACGCACCCTTGACTTGGAGAGTAAGCTGGCGAACGCGTGACGTAAACGTATCTTATACGGCTACTCGCTCAAATACGTAGGTACTCAACCGCGTTAGTTTTCCCAAATGCGATCATTCTCCTTATCAGTAAGAGTCTACGGAACAATTTCGTATGCAAGTACTTTTTACTTTAATGGTTTGCAAGTATTTATTTGTAAACGCCGATTTTGCTCCTTATTTATAGGAAGTCATTGATCAATTTCCTATGCAAGTAGTTTTACTTCCAACGGGGCTTTTGAATACGCGATTGTACTTCTTATCTGTATGAAGTTATGGGTCAATTTTCTATGCAGATAGAAAATACTTGAAAGTATCTCGCTCCGTCGTGCCTCAGCGCTCGAGTACGTAGGTACTCAAATAGTTCAACAACCGCGTTTGTTTTCGCAAATGCGATCATGCTCCTTATCAGTAAGAGCACAGAATACTTAATAGTACTACGTACAGAAAGGACACTCCCTTCCTCGCCCTCATATCAGATACCGCACCTCACCCCGCACTTCGAGGTATTCGTCGCCGACTCTTTAGCAAGGGCGCTCGCGAACCGCAGCGCTGTATTGCTGACACGAACACACAATTATGCGATTTAAAAGTTTTATTTGAGTTTTAATCACGATGGTTGGATATTGTGATGCTTTTCCGAATTCGTATTTACATAAACTGTTTGTAAGATTTCGCATTTTTAATAACATGCAATTCAATAACCGATTATTTACAGATAAGTCATTTAAACTAAACTATTTTAGTGTTTTTATTTCATTACGAACCCGACTATATAAATAAACAATTGAACTACATGGTCACTTCATAATAATGCACACATCCGGGCAGCGCCGCCGCCGTCGTCGTTCGGTTCCCCGACACAAATTGCTTTCCGCGCCATTTTTTACTACTTTTTTACTACTTTTGCTACTAGATTTCACGCACACATTTGCACGTATACAAACGTCATTTGTTTATGTAGTAGTAATAGGTAATTATTTTGCGAGCGTTGTATGGAGTGTCCGAGGTGTGGTAAGAGTCTACGGAACAATTTCGTATGCAAGTATTTTTACTTTAATGGTTTGTAAAAGTATTTATTTGTAAACGCGATTGTGCTCCTTATTTATAGGAATTCACGGGTCAATTTCCTATGCAAGTACTTTTTACTTCCAACAGGGCTTTTGTTTGATTACGCGATTGTACTTCTTATTTGTATGAAGTTATGGATCAATTTTCGATGCAGATAGAAAATACTTGAAAGTATCTCGAGCCCTGGTTTTAGACCCTGGTTTCTTAAGGTGGACGTACTTGGAAGCCCTGGTACTCGATTTTGCAAGTACGACCCATGTCTACGGGCTACGGGCGAGGCGAAAGGCTGTTGAGTGGGGGATATAAGCAAGAGAAAGCAGTGCGCGCGCACATTTTCTTTCTCTCTTCCTCTCATAGCCAAATACGTTTGAAGTTTCACTTCAGTCGTGTGGTCATAAGCACACTCGGTTTTTTATGTTGTTTATTTATTCTCTTCTCTTATTTTATTACATTTTTAAATACTTCTTAAAATATAAAAATAACTATAAAAAAAACATTTAAAAATATTAAAAAAATGTGATCCGCCGGTGTCGGGAGCAGGGTCCAAGCTACCGGTGGTTAGGGCTCCAGAGACAGGAACCTCCTCACAATGCGAGCCGTATCGAGGAGTACTACCTTCTGAATCAGGCCCTTGATCCAACTGCCTAACGTTGGTATTTACACCTCTCTCTCACCTTGTCTATGTAGTTAGCGTGATTTTTGCTTATGAAAAATACACTTTTAGTTAACTAATCGTCTTTGCGTTCAATATCTGTGGTAATATCTGTGGCGTTCAAACTCTTCTATCTGTGGAAACTTGTAATTGGCCTTATTTCTGTTACTCTTGATAGTGCAAAAGTGTTTAGCTGTAAGTTTTCCAAAAATAAAATAAATAAAATAAAATATATAATTGCACCACGAATATCCTTCACCTAACGAGAGCCTCGATAGACGTTGATCGAGGCTTTCGGCCATAATTATTATAACTCAAATGTAGTTGGGCAGCACACCTGGCAACGCGCAGTGATGACAGGTGGAGTGAGGCTGTGACAGAATGGCGTCCAAGGGCTGGAAGACGAGGTGTCGGGCGTCCGGCGGAGAGATGGGTGGACGAGATTATTGGCATCGCAGGTAACACCTGGATGGCACAAGAGAAGAGAAGCGTATGCAGCAGTGGTTGAAGTCTGGCTGTGGATGATGACGCCGAACGTGTATCGCATGTGAGGCCGAAGTCGTGAGCGAGCACGCGGAGCAGGGTGTCCGGAACACGTCGCTACAAGGCGCCGCGCGCCCGACTCGCCCCACTCGCCCCATTCGCCCGACTCGCCCCACTCGCCACACTCGCGCAACAATTAAAAATTGTATTGTTTGAGAGCGGACGCTGCATATTGCTCCAGTTTCCTGCAGCCAGTGAACACAACAGTACAAGTTTATTTATAAACACTCCGATATATAACTAACTTCTGTCTGGCACTCATTTTGTTTTGAACTAAGCAGCAGACTGTTACATAACATATAGTTTCGCATCGTCGTCTCATCCTACCCTTTTTGCTGTGCCCTACAGGGTCCATGATGATCTAAATTATATAGTTACCACCTAAGTACCTACACATTATGGTAAAGCAATAAAGATATTGAGTATCAAAACAGCCCTACTTACACTGAAAGTTTCGAACAAATAGTAAGTTTCCTACCTGCACAGCTCCACGATAAGATCATCACTAAGATTTATTATGTATCGAAGAAAACATAGTACGTATCGATAGGCCGCTGGTAATTTTCGAACGTTAACATTCCGTAAGAAGCGCTCCCTTCGCCGCTGCCTAGTGCTAAAACAAGGGAGAAGAAACAATAGCGATCTCCCCGCGCTCCCAACATCATGGCGACATTGTATATTTTCTTCCGCGCACTAATCCGGAAATGAGACAATAACATGAAGTCCATTGCAGGAAATTGGGTAAAACTTACAGAATGATCTAGCTGCGTCGTTCTACTTCTCGATGCCCCTTTGTTATTTGATAGTCGGTTATAGAACAAAGGAATGATGTAGTCTGTTAGACATCTCTGCCCAACCCTTAGGTAGCCTCCTCAACCCTTCGGACGTGCTGTTCTGTTTACGTAGTTTGTTACGCTAACAACATCTACTGTAGCGGGCAGATGTTCCAGTTCATTTCTTGGAAATAACCGAAGCTCCACTATTTCATTTACAACATACGCACGAATGTTTACTCGTTATTAATCCTAATTCCTATTCATAATATACTAGTACTACCCTATGCTACTGCTTGCTTGTACTAATGCTTGTGAGTTTATCAATTAGGATGTTTATTAATCAATAACGGATAAACAATAATCGGATTTGAATGAAAGGCACAATCAAGGGTAGAGCTGATAGATAGATCGATATATTTATTTATTTGCTGATAGATAGATCGATATATAATTTATCTATTTGCATAGAATGTTATTTACATTAATACAATTAGGTGTCACTTTCTGCCTCACGGCATGCAAACATTTTATTAACTTATTTCTACAATTATTCTATTTACTTAAAGCTATTTAATTACTTAATATATGAACATTGTAAATTAAATGGTCGTCATTTAAAAAATCCGATACAGTGTAATAGCATTTTTGAGCTACCTAATAATTTTAAAGTACTTTTTAAATCTTAAAGTTGCTATAGCTGTTAGCTGACCCATCCTATAAACGAACGAATTTGAACCCTCTGCCTGTAACATTAAGGGTTATTCCATTTGCATGAGTTTATCAGACTAGCGCTACTCGGTAATAGTTTCGTGGGTAGTTGAAAGACAAACATGCGGATTCATTATAACACAGGTAGGTATTCAAATGTTACCAAGGATACGGGTAGGAAAATAAAAATGAACCGTCACAATAAAGCTAAAGCTCACTACACGTGAACATTTTGTTCCTTGCCTTACTAAATTGCGAAAAACAACGTCTTTTCCGATTTTTTAATTTCTTTTTTATAGTTTTATTATCATGTCTCAATTGAGTGATTATTTAAAATACAAAATAATTTTGCACGAGTAAAATGTTGCATCAGAGAGATTTCTAGGAGACATAATGTTATAGCAGTAAGTGTATTTTACTAATTTTATACTTCGTTTTTATACCTAGCTATTCTTTATGCCGTGACGTAAGCAAACAATTTTATATGACACCTGTTTCATTTCTTTATTTCAGAGAAATACAGTCAGAATGTGGTTAAGACGTAAACCCATTAGAAAGCTTGTGGAGTCAAATGATTTTAAACTGGGATTCATCAGAAGTCAGGAGAATTTGGCGCAAGTTGTGACTTCAACATGAACTCATGAGAGGAAGTGATGCTTGCTGGTTCATGGTGTGCGGTATGCGAAGCCGCTTGCAACTAATTATAGAAAGACACGGGGCTCCACTTCGCTATTAAGATAGCACAACCGCCCGCAGTCAACAATACTTAAGTGTCAGTGTGTGTTAAATAAACTGTTGTTATCATAGTTTCTAAGGAAGTGTTTCATACATACAATGAATTATCTGGTCCTTTTTACGATCATAACCATATTTAAAACTAAAAATACTTAAAAAAATATATAAATTAGGTAAAACATCAAAGTATTTAGTGCTATTTTCACTTATATTTTATAAGTAGGTATGACAGTTAATTTGGTGATGTTATTGTTATAAAATATAAATATTATATATTTCTAAACATATAACATGTTGATTCACTCCATTAAACACTTTAAAAAGTACATGACATGTAACAGGTTACTTACCTACTTAAAAAATAAAAATGGCGATTTTATAGGCATTATTGAAACGAAGAAACGATTTTTTTCCCTTATACTATTATTGTCATTTTTTATTTCCCATACTGTTTTAGGCACGGATATCTATGGTTTTAGGTTTATTTTTAAATTGATGAATTAAGTCATTATTTTGCGATTTCTGAGTAATATAATAACAATTTTCTTGAATTTACGCGAGTAATCAATGTATAATGTCTTATTTCTTTTGATGGTTTAATCTGTCGAGCTCCGATCTCCTGACTTTACAAAAGTCATGACTGATTTCCAGCAATGTACAGTCAACAGCAAAAGGAGATGATGAAAATCAGAAATTCAATACTAATGAACGGAGTTCGCGTCAGAACAGTGTGGCGTCGAAGTGATTCAAAAGTGTGATTGTAAATTATACCAAACATTTACTACTAGTACAGCTGCCATATACAGAGCGAATTTTTCAAGTGGGCGTGGATGGCCAAATCCGAAACTATGAGGACTAGCGAAAAATACTCAAAAGAGTCGCGGGCTCGATTTTGATGAAAACTAAAACTGCATCATTGGATTTTTGAAAAATCAATATTTCTAGCCAGGAATCGAACCTGTTGATTTTGAAAAAAAAAAACACACACTGTATTATTACGCCATTCGATAGTGTCCCTAATAAGGATCAAATTCCGGGAAGTAATGACATACGGCAAACTAAAGGAAAAAGCTCATTTTTAACAAAATACTTTTTTTATTTATCTTATGTTACCTACCTCATCATCATCTGCCTAGTAGCCTTTTTCCCACTATGTTGGGGTCGGCTTCCAGTCTAACCGGATGCAGCTGAATACCAGTATTTTACATGGAGGGACTGCCTATCTGACCTCCACAACCCAGTTACTGGGCAATACGATACCCCTTCCCCTTGGTAAGACTGGTTGTCAGACCTTCGAGCTTCTGACTACCCGTAACGACTATCAAAGATCCAGGAATGACAGCCGGGACCAACGGCTTATCGTGCTTTCCAAGGCATGGAGGGGTCGAGGTATGTAAAGATGGTCACCCATCCACAGACTAACCGCGGCAAGTGTAGCTTCAACTGATGGATTGACCTGTGCGGCTGTTATTATTTAGCCGAGCCCGGGTTATGTTACCTACCTACTAAACATTAACTGATTAATTGTTCAAAATGATGACCACTGTTTTCAATACATAGCTGGATTCGACGTCTCAAGGATTGTACTGTATTCAGCATTACAATATTATTGATTCCGTTAGAATATTTTGCAAAGATCGTAATAGAAATTTGAATTCAGAACATAATTTTGTGAAGGTGACTGCGCTGCGGGTGTGTTAATAAAAATATTGAGCATCATTTCGAACAAGGTACGTAATGTAGGTATGAATACCTACTTTAAAATAAGAAGAAGTTTATTAAAATTCAATACTTTCCTTAAGTTTGCCGTATATCATTACTTCCCAGAATTTGATCCTTATTATGGACACTATCGAAAGGTGTAATAATACAGTGTGTTTTTTTTTTCAAAATCAACAGGTTCGATTCCTGGCTAGAAATATTGATTTTTCAAAAATCCAATGATGCAGTTTTAGTTTTCATCAAAATCGAGCCCGCGACTCCTTTGAGTACTTTTCGCTATTCCTCATAGTTTAGAATTTGGCCATCCACGCCCACTTGGAAAATTCAACCTGTATATGACGCGAACTCCGTTCATTAGTATTGAATTTCTGATTTTCATCATCGACTTTTGCTGTAGACTGTACGCCAACGAATGGTGACAAACAAAAATAAAAAATTCCGTCAGTAAAGCATAGATTGCTTCAGGGTCGAGCGGCAGCGCGCCGGCGCGGCGCCACGAGCCAAGTAACGCCACTTACACACAAACTTGTGTCTCAAAATTGACGTCGACAATCAATTTGTTATTTTTTCTCAACACAACAAGCGCAGATGGTTCCCATGAGAACGAAGTTCCGCAAACAAACCGCGAGCGAACTATGTCAGAAGTGACGAGTTCGGCACAGATCGCGTGTCGCGCCGAGCCGCGCCGAGCCGCGCCGCGCCGCTCCTCCGCCGCCGCCGCCGCTGCCTCGGAGATACGTCGGCTATAGCCAGAGGTGATCGCTTCGGACGATTTCCGCATATTTAGATAAAAAATCTTCAGAAAGTTCCCAAACAGTTCCGTCGCAGGGATCACCTGATGTTACCTACTTACTCATGGCATTATGTAAAATTTAAAAACACATCCCATTCGAAAACATTAGAAATGGCACAAGAAACGTCGAATGAACAATCTCGCGTTGTAAACATCACACTCATCACAGCTCAGGTACAGCGCCGAGCTCCGTATGTGTTGGAAACAATGTCTCTGCTGGTTGGCAAACGTTGTTGAAGTATAAATCTTAACGAAATTACGAACTCTAAGCCTTTCATCGTCATTAATACATGACTAGTAAAACCATTATTCGCTGAACCGACGATAAAGTTACATGTAAAGAAAGTTGTTGGAGTGCTCTTCACAATTTTTTATCGATATGATGTTGTTTCTACACTATTCATTTGTCATCTTAAGACAATAAAAATTGTACAAAGACAAGACAATGTAACGTAGGAGTTATCGTCAGATTGGCTCTGTCAGCGTCATGCGGCCGGCCGCCCTCCCCCGCCGCCCGCCCCGCCGGCGGATTATTAGAAATATAAATAATTGTGTGGGGAGCCTCGGAACCTCTCTATTTATGTGTACACGTGTGCTCTCAGGTAGTCCTCCAAGTCGACACACAAATCGAATTGTATCCGCCTCGCCGACCTCTCGAGATTTATTGAAATCCTCCACATTAGTACGCGGCGGGAGGTGACCCTCGCGCGCGCCACCAGAACACCTAACTTATACAAACGTGCATCATGAATATTGCATGAGGCGGAAACACGCAATTGGCATACCTGACGACATAAATATCATACTTAGACCCAAATATTAACAGGCTTATACATAAGCGATGGAAATCTTTTACGGAGCAACACCTACAATAAACATGTATGTAAGTTATGTAAACAGCCAATCAAAGCGATACTGACACCGCAACACTGCGGTCGCGGCGACCAGGGCTCCATGTGGCGCGAGGAGCGAGCGCGACCATCTGATGCGTGGCGAGTACACGTAGCACTGAGTCGCAGTAGCACTTTGGTGGTGATGTGGGCGCGGTGTGGATTAATCCTTGCCACGAGCAGTCGCCGGGGAGACGCGGCACAGTGGGCTGGGATTACAAGGTTGGGTCTTAAGAACTAAAATGTATTTTTTTAGTATCTAGACATAAATATAAAAAGTTTTTACTCTTTGACTTTTTTTAATTGGACTCGTACTTTCGGAGATATAGCCATATCAAATTTGTATGAAGAGTTATGAAATTTTAGTTTCGCAATTTATTCCAATTAATTTGAAATTGAAAATAATGTACACTAAACGGCCTGAAGTACTTCAATACTTACTTAGTACCTACTTTAAATAAAAAAAAATTGTTCGACATTTTCCACCACCATAGGTAATATAGGTAGGTAGGTATGACGTATTTTGTTTTGACACTTATTTCCGGGAATCAAGACATAGGAATGCGCGACTGCAACATCAAGTTATGGCACGTGTCGTTACCTGATTGGTGCAACGATAATAGGGCACAAAATGTACTATTGCATTCAAACGTACTTCAGTGTTCTATTACCCACCATAATAGACGCACTACCCTCACATATTTATTACTTATACAAATAAGTGAAGTGAGTGTGAGTTATTTTGTGTTTGTGAAAATGTTTGAAGATTTGGTGACCAACCTTGACCTTTTTATTATTTTAAAAAACAGTGGCAGTATTAAAAATAATGAAAGTTTGTGTAGTGAGATAAGGTCTAAATTTTTAGTCGAATTAAGTGATCAACATGAAAAGACCTGAAAGTTATTTTGTGCAAAATTTTGTTAAAATTTAAATAGAAGATGGGAAAACGCTCATCGTAAAGAAACTATATTCAGAACTAAAAATAGTGAATGGTTACAAGAAACCATAATGTGGCCAGACTTTATTAAGTGTTTAATAACCAGTAATGAAGATCAAACAGCACCGAGTACATCAACTCAGTATGTATCACCAGCAAAAGTTTCTGACGGTGTCTCCACCGAGCAAAGCCCTAGAAAACCGTTTTGTGAATTAGCGCTTAAACAGAAAAAAGACGAGCAGAAAACTTTCATTTATCTTCGGACGAAATAAAATATGCATATTTTGAGCAGTTGAAAGCGGATGGGAATGATGAGATTGCTAAAATACTAGAACATTTACTTAAGAATCCCCAAGATGTAAAAAAAGTTAAGAAGTGCATATCTGTTAAAGAAACAAAATCTGTATTTTCTCCGGATGAGGCTTTAGGATTATTTTTATCACTTAAGCTGACCAAGTGGCAATACAATACTTTAAGAAAAAGTGTTAACGAGAATGACGGTAATATATTTCCATCTTATTTTCAAGTGCAACATGCGAAACAGGAATGCTATCCACCAAAAGATGCTATTACAGTGAGGGACACCTCAGCCAAAATAAAGTTACAAGCTCTATTGGATATAACGACAAGAAGAATAATGACGTCACTCGTCATAGATAGTGGTTGTAAAGAATTTACACTAATCAGTAAGTGGGGATTTGACGGTGCTTCAAATCAAGCCAATTACAAACAAAAAGTGCAAACAAACGATGAACAAGAAAGTGAACTGGACGATTCAAGCATATTTATGGGAAGTTTAGTGCCAATAAAATTAATGTGCGGCGAACAAGTTATCTGGAAAAAGGATTCACCAAATTCATCATACTGGTGTCGTCCAATCTTTTTCGAATTTGTGAAAGAAAATAAAATAACAATTTTGCGTGAAAAAAGTGCTATTGAGGAAGAGATTGTTAATTTAGTAAAAACAGAAGTTGGAGAAATAAAGATTTCACACTCTTTATTAATGACAATGATAGACGGAAAAGCAACATCAATTTTATGTGATACTTCATCTCAGAGATGCGACATTTGTAAAACCACTCCAACTGAGATGAATAATTTGCCCTTAATTGCATCAAAACCGACTGATCCAGATCTCTGTAAATACGGATTGTCATCATTGCATATCTGGATACGAATGATGGAATGCATTCTGCATATAGCTTACAGATTAACGATAAAGACATGGACAGTAAAGGGAGACAACAACTGCATCATGGAAAGCAGGAAGAAAAATATACAAGATGCTTTTAAAAATAGAATGGGACTTCTGATAGATGTTGTCAAACAAGGGCACGGCTCCACGAATGACGGAAATACTGCTAGAAGATTTTTTGCAAACCCAAACGTGACTGCTGAGATAACTGGTGTTAGTGAAGACTTAAATAGGCGGTTTGCAACCATTTTAGAGGCAATTTCATCAGGTTACCACATTGACAGAGTCAAATTTCACGAATATGCTTAAGACGTGACCATGCGACTGTATTTGGAATTATATGGCTGGTATTATATGCCTTCAAGTGTTCATAAAGTTCTTATGCATGGTGCAGCTATTATTGAAAGTTTTGGTCTAATACCAATTGGACAGCTATTTGAAGAAGCCGCTGAAGCTAGAAATAAAGACTTTCGTAGGTACCGCCAACACTATTCCAGGAAATGCAGTAGAAAAACTACAAATGAAGACATTCTAAATAATTTGTTGACCAGCTCTGATCCACTCATCTCAGCGAAACGCCACAAACTTCGCAGAAAATATAAAACTTTGTCAGAAGAAGCACAAAGTTTATTAATAATTATAATTATAATTGAACAAACGGAAACATTTGATGATGACGAATACGAAAATTTTGCATTTGTTAATATGGATAAGTACTCTTGATAGTGATTAAATTAAAAAAGTGCAGTGACCAGTACCTGATTGTGATTTTTACTTATTGTATTAGTCCTTAGTGGATTAGGCCTAACGGGGAGACCACTACATAAAAAAAAACGCGCCTGGTTCTTAAACTCTATGGTGGTGTGGAATAGAGAACAAAATTTGAAATTGCGACCAAATCGCAGAAAATCGCAACCCGACAATAGGTGCTAAAATAGGACAAAAATACGTACTATACATACGTAAAGTCAATTCTTTGAGAAAATTTGAGAATTTCTAGATTTTCAAGTTTTTTTGTTTTGCTTCATACAAAAATTACTTTGGTTATTAATAACTCCGAAAATACTCAAGTTATCTAAACGACCCTCATATAAATAATTACTTATAATCAATAGATAAATCCAACGCACTATTTAAAATTTCAGAAAAAGAAACTTTTTTTTTTTAAACGCTAAGTCCTCTACCGGCCCGTTTCAGCCCACTGTGCGCGGTGGCGACGCGGGACGACGCCTAATTGTGCGTCATTTGTCGCGGCGAGGACAGCCCAACCGCCACGCGCCCTCCTAATAAACGTTAGTAATAACATTCCACAGCCGCCTGCGTGCCTTGTCTTGTACACATTGTTGACTTACTGCCTTAATGTTAAGCCATTCTCACGCCTTCACCCGACTTATCTCCGCAAGATAACTTAAATTATTTAGTAGACACGCTTGTTTCAGTAGATACGGTCAGCATCAAAAGTTGATTAACACTTTAGTTTTTTTAATCTTAGTTATTGAGCAAAATATTTGTTCAAAATTGCAGCAGAAGATTTTTTTTTAGAATATAATATACTCTTGTCTATTATGTGAAAAGCTAAAAATCAGTTTATTGAAAAAAGTTGTTGTCAATTTAATAACATGTAAAAATGATAGTGTCAATCGACTTTTGATGCTAACTGTACTTACACCTTAACCTCGAGATGACATGTCCAGCGCGAGTGTACTCGCTTGTGTCTCGATTTATTCCGCTCTGATCCCTTGAGCCCCCCTCAACCACTCCCCCCCCCCCCACACCTCGATCCCCTGCTGGTTCTCCTTCGGAGTAGAGGCCTGTGTCCACTGACGCTGCTCATTAGGTTACAGTAATAGTTGGGAGTGCTAAGTGATAACCTCGTTAAGGAGCCTCGCGCTCTGCTGACTACATTAGCAAAATACCTACTCACAAATAAAATAAAATAACACAAACATCAAAGACATCACTGTCACGTTTGTGAGGCGGCTTACGTCTGTGTACTTACGTGTATGTACTTACGTCTGTGTACTTACGTGTATGTACTTACGTCTGTGTACTTACGTGTATGTACTTACGTCTGTGTACTTACGTGTATGTACTTACGTCTGTGTACTTACGTCTGTGTGCTTACGTCTGTGTACTTACGTCTGTGTACTTACGTCTGTGTACTTACGTGTATGTACTTACGCGTATGTACTTACGTCTGTGTACTTACGTGTATGTACTTACGTCTGTGTACTAGACCGCTAAACAGATTAGCATTCTAGTTGGGTAACTGTACTAGGAATAGAATTACTGACGTCGTCAACGATCTGAAAGTATTGAGATAATAGCAATGCGCGTATCCGCTGTGAGGGTATCATCCGTCATAACAAGTATTATGGAAATGTATAATGTTACAAAATAGAATCGACATAACACAAAATGTTTATCTGCCTCAGTCAATCTGTTTCCAATGAAATGAAATATTCCCTCCATCAAAGTTTTATGACGCATTCAATGCACAAAACACTGAATAAAATATAAAGTTCACCTTCAACTCGCTTGACACGCAATTCTAAGTTTCTATAAGAGTTGCGAAGGAGCAAACTGTATGACATGACGTGGGCGAGGCCGCGGGGCGAGTGAAGCGGCGCGGCGAGGCACGACGCGGCACGACGCGGCACATCGCACTAAACACACGGATCTTCTTGCGACTCGTGAAGCGGAGCACACTTCCGCTGACACGCCGCGCCGGCTCCGCAGCGGCGGTCTGCGATCTGCGACACTTCCACTCTATTTCAAATACAAATCTGACGTAAATAGAACTGTATTTTCACTGAACATTTCCAAGACTAGGTAAATATTTTCCTTTCTATACCTTCCAGTTTGCCGGCGACGTCAACTACAAACTTCAGTGGGACACAAACTTGGGTCTGCGAACTTACTGCTCATCAGACTAAGTGCAGTCCGCGTGTGGTGTCTTTGTGCGACGGGTGGTACTCAGTCGTAGCTATACGACAGCCTCATTTCAGCCAACGTGCATCCACCTGTACCTTGTGTGAATAAAAGAGAGCAGCAAACATTAAATCCCGCAATCAGCCGCGTGCAGGTCCGGAGGCGGCTTCATAATGGAAAATGTAAATATGTTATTGTAAAACAAATTGTTTTTCGCTCTCGGATTATTTCGGAATGTATTTAAGGCTTGCAAGGGAACGGTGGCGCGGTCCCAACAGGCTCGCGCGCCAGGGCCGCTCTGCCGCTCTTGCATACGGTCACTTCGCTCGGTCGGGTCGGGCCGGGTCGGACCCGAAATTCAATAAAACTTAACGTCTACGAGTAAAACTTCTGCTACTTACTTGCTCCCTTTACATTAAATATTAAAATCCGTCTCAAATGTTCGAAATAACTTATAAAAACCAGATAAACTAAGTTTATTTTATTGAAACCTGTCAAACGTAAAGTTATTGCGGGTTGTTTGAACTTTTATGGTAATACGATTTTTATAAGCGAATAACAAAAGAAACGAACCAGATAGTCCGGCCAAGTTAATCCAAAAAATAGGGGTAAGATTACATTAATTAACATAAAGGTGAATCTTGTTTTGTTTGTTTATATCATCAATATAAAAGAAATGTCAAAAGTCCACATTGATCCCGCATGAGCAAATTTTTATTCAAGGTAAGTTCGAAAAATGGGTTTTTTGCATTTGTCTTGGTCCCATAGTAAAAGTTGTTCATAAGGATGATTACAATGACCCCTTAAAAGGATGCCCATGAATTCAATTTCACCCTGAGTGCCTAAGCTGTTTGTGTCTCTGTGTCCCTGTGCCCCAGTGTCACTGTGTGCCTGTTTGTGTCTCTGTGCCCTAGTGTCACTGTGTGCCTGTTTGTGTCTCTGTGTCCCTGTGCCCCAGTGTCACTGTGTGCCTGTTTGTGTCCCTGTGCCCCAGTGTCACTGTGTGCCTGTTTGTGTCTCTGTGTGCCTGTTTGTGTCTCTGTGTCCCTGTGCCCCAGTGTCACTGTGTGCCTGTTTGTGTCTCTGTGCCCCAGTGTCACTGTGTGCCTGTTTATGTCTCTGTGTCTCTGTGCCGTAGTGTGACTGTGTGCCTGTTTATGTCTCTGTGTCTCTGTGCCCTAGTGTCACTGTGTGCCTGTTTGTGTCTCTGTGCCCTAGTGTGACTGTGTGCCTGTTTGTGTCTCTGTGTCCCTGTGCCCCAGTGTGACTGTGTGCCTGTTTGTGTCTCTGTGTCCCTGTGCCCCAGTGTCACTGTGTGCTTGTTTGTGTCTCTGTGTCCCTGTGCCCCAGTGTCACTGTGTGCCTGTTTGTGTCTCTGTGTCCCTGTGCCCCAGTGTCACTGTGTGCCTGTTTGTGTCTCTGTGTCCCTGTGCCCCAGTGTCACTGTGTGCCTGTTTATGTCTCTGTGTCTCTGTTCCCTAGTGTGACTGTGTGCCTGTTTGTGTCTCTGTGTCCCTGTGCCCCAGTGTCACTGTGTGCCTGTTTGTGTCTCTGTGTCCCTGTGCCCCAGTGTCACTGTGTGCCTGTTTGTGTCTCTGTGCCCCAGTGTCACTGTGTGCCTGTTTGTGTCTCTGTGTCTCTGTGCCCTAGTGTGACTGTGTGCCTGTTTGTGTCTCTGTGTCCCTGTGCCCCAGTGTCACTGTGTGCCTGTTTGTGTCTCTGTGTCCCTGTGCCCCAGTGTTACCGTGTGCCTCTTTGTGAGTCTGTGCTCTTGTTGTTTTCCTGCCATCAGCGAATCATCTTAAGTTCCTAAGAGATATTTATTGCATCCAGCACCAATTCGAAACTCCAAAAAAACTTTTTTACAAAAAAAAACAACCGACTTCAAAAAAAAACACTACAAAGTGAAAACTAACTTTAATTTCGGAAGTCGGTGTCGTTGGTTCAGCATTTTCGTTTTTTGACACCGACTTCCGAAATTAAAGTTATTTTTCACTTTTGTAGTGTTTTTTTTTTGAAGTCGGTTGTTTTTTTTGTAAAAAAGTTTTTATTTTTCACTTTTTAGTTGTACCTATCCCACACAAATTCAATTAATACTAGTGCATTGAAGAATTGAAGACACGACTCGAAGAATCATCAAAATTCACATAGAAATGCCGGAGATGCAGTACATTTATGCATATAACTTCGTACATAAGAGTAATTACCTAATGTTTTATATACTAAAACTTTCCTGAAAGTATGCAGATCACACTAATGAAAGAATTATCAAAATCGGTTCAGTAGTTTTTGAGATAATCGCGGACATACAAACATACATACATACAGGTCGAATACAGAACCTCCTTTTTTAAAGTCGGTTAAAAATGTTTTGATTTTTGCCGAGAAATTGACAAAAAACTTTTTTACAAAAAAAACAACCGACTTCAAAAAAAACACTACAAAGTGAAAAATAACTTTAATTTCGGAAGTCGGTGTCGTTGCTTCAGCATTTTCGTTTTTTGACACCGACTTCCGAAATTAAAGTTATTTTTCACTTTGTAGTGTTTTTTTTGAAGTCGGTTGTTTTTTTTGTAAAAAAGTTTTTATTTTTCACTTTTTAGTTGTACCTACCCCACCACAAATTCAATTAACACTAGTGCATTGAAGACACGACTCTAAGAATCATCAAAATTCACATAAAAATGCCGGAGATGCAATACATTTATGCATATAACTTCGTACATAAGAATAATTACCTAATGTATTATATACTAAAACCTTCCTGAAAGTATGTAGATCACACTCATGAAAGAATTATCAAAATCGGTTCAGTAGTTTTTGAGATAATCGCGGACATACAAACATACATACATACATACGGGTCGAATACAGAACCTCCTTTTTTAAAGTCGGTTAAAAATATCGCGACGCACAACCGATATAGTCTATGCTCGCGGATAATCACAGCTCTTTCTCTTTTTTTTCCGAAGCAGAGCTCTATTTAGTTCACCTCGCTTCCCGAAGCTAAATATTTGTGTTTTTATTTTATGCGCATATGTAAATAGGGACAGGTTACTACCTCGTGTGAGCTCATGAACCCGATACGCTCAACTAACTCCTAGCTTACTGAGTAAAAACTAACATCTTAACACATCAGTATTTTTTCATCTATTCAGATCAATAGAAAAATAAATTGTAAGTATGAGAAATATGTTCGCGATAAGCTCAGCCACGGGCCCACGGCTCGTACGTACTGGCGCGTTCCGCCGGTTACATATTTGAATGTCGAACATTAAAATACCTACGGGTAAACTGTCAACGTTCAAACCGTTCAAAAGTTCAAAACATCGAAAATTTAAATATCGATTGTATCGTAATATCGAAAATTGTTATACCTAACAATAAGCTTAAAATGTCTAACATTGAAATGCCGAGTGATAAAAATATCTAATGATTAAAAATATCGATAGTCATTATTAAAAGTTTAAAATGTCAATATTTAATACACTTTAGTTCATTATATTTACGTTAAAAATACCTAAGTTAAAATATCGAACAAATTTTGATATAGGAAAAAATGTAGGTAGATTGGAAATTGTATTATTGATTTAAAGTTACAAAAGTTAGTGACAGAAACAAATCGCTGCCTGCTGCATGTTGCATGCTCACTTGCATGATGCATGCTTGCTTGTATGCTGCATGCAGCAGGCATGCCATTAACACTTTCGCGGAGAGTCTCAATTTAAATCGTGTTCTAGAATGACACAACAATGAACAAATTGCCATACAAATATATTTGACGTTTAAATACGTTGTGTTGTATGATATTTGATGTTTAAAAGACAATATGACAGAAACGTCTTATCACGTCATCGTTTGAATGTACTTTAGCAGAGGTTTTTGACGATTTCTGGCAGTAACAAATACGAGAAAACTACCAGATGGATACATCTGGTCGAGAAGGAGATATCCTTGAGGGTTAAAATCTTAGTCATGTCCAAAGTAGCCATCACGATAAAAAAAAACATCAAAATCATAAGTCATTTATTCAAATTAGGCTGAGAATCAGCACTTTTTGAATGTCAAAATTACATGACAGTCCCCCAAAACGCCGCCCTTCACCACTGTCTAGTGCTTTCGCTGGGAAGAAAAAGTGGCGCAACAAACTCCTCAGCAGATCCTGGAATGGGTACACCTCGGTTGAGTCATCGGCATCTTCAAAAATTCTCATCAGATTTCTCTTGCGCTTATCCATCTAAAACAAACAAAATAACTCATGACATACAATTTTCATACAATAGAGTTATAATTGAATTAGTTTAGAACCTAGTGATAATAAGATAATAGCATAATCTAAATACTTACGATGTTTATTTGTCTGAAAATATTACGATTCGCCAATCCCGCGCTGATGGAACGCGCGAACCTCGCTACCGTGACACTGCCGCACTGAGTGTAGGGACGCGAGAGGCGCGAGGGACGTATAATCAATTAATCACATTGTGCCTATCTGTGTAGTGTCGCTGCACATTATCAACAGCACATTTTTAAAACGGTTAAAAATAAAGTTCACGTGACAGTAAAGTTTTGAGTTTTCGATATGTTGTGACACAAGGTACAATATACCGAATTTTTGCTTTAAAATTCACCGGGCATCAACGTCCTGCCGTAAATAATATTTTGTTTTTGAACGTCATCATACGTTGTGCCGTATCAAAATCTCAAATCATGACGTACAGTTGCGTTCTGTCCGCGAAAGTGTTAAGCATGGTTTCTATCACGGCTTCGGCGCTGCAGGGCTCCGGCGGTCCCACGCGAGCATATCGTCGTCCAAGGTTTTAACGCTCACCACCGCAGCTTCGGCTTTGCCGGCCAGCCTCAGCCGCGGCGCGGCGGCGCGGCGGCGGGCGTTAAAGCCACCTACTCCTCAGCTCGCGGGCCGCCTCGCCCCTCCGCGGCTACGCGGGCTTAAATTACGTTATTTTAATTTTCGGTTTTATGGTCGTTCGATATTTAAATTTTCGATTTTTAACCGTAGACATTTTAATTTTCGAAATTCAAATATGTACCCGTTCCGCCACTGCACTACCACGTCGCACAACACGTTGAGCTGATAGCTTTGTATCTGTTTCTTCTCAGCACACGTTTGGACGCGTAGTCTCCGTAGTCAAGTATTACAAGACACCGAACTAATTTATATCCAGTGCGTCCCGTGGGGCTCGGAGGCCCAGCTGCCATGATTAATGTTCCCGAGGCCATTCGTATCGCTTTATATCGGCGGCCTCGCCCACGCAAGTTCTAGCAACTTGCGACATCCGACACAATCTAATTTATGCCGTCATGTCAATGTTGGTGCTCAATCTAATAACCGAGGATGGGCGCTAACTACCACAACTACAACGTAAATAGTTAATGAATCGTCCAAACAAACTGTTCACTTGTTGAAAGTTTCATATTTATGTGCCCACCCCTAGTCACAAACTCGTCACGTGCCGAGTGAAACCTTCACAACAGCTATAGTATTTCTCAGCCTCTTTCTTCCCGCGCGCCAGTCAAGCCCCGCGCGTGACCGATCGGTCACGTAACAATAGAAAATCAATTGTGTCTCATTAGCGGAGCTTGACAGATTAAAATGAACTAAGTAGTAACTAATCTTCTGACGCTAACACACATATATAATAACATTTTCTGTTAAAACCATTGCTTTGCCAAGCGTGGTGTGCGGCGGAATTATTGGGACACACTTGAACGTGCACCGGTGGACATGTGGAAGCGATAGTTCCTACAAATGCGACCAAAAGGAAAAGCTTTTGACAAGAATGTGTCCATTTAGTTTATTCAAATCAGCGTAGAATTGTATGAGTACTTAGTTAGAAAGCAGTGAGAGCAGTCACTAACGCGAATCACTGCAGCTATATACACGATGGTCCATACAGTGACGTCAATAAAAAGAAATTGACTCCTCATACCTTACCTAGGGGTATCCGAAAATACCTCATGTATGTGTTCCGCGATTTTTGATAGTTTAGAAGATAGGTATAAAGAAAGAAAGAAAATACATTTATTTGCGGTAAACATGCCGCAACAAAGAACATAACCACAAAAAAGAAATAAGAATAATAAAAGTTTGGGGGAAACATGCGTCACATCCACGCAAAACGGCTATCGCTCAGCATTATGCTGCGACCCTATGCAAGACAGACCCTCAGCGCTGGTTTTCAGCGACATTATCATAGAAATTTACATTCTTACGATTAAAAGTTGATTTTAAGTTTAAAAGATATTGATCGATTAAAAGTTTGAGTTGATTACATGGTTGATTAGTACCTAGAACCTGAAACATTTTTAAAATAGAAAAAGAAAATCAACTCAAAAGGAAATCTTTTAATCGTAAGAGTGTAAATTTCTCACTTTCGTTAAAAAAAAAGTGTATCTTGCACTAATGTTAGGAAGATAACTTTTTTTTTTATACGTGAAAGGGTATTTCATGATAGTCCTCCTATCGACATAAAAAGAGTTTGTCGAAAAAACGTTCTAAAGATGTCCCCGAAGAATTTCCCCAATAAATAAATAAAAATTACATCTCCTAAACTATCATAAATCGCGGTGCATACATGGTATTTTGGGATACCCCTAGGTATGAGGTATCTATTTTTTTTTTATTGACGTCACTATTTGGACCAGCCTGTATGTAAGCTAGGCGCCTTAGCTTAGTGCTGAGGGGAAAACGTGGGGAGACGTCATTCATTCATGACTAGGCTGGTTTTATAGTCACGCCGCTAGACGCGCCGCTGGGCACTTGAACAGCGGTGCACTGTGAAACGAGAGTGGTACCGCGCGTTCCGCTGCTGTGAGACAGTCGTGTACAATTATACAGATCGGACTAACTTACCTAGTGACGTCCGATCCTTAATTATGTGAAGTAATCCAATCCTCATTGTATACTTATGTAGTCGCACCATTTCGTGCGCACACGTCACAATATTTAAAGATGAAATTCAAATTTTTTCATCCTAAAGAAAAACAAATGTTGTCTGTGGTCCGGTCGTTGGCGCGGTCTCCTGACATCTGTCAATCATTCTTTCAAAGCATAAGAACGGGACTTCACGATGACCTACATGGGCATCGTATAGTCCCGGCATACAGCACAACACAACTTCTAGAAGGGGTTTAATAAGGCAATCCAATATACCTAAAGTATAGGATGATTATCTGGGAAGGGTTGGGATACAATGAAGATTGGATTACTTCACATAATTAAGGATCGGACGTCACTAGGTAAGTTAGTCCGATCTGTATAATTATGCTTCGTAATCCAATCCTCATTGTATACTTATGTAGATGTTCAAAGAATAAAGTTGTGTTGGTCATCATAGGTACATAAAATGAGCATTGTTCAATAATTGAACATTGTAACTTAACATGCTATTCTATGTTTGTTAGGTACTTACTAATTGTAATGCATTTCTATTAAGAATCAGTGTACCATTAAGGTAAATAGTTACCTAACTTAATTTATAATTCTCTAATTACTATTAGATTCTGGAAATATAATCAGTTTTGAATCAACTAGTTTAATTAATAATCCCATATGGCACACATCAATTTCTTATAATCAGACAATTAACATTGACATGTAATAAGTTCTATGTACAACCACTCTATAGAGCACACAGCTGGTGCAAAAGCATTAGAATCACTAATAAAAAGGTCTCTTATAAAACCGAGTAAGGGTTGAGAAATTTGTGGTCCAACCAGCATAATGACACCTTCTTCAGAGCCCTTTGAAGTAGAGGCATGTCTGTATATGTGAATTTAGAAATATCTATTCCACTCTTACTTGAAATTTGTTTTATCCATCTATTATTGGTTACAGTAGAGGTTGCATCATAAGGCTTTCTTATAGTTATAATTAATGATTTACAATTTTGTCTTATACTCTTACCTAGTAAAATCTAGATAGGACAATTTAGGGGTTGTGGCAGTACAGAAAGATAAATTATCTTTAAAAAATGGTAGAATCAAGTTGAGTTCGGATCTACCAGGTTTTAATTATGTCTGGATTTTTATGTTAATATTGTCCTCATTATAAGAAGTGTACTAATGAGTGACCAGGTTTGAATTTTGTGTGCAGTTACAAGAGCTATTATCGTTACTAATTGTTTGGTTAGAAATTCTAAACCAAGGGTTTGATTGGGAAATAAATTAATCTGTCGAACTCCGCTAATGAGACACAATTGATTTTCCATTGTCTCGTCGCCAACAGGCGACACGCGGTGCTTGGCCGGTTAAATAATGCAAAACGATACTAGGGTCCCACTAACTTCATATTTGGGATTCTTTGGTCTTAATATAAATATATCCGTGAGAAACCTTGTCGCTCTGTCATTTTTGTGTCAATGTGGCGGCCAAAACTACAGAATTTGCTGATTATTATATAACTCACTCAATACCATTAGGATATCATACATCATTAAACTTAGTGGTAAAAATTATATGACTATCATGACTGAGCCTAGGGGTCAATGTCTTGTGTCTAACAGAAGAGAGTCTACTGATCTAGAGCAAAGCTAACACTATATTAATAGAGGGATCAGTCTTTCTCCTATCAGGAAAGCGTCCCTGATAATATGGCAGCAAACAGTGACTCCTGTGCATTGGGTGTCGAGATCCCATTTGACAGTGAATAGATCTACAGAACATACTTGGATCAGGGAGCCATGATATGTTGATATTTAGTATTAGACCTGATTGTAAACAGGTCAATCGGGGGCTGGCCCAGTACAGCACACCCCCCCCCCCCCCTGCTTGCATAGGTATATCTTTACTTAGAAGTAGGTCCCTATGTAGGGTTTCAAAGTTGTAGAAGTTGCTGCTTTTTTTTTTTTTTTTTTTTTAGCAACAATTGAATTAGGAATTAGGAAGCCTACATTCAATTTCCCATACTGTTTTCTTTGGAACTAATATAAAATGCATAAACCCGTATTTGTCATTCCTTGCACCGTTGCCAAGATTGTTAAGTCAAGCTATTCAGATGAGTAAAATGAGTACCACCCATCTTACTGACACAGGATATGGCCGTTGTGATATCTTTTCTAAGTCCTCACAGTAACTGAGTTTGCTTGCAAGTGTTTTGAGCACCATAAATGCTGCTAATAGTTCAAGGTGAGGTAAGGAACTTTTCAACATTAACTGTCCAGTGCCTGTGGATGTTGATGTCATTACATACCAGACCCCAGTCAGTTTGGGACAATATTTCGAGAACAAAATCAAATTGTTTAATTCTATTGTGGTTTGTTGAAATGTAAGGTAACCAACAATCTCTGCAAATAAATGATTTTTAATTTGTTTCTAGTTCTGTTGTATTTGTAAATCAGTGATTTTTAACCTAGTTTGGTATAAAGTTAACCATATTCATATACAGATGCAGCTACTAGAATACCTAGTAATTAGACACACTCTATTATTTATATCTCATTTCAGACTTAATATTCTTTATGGACTACAGGGTAAAGTCTATATTTTCCTGAGGAAGTGAAATGGCAAACTGGACTGAACCCAACTAATATCCTAGACATTGGCAGCACTGTCTGGGCACTCTTTTCAGTTTTAATAATAAATCCTAGATATTTAACACAGTTTGAGTATCAGACATATTTTCTAAACACTGCATATGGATCGGCAGGGCACAGAATATAATTGTCAAGATGTATGACAAAAAGCAACCCTAGTGACCTCCGGTGACAGACAACTGGCTTTATGATGTTTGTGAATACATATGGAGCGGTGCTAAGTCCAAATACGAGGCATGTAAACTGTTATAACTTATAACATATCTTGAAATAGAAACTGGGGATATCTCCTGACATATTTTCATATAGATAATTGATATGAATTTTTTAAATCAATGTAATATTGTAGGCAAAAAACTTATATACCTAGTAACATACTACATATTAAGTTTTTATTTAATATGTATCTCCAAGCACCATGCGATTTTGGTACAATTATACCAGATAAAATTACTTATTTGACAGGAGCACATGTTTCTATAGCACCTAATGTAAGAGATTATTCCATGGGGATAGATTGCTTTCTTTCTGAATGAAGTTGTTATTCAGAGGTTTGAATTGGAAACTCAGTAAAAGGTAGTTTATAACCCTTGATCCACTCAGGTATGGTTGGATTAGTAGTAATACCATACTTCAGAGAAATATTGCAATCTACCAGTCTGTACCTGAGCTAGTGATGATGCTGGTTCTGGCAACGGTTGTTGGCATTGGATTTATCTTGAAGCTTATAGATAGCTATTCTGAATTGGTGTGTAGAATAGGTATTTTGATATTGGTGTTTACTCACATCAAATCTTGAATTTCCTCATGGCTAGGTAGGATTAAGGATCTCAGATTATTGCAATTTTCATGATAAATTAATGTCACACTCAGTCTAGCTCAGTAACTTAATGTTTCAATTTGATCCGCACTATACAAACGCTTGGGAGGCTATTAGACTGTTATGAACTTTTCCCAATGAATGTAATAGTGCGGCCACTGTAGTTCGCTGCCCCCTGATTGTGTGGTCCCATTTGATTCCACTTCCATTTACTGCTGTCACCCTTCCTTTTTAAATTTTGGTGGGTTCAATAGGCTACAAATTATGAATGTTTCATACTTCTTTTAAATGTTTAACTTCATCTCCACATTTAGTCCATTATCATAATTGACCACCGTGTGGCCAGACTGCCATGCAGTTCTACAGGTAAAGTAGCTAACTGTACCCCAGCATCTCACAAGTAGATTTTCAATACTTGAACTTAGGACTTCACGTTGGGTATGTATATCGTTCCACTCTCAGCCTCCTTTCGGCTGTATTTTAGTAGAATTGAAGTACTAACATAGCTTATATAAGTTAAATTGTATATTAATACCCTCACTGAGAGGAGGCCTGTGTCCCAGCAGTGGGAACATTATAGGCCTATTATGTGTTATGTATGTATATTAACATCTAGAATATAAAGTATTTTGGAATTAGATTATAATTAACGGCATTGAGTATGGGTATTCCCAATCCGGCTGCGTTGGCTTCGGTCACATAGCACACAGTCCAACTGTAGTCTTCCATGGAAGAGGGCTCCGTACTCATCTACGAAGACTAATTAGAGTTAGGTCCCAGACTGCTTAGATCTAAATCCATGGCTAACCTCACGTGATAGCTCTAGGAATACAGGAGGGATGTGTTTTTAACACTGGACGTATAGACTGGTTTATATCTGATTTTATTTGATTTAACCTGAAATAAATGGATTATTATTATAGAACATTGACTAACCTCTCGTGAGTCTGTGTGGAGTTGATGGCACAGTTGAATGTTCTCATGGTTCACCTCGCGTGAGAACACTTAGAGACGGCCAAAGATCCTCAGAACACTGAACGTATATACCATCGGCTACCATCGCGTGATAACTCATGTGGTGTCGTTCTTATGTAAGTATACAGCACAGTTACGTTCTCATGGTTGACCTCACAGTGAAAACTAGAGACTGCTGTGTGTATTACGGCATCCTATGTCGGCCAAAGATCCTCCGAACACTGAACGTATATACCATCGGCTAGCATCGCGTGGTAGCTCATGTGGTGTCGTTCTTGTGTAAGTATACGGCACAGTTACGTTCTCATGGTTGACCTCACAGTGAAAACTCTAGAGACTGCTGTGCGTATAACGGCATCCCTTTAATAGGGAGCATGATTTCAATAGTCTTTGATTTCAATTGCCGACAACTGAGTTTCGATGACGGCTCCGCTTTGCTTTTTCAAGCGATTTTCCAGTTCTCGCAGGCGTACGGTCAGCTCCTACATTCCATCGTCTCGTTTTCTTCTGTTTTCCCATCTTGTTAAAACTTTTCTGAACTTTTATATACGAAAACGTGATCAGTGCGCGGCACAAAAAAGTACAATGATTGACAGATGTCAGGAGACCGCGCCAACGACCGGACCACAGACAACATTTGTTTTTCTTTAGGATGAAAAAATTTGAATTTCATCTTTAAATATTGTGACGTGTGCGCACGAAATGGTGCGACTACATAAGTATACAATGAGGATTGGATTACGAAGCATAATATGAACGTTCATGCGGTTAGAGTACCTACTGGCTATTTACTTTTTACGGTAAAGAAGGCAACGGCAATTTCGAAGAAGAGTAGTTGTCCCTTATAACGCTACAAGGTTACTGAGAGGCGAACACGTTTTTTGCGTCCTTATTCTTGTACGAATCATCGGCTGAGTCAAACAAACATCTTCTAAATCGCACTTCCTCAATTACTCGTCCCGTATCGATGTAATTCATTTTGTAAACAAATACGAGTATGTTACGGCGCGTCTCAACGGCGTCACAATGCTAAAACGCATACTGCCCGTAGAAGCGCACGAGCGGCGCGCGCTTCGGCAGCGCCGACGCAGACGTGCAGCGCGCGTTTACTGAACGGCGCTGCTCAAGCGCGCGACTTTGAAACGCAACTACAACATACATCTCCGAACGCGCGCGCTCCAGCGGCGCTGCCGAAACGCGTAACAATAAAACCAGCCTTAAGTTAACTCTTAATTGAATGCAGATTCAATTAAAATGTGCTGTACTCAATTTATTGTATTAAATATAAATTATTTATGCATGACATTTGATGATGAATCCACTAAAAGGCTTTTGAGCAAAGAGTTCGAGCGCAAAGAGTTTACCGCGATACAGATTAACTCCGCCGCGGCCTCATCATAAGGGCAGAGCATCTCGCGGCAACCCTCGCAGGTCGGAACAGTCGTAACGCCCGCTGAGAGTGGGTTAATGGTTCAACAAAGCGTCGGGGCGACGCTTTGTGGCTTCATACTATTATGTCATGAATTTTTAAGACCGTTTGACGCTAAAACAGATTTTAAGTACCTACTTTATATAGTAGATACTTAGCTTGCTTGCTTAAATTAGGACTAGGTTTATAGAACATTTTTTTATTTTCGCAAAACTTTCTGAGTGTCCCACGTACGGTTGTACATGTACACCCGAGGACAACCCAGACAACCTAGGAATCTCCAGACCCAGCGGTTTGGGCTGTGCGTTGATATGTCAGTCAGTTTATATTTATTATAGAAGATTAATTTATAATCTATCTGTCGCAGCCAACTATGTTAAATTTGCCTTTTAGTTAACTAGCTAACCTTTTAACTAAACGGCGCCGTTCAACTAGCGCGATAGCAGCCTGAATGATATTCAGCCATTCAATCAAAAAGCTAGGCAAATGACTAGGATCGCTAACGTTTAATTACTTGCCTAGCACAGACATTTAAATTGCGATTGATTGATTGGTTTAATGCGGCAGTTGTTTCGGAAAACATAAAAATTATAGAATGCTTGTTTAATAACAAGTTGGGCAGTAAAACTGAGCAACAAACTAAATAAAACTTTTTTACAAAAAAATAAACTACCGACTTCAAAAAAAAATACTAAAAAGTGATAAATAACTTTAATTTCGGAAGTCGGGGTCGTGTTGTTGGTTCCGCATTTTCGTTTTTTGACACCGACTTCCGAAATTAACGTTATTTATCACTTTGTAGTGTTTTTTTTTGAAGTCGGTTGTTTTTTTTTTGTAAAAAAGTTTTTATTTTTCACTTTTTAGTTGTACCTACCCCACAAAAAAGTAAACAAAAAGATCGTTAATGTAGACAATGTAGATCAATTTTTAGATTTTTGTTGATTTTTCAAAAACCGCTTGTCCGATTTCGATAAAATTTTCATGGGACCATTTGGGAAGTATACCCTTTCCAACAAAAAAAGAATTTTTCAAACCGGTTAGCAAGCAACGGAGTTATGCGCGAACAAACATAAAAAAAAAAAGACGGGTTGCACTCCGGGAGTGCCGGCAGAAGTGAAAACTTGAATATTAACGTAGAAATAAATCAATTATGAATTGAATTAATATAACTAATTTTTTTTCACTATTTCTGCGTCACTTTTTTCATTAATCGATGCACTTTGTTCAATTTCCATATTTTAAACACTTTTATATACACGAATTTTACGAATACACAGCAGTGTGGCTACTACACAGACGGTCGAGTCATCAGCTCCCACCGTCACCGTCACCGTCACCGTCACCGTCACCGTCACCGTCACCGTCACCGCCACCGCCACCGTCACCGTCACCGTCACCGTCACCGTCACCGTCACCGTCACCGTCACCGTCACCGTCACCGTCACCGCCACCGTCACCGTCACCGTCACCGTCACCGTCACCGTCACCGTCACCGTCACCGTCACCGTCACCGTCACCGTCACCGTCACCGTCACCGTCACCGTCACCGTCACCGTCACCGTCACCGTCACCGTCACCGTCACCGTCACCGTCACCGTCACCGTCACCGTCACCGTCACCGTCACCGTCACCGTCACCGTCACCGTCACCGTCACCGTCACCGTCACCGACACCGTCACCGTCACTGTAACCGACACCGACACCGTCACCGTCACCGTCACCGTCACCGTCACCGTCACCTCACCGTCACCGTCACCGTCACCGACACCGTCACCGTCACCGTCACCGTCACCGTCACCGTCGCCAACACCGTCACCGTCACCGTCGCCAACACCGTCACCGTCACCGTCACCGCCACCGTCACCGTCACCGTCACCGTCACCGACACCGTCACCGTCACCGTCACTGTCACTGTCACCGTCACCGACACCGTCACCGTCACCGTCCATCCGTCCGTCCGTCCATCCATCCATCCATCCATCCATCCATTATCGTGTCTCACTTGGTTCACTTCGGTTGGCGCCTCCGCCGTAGAAAGAGGGGGGGGGGAAATCTCTCCTGACGGTCACGTGTCCTGACGCGAGTTTAACATTTTTTCCCCATACAAAAAGTGTCCAACGCCGCTAAAGAAGTTTTCACTTCAAAAACAAAAAAAAAATACAAACATTCGAATTGAGAACCTCCTCCTTTTTTAGAAGTCGGTTAAAAAATGAGTCATAACAAATATTTAAATGCGTAAATAAATTAATATCATCATCTGCCTAGCCTTTTCCCAAATATATGTAGTCGGCTTCCAGTCTAACAGCTGAATACCAGTATTTTACTTGGAGCAACTGCCTATCTGACCTCCACAACCCAGTTACTGGGTAATAAACCCCTTGGTAAGACTGAAAAGTAAGTAAATGAATATCTAACAGTAAAATGGCGTGGGCAGTTAACAATTCGGAATTAGTCGGTGAGAAATATGACTTGGAACTACGCTCACTTTTACGGTTACATACGCATTACGTGTACTTGTGACTGAACCATTCTGCGTCTTGTGCAAGCTTTCTCGTAGTGCCAGTACGTCTACGTATATAGTACACGACTCACGAATGCCGAGAGCGGAACAGTTTTTGGTTCAAACACGAGGCGATGAGTTCGCTGAGCAGCATCTCAAGGAAATTGTGTATCTCGGTATTTGTCAAAGAGATTTCAAATTCACGCTTCAGCTTACAAAATGTTCGCAACATAAAACGGCGGAGCTCGCTCTTTCGTTATTTATGTACAGATTGCATTTTATCACCTCCCATCTTATGTTTTATTGGAGAACTAGTTTCTGCCCGCGAATTCGTTCGATGGAAGCCGACAAAAACTTTCCTGTATGCTATGTTTGTTTATATCTAAAGAGAGTCAGGACTCGACACGACGCCGGAGCAAGCGACGTGCAGTTGTGCGTGTGAGAAGCAGCTCATCCTGAGGTCGACAGCCGCAGCCTTCAGTAGTAATTTCCCATTGCTTCCGAAGGTTTTCGTTTTTAGCGAGTTAATGAACGCCTGAGTTCCTCTAGGTATATGTATACTACCTAATGGCACAACACTGATACACTCACTGATGCTTTCTTACAGATTATTCGTGACGAACAGCTACAACTAAAATAATAAAACAGGAGATTGTAACACACGGGATTTCTAATTAACAATCACCTAACCATACCTAGTTATTCATTTTTTAACCGACTTCATATTATAACCCAATGACTATTAATTCTCTTTACCAAATATGACAGGAGAGGCCTAAACTTTGTTCTTTTTTCAACACACTTGCTCGTGAAGTGGCTCTTAACTAACTTACTGATCCTAAGACTATGGCAAATAACTTTAATGACTATTTTGCGGACATTGCTAAAAACACTAATAAAATTTTTCTTTCTGACTCAACGCGATCATATTCTTCTAACTTGACATTTAACACTAAATCAATATTCATGCCCCCCACAATTCCACCAGACATTCTTAAAATTATAACTTCTTTGCGGAATACGAATAGCACAGGTTATGATGGTATTACTACAAAGATCGTTAAGGATGTAGCAACTTTAATTGCTGCTCCTTTAAGTTATATTACCAACTTGTGCATAGAACATGGTATTTTTCCAGAGAAATTAAAATTGTCAGTAATAAAACCAGTACATAAAAAAGATGACAAATCTATCATCAGTAATTACAGGCCAATTGCTTTAATAACCATTTTCTCTAAAATATTTGAAAAAAACATATATAATTGCCTTTACCCATTTTTTGAAAGTAATAATATATTTACCCCATGTCAATATGGTTTTAGAAAAAATAAATCTGTTAATATAGCAATGTATAACTTTTTACACAAAGTCCTTCTGAATATGGACACTAGGTCGCCAGCTATAGCGCTGTACATGGACATGTCAAAAGCATTTGACCGAGTCAGCCATAAAATACTCTTGAATAAATTATATGCATTTGGTGTAAGAGGTAACGTATACAATTTAATCGAATCATATCTCAGTGGCAGAAAACAGATGGTAGAATTAAAAAGAGTCTCCTTAACTACCAGAACTGAAGAAACGGTTGTTTCTGATGTTAGAAATATTCTTTCTGGTGTCCCTCAGGGCAGCATTCTAGGCCCACCATTTTTTCTAATTTACATAAACGACATGTCGACAGTTACAATGCACCACATGACGTTATTTGCTGACGATAGTACTATATTGTTTACCGGTAATGACAGAACTAAGTTAAAACTTGACTTAAATAGCACTCTAACAACAATTATAAAATGGCTTGATGAAAATGACCTAAAAATAAACCTAGAAAAAACAAAAATCATGGATTTTAAACAGCGAATACAACCTGATACCGATTTAAATATATGTTACTCTCAAACCAGGATAGAAGAAATTGATGTAACAAAATTTCTGGGTCTCTATATTGATAGCAAGGTAAATTGGAAGGCACATATAGAGCAAGTTTGCAAAAGACTTAGTCAGAGCTCTTATGCTCTTTACAGATTAAGACCCACTGTTAGTCAGTCTGCACTACTAACTGCCTATCATGGATATGTTGCTTCAATCATACGCTATGGCATCATATTCTGGGGCAACTCTGTGGAAAAAGAGCGTGCTTTTAGAGCTCAAAAGCGTTGTGTGAGATCGATGTGCAATATACACCAAGTGGATTCATGCAGACCACATTTTACTAGTTTAAAAATATTAACTCTTCCTAGTGTATACATATATACAGGGTGAATTTTCCAAGTAGGCGTGGATGGCCAAATTCTAAACTATGAGGAATAGCGAAAAGTACTCAAAGGAGTCGCGGGCTCGATTTTGATGAAAACTAAAACTGCATCATTGGATTTTTGAAAATTCAATATTTCTAGCCAGGAATCGAACCTGTTGATTTTGAAAAAAAAAAACACACACTGTATTATTACACCATTCGATAGTGTCCCTAATAAGGATCAAATTCTGGGAAGTAATGACATACGGCAAACTTAAGGAAAATGTTGAATTTTAATAAACTGCTTCTTTTTTCATACCTTGTTCGAAATGATGCTCAATATTTTTACACCCGAAATACTCGTAGCGCAGTCACCTTCACAAAATTATGTTCTAAATTCAAATTTTAAATTGCAGTACAATCCTTGAGACGTCGAATCCAGCTATGTATTCAAAAACAATTGTCATAATTTTGAACAATTAATCAGTTAAGGTTTAATAGGTAGGTAGCATAAGAAAATAAAAAAGTATTTTGATAAAAATCAGCTCTTTCCTTTAGTTTGCCGTATGTCAATACTTCCCAGAATTTGATCCTTATTAGCGACACTATCGAATGGTGTAATAATACAGCGTGTGTGTTTTTTTTTTCAAAATGAACAGGTTCGATTCCTGGCCAGAAATATTGATTTTTCAAAAATCCAATGATGCAGTTTTAGTTTTCATCAAAATCGAGCCCGCGACTCCTTTGAGTACTTTTCGCTATTCCTCATAGTTTCGGATTTGGCCATCCACGCCCACTTGAAAAATTCACCCTGTATATGAAACTGTAATATTCATAAAATCAAATCCAAGTTTATTTGAATTTTGCACTAGGGCTAGACACATAGACAAGCTGCGCGGCGTACCCAGTAAAACAAAACTTTTGCACCAAAGCATTTTCTGTATGGGCCCACGTATCTTTAATAATCTTCCACCTTTTCTCAGAACTATGGCCGATATAAATATCTTTAAAAGAAAACTACACGAATTATTGATAAGTAAATGTTATTACTCCATAAGAGAATTTCTAAATGATAATACATTGAAACATACCATTTTGTGACATGACTAATTTGTAATTTGACATAAATAATATACTAATTTAATCTTCATGTATTGCATGACAATTTGATGTATTGTATTTTAATAAACTTGTAATGTGAATTTTGTATGCCTCAATGGCGGGACATAGCAGACTTACCTGTAACTAACACACCATCTTATGAACCTATGATCCACAATAAATTATTTGAATTTGAATTAATAAACCGCTTTTAGGTCCATAATGCAGTGTATTAAAAACGCGTGCTTTTTACTTTACGTTACAGCACTAGTGCTATAACGCCACAGATACCTATTTACTAATCGTAGGTCGGAGATGTGCATTTTTTTTTATCCTCATCAAAGAGACTTTATGCCAAATGGAATCCGCGAGCCATACAGTGGCGTGCATTGCATATAGGGATATAAGCAGTGCCTACCTCGATATATCAACATAAGCCTGTCAATTACATTTTAGTGTGTGTGTGCCCCACAATTAAGAAACTCACTAAATTATCATACCTAACAAAAAACAAAATCTTCATACAAACACGCGCGGCAGTAGGCAGTCGCCGGACGGCCTACTCGGCTCCCGTACTATTCGCAAATTGTCATTGATCTTTACTCGTTCAAGTTAATACGACAAAATTAAAAATACGCATGTCTCACGCGTACTACCATGACGTTCGACCTTCGCAATTTATCATCCTTAAGTAGGCACGCCTACTCAAATGACCACACTTTTGACCTCACTTTTTTTTTCTGATTAGTGACCGCGTTTGCCTAGACTAGACCCGGCCTAGTGCCTACCTATTCTGAAAACCAATGCACGCCACTGGAGCCATATTTCACTTTTTTTTAAATAGTCTGCATTTTCCTTGGCCCCAAAATGAACTAAAATGTATTTACCTTAAGGTGAATGCGCAGTTGTAGCCCGAGAAATTACATTTTTCTTACGTTTTTTTGCCATTTTCAGGTCAGTGTCAGGTTGTATCTTGATCAAAATATGATTCGCGACTATAACAGGTACGTATTTACAGAATTATAATCATTAGTAGAGCCAGCTTATGAAACTGAAGACTGATGATGGCAGGATCGTATCCGCCAAACCTGAGCTGTTGAGAGAGATCGAGAGGTTCTATGGACAGTTATACACGTCAACAAGCAACCCCGTTACGAGTCTGGCAAACGACCCAAGAGCTAGATTGACCCGACACTATACCGAAGACATCCCGGACGTCAGCCTGTACGAGATTAGGATGGCTCTGAAGCAGCTTAAAAACAACAAGGCACCGGGTGATGACGGAATTACGGCCGAGCTCCTAAAGGCCGGCGGAAAACCCGTTCTTAAGGCCCTTCAGAGGCTGTTTGATTCCGTCATACTCGAGGGTAAAACACCACAGGCATGGAACAGTGGTGTGGTGATACTTTTCTTTAAGAAGGGTGACAATGCCCTTCTTAAGAATTATAGGCCCATCTCACTTCTGAGTCATGTCTACAAGCTGTTTTCGAGAGTCATCACGAACCGTCTCGCGCGCAGGTTTGACGACTTCCAGCCTCCCGAACAAGCCGGATTCCGTAAAGGCTTTAGCACCGTAGACCACATACATACGCTGCGACAGGTTATACAGAAGACCGAAGAGTATAACCTGCCTCTCTGCTTAGCGTTTGTGGACTACGAGAAAGCCTTTGATTCGATCGAGACATGGGCTGTACTGCAGTCTCTTCAACGGTGCCAGATCGACTATCGGTACATCGAGGTGCTGAAGTGTCTGTACGAAAACGCCACAATGTCAGTCCGACTCCAGGACCAGACCTCGAAACCTATCCTTCTGCAGCGAGGTGTGAGACAGGGAGACGTTATCTCTCCGAAACTGTTCACCGCTGCTCTGGAGGATGTCTTCAAGGTTCTGGACTGGAAAGGAGCTGGCATTAATATCAATGGCGAGTACATAACTCACCTTCGGTTTGCCGACGATATAGTAGTCATGGCTGAGACTATGAAGGACCTCAGTACAATGCTCGATGACCTCAGTAGAGCCTCTGAAAGAGTGGGTCTGAAAATGAACATGGACAAAACGAAGGTCCTGTCAAATGCCCATGTAACACCCACTCTCATGAAGATCGGAGACGCTACACTCGAAGTCGTGGACGAGTATATTTACCTAGGACAAACTGTCCAGTTAGGTAGGTCCAACTTCGAGAAAGAGGTCAATCGTCGAATCCGACTCGGCTGGGCAGCGTTCGGGAAGCTTCGCAATATCTTCTCGTCCCACATACCGCAGTGTCTCAAGACGAAAGTCTTTGACCAGTGCGTGTTGCCAGTGATGACATATGGCACTGAAACGTGGTCGCTCACAATGGGCCTTATTAGAAGGCTGAAAGTCACCCAAAGGGCAATGGAGAGGGCTATGCTTGGAGTTTCCCTGCGGGATCGAATCAGAAATGAAGAGATCCGCAGGAGAACTAAGGTAACCGACATAGCCCGAAGAATTGCCAAACTTAAGTGGCAGTGGGCAGGGCACATTGCTCGCAGAACAGATGGCCGATGGGGCCGAAAGGTTCTGGAGTGGCGACCGCGTACCGGAAGGCGTAGCGTTGGAAGGCCTCCCACAAGGTGGACCGACGATCTTGTGAAGGCCGCAGGAACTCGTTGGATGCGAGAAGCACAAAACCGGTCGAAGTGGAGGTGCTTGGGGGAGGCCTATGTCCAGCAGTGGACGTCTTTCGGCTGAAATGATGAAATGATGAATCATTAGTATCATTAATACATCTTTCTAAATTAGAATTGTTCCATAAGAACAAATCTCTTATGGAAAAGTTCTGAACTTTGACTTAAAGATAATTATTATACACGATTCTAATGACTGTAATTGACAAAACAGACTGTTGTTGTAAGTCGGGAAGAAAGAGTCATAAAAGCAGCATAAACAATTTTTATTTATTTATATGTGATATTAGTCAAAAATATTGTACTTATGTAAGGAGTGATTGTAAAGAGTTTTATTTTATATAAACTTAAACTTAATACAAATACTTACTGATTTATCTACTTTTCTCATACTGATTTGTCAGGTTAATAATAAATAGAGACTTATTTTTGTAATGAGATTTTGTTTAAGGCTGAATTATATTATTTTTCAACACACTTGCTCGTAAAATGGCTCTTAATGCACCGCTTTTAGGACCATAATGCAGTGTATTACAAACGCGTGCTTTTTCTTTACGTTACGGTACTTGTGCTTTATTTCCACAGATAACTATTTAATTTACTAGTCGGAGGTCGGAGAAGTGCGTTTTTTTTTTTTAATCTCTTTAAAGAGACTTCATGCCAAAAGGAATCCGCGAGCCATATTTCACTTTTTTTTTTAATAGTCTGAATTGTCTTTGGTCCCAAAATGAACTAAAATGTATTTACCTTAAGATTAATGCGCAGTTGTAGCCCGCGAAATTCAATTTTTCTAACGTTTTTTGCAATTTTTAGGTCAGTGTCAGGTTGTATCTCGATCAAAATATGATTCGCGACTATAACAGGTATGTATTTACAGAATTATAATCATTAGAATCATTAATACATCTTTCTAAGTTAGATTTGTTCCATAAGAACAAATCTCTTATGGATAAGTTCTTAGGGAACAAATCTAACTTAAATAGGTATATTATATTAATGATTCTAATGACTTTAATTCTGTAAATACATGTCTATTATATATATACATTTTGATCAAGATACCACCTGATACTGACCTGCGAATTGCAAAAAACTTAAGAAAATTCAAATTTCGCGGTCTACCACTGCGCATTCACCTTAGGGTGCATCCACACAGAGCGAGGCATGCGCCGCAAATGATTTTTTTTATATGTATGGTTGCCTCAGGCTGAGGCATCTAACATACAAATAAAGCACTTGCGGCGCATGCCTCGCTCTGTGTGGAATGTGTGGATGCACCTTATAATAATTGTCCGTGGTCCCTCGCGGAACCGAACGGAAAAGACCATTGGCGTTCTATTATTGCGGATTCTCACTGAATTAATGTATATTTCTGTATGCCAATAGTACTTTCTAATTCCATACTAACTAAACTACAATTTGACATACGACAACACTGCGATCAGTCTAAACATTATTTTGTGTTTACTATATTTTTTCTATAGGCTGTTTATCGGTTTGTCTGTGCCTTTAAATAAATAAACGCGCGCCATTACTTACTCTATGGGTAAACCTGCGCGCGCACGCTGGCGCGGCGCGCGGAAAACAAACCCAGCCCGCCATTATCCATACAAGTTAATATTTAACAATACAAGCCTGTTTTTTTCTCGCAAGTGTGTTGAAAAACGTCGTATGATACGCGTGTGCATTGATCATTAAAGTCTCGGCTTCCTTATCGCGCTCGCCTGCGGCTCGCGCGAATAATACCGCCTCGAGTTTAATGATCAACATAGCACACATGTATCATAATATACTAATACCAGTCATTTTAAAACATTATAGGTGGCAAAACATTGCGCTGATTACTGATTCTTTGGGATATTGTTAGGACAGATACCAATAGTGAAAAATCAAGTTTACAGCTTTGAAAGATCTGTGATAACCAGCAGTTCTAGCTGTACCTATAACGCTGACTGCGCCCGTCTTCAAGCATTGTCAGGATTCTGGTATACTCTTTAGGGGTTAGTGGCATATTTTTAATTGAATTCGGTCAGAATAATGAATTTTTGCACAAGAATGCCATATTTATAAACAGAATCGTTTCAAACTTGTTAAAGGGGTTTGAAGGTTTTGGCCCTAAAATCGGTGTATTCCCGTTCGTCCCACTGACTTCGTCCCCGTCGTGGGACGAACGGGAATTTACAAAAATAATATTAAATTTGTTCCCGATCGTCCCATTCACTTGCCTTTAAGGCCCAAAAAAGATGCATTCGTGCTATGTTCAATTTGAAATCGACCGACAGCTGTATGCCATTATTTAAGCGTCACAATTTATTAACTCTACCATCTCTGTATATTTTTGAAATTGCGACATTTGTTAGGGTAAATCAATTTCTATTTCCACGACTAGCTGACACCTTCCCCCGTAACAGACGTGACAATAATCAACTGTGTTTGCATACGTCAAAGACTGTATTAATGGGAAAAAGCGTTTTCTGTATGGCTCCTAAAATATATAATAAAATACCACAGTCATATAAAACACTACCGGTAAATTTGTTTAAAAAAAAGATTCGAGATTTATTAACAGACAAGTGTTATTATAATATAAATGACTTTTTGAATGACACTATTTGACATTTTTTATTTTATTTTATTTGTACTTAAATTTTGTGACATTTTATGATTAATTTATTTTACTGACTTATCAATGTTTATTATTATTATGTAATTGGTTTGAAGTGCCTGTAGTAATTTAGATTTTATTTTGTAATTAATTTTTTTGTAAATACTTCAAATTTGTACGCCTTACGGTGAAACATGTACGAACGAAATATTAATATTGTATCATCCTGCATGCTTAATTTGTATGTATACGCATGTTTTGACAAATAAAATTATCTTATCTTATCTTATCTTATCAGGATTTTAGAGGGACGAATGGGAATATGTTCTTAGATTAGTGCCATTCGTCCCACAACATAATTTTGAGCGTAAAATGTTTAATCGTTGTTTCGTAGTTTACTTTCAAAGGAGAATGGGCAAATATGTATAAATACATATGTATGAAGCCTGGTACTCGGCCCAATAGCTATAATATACTATGTATCATTGGAAAGGTCTTTTTACAAGGATTAATGATAACTGAGTCGCTTGTCTCCATTTGCTGTCGGAACGGAGTTATTGTGTGTTAAGTATTTACTTTTTTTTTGTTTTTGTTTGATTATGTTAAGATAATGGTGATATTATATAGTTGTCTTGTATAAGAATCATGTGTGTTTTGCTCAATAGGTACTAAAATGAATAAACACTCAGGAATAAAAAAGAAAAAAATAACAAAAGTAAGAAACGTTATTTTTTTTAATTATTATCAATAATGACATTGCTGAGGAACGCTGCAGGAGCAGTGAAGCCTTTATGTCTGGCATATCCTAGATACCACACGATTGAAACTATATGAGCACAAGTGCCGACTGTTCGTCGTACGGTCAAACACGTGCAGTAATAATTGCATAAAATGTTATGGATATTGGTTTCGTTTTCATTAACATTGTTTTTTATCAATAAATAACAATAAAATGTTCTTGACCGTACGTGATGCGACTGTATGCGTCCGCGTAAAAGCCAAGCATCTTCTTTTATGTCATATTCATTTAAATCCTGGAGTGCGCTTTCTCTATACATTTCTAAAATGTATAGTCCATTTGATAACTGCTCGTTGCAGTAGGATCGAGCTAGCTTCAGTTGATAAGTGCCCAAAGAAAGTAAAATAATCTGTTCTTCCGTCAGTAGTGGGAAGTCCTGTATTCCGTGACTTTCTATTCTTTGAAAATCCGCTCTTCGGCTATTCAAACGTTTTCTTTCTACATAATCATAAAGTAGATTCGGGGAACCTATTTTCTCTATGATTTTGTTTAGGAAGGCCTCTGAGTGAATTTTGTCATCGATGGGTATTTGGAACTTATTTAACATAGCTGCGACGATTTTAAAATCAATGAACATTTTTGGTAACCTTTAACCCTAATAGTATACACATAAGGTCAACTTTTAAGTACTGAGTACCATTCTTGATGTTCGGTATTTAATATGTTAAAACATGCTGTTAGTATCTAGCACGATGTAGGCCTCGCCGACATTTGCGATGTTCTTCCATAACGATGATCCAAATCGATAAGCACAACAATAGTCCTCAACACTAGCCAAGATAAACGTTTATAGCGGGTAACAATGTCCAAAAGAGGAGCCGGGGTCAGTGATGAAAATGGTAGTAACACAATACATTTCTCGTTTTAAATAATGTTGTTAAACATTTTTATTTTTCGTATCTTCAATCATGACAGATATGTAATATTATCGTATTTGCTTGCAATAATGATATCAACTAAAACTGGAGCTTTGGGGGCTTCCCGTGGTTTTCGGACAAGGATTTGGGACAAGTCGCCATAGAAAATATTTTTCCTGGTGAAAAGACCTATCCAATGACACCACAATGATTACTATTGGAGCGAGTACCAAAATGCCCATTCTCCTTTAATATTATTTTTGTAAATTCCCGTTCGTCTCACGACAAGAACCTTTCACCATCAAACGTAAATGTTTGGCGAGTTTAGAATTAAGTAACACCTCTGTATTACAGTATCATTAAATAAAAACAAAAAAAAGTCGGTGGGACGAACGGGAATACATGAAAATAATTAATAAATTATTCCCGTTCGTCCCATCAATAAAATTAGTGGGACGATCGGGAAAAAAAATAACGAATTCCTGTTTGTCCCACGATGTGGACGAAGTCGGTGGGACGAACGGGAATACACCCTAAAATCAGCCGCCATTTTGATTTTTTTTCAGAATCACGGTGCACAACAAAAGTTATATATTTAGATGGAGGACACTTATACAAACAAAAAATGTAATATAACATAATATCCTAAAGCGTCAGGTTTCGGAGTTATTCACCAAAATATAAGTCGAAAACAACAAGGATTTTTTTTGTTTTTTTTCCCTCTAGGTAAAAAAAAAAAAAAAAAGTAAAATAGGATTATGAATAAGGGCCTAACCCCCTTATTCATAATCCTATTTTATCTCTTTTTTAGCTAAAATAGGTTTATAGAACGTTTGTCTTTATCTGTCACGTTGTCATTTCTGTGTGTAAGAAAGAGACAAACCCCATTTTAACTAAAATAGGTTTGATAAGTTTTATGAATAAGGGGGTAAATATATAACTTTTGTTGTGCACCGCGATTCTGAAAAAAAATCAAAATGGCGGCCGACCTTAGGGCCACCCTCCATACAAAAATCATCAAACCCCAAAAAAATCGTGTGTGTTTTGTTTATAGTTTTTAATACAATCACCAAAAAGAAATAAAAAGGCTTTGCTTCTTCCTATATTTTTGTAATGAAATAAACTTTAATTGAGTTTTTATTTTAAAAGGATTGGTCTAATATTTTAAATTGTATTTTTTATAACCGACCCGCTTTCGTGCGGCCCAGTGTATTTTCGGCATTAGAATCGTGTGATTTTATTTGTATACATATGTACAGAAGGTAGGTATAGGTACACCTACTAACTTTGAACATACTTAGGTAGGTAGACTAGATACTATAATAAATTACTAACTAACTTACAATACAAATATATAAAAATAAAAAACTTAGGCGTCGAAGTATTCATCCGCATCGCTGTCATCCGGAAACGTGCCCAGAAGACTGGCAGCATTGCCACGTTGAATGGCAATGCTAATTCTTTGGCCAAAGAACGACCCAGCCCTCTGGTCACGTGAAGTATCGACCAGCCGGCGAGAAATTTCCTTAAAAAGGAGACGCGCGCTCGGGCCCCATGACCCGAGCGTTTCGACCCCAAACGGCTCAAAGCTGTAGTTGCCCACAAGGTTACAGTATTTGCGCCGTTTGAGGGTCTCAGCAGCTGCAGCAGCGGCGCCAGCACAGCCCGCAGTGCTAGGAACATGAGATGGCGCAAGGGTATCGACACATGTTGCGTCCCACACCAGAGGCCTACCCACCTTCCAAGGCAACAACGTCATGCCGTCTGGTCTCTTCCCATCATCACGTACCAAGCCGTTTGGTTCTAGCACCGCTGGTACGCCGGCGGTGACAAGGGCTCGACGAATAATATCGTTGATGCTGGCGTGCCGTGCTATGCGACCTGCGCTTCTGCAGCAGGACAGGCCATGGTGTCCGAGACTGTCGACAGCTTCACCGCAGTGACATCGATGCGGAGCAACACAAGGTGCGCCCAAGCGGAGACACGTAGCGAGCCGAAACGATGAGTCATCCATCATTGTGCCTATGGTGGATGACGGGAGCGCCTGAAGCCACAAACCTGACTCCCATTCTCCCACAGCCAGTAGACGGGCACGCTCAACAGTATTACGTGACGTGTTTACAAGGGTATTCCGTATAATACTGCAGAGCGGCACGTCCCACTGTCTCTGGGAAGACGGGTTATCAGGCAAAACCGTATTGGGACAAGCCATTTTCCAAGCATTCAACGCATCGGTCAAAAACGGCACTTCAAAATCGACCAGTGAGGAAGATAAAATGTTCCTGGTTAATTTATCGGTACTGTGGACCGAGGAGAGGAAGGCTGGTAAACTAATACTTGAAATTTTGCGGACGCCGAGACCGCCCAAGCGAATGGGTAGTGTGGCTTGCTGCCACGCACGGTCGTCCAGGGCCACATTTAGGATGGAAGTTAATGTGTTTCTAATAATTTGGTCTACTTTTTCTAAAAGTTGTGGATGCTTCCATAGATGAGAGGAGCGAAGGCTATAAGTAAATTTTGGTCCAAAACAACAGTACCGAATGAGTGTGAAGGCCGAATGAATATTAATTTTGAAAAGTCTTTCCGAGACGTCATTAAAATTTTGTATCTTCTCCTCAATGAACGTTGGAAAGGATTCGTCAAAAATTGGGGACCCTAGAAGGTGAAGAGAGTTTCTTTCCGTAATTTAGGTAGGTAGATAGGTGCGTACTATTATGAAAAAGAGTAGGTGATAATTATTATAGAAACCAAATGACCTGTGGTTTTAATATTAGTTTTAGTCACCAAGGTGTGAAATGTAGACATTCTGAGTTGGCAGTGCCTAATATGTGATTAGGCAACTTCTCATTCCGGAAATCAAATCTGAAATAACCTTGCAGGCGCCGGGCCGCGGGCATAGAAAAAACAAATAAGAAAGCCAACTCGATCCCCGAGCGAGCGATAATAGCCAACACGTAGGGCTGTCACTTATAGTTTATTCAATCGTCGAAAATGCATAGTCAATCTCTATACAAAACAATGTTCCCCTGTAGGGTAAGCATCAGGGATCTTTAATACATTTTTTTAAATTATGTTTTCTACATAGACGAGCTGCCTACATTTTGTCATTACCTACGTCATGTTATCTATTTAGTTATTTGAAAAATTACGATCCAAATAATATGATTAATATAAACGTGGTTTTACTAAATCATCTATTTATTCAAATAAAATAAAATGATTATAAATTTTTTTACGCTATAAAGGTCATAGCACACGTATCAAATCGGAAAGGGATCGGCACCGTATCGCCTTTCGCCTCGCCGTCAAACAGGCGTCAACCTAACGTAAGCACGTAACGAAAGCGGATCAGAAGCTCCGATATGTCGACTCGGCTACGGCTAGGTGACACCGCGCTTACGGCTCACCGACCGGCGACCGCTGGTTGATGGTGTAGCAGGCAGGCCGGAGGGGTGAGAGGGGCAAGGGTGAACGAAGAGACGTAAGCTCGGGTACAGAGAGACGTAAGCGCGGGGACGACAAGCCGTAAGCGCGGGGATAACGAACCGTAACGCACCGCACTGCGGTTCGTGAGCTTGTCCCGAGGCGAGGCGATTACTTTACGATTTCGATTAGTGTGCGTTGCAGTAGGGAGTTTCATACAAAGAATACTGAACGGCTTGAGTTGATACGGTGCCGATCCCTTTCTGGTTTGATATGTGTGCTATGACCTTAAAGTATTTTTTACTTTTTCATTTACCAACAATTCTGGATTTGACAAACTGCTATTGAGACATCCGTAAACACTGCAATATTTTCTATACCTACTTGAATTTGTAGCCATATGTAGTTAAAGGAGGTAGGTACACGTACAAATTACTACGAGCAGCAGGACAGCGGCGCCGGCGGAGCGTCCGCGGGCGCGGCGGTATTACGTACGGCGTAGCATAGATAGAGTACCTATAGTAACTAGTTACAACCCCTTCGAAAAAGCAACGGCGTCGCCACGAGCACGACTGGCGCATCTCTAGCAGCAAATAGAGTCATTGTTTAGCAGCGATCAATTTTGTCAGTGTGTGCGTGCGACGACACATACGTACGAGCGCGCACACGTACAAACCGAGTTCGGTGCGTGTGTATGAAGATTCTACTCATTTGTATTGACTCTGCCGCGGGCCCGGGCTTATTATTTATGAATGTATCTATCTACATCGCAAAGCATAAGTTTAGCGACAGTGTCGGCGCAGGGGCCACAACCCTCGCCTCTCGGCGCGACATGACAAACTGTCTGCGTCCCTCTATTGCCGGTTACAAATGGCGTACCAAAATAAAAAGACACACTATGTTTTTCTTTCATGCCCAACAGAGCATGAAAATAAAAAAAAAATCATTTCTAAAAAAGTAGTCTTTCTATGAATAAGTAAAACCGAGCATCTAAAAACACTTAATTTTACGAAAACATGAAATATGTAAATTGCCGCACAATGTCTCTCTCCTCCGGTTTTTGTACAGATTATAAGTAGTTAGATGTTGAACAAAATTACGAAAGCTACGTTTTCACACTATCTACTACAGTAGCCCCCAGACTCCATCAACTATAATTTTGGACGTAGGTACTTACTTATGCAAACCGGAATCACAAATAAAAAACAATTTACTTATGTATACAGAAATATTTTAAATGACACCTTCCATCACCCCTATAATCATACTTAGTTGGCTGATGACTCTTTCCTGACAAAACATTATGTCGACAGATACCATATACTAGCAGTATCCAAACAAAATAAAAAGAACTATGCCTTGCCGATTGACGGATTGACCGAAGATTGCGAATATTTCTTTATTGTGAACTACCCAAACCCATACCAACATTTTTACTGGTCATTCATTTATTACACTACTTGAGTATTTGTTATACGTTGTAAGATGTTACATTGTAAGATTAATAAATAACCGACCAATTTTCTTTTTATTACTGTTCATGTTATAAGTATTACAACAACCACCGAAAAATAAAATGAGTGCCCGTTTTTGTAAAAATGATTATTCACCCTATTATATATAAATCGTCAAAGGCGGCATCCATGGACCCAGTCAGGCGGTCCACTGTACACCCACCAACTCGCACTAGACAAGCGCGGTGGGTTAAATTTGTCTAAACCCCTACTCTCTCATGAGAGAGTAGGGAGGCCTTTACCTACCCTGCAGTGGGACGTCACAGGCTAATAATAAACTATATAAATGACTTAAGCATCAGCCAGCCAGTTTAATACCTAAATGTTGTATTAGACGCATTGGCTGAATATAATTCAGGTCACTAGTTGAAAGGCGCCGTTTATTTAAAAGGCTAGGCAGTTAACTGAATGGCTTAATTAAACCAGTTGGACAGCCGCGCCTGTCCTCTATCATCATCAGCTCGCTGTTGGGGCTGCCGCGCACCCTGCGCGCCAGAGACGCGCTCCGCTTACGCATCGTTGCATAGAAGCAATTGACGCTAGCTTTGGCAAACATGCCCGAGCATCCCGGCATCAGCGCTCTGAAGGTGTTGTTATATTGAACGCGGAGGGCTTCGTATACTTTTGGGTATGGTTCACCCACAGGCTGCACGTGTAGGCTTAATAAGCTCTGAAAAGTGTTTGCTTGACCGACTTGTACCTATTCAATGTAATAGTGTTTCCATAACATTATTTTTCCATTTCTGCTCATTTTGGATCGTAGCCAACAATGGCTAAGCTTGCTGTCAATGGTGTTAGGAGACATCCGTGAACTGTGTCCACTTGTGCAGGGCCAGACAAGCTAAGGGAGATACCAGCGTGCAGCGGTGAAAACATATGTATAGGCCTATACCCTTCTTTTTTTTTTTGGATGGGAAATCATAAAATGACCCCTCCCGCTCTGGGTGGAGAGGAAGGGAGTGTCAGACTCTTACTGACTAAAACCCATCCGTGTTCTTTCCTTAGCCCTTTGTGTTCCGGGTTCCGGGGTAGCAGTAACCCTTTCGGACAATCCCGGTACCCCGGCAGGCTTCGGCCCTAACAGGCCCCTTTCTTTATGCTGACATCTCTTTGAGGCGCGCGTGGAGCACATGTATACGCGCCGTCCGGCACGGGCCTGGTCCTGATCGGACGGTGAGCTACCCGTTACTCTCCGTCCGCAGACCCGCACCTACGGTGGCCGGGATTTGTCACGTGGCTCCCGACGCCCGGAGCGTCTCCCGCGGCGGCTGGGACGTAATTCTCTCTCTCTCAGCCGTCCCGCCACCTCCTTCGCTAGCATGACTGCTTCGCAGAAGGAGGTGACTGCCTCCCACTCCCTCTCACTCCGGACCATGGCTTGAACCCGGGCCGGACGCGAGAGGTCGCCGACGCTGCCGATCTCCTCTACGAGGACACGGCGGTGCTCCGCCCAAGCGGGGCAGACCTCCACCGTATGCTCCACCGTGTCCTCTGGGCGATCCTCGCAATGGTGACACCCGGGATAGGCCTACCCTGGGCTCCGTCTAGAGTCCAACCGAACATGGTGTATGTATCTCTATGGTATTTAATAAACGATCTGATATTATTGGCGAGAAAAACCGAGTTTCCTGCATTTTCTCAGTCATAGTGCTTCTATTTGTTGACTCTGTATAGTACCTAACGATGAAATATTACTGAAACAAATGATTGGTAGTAGGTACATATCTATTGATTTATCGGAAGTAATTTTTTTCGGCCACTGCCGAATATATTTATTTTTTTCGACCGAAAACGGAAATTTGCGATGAAAATTGCGGAAATCGAAATTCGGTCCTACCTATACAAAGAGATCACATTGTACCTACACTACCTACCGTCGCCCAGCGCGGAGATGCCACCACTCCACCAGCCCACCAGGAGTAATGCTAGCTACATCCAGTTATATTTATTTAAATAAGTTTCTCCGTCTTTCTGGTGATACGTTTTTACGGCTTACCTACTAAACCAGAGAACCTATGATAATTACAGTTCACTTGTAGACGACGACGTGTTAGTGTCTTCCACAACACGTCTACCAACGTGCTCGTCCGTATTACATAGGTATCTGGATTCCTGTAATAGCAGTCGCGAAACACGTCGGAGCTGGGTATCGTGAGTTATTATTAAACACTTATGTAAGAACTTATAATTAGTCACATGACACTTTGATTAACTGTTGTAGGTACGTGTATAGCTGTTGTAATTACGTGTATAGCTGTTGTATTGTCATTAAGCTTAACTTACATAAGTAGTCTACCAAGTTTCGAAACAATACAAGATTCAGACACTGTATGCAAATTAAGTTGTAAAATGTTCTGCGCACCAACGTAATAGGATAATAAATTAAATCTGGAAGCAACTTATAACAGATAAGCGTATTATAATTAGATTACTTTACAACGACAACAACCGCGCCAAGCCAATTATATAAATGTCTATAAATTACGAATATTGAACAACAAAAACGTTTAACCATTCCGCTATCGATCCAACTGTAAAATTTTACGAGCGTTCCCAACTCCGCTCAGGGCCGCACGGGCGGAATAAAGAACTATAAAACAATAATAAATATCAAATAATTACGCAGATCAGAAACAACTTCCACAACTTTGTGCGCGGAGGGCGCCTCGCCAGCGGCTGGGGCAGCTTCCATACATACGAGCGTCAGTAGACCATACGGTACAGCAGTACAGTAGGTACCTACAAGTAGGATTGAATTCAACGGAAGGTAATGTTTCTTTTAGTTCTACTTTAGCGCGGCTTGTACTTTAACAGACATTTATATCTTGTAACTCTTTACGTTCACCTAGATATTTAATCGACTTTTGAAGACAAGTAATAACAAGGAAAGTAGGTACAAATAGGTACCTGTAGGTACAGTCACGAGCATAATATTATGGACAGCTCGACACTAATATCTGACTTCATGATTCCATGAAGTAATATCTGTAATCATCTGTGCAAGGCATTATAGAAGTGGCAGCACAAAAATGGGAAATCGAAGGAACACCAAAACTATCTGATGACACCAAATTAAAGTCGGATTCAAAAAGATGTCTCACCTCAGAATGTTGAACACTGAGCCGATGTCGTCTATCCTGTCAGAATCAATTGGGTACCCATCTTAAAGTAGGCGTATTATCAAGTTGATACTTGATGCTGGCAAAATAGCCGAAATCGGCTCAATTGCCAAAAAAAAAAACAAAATCTCTGTAGATAGGGAGGTACATTAATAAGTTAAGTCCAGTTAACTCCAGTCATGGCATAAAACTTATACAGTTATCGACTAGGTACACGTTATGGCGCCCCCTGTGGGGTACGGACTACGGATCTCGGGTTAGGGCGTCGCTGAGGGAGGACCACCGGGCCTGTTTTTTTTTGTATGGGATCAAAGTCAAAAAAGTCAAAGCATTTATTTCAAACTAGCTTCTGCCCGCGACTTCGTCCGCGTGAAATTCGTACTTTCCTCTAAAAGTTTCGAAAATGTATGTTGGTATGATCTTTATAATTAATTTAGATAAATAAGTATTCGGGCCAATTTTTAAGTTTATAGAACAACAAAGGAATCAGATTTTTCAAATAAACTGTATCCCCGCTTTTCACACCCACAGGGGTGGAATTTTATAACTTGACTCAGTTTATTTATACCAATTTTCGAGCTAATCAAGCCACGCGGTAAAATCCTCCCTTTCACACAGTTAGGGGTAGATTTTCGAAAACCCCGAATACATGTTATTAATTATTTTTATAGGGGGAGGAAAGTTGCTCACGTCCGTAGGATTTACCATCTTTTCCTAGACCCACCCTACACGTCTCCCCCGGGTGGTGCTAAACGAGCAACAACGCCGAGTCTCGGGCGGCGGTTACTAACCCGACTCCGATTGCCTAACAAGCAGATCCTTGTTGGGGGTAGGAAATGACCTCCACAACCCGCAACTCCATTGCGTAATGGAATCGGGGGCATTGGCTTCACCGCCCGCGTCACGAGGTAGAAAGCCTCTCTAAAAATTCACCCCAATCCTAAGGTGGGAAGCGCGCCGAGAGGATGTATGGCTTACGGGTAGTAAGTTGCTAGCGCCAACCTCAACGGACCCGGCAAACGTTGTTGTATGAGCCTTCTTGAAGGAATAGGCGTCACCCTTCAAGTGACTAATTATTTCGACCTTACTCGTGGGAACAATATGAATGAAACAAATAAAATTCCAAATAACCCTAATAATATGATCCAGCAACAATTTCACAAAAGTATGTTCATCAGAAACCGTAGTAACAGTCTACCATCAGTTGCAGCAAGTAAAACCATCGATAAACAAACACCAAATAATGAACTAGAGATTAAAAATAATGAGAAGAACAATTTAAACCCGTGGCAAAATGATCAAGTACCTCCTAAAAGGCAAAAAAGGAAGGTAACAAGCCCAATTCGCGGTGATACTAAGAAATCAAAGAATACATCTACTTTCGCAGTGCCAACGCACAACAAATTCGACATCCTCAACAGTGATGAAACAGAAGAACCGGTCTCACTTACAGAGTATATACCTAAACCGGAACCTATTTTTGTGACAGGAGTTATGGATATTACAGCGTTAAAAGCCATTCTAAATGAAATTGTTGACAACAAATCATACCAAATGACAACATTAAGATCCGGCCATATCATTAAGTTAATGCCCGACAGTATACAAACTTATAAATCAATCCGAGAGCAGTTTGTAACTAACAATATATCACATTACACTTACAAACTAAAAAGTGAAAGAGCATACAGAGTTGTACTACGAGGACTACACTCCACAGAAGATACTGCACTAATAAAACAAGAGTTAAAAGAAAAAGGGCATGAGGTGAGACAAATAGTAAACGTTTTACATAGGTCTACCAAAGAGGCATTGCCCATCTTTTTCGTGGACTTGGAGCCTAACAAGAACAACAAAGAAATATTTAACTTAAGATACCTAAGTCAAATGAGAGTAACATTTGAAGCTCCTTATAAGAAAAAAGAAATAATGCAATGTAAAAGATGTCAGAGGTTTGGACATACTAAAAATCAGTGCTTCAGACCGTTCAGATGTGTGAAATGTGGAAGCGATCATCCTACTTCTTCGTGCACTAAAACACCAGAGACAGATGCTACATGTGCAAATTGTCAAGAAAGACATCCTGCAAGCTACAAGGGTTGCTTAAAATACAAACAATATAAGGAACGAATACTAAAAATCAAACCAATCAATAAAGAAAACCACCAAACTCTTAATATAAAGGAGACCAAAAGATTGGAACAAACAGTACAACAAAACCTAAGACAAAGTAGTCACACAGAAAAAAGAAGCTACGCGGATGCAACAAAAGACCGATCACTAACTGGAGGTACACCGGACCCAGAGAACGGTCCAGACAGATTAGAACTAAGGTTCGCCAAATTTCAACAAATCATGATCACCATGATGGACAAAATGATGGACAGAATGATCCAACTTATCTCAAGCCTAATAAAAAAATGATTAACACTCTCAGAGTAGTCACTTGGAACGCCAACGGCTTGACGGACCGTCGTCAGGAGTTTCAAACATTTCTTCAAATTGAAAAAATTGACATAGCTTTAATTTCTGAAACAAGGTTCACTGCAAGATCTCACTTCGCTATACAAGATTACACAGTGTACACAACAGACCACCCATCAGGAAATAGTCATGGCGGAACCGCAGTAATTATTAAGAATAATATTAAACATTATGAATTGGAAAAATTCCAAACGGATAAAATACAAGCAACGGCAGTAAAAATACAACACAAGAACAATGACACGACATTCTGTGCTATATACTGCCCTCCACGACACAGAATAGGATCTGATGAATTTAAGCTATTCTTTAACCAACTGAGCTCAGTTTTTGTCTGTGGAGGGGACTGGAACTCGAAACATACATTTTGGGGATCAAGGTTAATTAACCCAAGGGGAAGACAACTACATAAAGCCACGCTAGACCTTAACCTGGAATGCATTTCTCATGGTGAGCCAACATATTGGCCCACGGATCGCAATAAGATACCAGATCTTCTAGATTTTTATGTAACAAAGAACCTTGGACACAATTACGTAAAGATTGAAAAATGTGAAGATCTATCTTCAGATCACTCTCCAGTTATACTAAACATTTTCAAACAAGCTGTAGTAGTCGAGCCGCCTCAATATCTTCACAGCAAGCACACAAATTGGGACTTATATCGGGAAATCATATCAAGTGAACTAAACCTAAACATCAAACTTAAAACAGGCGAAGATATTGAAACAGCTGTCGAAATGTTCAACAGCGCAATACACCTGGCAGCCACCGCCTCAACACCTAAAAATAGAAAAACAAAGATAAAGCAGACGGTATCCCCAAAGAACATAATGGATAAGGTCCAGGAACGGCGCAATATGAGAAAAGAATGGCATAGAACTAGATACCCTTCGGACAAATCTAAGTTTAACCGAGCAACAAAAGAACTGAAGGACATGATCAAAGATTACGAGAACTTCTGCCTACAAAGACAGCTATCTTATCTCACCCCACATAAAGACACTAACTACTCGCTGTGGCGCGTGACCAAAAATCTTAATCGACCAAAAGAGCATATCCCGCCCCTGCGAAGGCAGGACAGAGGTTGGGCTAGATCTGAAATAGAAAAAGCAACCGCATTCGCCGAACATTTAGCAAATGTCTTTACTCCTTTACCTTCCACTGACCTTGATAAGGATGAAGAGATAACCAACTACCTGCAGTCGCCGAACCAGTTATGCTTACCTTTAAAGGCAGTAAGTCCTAGCGAGATAATCCGATTGATTAAAGCTCTAACACCAAGGAAAGCACCAGGCTATGACCTATTAGATGTAGAACTGCTAAACAACCTCCCAAAAAAAGGCATAATGTTCTTGGTGAGTCTATTCAACGCATGCCTGAGACTCTCCCACTATCCATCACAGTGGAAAATTGCTCAGGTTGTCATGATTCTCAAACCGGGCAAACCATCAGAAGAAACCTCATCTTATAGACCAATTAGCCTCCTCCCTTTAGTTGGCAAACTCCTCGAAAAAATCATCCTCAACAGAATTCGTCCTCACCTAGAAACCATACTTCCTGGACACCAATTCGGATTCAGACAGCAGCATGGCACCATCGAGCAGGTCCATAGGTTGACAGACACGATTAGCCACTCCCTGGAAAACAAAAAATACTGTTCCGCTGTCTTCCTGGACGTTAGCCAAGCCTTTGACAGGGTCTGGCATGTGGGCCTCCTGTATAAGCTGAAAAAATACCTACCCCACTCGTTCTTCTCTATACTAGAAAGCTACCTAGACAAACGATGTTTTGAAGTCAAACTTAATCACGTTACATCAGACCTGCACGAAATCAGGTCTGGGGTACCTCAGGGGAGTATCTTGGGGCCTGTGCTGTACCTCATCTTCACTGCTGACATACCTACAGATGACAATACCACAATCGCCACGTATGCAGACGATACTGCAATAATGTCAGTACACACCAACCCAGATGTCGCATCAGCAAACCTGCAGAAACATATTGGTGATATCGAACAGTGGCTAAAGATTTGGAGAATAAAAGCGAACCAAAGCAAATCAGCACACGTCACCTTCACTCTGAGAAAAGGTAACTGTCCTCCAATCACATTAAATGGAGAACAAATTCCTCACGAAGACACTGCGAAATACCTCGGCATGCACCTAGATAGAAGACTAACGTGGCAAAAGCATATCTGGAAGAAACGAAAGTCCCTAGACTCAAAGCTGCGTAGCTTGTACTGGCTGATTGGTAAACGGTCTCGGTTAACCAATGAAGGCAAAATGGCAATATACAAAACCATATTGAAACCGGTTTGGACGTATGGCATTGAACTCTGGGGAACAGCAAGTAACAGCAACATTGACATCCTGGAAAGGGTTCAGACCAAAGCCATTAGATCCATGTTTAACATCCCTAAATGCATACATAATAAATACATCCTTCAAGATCTGAAACTCAAAACCGTGAAACAAGAAATCGCTGCACATTGTCAAAACTACCAGGAAAAATTAACCAAACATGTCAACTCCCTGGCTGCTGATTTAGTGGGAACTGGAAGTACTGTATACACAAGACTGAGGAGGAACAGTGTTCCAACTCTAATAAACCGATTCCCTATAGAATAAGTGAGAGTGGTCAATGGACAATTCCTCACTGCGTCAAAGACCAATATTACAGAAATACTCAAACAAAGGAGCAGCTAAATGTCTAAGGACAGATTGTTGCGTTTGGCAGGATACAAAAAAGAAAAAAAAAATTAATTATTTTTAGTCCTTAGTATAAATACTGATTTTCAAGTTAATCGGACAGGGCGTTAAAATTCTTCCATACAAATTTTGACACCCCCCAATACCTCTTTAGGGGGTATTTTAGAAAAACGAAAAATTCCAAACTTCATAATTTACTTAGATAAGTATTCGTGCCAAGTTTCAGGTTATTAACTCATGAAATAAGATTTTTCATACCAACAAAATCCCCCTTTTTCACCCCCTTATAGGTTTAATTTTCAAAAACCCCTTCTTATTCGATACCTACTCTTCACAAAGAACACACCCTCCAAAATTCATGTCCCTAGGAAGGACCAGCGTTTTAGACTGTGTGTTGATATTTCAGTCAGGTCGTTCATCCCCCTTTTGGGGGAGAAATTATCAAAAACGCTGAGACACGTATAAATTAATTTTCAATCGTTAGCCTAAATACAAAATTTAAAGATCCTAACTTTTAAACTGACGGACTTTCATACACAACTTCATCCCCCCTTTTAACCCTTTGGGGGTAGAATTATCAAAAGCGCTGAGACACGTATAAATTAATTTTTAGTCGTCAGCCTAAACACAAAATTTGATGATCCTAACTTTAAAACTGACGGACTTTCATACAAACTTTCATCCCCTATTTAACTCCCTTAGGGGTTGAATTTCAAACAATCCTTCCTTATTCCTTGTCTACACAACAAAAAAAAAATGAAAATAAAGCTGAAACGCCTGTGCAATACTATCTACCTAAACCTACTTCACTTAAAAATAAATACTTATAACTACTTTAATTAATAAAAGTACCTACGTTTAATAATTTTTAATTTGAACGAATATTTAAACACTACCAAAACATCTCATACCTATTTTACAAAATAACAACAAAAGAAATTCAAATAAACTATTTAAAGACTAAAAGTCGCGCTGATAAGCACGGTTTCTCAATATCAATTATTGTCTGTCAATAAGGTCGAACGCTCTGACAACCGTTACACAAAAATAATCCTTATAGCATGATTCAGACGTGCGACGGCGCGATGGCTTATTTCATGTATAAGTTTGGTGTTTCTATAACGATTTCTATGATTCTTTTTTTATTGAATATGTAATAATGTTCACTTTTTAAAATTAGGGATGAGTGAGAGTATTATAAACGTAAGAGTAAACAAATATAATCAGAATGCTCCGAACTGCTAAGCTATCAGGAGTTACACGTGTTATTGTGAGTCAACCATAAAAGATAGACATATGCTGTTGCGGGATATTTTTTAGACAATTTTATGTAGAGTATTTCCGTCATACATGATTTCTATGTAACTTTAACCATTAAGGCTGCACACGCGACGGAAGCTTAAAAAATGGAGTAACTTCTCCCGTTTTCCCAACATTTCCCTTCACTACTCTGCTCCTATTGATTGTAGCGTGATGAAAAGTATACTATAACCTGCCCAGGAGTATGAAGAATAATTGTACCAAGTTTCGTTAAAATCCGTCGAGTAGTTTTTGTTTCTATAAGGAACATACAGACAGACAGACAGACAGACAGACAAAAATTTTACTGATTGCATTTTTGGCATCAGTATCGATCACTAATCACCCCCTGATAGTTATTTTGAAAATATATTTCATGTACAGAATTGACCTCTCTACAGATTTATTATAAGTATAGATAGGCACATAAAAGGCACTTTTGAACGTCAAAAATTATCTTAAAATAGAATTGATTCTAGTCGCCCATTCCAAAAGGTAGTTTTCGTATGGAGAAGAATGGGCAAGAAACTCCACCGTTACTCTTTTAAAATGTTTTAGGTACAATATTTTGCATGGGCACATTAATTATATAATAACATGTGAGGACGATGCACCTACAATAAAATTACTATACCACAATTGGTAGTAGAATTAAAAACGAAACCATGACATATAAATTAATTATCTGATAGATACATGGTGCTCACATATTTACAAACATGGTACAAGCAAAACGATTTTAATTAAAAAACAAAATACAAGTAGATAATAAGTCAGGGTGTCAGTAATGAATGTAAAAAAAAGAATAAAAAAATTTACAATTAAATTAGCAACCAGTTTGATTTTGTCTAGACTCTAGATTGTCCTATGGAGCAAAGTCAAAGTCAAAGTCAAAGCATTTATTTCAAATAGGCACATAAAAGGCACTTTTGAACGTCAAAAATTATCTTAAAATAGAATTGATTCTAGTCGCCCATTCCAAAAGGTAGTTTTCGTATGGAGAAGAACGGGCAAGAAACTCCACCGTTACTCTTTTAAAATGTTTAGGTACAATATTTTGCATGGGTACATTAATTATATAATAACATGTGAGGACGATGCACCTACAATAAAATTACTATACCACAATAGGTAAAAGAATTAAAAACGAAACCATGACATATAAATTAATTATCTGATAGATACATGGTGCTCACATATTTACAAACATGGTACAAGCAAAACGATTTTAATTAAAAAACAAAATACAAGTAATAAGTCAGGGTGTGAGTAATAAATGTAAAAAAAAAAATAATAAAAAAATTTACAATTAAATTAGCAACCAGTTTGATTTTGTCTAGACTCTAGATTGTCCTATGGAGCAGGACCAGCATGTTTCCAAGCGTTCTTATCTTGGATATAATCTTCTAATTTATAGTATGCTTGTTTACAAAGTGTACGTTTAATGTGAGTTTTAAATTTTCTTTCATTTAATTGCAATATATCACAAGGTATTTTATTGTAACATTTAACACAGTACCCCATAAAAGATGTATGTACTTTGGCTAATCTGAAAAATGGTTGATGTATTTTATCTTTATTTCTTGTATTAAAGTTATGTCTATCGCTTATTTTATTAAAAAGATGTAGATTTTTTCTTACATACATAATATTTTCATAAATGAATTGGCAAGGTACCGTCATAATATTAATCCTTTTAAATAGTTCCCTGAGAGATTCGCGGCGACGTAGATTATAAATGGCTCTGACAGCTCTCTTTTGCAAAATAAAGATGGATTCAATGTCAGCAGCTCGACCCCATAGTAAAATTCCGTACGACATAATGCTGTGAAAGTAGCTAAAATAGACTAAACGCGCGGTTTCTACATCTGTTAACTGTCTTATCTTCCTAACAGCATAAGCGGCCGAGCTAAGCCGCCCCGCAAGAGATGTTATGTGAGGTCCCCATTGTAATTTCTCGTCTAGCGTGATTCCCAGGAAAACCGTTTGATCAACAAATTCTAGTTTTTCTCCATTCAGTATGATGTCACATACTTCTAACATTTGGTAATTTAAATCTAATGCATTTGGTTTTCTTTTCATTTAGTACCAAATTATTTACCGTAAACCAATCTTGGACCTGAAGAATAGAGTTATTCACGTCGTCAAGATTTTGTGCCCGTCTGTCTATCTTAAAGATCAATGATGTGTCATCTGCAAATAACACCATCTTCGGTTGATTTTGAAGTAATTGTGGTAAATCATTAATGTAAACTAAAAAGAGGAATGGACCCAATATCGAACCTTGAGGAACGCCCATTGCCATTTCAGACCCCAATGAGTTTACACCGTTTACTTGAACTTTAAGCTTTCTATCTTTTAGATACGACTTTAGTAAATCAAAAGCTAAATTCCTAATCCCATAGTGCTCAAGTTTCAGCAGAAGTGTCTCATGGTTGACGCAATCGAACGCCTTTGAGAGGTCGCAAAAGATTCCAATGGCATCTTGTGCTTCTTCCCAGGCGTTAAAAATGTTCTTTATTAGGTTGACACCGGCGTCAGTGGTACAACGCCCTTTGGTGAAACCGTACTGTTGTTCATGAAAGATGGAATTTTTATTAAAGTGGCGTAACATTTGATTGAGCATCAACTTTTCAAACACCTTACTGAGAACCGGCAGAATTGACACAGGCCTATAATTGTTGGGTTCTTTACTATCACCGGCTTTGAATAAAGGAACTACTTTACTGTGTTTCATGAGATCCGGAAAGACTCCTTGGTCTATACTGATGTTAAATATGAAAGCTAAATAGCGCGCAATCGTTTCAATGATAGATCTACAAACTTTTACAGACATTCCCCAGAGATCTTCTGTTGATTTAATTTTAAGATCTTTAAAAGCTTTTATAACAGCCTGGGGGTTTGTATGTTGAAAACTAAACTCCGAGGGGCATGCCTTAACATTCTTTTTAAGTAAATCAGCAGAACGCGCGGGTGAGGAATTTAAAGCTTCAGTAGTTTTAATGGGAATATTAGCAAAAAAGTTTTCAAATTCCTGAGCAATTTCTACATCTGAGTTTATGGGGCCATGTGCAGTTTCTAAATTAAATTCAGTATTACGCTGTTTTTTCCTACCTGTTTCATTATTTATTATTTGCCAGGTAGTTTTTATTTTATCATCGGCTGATTTTATTTTATTGCTAATATAAAGAGCTTTAGCTATTTTGCATACACTTTTAAAAGTCTTAGAATATGTTGCAACATACTGATGAAAGCTTGTGTTATTCATATGTTGCTTTAGGCCATAAAGTTCAAAAAGGTTTTCCCTGCTTTCACGAATACCTGGAGTCGCCCAATCACTAAATAAGAACTTTGTGTAAATACTTTTAGTCTTTAGTGGGAAAGTGTCATTATATTGCGTGTTTAATAGTGAAAAGAACTCGGCGTAGAACTCATTCGGGTCACATAAATTATTAAAACTCTGAACACATAATTTACTTGCCAAAGAATTATTTAATTTCTCTAAGTTTTTAGATGTAATTGGCCTAAACCTTATTAGAGTTTTTTGTAAAGGCATGTAGGAGCAAAATGTTATTGTTTGTCCGCTGTGATCAGATGGCAACTTATTTACAATTTGTTTGTGTAAATAATCACAGTTACAGAAAATATTATCTATACAAGTGGCAGAGGAAGCTGTCACTCGGGTGGGTTCAATAAAAACATTTGACAAGTCAAATGACCTAAAAAGACTTAATAATCTTATAGTATTTGAGTTATTTTCTAATAAATTAATATTAAAATCGCCACATATGATTATTGACTTACTACTAGCAGAAAGTTTCTTTAGCACATCTTCCATTACAGAATCAAACACAGATAGATTCTGGTAACTTGGAGGTCTGTATACGCATACTATTACATGCTTATCGAGCTCAACACAGGACAATTCAATGGTGTGTTCAACAGACAGCCCGACGATGTCTTTTCGTTCCTTTGTTTAACAGAATTTTTAACTAATATTAATGATCCACCATGTATCATACATGTTCGGCTGAAATGGCTAACTACACAATAATTTTCATAGTTAATTGACATTACTTGATGAGCTTTTAACCAATGTTCAAACTTGGTTTTTTCTAAAAACAATTCTATTTCCAGTAATTTAGAAGAGCAACCTTGAATATTTTGGTTAAATAATTTTAAAACATGTTGCCCTCCCTTTGGTTTTTTTGAGCAGGACCAGCATGTTTCCAAGCGTTCTTATCTTGGATATAATCTTCTAATTTATAGTATGTTTGTTTACAAAGTGTACGTTTAATGTGAGTTTTAAATTTTCTTTCATTTAATTGCAATATATCACAAGGTATTTTATTGTAACATTTAACACAGTACCCCATAAAAGATGTATGTACTTTGGCTAATCTGAAAAATGGTTGATGTATTTTATCTTTATTTCTTGTATTAAAGTTATGTCTATCGCTTATTTTATTAAAAAGATGTAGATTTTTTCTTACATACATAATATTTTCATAAATGAATTGGCAAGGTACCGTCATAATATTAATCCTTTTAAATAGTTCCCTGAGAGATTCGCGGCGACGTAGATTATAAATGGCTCTGACAGCTCTCTTTTGCAAAATAAAGATGGATTCAATGTCAGCAGCTCGACCCCATAGTAAAATGCCGTACGACATAATGCTGTGAAAGTAGCTAAAATAGACTAAACGCGCGGTTTCTACATCTGTTAACTGTCTTATCTTCCTAACAGCATAAGCGGCCGAGCTAAGCCGCCCCGCAAGAGATGTTATGTGAGGTCCCCATTGTAATTTCTCGTCTAGCGTGATTCCCAGGAAAACCGTTTGATCAACAAATTCTAGTTTTTCTCCATTCAGTATGATGTCACATTCGCTACTTCTAACGTTAGGTAATTTAAATATAATGCATTTGGTTTTCTTTTCAAATTATTTACCGTAAACCAATCTTGGACCTGAAGAATAGAGTTATTCACGTCGTCAAGATTTTGTGCCCGTCTGTCTATCTTATGTGGATGTGGGCCATCTCCTTTGTAGATACATTACAAAAAAAAAAAAAAATCAAAACTATTTACTACTTTGTAGGTAAGTACCTATACCTACAAAGTACGGAGCCCTCGGTGTACGAGTCCGACTCGCACTTGACCGGTTTTTTTGTAAACAAGCAACTTCTTTTATGCATAATTAATTAATATTCCCCGTTGCGCAGCTGTTGACTGCAAAAATACGGGGACCAATGTATTTGCCAAACATGTTAAAAGATGACAAATGTGGGAGAAAGCTGTACAAAAAAAAATAGGTAAGTACAGGTGAGAGCTCCCAAGAGAACTAAGTCAGATTTTATTAGCGCACTTGTGGTGAGATATTACGTAAATTATAGTAAAGGTGTGTGTGTGTTTATATCATCATATTAGATTAGTGCTAGAATTAGCATCTCTGAAGTTTTTCAGTCAGGAAGATCATGCTCGAGTTAGTTTTCAACTCCGATGAGGTTATTCCTGTCGTACGCCTCCAGCCTGCACCAAAAATGAACTAGTTTAGATACGCAAGATACCTAACCTATAAATTATAAAATATTCTTAATTTATTATCTTTCTGCATTCTGCTCGTCTTATTGGCTCGTCTCAGTGGCTCGTCGAATAGTGCTACACTCCAAAGTTTTCGTTTAATTTGTGATCTATACAAAAGTAAACAAAGAAAACAATGGTGGTTGATAGACATTGAACCATGCTGCCAACTAGGTATGACGAATTGACGAGTTTTCAGTAGGTATTTAATGAACCCCATTGGGTTGATGGAGAAAGCTCGTACCGTACGGTGGTTCATACGGATTTAATTAACTTTTGCTTGGGTAGTTTTTAAGTTAGGTAGCTTTAATAGAATAAGTACCTAAGGTGGATTCGGGTAATTACGAAAGGATTTTTGAAGAGTTGGCGGCCATGTTTATATTTTAACTAACACTCAGAATTGGTGGAACTAATGGTGCTAATTTACATCGCTTTATTTACTTGAATATACAGCCTAAAGCTCTATTTCAAAGACTTTTATAAATATCCTTGATATTTATAGATACAAGTGTTTAAAAATCCTAATTATTTTTACTTTGTACAGGTACAATTCCGAAGTATGTTCGGGTAATTCTGAATGATAGTTAAAAGTGGATTTTATTTAGTTTGCGCATAGAAAACATATTTCGTTTTCGTTCACATTTACCCTCAAAAAGAAATATTTCTCGATTTTGACCTCTCAGTAGCCTAAACATAAATATACGATATTTGTATTTCGGAATTACCCTACAAGTTGTCTACGGTAGTCAAACTTTTAGTAAGTAGGTACACCATTTGTACAAGTATAAAGAAGTATGAAATAAAAGTAAAAATTAAAAACTTTCGGCAGTAGATTTAATATTTTGAGTAAGGACAATTCTTATTTTACTGTCGGAGCTTTTATTACTATCCATTGCTTATAAATCTTCTTGTGTGTACCGGGGTGTTTTCTTTTTTATGTATTTATTAGGCATGATCCTAAAACATTTAAAAAAGTAATTAAGACTTGTAAGCATTTATGTTACTTTATCTTTTACTTTACCTATGAATTATGAACCTCCTTTTTTTCGTCGGTTAAAAAAAAAAAAACAATTTAAAAAATAAATTGCCTATCACATCAAACAAATCCTTTCACTTAACAATTAGACAGTTTAAAATACGTTAGTGCACATTGAAAAGTTGTAACTGAATTACCAATTAAAAACAAAAAATTAAACTATTCATAAATAAGGAATGAGAATGAGAGGATTGAGAGCCACTGACCATTTCTTTGTAAAATCAATATCGGGCAATTCCGAATGGTTTATAATTCAGAATTACCCGAGTCGACTAATTCCGATAAAAACAAAAAACCTTGAGCTAGCGTGTCCTAAATCTACCCAACAGTACACTAAAACGAAAATCTATCGAATTAAATAAGAACCAGTTAAATAACTTACCAGATTTCTTAATTATAGATCTTCGGGTAAATCCGATAAACCAAAAAAGCGCGCGAAATATCACTCGTTCACAAAAAGGTCGTTAACATACCAACACTCGCTCACAGCGCCTTGAGCCAATGAAGGGCGGGGGTGGATTAAGATGGCTGCTAGGTGAATGTTGCTAGAGTAAAAAATATTGCCGCGTTTTCGAGAAATTTGTAATTATTGGAATATCCCGATTTTCGGAGTTAGCCGAATGCACCTTACTCTTTATACTTACACCATTTAAATTACAGACATAAATATAGAAACTTTACAAAGGGTACAATGGGCGCCCGGGGAATATATAAGAAAGTTGTCCCTCAAAGATTTCTGAGTTAGGCGTAAAAATTGAAAATGTACGAATACGCGAATGTGCTGCCATCTAGCGAGAAATTAGCTGGGAGATCATCTACTCAATCCCCATAATAATACGGTACGGTATAATACCACGAGCACGACCATGTGGACCGGTCAAGCACCGCGCGTCGCCTATTGGCGACGAAACAATAGAAAATCAATCGACAGATTAATCTGTCAAGCTCCGCTAATGAGACACAATTGATTTTCTATTGTTTCGTCGCCGATAGGCGACGTGCGGTGCTTGACCGGTCCACATGGTCGTGCTCGTGGTATTATATTATCTGTGACTTGGTGGTGTAGGTCATGGCATTGAGATAATGTCTATGAGGTCATGGACTTATAAGTCCATCATGGTGTAGGTTGATGATGTAATAAAACTTCCTATCACGGTTTTTTTTATATGGCAAGAAATCGTATACAAAGTGTGAGGTAGGAACAACTACCTACTAGAGTTTTTTTAATAATTTTTAAAATTTAATCATTTTATTTTATAAAATCTCGCAGGTCAACCTAGCAGGTTGTCAGCTGCTTAACCGGGCTTGCCCTCATTAAATTAAGGCCTACAGCAGCAGGGCTTTAAAACTAATCGACTACCGCGTCGTCGGGAATAGTAAAGGTATCCCTCGGTCGGTGAATCCTACTTATGCGGCACGATTGGGGTGCTTTATAGCAGAGTCGAAGAAACGCTACGAAAAAGTAAAAAATTAAAAAACTTTACTAATTTTTCAATTGTTTTTAGTTCAAATTGACAACAGATTGATGTCAGATTGGTCGTCTAAGGTCCTCCTTGGACCATAGACGTAATGCTAGAAACACACGCATCTACTTTAGTCGCCGGCTACAATCTCACGTCCACACACAGATTTGTTTGATTTGTCGCTATTCGCTAACGATTTCAAAATCTAAATCTGTGTGTGAGCGTGAAATATTGATATCGCCAGCGAGTTGCTGCGTAAGGGTCAGTTCACACCGCGACGCGACGCGGCGCGCAGTTTTCAAGATAGCGATACAATTATAGACCTTATCTACTACACAAAAAGGTACACATCAGTGAGTAGGGCCGCGTGGCGCCGCGCTGCGCCGCGTGGCGTAGCTCGACGTAGTAGGCACACAGAATTATGTGCCTTTTTGTGTAGAAGGTACGGTCTATAATTGTATTGCTATCTTGAAAACTGTGCGCTGCATCGCGTCGCGGTGTGAACTGACCCTAAGTAGCATAAACACAATATATTTTATTACCCATAGTGGCCATAGTACAGCACCCACCCATAGTTTATTGTAGTATTCCATGCCATGCCATAGAATCATGCGAAAGTAAGTTTGTTTGTTTGTTTTTTACCTTTTCTCGCCTAAACCACTGAACCGATCATCCTAAAATTTTGCATATACGTTTTCAGGTGTAGTAAAAAAACGGACATAGGGTAGTAAGTACCATAATAGCTGTTCCCGAGGAAAACAACAATAACGTTATTATGATAATAGATGGCGCCACGTGTCTTTCGAATCATGACTGATTTATATTAGAAATTTTTCCCACGGGATAGAAACATATGCAGGTGAAACCGCGGGGCGCAGCTTTAAGTAATAAATTGAAAAATCCCAATCCATGCACACCACTGAGTGCCATGCCACACTGCCACTCAATATGCCACACTGACATTGACCTGACACTGCAGCTTGTTTAGTTTGTCAATGTCAAAACGTTCAAGTTTCCGTTCACTACTTCACTTCTCTTCATGTCATGACTTCAATCAAGTTCAACTAACAACTTCACTTTACTTCACTCACTTTTCAGTTCAGTGAATCAACTTTCTGTCTTTGGTTGTGCGGTGTGTGAACATTTTTTATTATTATTGATAACTGAACATACTTATAATACCATAACTAGATCGTAAAGGAAGTGAATTAAGTTGATATTTAAGTGAGCAAAGCCTATAATGTGTTGAACATAATCTGTTGAAGTGTTTGTCGACCCGTCGTGGGTGATCCCAGGATACAATAAAAGTATTCACAAGTGCGTGTGGTTGGCTGGCTATGTAAAATTCTGAGGATTGGTTTGGCACAGATGGCAACGCTTTGAAGAATTAGTGAGCTAAAAATCTAGAGCCAGCTTGTCTTCGGTAAAACGTCAATGGATTTTTAGCAGGTAAGACATCGACCGAGTTATGCGAAGTATGGGGGAAAGGAATGCACCGGCGGGTGATGGCGTGCGGTGGCGTGCGGGTACCGCGGCTATTGTTTTCGGGAGTGCAGTGCGCGCGGCCGGAGAACGAGCTCGCGCCCGTTGAATCTATCATTAATTACCATTAAACCTTACCTGTAATGAGGCAATAACTACAGTTAGACGAGACGCTAGTTAGAGCGCGGGGTCATCGACGTCGCCTACGAGCTGCACGCCGCCGAGCCGCCGACGCTGCTGCGGCTCCTGTCAGTGATCTCTGATTATATGTCAATATGTTTGTTTCGAGTGCACATCTGTAATGCCTTCTAATAAGAACTTGCTGTCGAGTAGTGCACATGGATCACTACTTAGTTTGTTAACTAAAGTTAACTTGTAGCACAGCTAGCACGAAGAGCATATTGGTGCAGGTAATATTATTATTATTGATATGATACCATTGTATTGTTCTGGTCAAACAAGTTTCTGTTATCAAATTGGCCTTAAAACGAGCTTAAGTACTAAAATATTCCACTCAAGCTACTTATGTAAAGGGTACAGTCTGCTATAGAATAATAAGTGTTGTGTGAATTGAAATTCAGTAACAAAATATTCAAATCAAATTTAAATATTTTATTTCACATAAACTTATGAAACGTCAGAAGCTAGGGGCACGGTTCCAATTGGTTGCTTCGTATGGAGATGACCCGGAAAGAAACTCCACAGTTACTCTTTTAAAAATAAATTGGCTTTTACAATGTTTTCAAATTACAGTAGGTATCGGAGGACAGCGTAGGCCTGTCAACAAGTACCAGGGACTTGATAAAATAAAAAGTGGTCTACAGGTCTAAAGTCTACAAGGCCTACAAAGTCCTCACATTTACAAAATAAGAATCTATCAAAAGGATAAATAAAATATAAAAATCTTCTAAAACCAAGTGATTTCCCATTACAACCACTAATAAAGGGCTGAAAAATTAAAATTGTCTGTATATAATGTCAAATAATAAAAAGATTATGTCAAAAAAGTACCTATATAAAAAGAAATAAAAAATAAACATCGTAATTTGAGAGCAGTTAATAGACATTTACGTAGTTATGCTGTTAATGAGGTGCTAGGGATACCACATGTGCAGAAGGAATTATTGTCAAACTACCTTGTCTTTAACATAGTCTTTAATCTTATAATATGCTTTTTTGATAAGGACTCGTTTGATGAGGGTTTTGAACTTTCCACCTCTAAGTTCTGTAACCGGCTTTGGCAACCTGTTATAAAAACGTTCTTGCTTTAGAGTGTTATAAAAATATATATTATAATCATAATATTTTTATAACACTCTAAAGCAGTGAACAGCCAAGAACAGGTTCACAACTAGATGAATGTGAATGTCTGTGAGAATCCAGGGCTAAAACTAAAACTATGATAAATAAAGCAAATTAAACTACAAACTTTAATGTAGAGTAAATATTCCAGGCAAATACCAAAATACTACATTCCTTTCAAGGATTTGATCCTAACCAGCGTCAGCAGCTAGGGATCACACAACTGAGTATTATATTGTTTCCCCCAATGATTGGGAGTGCTTCCTAGCTTATCAACAAGCTTTTACAAAAACTTAAAAGGGCAATTTTATTGCTACAATGGTGACGATTCTGTTGTTCACAAACTAAACTAAATTTAAGTTCAGTGCATCTTTTTCTTTCTATTTCATTAAGAAAAGGACAGAATATACATTTTAGTTAGCGTCTGACACTACTCCATACAAGTAGATTAGATGTGATTAAAACTTGCCTACTAAAAAACTTTTTTACAAAAAAAAACAACCGACTTCAAAAAAAAAACACTATAAAGTGAAAAATAACTTTAATTTCGGAAGTCGGTGTCAAAAAACGAAAATGCGGAACCAAAGACACCGACTTCCGAAATTAAAGTTATTTTTCACTTTATAGTGTTTTTTTTTTGAAGTCGGTTGTTTTTTTTTGTAAAAAAGTTTTTATTTTTCACTTTTTAGTTGTACCTACCCCACATAAATTCAATTACAGATGTTTTATCTCACGAGCGCGGGTGTGCCATACTTGTGTGGGTAAATGTGCATGCACATTGTCTTTGTGTGCGTACGCTCGGGAGCGCTCAGTTTCTTGCTACTTGTAGTTACGCACACAAGCGCGCGTGTCTATACGCGGTTCAACTACAACTATGGCTCACCCGCGCTCGTGAGATAAAAGAACTGTAACACTAGTGCATTGAAGAATTGAAGACACAACTCGAAGAATCATCAAAATTCGGATAGAAATGCCGGAGATGCAGTATATTTATGCATATAACTTCGTACATAAGAATAATTACCTAATGTATTATATACTAAAACCTTCCTGAAAGTATGTAGATCACACTAATGAAAGAATTATCAAAATCGGTTCAGTAGTTTTTGAGATAATCGCGGACATACAAACATACATACATACATACATACATACATACATACATACATACATACATACGGGTCGAATACAGAACCTCCTTTTTTAAAGTCGGTTAAAAATTACGTCAATTTACGTCAGGCGCTGAATAATTTGACAGAACTAAACTAAAATTTATCTTCTGTCCTTTTCTTAATGAAATAGAAAGAAAAAGATGCATTGAACTTAGTTTAATTTGTGAACAAGATAATCAGCACCAATATTATAGTTTTGGTATTAACCCTGAAGTCCCACTTGAAAATCCATATTATATTATAATCTATGCGTTTTTTATTAAGTTGTTGCACTAGCATGTTATAAAGCTTAATTTATTATTTTGCATCTCCATTCAGTTGCTTAAGATTGGTGCGGCCAACTCAAGATGATGGTGGAAACCATCCTGGAGTCCTCCCAGGACTTTGGTAAGTGTTGCAGTTATCTTTTGCATGTAGCAGTTATAAAGCCTGCATAGTTCCGGGTGGACACCTGACCAACAACATGCCACTGTTACACCATTGATTAGGCATTACATTCACGCACGGTTTACAATCCAGCAGGATTTTAGCTGAATTTAATTAAATACAGTGGGATCCCACAAAGGTTATAGGTACTTTTTTTTTTTATATAATAATCTTTGCTATGGTATACTTAATCAAATGTTTATTATAAATTACAAAAACAACTAATGTTACTGCACCTAATAGACTAATTAATTTATTGTTTGAACCCTTACTTATTAACAAAAAGTAAAAAAATAACATTAGGGTCATTCCATAAAAATAGGGTGATTTATGGACTTAACTTGTATTAGTAATAATTAAATCCTAATTAGATATTCAAGTGGTAATTTTGGTAGATAATTAAATCATTGTATGGTCTGTAAAAGGGCCAGTCACTTAATATAGTATTTTACGAGAAATGTAAGGTTTTACAAATTTAGGCTTCTAGGGACTGATGAGTATGCCTAGGGACTGACGAGGAAGCTAACTACAGTACAATTTAGGGAGCCTAGGGACTGACAAGTTTGACTAGAGACTTATGACGACGCTAATTACTGTAAGGAAGCAAACATACTTAAAGTTTCTCGTTTATTTGTTATCACTTAATGTTATGGCAATCACAATTATTTGGAACTAGCTGCGCCCCGCGGTTTCACCCGCGTAAGTTTCGATCCCGTGGGAATATCGGAGTAAAAAGTAGCCTATGTCCTTTCCCGGGACTCAAACTATCTCTATACCAAATTTCATCAAAATCGGTTCAGCGGTTTGAGCGTGAAGAAGTAACAAACATATAAACACACACACACACTCACAAACTTTCGCCTTTATAATATTAGTGTGATAGTGTGATAACATAAGATTTTAAAACGTTACCAGTAGTTTACTTATGAAATAATCTTTTAGTTTTAAGCACATAAATGCACTTTACATTTACTGCACATTGTGACTTTAAATTACAAGATGGAAACATGCATCTCATCCTTTCCGGGGTTCTGATTTGTTCATGCCCCACTCCCCATCAAGTGTAACATCTCTTGGAGGTAAAACTTGGCAAGGCTTTCCTTTCCGCATTTTTGGTAGTGGCCCCTCTAAAATCGCACTGGAACTTGGGCGACCTCTAGGAGTATGTGTGGAGTACTTGCACAATGATTCCGCTTAGATATGTATATATATATATATATTAGATATTCCAGACATTAAATCCGCTCTGACAGGAGAAGGGTATTGTCGTCGGGGAAAGGAGATTGACCAATCTACGTTTCGCCGACGACATAGTCCTCTTTTCTTCCTCAGCAACTGAGCTAGGCTAAATGCTCGAACAACTGAGCCACGTCAGTCTTTAAGCCCGGTTTCCACCGCGAGCGGAGCGGACCCATTAATGACTTCTTTTACCTCTCAAGAGAAAACTGCTTACATGTGTTTCCACTAACAAAGAGTCGAGCGGAAATGACCGGGCGGGCAGAAAGAGTAAAAATGAGCTCGCTCATTTCTAGAGAGAATCAGACGCCTAAACTCTTTCTTGGTGGAAACGCAAACCTATTTTATAGAAACGAAGTCCGCTCCGCTTAGCCATTTCCGGCTCATTACTCTTTCGCGGTGGAAACCGGGCTTTAAGTCGGACTTACGATGAACATGTCGAAAACGAAGTTTATGACGAACAGCACCGATCGCGAACGTAGAAACTAGGGGTGTGCTCAGTGGATCTCCAATGGCAGGAAACGACTGCGCGGCAGGCCCAGAAAGAGATAGCGGGATGAGCTGGACTCCTTTTTAAAGGATTGGCCCAGAATTGCAGTAGACTGAGAAAAGTGGAAAGAGGGAAGGGAGGCCTTTGCCCTGACAACACAGGCTTATACATATTAAAAATTGCGATTCGAAAGGAATTTTCGGTACAGAATCCAAGCATTTATGATACTGAGATCCAGAAGGTGGTAGAAAATTCTTATGTACCACTTTCTGCTTTTTATGCGGATTCTGTACCTACCTGCCAATCCATGAATGAGGTCAACGCCTTCCATGTGGGCGTTATATTCCTTCACCAACTTTGGGCAAGGTATTCCAATCCTTCGCTTCGCCCTTTTATCGTAGCGTTCTATGGTTTCGGCTGGTTCAGCGCCTACATAAGTCGAAGTCAAAATGGCTTGTTCATTATCTTTCCAGGACACCGAAGCTATCTCCACGTCTGTCATCGATATTTCTAACGCACTCCTCATATGCTCCTCTCGGCACTGAGCTCATCATTACATCCTTTCTCCATGGTTTACAGTACAGGGTTTCCCTAGATGATTTATTCAGCTAATTAAACAGGATCACTTTTTTTTCATTAATCGAGCCTTTGCAGAAATTGACTTCTTTAAGGGTATTATTTTTTTCTTTGGACCATTTTGGCTTCTTTTTAGGAGGCGGCATGTCTAAAATACAAAATTAATAGCCAATTAAGCACACCGTGCTTTAACAAACAAACGTAGTTTGACATTTACTATACGTTAGAAGTTCATCAGTCCCTGGCCTCTCCGTCAGTCCCTAGTCACATTCATAGCGAGGGACTGACGATTTGAGTAAAAATTGAAGAATACGCCTGCTTAATGATAAATAGCTCTATAATCTATTGTTTTCTATCGAAACGGACTTAAAAACAAGTTGTAATTATTATTAAAAATTAACCTAATAAATAATATTATTTTTATTATTTAGAAAATTAATTACCTACGGCCTGACGCAGTGACTGGAAAAACACGTGCACACACTAGACTCGCCGCGTAAACAATGTGAAAAAAAAATGGCTGACATCCCTATTTTTATTTGCTTCTTTCTTTGTTTTAACTTCATTGTACAAATAAAAAATAAATATTTTCATTGATTCGGTGGCTCACTCATTTAGCGGGAAATTTCAAATTTCGTTAGCGGCTAGGGCCTGATGCTGAAAGTTGTAGACAATACATTGACTTTGGATTTTTTAAATAATTTTACTAAAAAATCAAATCAAATGTTGATAATAGATGAATTATTTTATGTTTATTAGACTTAATAACGTTTAAAAGTTATTAACATAATGATTATCGAAATTTATAGCCTCAAATACTAAAATTTGGTGCATGGAGACGGTTAGGGACTGACGAAGGTAATATTTAAGGAAGGATTTTACATACATAAAAACTGACCGGCAAGAAATAGCCAAAAGCACCCTGAAATATCAGGAGAAGCTAACGACCCACGTCAAAAATCTCGTCATTTTTTAATTGTTCTTAATAAAGAATCAATTAAAAAATGTAAAAAAATATTTTATAAGTATATCAAATCATAAATCACTTCTCGTTTTGGAAATATGAACTTAAAAAACAAATAGCATTAATAGTGTAGGTAATATCCAAATGATATGGATATGTCTTATAGAACTACAATGTAGCCAGAGTGCCGAAAAGGATCTTTCTGCCTCCACACTTGTTGGTTTGACAGTCAATAAATTGTTGTGCAACAAATTCAAATTCTTTCCTTTCATCCCCTTCAGTTTCAAATGCTGCCATTTCTTTTTAATTTTTTTTTATGCCTGGTCGATGCGCGATTTAATCGCAACAGCTTGCGGATCCGCAACCTGTTGTGGGTTCCCACAGTCCCTAAAATTATGCTGAATTGCGGTATCCTACTTTGCTGGACTGCAATCCCTACCACTGATTGTAACGTGTAGGTACCCTTCCTGTGCTGTCATTTTTGATGCAAGAGTAGGGTTACCATTTAGAAATTTGAAAAGTCCTGACAAAAAGCCTGACATCTCAATAAAAGTCCGGTCATTAGTCACAAAATCCAAACATTACCCACTGTTAGGGACCTAACTAAGGACTTTAACTAAAAGCAGTGGACTGTAATTTTTTTAGTTACAGTGGTATGGTAGGCATGGTAGCAGACGCTCGCGAGAAGAAAATCCGGACAAATTAAAGAGCCGGACAAAAGTCTAGAAGTCCGGACAAATCCGGACAGATAGTAACCCAACCCTATGCAAGAGTAATATTATCTAATGGTAGTGTAATGCAGACAAAGTATGTCATTATGAATACTTAGTTTTTCATTTTGAGAACGGGTGGGTAACGTTAGGGAAACTAAAGTGTAAACCTGATAAAACTGGCTATAAATAATATTAAATGACTAACATGTATTTCCTGTGAGTTGCTAATGTGTTCCTACTGGGTAACGTGTGATTTGATAGTTAGTCTCAGTTGCACAGTTGTTGCTGAGAGTAGGCTCTCACATCTTTATTATTTTGTAAACTTGTTTGTTATAATGTTGTCATCATTAACTCCTTATAGGTTTACTCAATATTGTAAGCCATACAAGTCTACTTCTTGTAAGTCTTAAGTTATCCAAAGATGAAGTGATTTCAAATTAGAATTGAAGTTTTGTAGGCAAAAGTGTGTTTAACTGATTTTGTTGTGTAAGTAAATGCAGGGTTTATGTAATTGTCAAATATTTTTATTTTATTTCTTGCTTTTATTGTTTTAAGATCTATGAACCTAGAACTGTATTTATTAACAGAACTCTGCAATGCATTTTTCCAAATATGTTTGTACCATATTGATGAGATGTCCCTGTTTGAAACACATCACACACTAACGTAAAAACATTGTAAATGATGTGCATGCCGTCCACAGTACATGACAAACAAACAAAAAGTACATTAAATGATAACTTCAATGTGCAACTTAAATAACTAAATAAGTACCTATGTGAATTTCTCATTTGTCACCATGCTCATTTATCACATTTCATTTTTAGTAATGGTATGACATATATAATGAGAGGTGCTAGTTCTGTCACGTAGTAGTGGACACAGAATGTTAGTGACAAGTGAATACTTAATAAAACATAAGTACAGTACCTACACACTAAATGAAATTATCAAAGTAGTTAAGGGCGCTACACACGGCTAAGATACTATAATATTTTATCTTAAGATACAATATCGCTCGCCATACAATTCAATGGACCATTACACACGAGCATGACGAAGATAATATTTATTTCATATTCCATTGAATTGTATGGCGAGCGATATTGTATCTTAAGATAATATTATAGTATCTTAGCCGTGTGTAGCGCCCTTTATGGTAGCATGAGCTTACATGCCTCCAGACTAGGAAATTTTGAGCATTTTCGGAAAAATACCTTGTTAAGCTGGGAATCGGCCCCACCTAATAAAAGAAATAGCACCTGTATTGACCCCTAGACGAAAATGCAAAAATTAATAATTAAAATTATGTAATATAATTCGTTAGACAGAGAATTCGCACTTTCACTGTTTAAGGTGCCACTAGTCGATATTTTTTCCATACAATTTTCGGGAGAGTATTACTTCACTGTTTGACATTGTGCATCCAATGTTAAACATGATATCGTTTTGTCTTATTATTAATTTGAAACAGAATAATAAAATAAAAAGCCATTAAAAAGTTATGAGTCAACAAACATTCTTTTTTCTTGCTATTTTTAACGTAACTTTGGGTGTAAATAAGTAATAAAAGAACTGTAAAATTTTCAAAACAAAGTCTTTAACATCAAAGCTCAGTTATCGAAGAGTTCAATAAACTTTATTTGTATTGATTTATGCAGTGGTTTTTTCATAAAACTCAATTTTACAAAGCACTTTTCGAACTTTTTTACGCGCCTTTCAGTTCTGAACGGTGTTTCTGTGCGTGAGAACTAGACGTTGTACGTGTAGACTAGCGTCTAACTGCTCATCACTGATACTATCTCTGTCGGACACGAAGCCAGGTGAGACAGCGTGCTTTTTGGCCATGACCACCAGTGAGTTCGAGCTCGCGACTAGTTCCACCTTAAGGTGAATGCGTAGTTGTAGCCCGCGAAATTCAATTTTTCTTACGTTTTTTGCAATTTTCAGGTCAGTGTCAGGTTGTATCTTGATCAAAATATGATTCGCGACAATAACAGGTACGTATTTACAGAATTATAATAATTAGAATCATTAATACATCTTCCTAAGTTAGATTTCTACCGTTAAGAACAAATCTCGTATGGAAAAGTGTTGGTGGTAGAAATCTAACTTAAACAGATGTATTAATGATTCTGATGATTATAATTCTGTGAATACGTACCTGTTATAGTCGCGAATCAAATTTTCATCAAGATACAACCTGACACTGACCTGAAAATTGCAAAAAACGTAAGAAAAATTGAATTTCGCGGGCTACAACTACCCATTCGCCTTAAGGTTTCATATCAAAATGAAGAAAACCCCTATGGTGCGACTTTGTCTGTTTGTGCTGCTTATTTCAGGAACTGCTAATGCTCAAAAAAACTTTTGTAGAATAATATTATAAATTAAATACTATGATGAAAATGCCCAATCTCTGAACCCCCCATCTCCGAAGTTTGCAAAGCGAAAATCTGAATAAATGTAGTTTATGGAGTGGACGTAATTGTAAATATTTATAACAATGAAACGATGTCTGTTACAAGCACGTTTTTTTTTAGAAATCAGTAAAAACCCTTAACAAACAAACTTGCACTCCCAAACAATAAAAATTAATGTTTGAAATGCATATGTTTAGTTCGAATTGCGAAACCTTCTGTGCGCGAGTCCGAATCGTTCAGCCGGTTTTTTTTAATAAACTGCAGGAATATTAATAATGCTGTTGTAATTTCTCTAAGTTAATCTTACTCGTGATTCCTTTAACCACTTTGCTGTACTAATTATACTTGTGTATGATCCACTAACTCTGGTGATGCGGAATGTACAGGCATGTCGAACGGAGCACTACCGCAGTGGAAGCGCGAGCTGCTGCAGCGGCGCGCCGCCCGCAGCCGCCCGGCACAGCCGCCGCCGCAGCCACCGCCGCCGCCCCCGCCCCCGCACTCTGAGGAGGACGAGGAGCTGCGCTACGGGCCCGGCATCGTCAAGCGCCTCAAGTCGCGCTACCTCAGCCTCGCCCTGCGCGATGCGCCGCGCCGCCGCCCCTCCGTGCTGCGCCGCGCTGCCTCGCTGGAGCACCTGCTGGACGAGCGGCCGCCGCCTGCGCCCACTCCGCGCTCCGCCCAGCGCCCGCCGCGTCCCGCGTCCGTGGCCGTGCCGCCCGCTCCCCTCGCGCCTGTCGTTCGCCGCGACTCCGTGAAGCGAGCTCGCTCCGTGGACGCGTTGAGCCGCCTGGACTCTCGCGAGGAGCCCCGAGCTCCCTCGCCGTCACCTCCGCCGCCGCTGGCTCCGCGTCCTCCGCCGCAACCTCGCTCGGCGCGCCCTCCCCGACGTCCGACCCCGCTGTTGCGTGAAACCGAACGCCCGCCCCCCGACGTGGTCCGCTCGACCCTACGCAAGTTTGAAAGTGCGCCGACACGTCGCGCCGCGCCTGCTGCCCGCGTGTCTGCCGTGCTGCGAGGCCTCGAATGTCCGCGGACCTCAACGCCGGAACCTCGTGAATCATCAGATGCACCGCCGCTCAGCCCCCGAACACCCAGTCCGTTGCCGTCGGCTGAAGCGTTGTCGCCCGTGCCGGTCGGCGCCGCCGCTAGTGAGGAGCTGGAGAGCTCGCCGGAGCCCGCCAGCTCGCGGCAGGTGTCCCGCGCTGCGCTCGACGGCATCGCCCGCGCGGGATCCACTGTGCGCTACGCGTTCGAAGCTCCTCGCGCAGCTTCGCACTTGCCACCGCTGGCGGCTACTAATCAGGTCCTCGTGGGCCGTGCGCGTCGCGTAGGTGTCATACGTCCGATGCCGGCGCGCGCCACCGACTCTACGACCGACGACCTGGTCGAAGAGATCGAAGAGAAGAGTCCCGAGCACGGTACGAGGCTGGCGTCACCCTCCCCGCCGCCGCCAGCCGAGAGCGAACAGACTCCGCCGGCGCGCGCCGAGAGACGAGAGCCTCCCCCGGCGGCCCTGGTGGAGCCCATCCCGCGGCCTCCGCCCGAGCCCGCGCGCTCGCCCACACCACCCGCGCCCGCCCGGCGCAGCCCCAGCCCAGAACCGAAACCTAAAGCGGTGCCGGACACGACCACCGCGCTTCTCGTGAACGGCCACGCGAGCACCGAACGTGCGCCAGAAACAAAATCAGCTGTGTCCCGAATCGGTGCGGCCGGCATCGAGCGCGCGTGGAGCGGCTCCGGGGAGAAGAAGAGCATGGAGAGCGCGGCGTGGGCGCGCGGCAGCCCCGCGCAGGCGCGCCGACCGCGCGCCCCGCCGCCCGCCACCACGTCCGTGGTGTTCAACTTCTCCAACCGCAAGGAGGTGCCCGACTACATCGAGAACGACGGCATCGTGCTGCGCGCCAGCCGCCGGAACAGGATCAAGGTTAGTAACCCGTCGTCTTCATGACTGTCATTAGTTGTTATTACACACACACCTTCAAGAGAAATGCTATTCATTAGATATGTTCGATCAACGATGTAACATGTTATGTATCGCCTTATTGATTCTGACTGAGCATGTTGTGCTCTCTTATCAGGAGTTACAAATATAAACATAATTTCCTAAAGTGTCGCATACTGTCGTTATCGCCGATAGAACGATACTGAGCCGTGTTGTTATTCATTGTACTAATTACTTAGGTGTACATAAAATAAAACGTTTGTTATCAATGTAGATTTGTTTTGCGGATATGAGCGCTTGGCTCATCAGTTACGACGGATAATTCCTTAGTTTAGTCGGGAACTAGGCGCACTGTAAACTTTAATTACAAATTGACCCTATAGGCTTCTCTTTGCTAAGAACAGCAATTTCACATTTGACCGCATTCAATCTGCCGTCTGCAGTAACGTGCGGAGCAATATCGCACGCTCGAGCTGCGCCATTACACGGTTCAGTGGCGCTGCTCGACTCGGCGCTCCTCGCAGCTCCGGCTGGCAGCTTTCAAGCAGCTGGCCGCGGTGTAAGATTACCATGGAGCGCTCGTCGATTACGCAACATTCGATATGCAAATATAAAAATAATTTTCTACAAACGGTGAAAGTGATAGCGTAAGATGGTGCTATGTGTGGCCGCCTGGCCGGTGAAACCGGCGCACGGCGTCGATACATGCCCAAATCGAATGCCACTCTCGATTTCGTCAAGATCGCTTCCGCTGGAAAGTGACCTGCGCGGGCGCCCCGCCGCGCCGCGTTTCCAGCGCGGAATGTTAACGAGCCCACACGACGCCAGCGTGTTCTCGCCAGCGTTGCTCTTTGTAATCTATTTGTCGAATGAATCCGATTGATGAGTGACTTGTAAGTGATGGTCGCGGACTTGCGGAGTGTTGTCTACACCCGCGTGGCTGAGCTCGGCGCCGCCAGAGCGCTGACCCGCGGCGACATTGCTTTCACTGCGAGCCCACGCGGCCAAAGCTCGTTACTATGGATGGGCGGTCGGCGGCCTTCGTAACCACTCGTAACTTTATTGCTTTCCAATGTTCTAACAATACGCTGCTCACATAGTTACATGCGAAGCACCATCTTATAGCACGGCATTGACAGTTTAAGATTAATATTGAAGTTGCGGTCGCATCTCGGCATAAATTAAAGCGATTGTAATATTAGGTTATTAATAAATTATCTTGAGAGGCATCTTATAACAACTGCAGATACAATCTAGCTTACATAACAAACAAGTTCGTCAAAGCTAAAGTGCTCTTACTTGGGAATGTTGAATCAAGGCCTCATAAATCAATGTACTGTGTTACGTGCTCGGTGCTGGTCGCCAGACGTCGCCGAAATTAAACACCGAGGACCAGGTGGCGAGCTGGCGAGCGCGCACTCTGCTCTCCTACGTCTTGTCACCTCACTCGCCCGGTCACCGGTCACCACATGCTGCGCTGCACTTGGCTTGCTCTTTTTGACATGCCAGTGTACGTCCGACCGGTTTGCTAGCCGATGAATACTGCAACTACACATCAACCTGGTATGCCAATAGTAGGGGTTTCGAATACCGGATTTTTTAATATCGTTATTAATACCGGATAGAAAATTTCCAATACCGTAATCCCGGTATTGGATATTTCAATGTCCGGTATTGAAAAATGACAAAAAAATGTCCTGGATCCCGGTTTTGGCCAGTACCGGGATCCCGGTATAGGAAGCCCTAGCCAATAGTGAGGTACTTTTATTGAATTATGGTACCTACTTAAGGCCCAATAGCGCTGTGCCCTCGTTACGACACGTGTGGTCTCTAGCTTTGACCGTCCATGATCACTCCTTAGTCGGAAGCGAAAACGCATGTGATGCCCCGTCAAGCTCCGCCCGTATCCTATTTGATACGAAACAATAGAAAATCAATTGTGTCTCATTAGCGGAGCTTTAGAGGTCACATGAGACAGATTGAAATCTAAATATGGTAGATCAATAATTAAAGCCATTTTGGATAAATTACAAATAACATTCAGAGATAGTGCTCTCCTTCTATCGTTATTCAGCTGTAGAGGATTCTAAAGAGCCCTGGAGTACCCCGTATCGTTTGGTATCAAAGTAATTTATCGTTTGAATAAATAAACACTTGTGCTGTGGCTTTGAATCAGAGCCGTCAACGGAAGTACGGATATGAGTATCGTGCAGTAGTGTAATCTGTGTGTCCACAAACACGGCAAGTATTTGCAGAGCAAATATTGAGCGTGGCGAGCCGACGCAAATATTTAAATAACACTAGCTTCAATCAAAATTGGTAAGTGTGCTCAAGCTCAGTGAGGTTCTGGCTCGCGGGCTGTTTGTGCTCCAGCACCACATTGCACGATCTGACTATTTGGCATGTTGTTTTCCGCATAGAGGTAGGTATATAGTTTTCCTGTTTTGTTTTTGTTCATGTTTAGTTCGAAACTGAACTACGCATTCATAATATTTGAAATTAGCAATGACAGAAACATCTAATAGCGCCAACGAGTAACGACCATATGAATAGCGCAAACACCAGGGGCAGCGCTAGTGAAAAAGCAATTGATCTCGTCAGCAGCCAATTTTACAAGAATCATATATGTATCCCTGGACTGGCTTCCCGTGGTTTTCCGTGAGGTTCGCATGGTACTAGAAGACGTCGTGTCATCGGGTGTCGTGTACTACTGTCAAATTAGTCGTTTTCAGAGAAATACAATGATTACTGCATTTTGTTTCTTGATATACATTTAGTTTGTCGCTGGATGTAAGAGTGTCTGCGTATACATAGACAGTACAGTTTCCTAATTGCACAATTAGCCTCCATTCCGTCCGAGCTGTCGCGATAAGCGGCTGATGGACTGTACATGCAAACATGACGTGTAGAGCAGCATTGCTTCCTCGAGCAGACGAGTAAAAAGCGTCATTGTCAGAGAGCTTAACGGCACTGTTGTGACAAGTGCGCGCCCGCGCCGCCGCGTCGCCGCGCCGCCGCGCCGCCCGCGTCTCCGTCATACAAACAACAACTTACAGAAGTGTAGTTCCTGTACACTGCAGACTGCAGGGACCAGGACTTGTCACTGAACTAGATCCACTGCCGACGAGTGGCTCATGATGTTTGCAATATTATATTCGTTAACTTTTAGCTACTGTTGTTTTCCGGCGTTCTATTTAATAAGCTCGTCGTTGTTGTGTTCACCCAATAATTCTAATTCAGATGACGGTAGAAACTTCTTTGGTTTCTTATTGCGATACATAATGTAATGTATGAAAAACGGATTTTCTGAGTTTGGAAGTGGTGCGGCGCGGGGCGGCGTCGCCCCTAGCGGGACCACTTGGGCCTCATTTACGGAGACGCGGGGCGTCGCGCGTTGCGTTGAGCGGCGCGGCCCGCACTGAATTCAAATATATGGCGTTGTATGAGTGCGTTTACGGAGAAGCGATTTGAGACGCGTTTGTTTGAATTAGGGCGTTTTTTGCGACCGAGCCCGCGGATGGCACCGACGCGTTCCACGCGGCGTTTATCGCGGCGGCGCACGCAGCGGCAATTCTTGATGAAGCTATGTCCGAGGCGGAATCTTCTGTCAGTCTTATTTAGAAATCGCGCAACACAGACGTAGTCACCGTCGCAATGGAGTATGATATGATCATGCTGCAAGTTGCGACACGTGCGCTCCCATCTCTCGCCAACATAAAACTAGTCGATTTGATCGAGGCTCGCGTGCGCCGCCGCGATGCCCGCCGCGTGCTTCGCTACACGCTAGAGGACTCGCCGCGGGCGCCGCGGCGGGCACCGCCACGCTTCCCGTCTCGCTTCTCTATGAACATGGTCGTATATTGCTATAAGTTTGTGTTTACGCGTGCGATGATGCGTGCCGCTTCACGCGCCGCCCCACCGTAAACAGAAAAAACGTCCGACGCGCCGCGAGACGCCACGCCACGCCACACGCGACGCGAGACGCCCCGCGTCTCCGTAAATGAGGCCTTGCTATCTGCGCGCTTATTGCACACAGATCGCGTTACATCTGCTAATTATTTTGATGTACCTACTGTGTCAAGATGCTCTTGTCTATATTTAGAATATGGCCTCACACTAACCAACGTACGTAGGTTTCTAATAGAACGCCATCAGCCGTGCCAGTTCCAAACTCCGCGCCGCCACCGTTAAAATCAAGTTGAGTAGTTCCACCAGGCCTTCCGTAAGTGGTGGAAGCACGAAGTCGAGCGGAGCCACCGACCACGTCGTTGGCTTATTCAGTAATGAGCATGCTAATGCCGGCTGTGGACGGCCTGCTAGTCCTGCTCTATTGGCGTAACCTCCATAATGTATTTAGATTTTAATTGATATCTCGGGATTTTATTTCAATTTTTTTGTAATGTACCTCACGAGTCACGAACTCACGACCTCACCTTATCTGATAGACACCGTGTTATTCATATAACGATAAATGACAAACGTAACAAGCATTTCAGAATTACATCGTAATTTGGAGACAGTTGTCATCAGCGCACACGCTTCCTGTAGCGACTCATCCTCGACGTGATAGTATTCCGCAAAAACTGTTCGGTTCTCGTCACGAGTCACATTCTCTGTGCGCATAAGGAAACGTGTTTAGTAATTACTAATTATACTAATATCTTTGCTTTCTAACTCTGGCAAAAACGCATCTGCGGAACGCTCGGAGCGCTCCACAATAGCGGTGGGCTGCCAAAAAAGTGCGTTCCCAGCGCGCGGCGACGGTGAGAGCGGATAGATGCGCAGGCGCCTAGCTCCGCCTGCACTTTACATAAGGTGCGCCGCGCGCCGCCGCCCGCTCCCCAGCTTTTTGTTTGTTTATGTAAACTCTAAACTACTTCATAGACTCGAGCAAATCTAAGATAAAAACGAATGGCGGCTCCAGAGTCCAGAGGAGATTCTTTACAGATATTAAATCACGCAGGTTGTCTCAGTGTAGCTTTCCTAACTGATCGATGTTTATTATGTCACTTTGTGCGACTGGAACACAAGCCGTCCAGTTGTGTAATAGTTGTAGAACTTCAACGGATTATATTATGGTCGTTGTATTGAGGTGTCAGGTAATACGAGACGTACGGGGGTTATGAACATTTGTATGGGTGTGGTTTCAGCGTAACATTGTAATTGCGCCTCACGGAATCTTGCATTTGAAGTGAAACATTCAATATAGTTTGAGTAAACATCAGCAATATATTTTGCAAGTAATTGTTAAGCAAATCCTCGTTTTGCCCAATCATTATTTTTAGCACCAAATTGCTGAGGCGACAGAGGTCGAACTGGTTGCTTTGCATACCTAAAAGGTGACAGTGTAGAAATATTAGATGACTAGACTATTTCACAACATAAAAATCGTCGATTTTAATAATAAGCGCATTATGTGAAACAAACAAGCTAAGTAAAGGCCACGCTACTGTAGCAGTTACTTTGACATGTTTACAATCGTAGGTTTGAGGATTAATAATAATAATAATAATAAGCCCCCTAAAATGCTACCTTACGTCCAAGCTGAACACCTAGCTACGTGGGGGGCGGACACGCGTACTGTACAATTGTACAAAAAACTTACGCGGCTAACAAGGAAAGGTAACCCTGTATGGAGATGAGTAATAAAAGAATATATAATTTACGGTCGCTTCCCGGGGAGCGCCAGGGCGCATCTGGAGCCGATGCTAGATGCCACAGCATGCGAACCATCGGCGGTGAGGAGTTGAGCAAGCGGGCTCCTACCGACAAAATTGTTACAGCTGGTCGTAATGAGCTGAACAGGCGGGCTCACAACGTCGAAGCTACAGCCGATTCCACGGGCGATGATACCATTTCACTATTCTCATCCATCCCTTCGACTCGCCCCTCCTACATGACAAGAAGAACAACTAGCTTGTCCACCAGCAACACGCTTGATAGTGTTGTGCGAGATGTCAACTTTGACTCTGAGCTTGCACCCACTACAAGCGCTCCAAGTAAACGCAGACGATGGACACCTGAAATGAATAAGTTCATTCTGCGCACTTACTTTCAATTGACTTTATTAGATACAGACAAAAGAACTTATCTCGAACCACTCCACCTGAAATTTATAGAAAAATACCCGAACATGCAGGTTAGTCGACAGAGAATAGGAGATCAACGAAGAGCTATACAAAATAACAAATTACTACCGCAAAAAACAATAGACGAGATACAAAAAGAAGTACAAGAAGAGTTGAATCAACTACAATTAAACCATTTTACTCTACAATCACAAAACTCTATCGACCACACACAACCAACACCTACACCGACACAAATGCAACCTACAATCTTAGAAACCCATACTAGACAAAATAGAACGCAGACTCGAATGAGATGGACTAGCGAACAAAATGAAGGTATAATGCGGTCTTATTATAGGGTTACAGATTTAGGCAGAAATGAGACAGTTTATAGAAGACGCATGTACGTAGATTTTATAAACAGTTTTCCCTCACTTGCTCACCTAAGCGAACAACGAATTGCTGATCAGAGGAGAGCAATAATAAACAATAATTACATCACCAATGATAAATTAAATTCATTAAAGTCAGAGGTGTCTGAAGAACTCGGACTAGATAACTTTAACTTATGCAACAATCGGGAAACAATACCAGTTATTACTAATATCAATAATACTAATACCATAGCCCAAATAACAAACACGATAGAAGAACCTACACATAATATACAAACATCAGATATAACTGAATTAAATAGTATAACAGAAATGCAATATAACCCACAAATTAACCCAGATAGAGAGCCATGCATAGATGATACTTTCCAACAAGCACTCCAATTTTTTAAAGAAACTAACCCTATTAATAGAATGTACATTCCTAAACAAAAACCATCTAAAAAACTTGCAAGAATAATCGACTACCTAAACAAAATCATACTCCCAGAAAATGTTAATAAAGACACCGAATTCAACACATTACAAACTATCATTTATTGTGCCGCATGGACCGCTGCTAAGGTAAACGGAGCAAGAATAACACTTGAACTGAGAGAAATAATTCGAGGTAAAACAGAATATCAGCCAAAATGGCAAAGACGGTTAGAGCAAAAAGTTAAAGATTTACGAAAGAAAATAGGTAGAATGACACAATTTATGAACGGCAACAGCAGTAGAAAATTAAAGAAACATGTAAAAAAGATCATAAAACTTTATAAAATTCATACCGTACACGAAGAACCAAACACACAAGCAGCACACACATTAGACACACTGAAACAAAAACTCTCTGTCGTAACAGGCCGACTCGAAAGATATAAAGCATGCACGTTAAGAAAACAACAAAACACTCAATTCACCCACAATGAAAAACTTTTTTATCGCAATATCAGACAGGCAACTGCAAATATTCAACACAACAACCCATGCGACAATGAAAATAACACCCCTGACCCAGAGAAACTACAACACTTCTGGGCAAGTTTATGGGAACAACCTATTTGCCACAATTCCCAAGCTGATTGGATACAATCAGAGATGTTAAATAACAACACAAACATTCAGCCGATGGTGTTTGAGCACATATCCCCAGAAATATTTCATAAAGTTCTGACAAGGTTACATAATTGGAAAGCTCCCGGATCAGACCACATCCATAGTTACTGGTACAAAAAATTCACAGCAATTCATTGCTACCTATATAATTTCATAAATTCATTCATCCAAGACCCCAAATCAATACCTTCTTACATAATGTCTGGAACAACGTTTATGATACCAAAAGACCGTAAAGACCTCTCTAACCCAGCGAAATACAGACCCATTACATGCTTGCAGACCCTGTATAAGATCATCACATCCTGTATATCTGAATTGATATACGAGCACATTGACGCCAATAACATCTTAGCCGAACAACAGAAGGGATGTCGAAAGTATAGCCAGGGCTGCAAGGAACAATTAATCATAGACTCCGTTGTTTTAAAAAAGGTTCAGAAGTCCAAATCGGATTTATTTACAATGTACATCGATTACAAAAAAGCTTATGACTCTGTTCCCCATTCATGGCTAGTGCAAGTATTAGAAATTTATAAAATACACCCGTCAGTAGTTACATTCCTCACGACCGTGATGAAAACCTGGACTACAGTCCTAAGACTCACTACACTAACCGAAACAATAGACACCAGCCCAATTAAAATACAGAGAGGAATCTTCCAGGGAGATGCACTCAGCCCACTGTGGTTCTGCCTTGCTCTAAACCCCCTATCTAAAATATTAAACGCAACCTCATTAGGAATCTCTTTAAAATCTACTGCTACCGATGGACAGGATGAAACCCAGGATGGCATTTTAAACCATCTACTGTACATGGATGATATTAAACTATACGCTAAAACTGAGAGTCAACTTAACGAGTTAGCTAACCTGACAGAGAAATTCACAAACGACATAAAAATGGAATTTGGCATAGATAAATGCAAAATAAACTCAGTTAGAGCAGGTCAGAACTACCAACACCAATACACCTTAGAAACAGGCGAACAAATAGAACCACTGGATGAGCAAGATACTTACAAATACTTAGGATACATACAATCAAGTCAGATACACTATAAAGAGACCAAACAGACATTAAAACAGCAATTCCAACATAGATTAAATACTATACTTAAAACACAACTCTACTCACGAAACACAATAAAAGCAATTAACACCTTTGCTATCCCTGTCCTCACCTATTCGTTTGGTATAATCAATTGGACCAAAACAGACCTGAAAAACCTGCAACGCAAAATTAACACAACCATGACTAAATTCCGTAAACGCCACCCAAGATCATGCCTGCAAAGGTTAACACTACCGCGGAAGGAGGGAGGCAGGGGACTTATTGACATTTTAAACTTACACAACCGACAGATCACAACCCTCAGAAAATACTTCTTTGATAAAACTGCAGGTTCAACACTTCACAAACTAATAGCACAAAACGATCAACACTTAACACCTCTTAATCTTAAAGACACAACCGAACAGCAAAACGAGAGAGTGACTGATGACAAAACCAAATGTCTAGAGTGGACCCAGAAGTCTTTACACGGGAGACACCGCCAAGATTTATGCCAATTGAATGTCGACAAAGATGCGTCGAACGCGTGGTTAAATCGAGGCGAACTCTTTCCGGAAACTGAAGGGTTCATGCTTGCAATACAAGACCAAGTTATTGAGACCAAAAACTATAGAAAATACATTATAAAGAATCTAACAATCGACACATGTAGAAAATGCAATAGTTCACCAGAGACAATCCAACATATCACAGGCGCCTGTAAATCAATAGCCCAGACAGACTACAAACATCGACACGATCAGGTAGCCAACGTAATACACCAAAAACTAGCTCATAAATACAAATTTATAGACACTATAGCACCTTATTATAAATATAACCCTGAAACGGTACTAGAGAACCCCACAACAAAATTGTACTTCGACCGAGCCATACTTACCGACCGCACAATTCACTTTAATAGACCAGACATCACATTAATTAACAAAGTAAATAAAACTGGGTTCCTAATAGACATCGCCGTGCCAAATACACACAACTTACAGACTACAATAGCCGAAAAATTATCCAAATACATCGAGTTAAAAGACGAAATAACCCGACTTTGGCATCTTGAAAAAGTCACAATAGTCCCTATAGTGCTATCTACAACAGGAGTAATACCCAAACAGCTTCATCAGTCTCTTAGTTCTCTCAACCTGCCATCTAACACCTACCACCTGCTGCAGAAGGCAGTAATTCTCAATACATGTAGACTAGTAAGAAAATTCCTCCAATGCGAGTCGGATAACTTGCACCATAACTCCCACCCAAATATAGTTTCGGCTAACATACAGCCTACTGCGGATAACCATGCAGTATGTAATATTAATCCAACAGTTAACTCCACTGATGAACACTTGGCTTAGGCCCGTGCCATCAGCTATCCGGCTAAGCCGAGGAAAACAAATCTATAAAAAAAAATAATAATAATAATAATTCAGAAAGCGGTACTTCTGGACACGGCTCGCATTGTCAGGAGGTTCCTCTCTCTGGAGCCCTGACCGCCGGTAGCTTGGACCCTGTTCCCGATACCGGTGGGCTACTATTTTTTATATTTTTAAATGTTTTTATATATTTTTTATACTAATATTTAAAAATATAATTTATATGTATAAGTGAAATAATAATAAATTTATTTAGCTAAGATTACATTCGTGTGGAATTGAATTCCTAGATCTCACACTAGGATTCCCTGTGTTGTGAGATCCAGGGTCCTTCGTTCCGTTAACAATTTTATGTAATTTAAGATACATTTTTAAACTTAAAACTTAAAATAAAAGAAGTTATGTTATACATGGTGGTGTTTGTGTCAGATTGTGTTAGTGTTGTGATATAGTGTATGTATGCTATAGGTATGTACAGGGTGTTACAGAAAGGGTATATCAATACAAACGGGTTGAAGAGTGTATCTGGTCTAGAATCTCTGTACAAAATTTCAGCTCAAAAGCAGTAACTTTGAAAATGCTTAATATTTTTTTATTTCGATAGTTTATTAAATTGAAATCATAACAAACGTGTCACCGCACTACGAGGGTCATTATCCATTATCTGTAGTGTGTCTGTGCGCCTAGTACACGCACATCACGCCGCCGCGCGCCAGTGCAGCGCCGTGATGTCGAAATAAAAAAATATTAAGCATTTTCAAAGTTAATGATTTTGAGCTGAAGAGATTCTAGACCAGATACACTCTTCAACCCGTTTGTATTGATATACCCTTTCTGTAACACCCTGTATATAAGCGAGTACACTTATGTATTTGTGAATTGTCAATCTGTGTGTATTTTACTTATACTACGAGACTTTCTGTCATATCGTAGTCCAGTGTTCGAAGCCAATTTGTTACCGTCACTCTGCATTTTTTTTGTGTTAGTTTTAGTATTTTGTGTAGATCATTGAGTTTAGTGTATATGTGAGGTCCCATAAAACCGTAAGACCTTCTGCCGATGGTTTTACGACATCGGATTTTATCCCAATTAACTCTTCGACTTGAGATGACACAAGTGCTCAAGGCAGTTTTATGGAATCGTAAGGTGACAGACAGTATGTAAAGCTGTCTGACCCTTAGTACTCCAACTTCAGTATAGAGTTTATTCGTGGGGTACCTACCGGTACGGTCGTCTATAGGCAACTTTTAGTAGAGCACGTTGAGCTCGTTCTACTTTAATTAGCGAGGTCTTGCCCGCACCTCCCCACGCTACTATGCAGTAATTGAGAATGGATTGACAAAGGGAGAAGTAGATCATCTTCAGGACAGAGTCATCAGCAATCTTGCCCAGTTGTTTAAATATACGCAGCATCGTTCTAATCCTGCCCTTTAAAGCGCTCAGGTGTCCACAATTACTCCTAGGTATTTAATAGAGTCAGTTTGTTCAATGTAGGGACAAGAACACTGGTCGGAACTAATACAAGAGTGTAGCCGTAAGCAAGAAGGATTGTCAGATAAAAGTGAAATCCGAGGCATCCCCATGACGTAGCGGTGTGACGAGCGAGATTATGTCTGAGAGCAGAGGTCAGCCCACCGGCCGCCCGCCGCGCACCGCCCGCGCCCGCACGTCGCACGCGCCCGCACGTCGCACGCGCCGTTATGTTCACACCGCCGCCGCGCCGCCGCCGGCGCCACGTCTTATGTTTACAAATGCGACAAAGAGTTCACGTTTACAAGTGGAGTTTAATCAACGTGTCCTCAAAGCCAACACGTTGTCACTAAATGCCAAGAAAAGCAGATATTCATAGTCGCTTCATGACATACATCTCTCACCGCGTGCAAACCGATTCGACCTTGGTGAATGAATATTTAAACACGAATGAAGTGGAGCGAGCATAACCTGCATCATCAAATTATACGCAACTGTGCAAGTCACCTTTAAATGAAAAGCAATGTCAAGTGCCCACGAAGACGAGGTCCAATCCAAACGAAGCGGTCGCGTGTGCGGCTCGCATTAGCAGTTTAAAATCTTAATATCACATAACCAGCTTGCAATGTTCCTACTGCGGGGACTGAGACCGTCTTCTTGTCAGAGGGAGTAGAGCCGGTGTGCAGGTTGTCCCATGTCTCCACTGAATGCAATAACCCAAATAAAGGAATACGTTGCTAAACTGCAATGATGCACGATCTTATTTAAAACGATGCGAAGAAATTGATGCTTCTGTATGTAGGTTCTCATGCGCCGGCGCCGCTGCGAACATGTTATTAAACCGTTCATTACGACGGAGGCTCGGTGGCCGCACCACTCATTAGCCCGTAATAACACTTCAAATAACCCGCAGATGACTCCATAGCAACCACTCGGACACGACACCAGCCTCACATCGCAACATAATGCATTCACTCGTGCATGGGACATCGTTTCCAAACAAAAGCACGGCCTGACCGGCCTGCTCAACTTTGGATCTCGCTCCTGATTAGCGCATATAATAATTAGGCACTCATTTTGAGTTGGTTTCTAAAGAATAGCCGAGGTACTTATTCAAAATCAATCATGCGTCCTTGCGAGAGTGAGCGGCTTAGTCAGCAGTACATTATGTGATAAAGCTGTATCTGATATGGCGCTATCGGCGATAAACTCTCGCACACCACATTACTCGTGCAGCCATGAGCATGGTGCGAGCGGCGCGAGGACCCGCTTACAACCGCCGCCACGCCGCCGCTCTTATAAAGACGCTGCTCACGAAAGTGACGCGATGACGTCAGCGTGGTGTGCCTGATTGATATGCGATGTACTGTCGTGGATCAATACAGTGCTATGGGGAACTGTCCCAATTTCACTGATATTATGGCTAGCTCCGATTTCGAAAACGTTAACAATCAGAATTTCAACGTATTATCAATTTCACTGCGACAACATTAATGTCTAAACATTACTGTCTAGTATCCAGTATGAAATGTACGTTTCCACGCTCAGAATAGCGTAACACTATTTCCTATGATTGTTAGACACAGAGCCATCGCAGAAAAACGATTTGTATCTATACAACTGAGGACTACAAACTGATTTCTCAGCATAACCATTTATCTAATGTGTAAATACTTATTAAATGAAGTCACCCAGCCGCGTCTGTCAGACGTCTTGTCTTCATATAAAAAAAAAACCTGATGGATTTTGATGCAGGTTTCACACCCATTCAAGCCATTTCTCGAGGTAGGCTTCAGGTTTAAAACATCGATTAGTATATCCTACTAATATTATAAACTCGAAAGTTTGTGAGGATGGGTGATGGATGTTTGTTACTCTTTCACGCAAAAACTACTAAACGAATTTCCATGAAACTTTAGAGTAATATAGCTTACTAGCAGCGCCCCGCGGTTTCACCCGCAGAAGTGTCGATCCCGCAGGAATATCGGTATCCTATGAGTTCGTCCTGGTTGTAAACTATCTCTGTGTCAAACCCGTCCAGCCTTTTGTGCGTGAAGAAGTAACAAACATACAAACACACTCACAAACTTTCGCCTTTATAACTTTTTAACTAGCTGCGCCCCGCGGTTTCACCCGAATAAATTTCGATCCCGTGGGAATATCGAGATAAAAAAGAGCCTATATGTTAATCCAGGGTGTCAGCTACCTCCATACCAAATTTTATCAAAATTGGTCCAGCCGTTTGACCGTGAAGAAGTAACAAACATAAACACACCCTTACAAACTTTCGCCTTTATAATGTTGTGTGATTAGTGTGATGTATGTCTATGCTTCAACTCTTCGGTTTTGGATTCCATAAAGTATCCAAACAGTAACTGACTGTTGTCGGCAGAACTGTGGAGTCCCATCTGTAGGTGTTCAAGTGATTATGATGGTCGAATAGGTCCATGTGTTGATACCGCAGGTGGCTCGATGGCATGTAAGAGCTGATATAACATCAGCACGTGAAGCACCGCCTGCGCAGCGTCGGAAATGGTATAATGGCACAAAAACACTGGTGCCGGTTATCAACGTTCCGCTCTGGTTGGCCGTGTCAGCGCCGCGCGCGCTGCTCTCTACGTGATGTATGATGCGCGGCCCCCCGCACCGCCCCGCACCGCACTCGCTCATCCGACATCCTTACTCCAACGGTATCTCTCTTGTACCTTTTCTTCTTTATTGTACAGCTACTGTTGGCACAGGTAAACATTATTTTCTACAAATGAACATCGTCTTACGTCCCCCAGGTCTATAATTAAAATCGTGGTCAGAATAGGAGGGTTCGTCGTCCTAAAGCAAGGAATATAAAAACAACCGACTTCAAAAAAAAACACTACAAAGTGAAAAATAACTTTAATTTCGGAAGTCGGTGTCTTTGGTTCCGCATTTTCGTTTTTTGACACCGACTTCCGAAATTAAAGTTATTTTTCACTTTGTAGTGTTTTTTTTTGAAGTCGGTTGTTTTTTTTGTAAAAAAGTTTTTATTTTTCACTTTTTAGTTGTACCTACCCCACACCAATTCAATTAACACTAGTGCATTGAAGAATTGAAGACACGACTCGAAGAATCATCAAAATTCCCATAGAAATGCCGGAGATGCAGTACATTTATGCATATAACTTCGTACATAAGAATAATTACCTAATGTGTTATATACTAAAACCTTCCTGAAAGTATGTAGATCACAATAATGAAAGAATTATCAAAATCGGTTCAGTAGTTTTTGAGATAATCGCGGACATACAAACATACATACATACATACATACGGGTCGAATACAGAACCTCCTTTTTTAAAGTCGGTTAAAAATGGAACTCTTCAAGAGACGACACTAAAACAATATCGTGCTCATTACCATTAGTAATGGAAATACTTCCGAATTACCATCATGGCCAGAATGCAACTGCGTGTGTACTTAACTGCTCAACTGCTAATATTGGTATAAACACATTAGCCGTAAGCCGTCTGTTGCAAATTGGCAAATTAGCGACGACTAGCCCCGACTGTGGCGGGCCATAGCGCCTCGTTTGGCCAATTACCGCGTGTGACGTGCGCTGTACGACAATATTGATAGTGCGGCGACGTGGCTCCGTGACAGCCGGCGGTGCAGGCCGGCCAGGCCGCGTGGTGCGCTGGGCGACCACATCACTCTTAAAAACGGACATTAGTCTCACTAGATGAAGTGGGTGATTGTGCGCGCCGGCGCGCGGCGGCGGCGCGGGCGGCCTGCCTAGATAAGGAGCTCTGCAACATTATTTACGGAATTACCTAATCTGAGCGACGGAATGACGGAATGCATTCGCGTCGGCAGGTCGCCACACTCGCCACCCAAATGTCCTTTACGAATTAATTGCTTCCTGCATCAGACAATATCGCGTTCCCAAAATGTCGCAATGAACTGTTATGTAGTGTAACAAGCGTGACCAAGGTGAGGTCCTGTGTTATGAAATAGCCATTTACAGAACAATTTACTTGAGCGCGTAATGGAAGTGGTTCCATGACATTCGATTAAGTAGTTTATTTAGGGAAATGTGTGTGGAGCAAAATATGTAGTGTGAAATTGAACTGAACACTCGCGTCCCGATTTTTCGTCAAACTATTGACAAGCAGTATGAAGCCTCTCAAGTGGTAGACTGTAGTGTAGGGCTACTTCGTTTCATGTAGTCAGCGTAGTCTGCCATAGTGAACAGCAACAAATTAATGAGGAAACGAATAGCACACGCCAGACATCACCAGTTGGATGCTGAGGCACACCCTCTTATAGTTCTGATGTTCTAACCGATGTTACCTATCCTCCATTATGATTTTATTTGGAGACAAAGCCAGGTTTGGAATCAGCAGTAATGTGTCACTTAGTGTCGTGAGTTGGTCATGATTAGGCACGCACGGTCCAACATATTCGTACCTACGAACGATACACTAAGTACAACAATGATATTGTATGTCATCGTCACCGTGTTCGCGACTGCGGCGACACCTGTATGTCCAATTGTCGATGTTAGGTAAACACGCGTGTAACGGCACCGGCGTGTGCGCAAGCTGCCGTTCGGAACTAAACTCAAGTATACTGAAGAATCTTAGGTCCACTCGTTTAAAAAATAAATGTGACTGGGCGGCTATTTAATCTTAAATTGTTAAAAATACAAACTAAACATTGCTTTCCATTTTTCACTAACGCGGAAATTAACCAGCGATCAAATTAGTCTCAGCTGTACTTACGGTTATCAGTTTAACGGGAACTAGTTTCGTTGCGATTGTTGCTCGACAGTGACTGATAAGTAATATCTTTCATTCAATTACTTACAGATTTGTAATTGACTATTCTTTAGAAGACGATGATTGCGATAGCGGCATTCGACAATACAGCGAGTAGCCGGACATTCATCGTTTACTTTCTCTCGCGGAGCGCTGACGTATCTCAACAAGGCTTTATGGTAATTAACGCGGCCGCCATGAGGCGACGCGCTCGATGGGCGCATGCGTTGGGGGCAGCGCCCACTGCTATGTGCGCACGAATACACGACCAGCTAGAGAACGCGGCCTGCGGCCATTTATATCAGAGGATGGATACTACACCCGCTACTAATAGCTATCCTCTGATGTAGATCGCCGCCAAGGTTCCGCTAACCACGCTGGTCTGACGGTAAGCACCAGTGAATAGGTTAATCCGTGTGTCAGATCAGAACCACGCGCTCCTTGTTGTATGAATCGAAATGCAACGAACTCATCCAAGTCGTGCTCCATCTGAGTCGCAATGGATGTTCAGCCATGAGCTCCATAGGTGCATCATGAGATGAAGGCGTGGGATGTGCGCAGTGCGTGTGGTGTGCGCGACCAAGTTGTGCACGCGCAGTTGCATAACTGATCATTGTATTTCAGCGGTTAGAGGGCAGGACTGCGACGCGCCAGAGCCGCAGGTGCTTAAGTAACACGTGCAAAGCACTTGTTTTATGAAATACATGTTATAAGTATAATGTATTGATTGAAGAACGTCGCCTCTCAAATCTTGCGAATCCTTAACGGATTAAGATTATACGTGATTGCCTTCTATATCTCGCGATGTGTGACCAAATCACCACGCATGGTCATAGCTTTAAACTGATTAGTCCTTTTGGATTACCTATGATGGATGACAAATTACCTCAAACCCATTTCTGTGAAGATACTGTATACTGTCACGGGTGGACGTGACAGTATATAGTCACTCGAAGTCGTTGGCAATGATGTTTACCTAGTACAAACAGGAAATCAATCTGTACAGCGTTCGGGAACATTCGTAATATCATCTCGATCTAAATAGCGCGGCGTGTCAAGATGAAAGTCTTTCGTGGTCGTGGTTCGCTCACAATGGCCCTGATAAGAAGGCTCAAAGTCAGCCAAAGTGCTCGGAATTTCTCTGCGTGATTGAATCAGAAATGAGGAGGTTCGCAAGAGAACCAAGATACCCGGGGAAGACCGGAAGGCACAGGATGGTGCGACGATGCTTGGGCAGGTCTGCCCAGCAGTAGACGTCTGTCGCTTGAATGATGATTGATGACAATGATGTACTTACGATATTCTTAGTTTTTGTTTACAAAAGTGAAACCTCTGCAAAAAGTAAAAACTTAAAAATAGTTGAATCAGTAAGTAATGAATGCTGCACACAAACGCGTGGCATGTCACTCGTCAAATCGTATTCATACATCTCGCGCTTCTACGTCAGTTTATGAGTCGGTACCGCGCTGCTTTCGTGACGGTCAGCGGAATGCTATCGGTGACGATTTATTAATTTACTGCAGGCTTATATAATTTAGTGCGCGATTGAACGCGATAAGTTAAAAAACAGGTTTAAAATGGCGTGGGTCGTCGTGACTCGCAGACAGGCTCGGATCGATCGGGCGAGCCGTCGCGCGTCGACAGGGGGACGACCAGACGCGTACACGTACCTACATCCTCGTATATAGCATCTAGCTCGCAATTTGTTACCTATACTTATATTTGGAATGAGTCACAAATATTTGCTAAAGGTTTTAAATCTGAGCAGTGAGCACTGGTGCATTTTACAGTTCGAATTGCTCGTTTAAGGTACTATTTGGAACCGAGCTGCCAGCTGCAACTGCCGACCGACAGCACGTGCAGCGACTGCATGCAATCGGCTAAGGTTACCAGCCGTTACCTTAGCCGTGGTTACCAGCCGCTGCACGTGCTGTCGGCAGTTGCAGTTGGCAGGTCGGTTCCAAATAGTACCTTTACTGTTTTGTTACAGGGCTTTGATACAGCTTACATTTAAACCTGCCCAGTACCCACAAGTGTAAGCACCTTGTCTATATGAGTATATGTATCGGAACCAATAAAATGACGCTATCTATATCCCACTGATAAGTGAACAATGGCCACTGTCGACGGCGCGCGGCGGCAGGACGTTGCGAAGTGGCCGCTGCAATAACTACGTCACTTTATTACTGAACGCGCACCGAAGTACCGAACTGCTACGGAGCGCAAAAACAATAGCGTTCGTATTTCACATACATATTCTGGTCATTGGAAAAACCGTACCCATTGGTGTAAAAGAGAATAATTATACAGATACTTACTGATTCTACCTAAACTCAAATAAAATCAAGACAAGCTTATTGCAATTCAAAAAGCTTGGAAAAAGCAATTTCGGTTCGCTTTATTATTCAAAGGGAGCACCGTCGAGGTACCTAATTTGGTTAGCTGTCTAGACTCGAAACTGGCAACTGAAATGTGTATAAGTACGTAATGCAGAACACATGCGCACGGCGGACTAGCGCCTAGATTTGTTAAACACAACAACAAATAAAAACTCAGATCAATAACAATGGAGTATATCAACAACGATTACATGCTTACTAGCAGTTAGATCATTATCGAGCCCAATCTCTCTCTGTATCGGTGAAGGCCGATGCACCTGCTTCAACTTTGGATTACCGAAAAAAACAAGTCTTGTTGTTATTCAAAACCTTAACAACGAAGAGCAATTCAACAAATAGATGGGTGTACTTTCTCGACGTGATTTATCTCAGTATTTGGCGTAGTTTTCTCGTAATCAGTGGCATGAAAGTAAAAATGTGTCATTAAAGCGGTGCAGATTATATGTCGGAGGCATGCGGCGACGACACGTGCGCGCCACGGACGTATGAGCACATGAGCGATGCTGTTCTACCATAACACTATGCGTTCACTTATATTACTAGCTACTATATGATGCCAAAAAGAACAAGACAACTTATCGAGCCCTTAAGTTATCTTTGCTAGTGTCACCAAGCATTGGGTAACACTTATATTATACAGTTTTAACAAACAGACTCATTTCGATGTTGTTTAATATTTTCGGAACATTGCAGACTGATGACTCAATCCAGAAGCAAATCGTGTAGAAATGAGTTAATTCGTTATGAAGGGAGACGACTTCTTTTAGAGGCTTGTCTTGTCTCATTCATACCACTTTATTTTAGCTGCCCTCTTAGTCGGTGAGAGGTAACAATTAGTTTTATGGTAGAAATTAAGTCTTGTTTTCTCCCAGATCGTATATTGTCATCGCACCTAAACTACCAGCTCGCAATTTAGTTTCAACGTATCCGTGAACAGTATCGATACTTTGAATGACATGCTGGCCAAACAAAGACAAGCAGCGTTGAGAGCCACGTGATGCGAACTTGCGACCATCAGACTAGTCACCGGCATAGTGTCAGTGTAGCCAGCGTTCGTCGTGGTACCTTCTGAATACTTGACGTGCAGAGGATAGTTTTCAAATAACAAGCAGTCCTTTAAAACTAACATGATATTGACACACCTTCATTGGATTGTCGAACTATAACAGAGCACGAATACATTTAAATAAATATCTATCCTTAGCGAAAAATAATACAAAACGGTATCGATATGATTTATGGAACTTACTAAAGATTAAAATACCTTTTAGTCTGCGATAAAAGTAGCACATTCAGGGGCGGTCATAATCGCGCGTTTTATCCGCGATTAAGATATGGTGTACGCTGTCTCCGCCTCCGAGCTGCTCGTGCTCGTAGTGTGGCGCAACTCCACTGACCAAACTGACGCACATTTATTTGGAGCGCCACGTCAAACAACTTTGATTTTTCTGGTACTAGTGACCCTCAAAAATGCTCCTGCAGTTCTTTATCAAATGCAATCTTATCTTTTCTGTGCTCAAGTTAAATGAAATAGCTTAAAAGGTTTTGATTATTTATCATCATGCTGAGCAGTCTGCAGGAAATCTTACGAGACGAAGGACCAATCTTCCTGATCAAGGTACGATGTTTGAAACCGCTGGACAGACAATATCGCGAAACACTATAGAAATAGTGTTTTGTAAACGAAAAACATTTGTTGTCCTGACGTTGCCAGGTCGGACTTTGTTTGTTTGACTTTATTACCTTTTCATTCATCACGGTGTGATTTGTTTGCCTGTAGCCCTTAAATCTGAGAAAATAAGAGATACGCGAGAGAGCGCAGGAGTGCGGCGTATTGTTTCAAAACAAAGTAGCCGACTGATGAGCCTCAAGTGTATTCAAGTCCTTGTTTCCATTTGATGTTATGTCTACTTAAACAAATTTTAAATCATTATCAGGTGGCAGCACAAGTGCACAAATAATCGTAAACTGTAATATTGAGTGTTCATGTTAACTGAGTACTTAGTTTCAATTTATTTTAAATTAATTACTCATACTATGTATTGTAGATGTAGGTGGTGCATGAAGTTGAGCGTTTGGTATGAAATGAACAACAGCAGCCGCGGCGCACAAACAACGCCTGATACACACGTTACAAGTAGCCTTGTGGTTAGACCTTATTAGGTAGCTGATTAATAGTAATACAGTCATGTTTACATTATTATTTATTTATTTATTATTAAAGTGGGACAGCACGCAGATAGGTGCATAATACAACGATATCAATAGAACGCAGAATATATTCTGCGTAAACCTATTAATTGCGAGCTCTATTTTAATTTGGAACGGACTGACACATTCCTGAGGGCAACATTGTTTCCAACTACAGAGTAGCGAGTTGCTTGCTGGGGTCAACTGCAACATACCGCGGCGCGATTGCGGTCTCAGGGTGTTCCTGCTTGCACATAATCAGTTGTCCATCAAGTATGCGTCAAGCGGATGCGCGCGAGTCCCCTTATCGGCGCGGGCGCAGGCGAGCAGTGTGTACTGCCTCACCCCTGCCTCGCGCCTGCCATGTTGTTGTGTTGACGCACGTTCTCGTCGACCACTCACCTGCCGGACGCGCCAATTGACAACTATTGCGAACACTCCTTTGTTGCCAACAAAGTACCAGCCACGAATCCAGACTCCTCTGGGCTGCTCAAGTACTCAGGCTCAACAGTCGCACCTCATCTGTGTATACGTTCCTGCTCTTCTGCCATATTACTTGGGGTCGGCGCAACACGTTTTCTCTTTCTGTTCTCTTCTATCAACCATCACGCTATCATTCACTCCCTTTTCTTCCTCTCCATCCATATTTTCTTTGGCCTTCCTCTCCCTCTCCATCCATGCTCATTTATATTCATCAGTACTTATTGTAATCTCATGCGTTCCCTGGCTCCCCGTCATTACTCGCGTTCGCGAGCACTAACCCAGCGGGGCTACAATAAGCAGTATTTTAACCGCAGTCTATTTTTTCAATTGAAGAACATGTTCGTTATGTATGTGTGAGTGAGCGCGAGAGGTTCCCAGTGGCCGGCACACCGGTCCGGCACGTTTCCCTTGAACCCGGCGCGGCCGCGGCCCGTCACGGTCACCGGACGCCACTGCTAATCGTCCGCAACTCGTTTTGGGAAATTCGTTCCGACAACTGTGCCGTGAAAAAGAAATGTTTTCTATACAACATTCCGAAAGCGAATAGTGAAAAACCCTCGCAACTGGTTTTGTTGCCGCTACTGCTTATAATATTGATGCTGCTCACAACTTCTGTGGTGACCGTCAATAAGTCCACAAATTAAAGTTATCTAATTATGTTTCTGAACTTCTTCATTACTTCCTCAGCACAGTTCACAGTCTACGACATACATAACTGTCAGGTTTTCTTTTCATGCATGCGCTCATGAGCAATCATGTTGTGCCGCTGTTGCCATCTAACTTGACACGTCACTGCTCCCAAACGGAGCCGCTTATCGAATGGATGTCCACGCATCAACCGGACTCGTTTAGCGTCCGGAAGAGCAGCCCTCGTTTTTAGTACGCCGATTAAAATGTATGTTCGATAACAGACGCTTTAGACCATTGAGTTAAATAATAATAACTGTGTAACATATACAGGGTGGTCCAAAAGTCGTGGATCAAACGAAATAGGGAGATGAAGGAGGTCATTTCCAACAAAAAATCTTTCTACAGCATGGTCATAATTCAATTGCCCTAAAAGTTATGATTATTTGTGTATGCCGAGTTCTTATACAATTAGACGAATTTAAAAAAAATGTGATATGAAACAATAAAACAAACGGTGTTGTATTACTACTAGATAATGTATCAGCACTACAAAGTTCTATTAGGGCTCTGAGTATCAAATTTCAAGAGCAATTTATTTTTTTCCAAAAATTTTGCAACGTTACCAAAAATTATTTCTCACTTTAAAAGCATTGGAAGTGACCTCCTTTATCCCCCTACTTCGTTTGATCCACGACTTTTGGACCACCCTGTATATCAAAGCTTTAGACACAAGTAAATAACACAGAACCAGGCGATGGGCATTGGGCATAACGCGGTGGGATGTATAAGTCCGACATTCCCTGTTCGGTGTTAACTTCTTACGTCACCTTCACGCCGGAGACTGATGTGTTAATTGCACTTTCGATAAAATCTAACTCGTATCGTCTAGCAGGCATGGCGAATCGATGGTATAGGTATGCGAGATTGAATTGTTACAAACTTGTTTGAGGGAGCGACACAGCGATGTAATGACGGTGTACAAGAGCGCACAACAACATTTACATGACCTTAGCAGAGATTTCTAGTACAAACTACAAAGTGCCTAAACGTACATTTTTTGTCTAGGTTACATTTAATTTGATTTTGTTGCATGTTGCGCAAAAAGTTTAATTAATTTTATGTTGACGTGTTACTGCGGCGAGTAGTTTTACAAGTACAACATTGTGATGTTGTCTGTCAATTTTTCCAAACGATATGATACTTAGTCCTTCAGTAGTAAGAAGCAGGTTGTTGTTCGGTACAGGCCGGCGAGCCGGGCGTGGTGGTGCTGCGGCCGGAGGCACTGGCGCGCTCCGACTCCGACTCGGAGACGGAGACGGACGGCGCGCCGCCGTCGCCGTGCCGCGTGCGGTTCGTCAACGACAACGTGCTCATCAACGGCCGCTCCTCCATGCCCAACAGACCCAATAAGGACCGGATCTCTAAGGTAACGTACTAGCTTAAGTTTTTATATAGCTTACTTTACTATCTGCTGCTAGGCATGTAGTATAAATAGAAGTAACGTTACTATTTCTGCCGCCAAGCAGCGTTTTCAGTATGAAGAGTAAGTGTGTTGGGTCTTTACACGCACGCAAGACATTTCTGGGAAGAATCCGCTGGATGCAGGAAGCACAGGACCGGTCGATGTGGCGCTGGCGATGATCGGGGGCGGCCTATGTCCAGCAGTGGACGGGTTTCGACTGATATGAAGATGATGAAGACATGCCGGCTTTGTCTCGGATAAGGCAAACACCTGCGATGCCTCTGGTGTTGCCCCTACCCGTAGTGGTGGGTGCCCTCGCCACCTAACGCATAACATATTGATCACACGTCTATAAGTCTGCTGACAATATTTATTACGGGAGACACTCCGCTGACGGTGCCAGCGCCCAAAAACACGCATTTGGGAACGAGCAACAGGAGGTTGTTGGCTCGGTAAAAAACCCTTGGTCGTAAGTATATATGCCGTTGTCTTTAAATGTTACTCCACACGATTACCACTAAGAATAGAGCGATACATCATGATGATTGCTGACTCAGATGAACCATGAAGTGTTATCTAGATGTTGTAATGGTTGCACAGAAACCCTTCAGTGCGCCGCGTGCCCGCGTCACCTGTGAGTGACCACGGCGCGGTCATTATCACCAGCAGATCAATCAATACCGGTTCCGCCGAGATGTGTGCGTCGGCGTCACACGCAACGATACAATGCCAGCCACATGCTTCACACATGCTGCAATGTCTTCACAACTTGTTTATTTCAACTCGTACTTATTTCCTTCGCATCTATTTGATCGTTCATAAACCATATTCATTAGGACTAAATCCGTCGCACCTGCCATCTTATTGTTTTCACTACAGCGTCGGCCAGAAAGGTAATATATGGAAGTCATGCTGAGCCAACCAGACGTAATAGGTTTAAGGGCGGAGGATGACAACTAGTCCTATTTATAACGTAAGTAATGGCTCCGCATCAAATGGCATTTTTGTTTGAAATCTCACACAACTTCGTCACGCACATTGTTGTGTGATGGGAAAGAAATGTATTGTGTTAGCGATGTGACCGCGTGCTACACGAGGTGGTAATGATAGGCGGAGGGTCGCCTCGTGTCGGCGGCGCCGCCTGCCGTCTGGACGTGTGCCTACAATGTGGACGACACGTAGCTATCTCACTGACGCCGCATTCCTCCAACTCTGAATCACTGCACAAATTCGCCAGAAATGCGGCCGCGTTCAAGTAATATAATAATAAGTGTGACACTGACATGGCCACGTTACCGATGAACTTATTGACTGCATCGATGAATCCCATTTAATGAGAATTGGTATTGCAACTGTTTTTACACGACTACGGCGAAAGGAAGAGAATCGGATTGGCTATGGTCTGTGAATAAGTTGTTTTTATATTGTTGTGTTTATACTGGTCACTAACTAAGCACAGCCCTCTGAAAAACCGTTACTTGTAATACTAACACGCTATGGGCCTACGATGCCTACCAATAAAAGATTTTTACTTTTTTTTTTTAAAGCGGTTGCTTCCTAGTGACACTAGTGACACAGCTGCATTCATTGCATCAAGTATTGATCGAAATCAGTACATGCGGTCCCGGTCTGAACCGGCTTAAACATTTGGAGGATAACAACTAAAATGTGTCATTTTATTATTTCCAGCTGAAGCTGCAGTTCGACGACTCAATGACGCGCACTTTCGAGTACCCCTCGGAGATATCTCTGTGCGAGGAGGCCCCGGAGGCCCCCGCGGCCCCGGCGCCGGCCCCCGCGGGCCCCGCGCCTGCTGACACGCCGCAGCTGGCGGAGTCGCCGCTTCACGCCACGCTGGCTGCCAACACACATATCAGTAATTATTTCATACTTATTATTGAAATGTTGCTCTCCCCTACTGGACATTGCTTCATGAGAGCGCCAGAAATCGCCACCCAAGGCAGGCGACGTGACAAGTGACAACGCAATAGTTCGATACAATCCAACGACCGACCACCTGACACACTCGACTGAACCACGCCATAAGACGCGGTGTCACGCCACACACTGGTTCTTTCCTACCAATAAATAGTGAGAAACAATCTCCTTGGCCGAATATTTAGACGTTTGCAAGAGCAAACGTCTAAATATTCGGCCTGGCCCTGCCTTTATAAGCATTAGTCAAAACAGTGCGATTGTTGGGCAGCGAATACTAAACACTTGTGTCACACACACACGGCGCGTGGCTCCCACGTGCGCACTTGACGAGCTTCGCGACATTGACGCGTATCGCTCCGGCGCGGCTAGCGATGTTGTACGCGATTACTTTCAAGAGCAATCCATGCTCACTTGAGCTCGGGGATTTCTGTACCGGTGCGAATAGTCGCTGATAAGGGAATAGTAAGGGTCGTTATAAATGCGGCAACACCTGCGTGACATACAGGTTCACCGCACGGGATATAGTTAGGTGGCGACCAGGCGTGGCCGCAGAGCTTCTGCCGACATTAGTAACAGCATTCGAAACCGAATGAAAGACGCCTGAGATAGAAGTAGTGCCTGTGGTGCTGACGACTGGCTCCACTCCTGCACTCCACTGCAAGCCTTGCTACATGTAGTGTTGTTGCCGCTGTCGTGCAGTACATCGCCGCTGTCTCGCGATGCTGTAATGTTATGATGTAAATGTTAAGTAATACAGGCATTACTTGAGTTGTTGTGGTGCGACAGCATACCGGCGCGTGCGACGCCGGCCGCGCGCCGAGAGCTTCGTGTGACGTCACTCGCCGCCGGACCAGCACACTGCCACCATGTCACACTCGTTACAATGCAGCTGGTTGCGACAAGCTACAATTTGTTTTGTTTTTAGTAAATGAATAGCTAGCGTGAGAGAAGCGGTATTGTCACCAAAAAAAATCACACTTGTTACTATTTGGACACATTAATTCGATGTGAGTGGCTAAGAAATTAGTCGTAAGTTTGACAAGTTCGAAGAACGCGCTGTAATAATACAACAAATTTGTTCTCGACAATGCCGGCTGCTATCTTATCGAGGCAGACGCGCGCACGCGCCATAGCCTTATAAACAATTCTCATGCGGCTTCGTCGACTATACGTATACAACGAACTGAAATTGCACTTTTGAAGCAAGAACGTTGCAGAAGCTCAGTATCACCTAGCTAGCGCAGCACTTAGTTAAATACAAAATCATTACATTATACAGTAAGCAGTATTTTAAAAGCTAAGCAAGCAAGAACGATTGTCAAGCTAGACATCGTTGGTAGTCGCGACGCCTGGCGCGCGGCGCCGGCGCCCCAACAGTCGGCATCAAAAGTAGATGATATTGTGTCACACACGTGAAGGTCCGTTCCACCGAAATACTTTACAATGTGTGTGTTTGCAACTGTTTACAATGCTTCAGAAACTCATCACATCTGCTTATATTTGTTGCACACCAAATTAAAGTCATCAACAATTTAAGAATCATTTCAGTTGGTTGAAAAAATGTTGCCATACAATTATGTAGATGTTTTAGTTTTCAACTAATGTTCGCAACTGGGCAAACGTACGCACAGATCAATAATTATCGGCCACATGCGCACTGCTTTGATGTTTACCGCCTTAAACGGAAACTATTCTCTCGATTCTCGATTTATGTTCACGAACTAAGAAATTACACAAACTTTGTCACCAACTCGTGTTAAAAACAAAAGTTTCCATCTTTCCTTTATGTAAACTTAACTTGAGCTTTCAACACAATTAGAATAAGAAATTTAAAAAAGAGTACTGAATTTTAAATGGGTAGTATTTAACCTTTTAACCGCTTACGTCGGATTAATCCGACAAATATTTTCGTGTCCATTCCGCCAGAGTCGTATATATACGACCAAATAACACAGCTCGTTTAATCTGTATTATTATTACATCATCACAGCTCGTTTCATCGGTATTTATTTTTCGTTTTTTTTTTTTTGTCGGGCTGATATAAAGTCCGGCGGTTAAAAGGTTAAACGAGTAAATTAAAGTTTTAAGTGACAAAAATAATTAATTTACGTTATAGTATTACTAAGTGAGCGACTGACTGCGAGTGACGAGAAATCAACAGAACAGCAACTTACAAACATTAATTTGAGTTACTTAAAATACACGATGCACGGCAAAAGGTATTTGTATTGTCATTTGCTAGCTCTTGCATCCTATGTCGACGGAGCCGCACTTCGCGGCCCCTATTTCTGTGTGAAGGGTATAAGGCGGAGGTTTCAGAAAACGGTCAAAAAGTTGTTTTTTTAAAGCAATGTATCTCTTAAACCGTAAATAATTTTGACCAAAAAAAAAATTATATTTTCAAGTCTTATTTTAATACAGTGATGGAAATCAAATTATAATTAAATATACATTAATGCATCAAAAAATGTTCAAATACACCTCTTAATTGTCTTTAAAAGCAGTTTATCTCTTCATTAACAATTTTAATTATAATTAAAAATATACTTACCATTTTTCTAATGCCTAACTGCATTCAGTGATGGATTATTTTTTATTAAATAGTTTTTGTAAATAGACAATTGCTTCATATTTGCAATAAATTACCACAGTTGTGTCATCGCGCTTCTCTTTCTTTTCTATGCAGTCCGACAAAGACCGCGCTTTAGGTCATATGGTCGTCTTAAAATGACCTAACCAAACCTAACCTCGGGGTGCCCTTTGCTCGCTCTTGCATCCTATGTCGACGGAGCCCCGCTTCGCGGGGCCCCTATTTCTGTGTATAGGGTTTAAAGTAACCTAACCAAACCTAACCTCGGGGTGCCCTCTCTGTATTTCTAGTCGCTCACTTAGTAATTTAGTCGCACGGCTAGAATTTTAATATCTGAAATGGATTAATCAAAACCTACTTTTTGTAAGCTCGTTATGGATTTTATTATTAATCAATATTCGTTCGTCGTTAGTTTAGTTAATTTTTCGCTCACTCAAATTCATACCGCTCAAGTTATTAAAACAGTATCTCATCATCAGTCGCTAAGTTTATTTTAATTCGCTCGTTTTATAATTCCCCATTTTAAATGATTGCCAACAATACGTACCCACTGTTGATGGTGCCACATAAGGTGGCAATAGCGCTCATACCCGTTCCCTAATAACTGTTATTTGCGAAAAATGTCGAGTACAACGATAGGTATCAATGCGGCATATTAAAACTTTATTGCTGTAAATAAATGGGGTATACCGATCGGTACTGCCACCTGCCTCGCCTGTAGCCACAGCTCGTGTAGGCTAGTACAGTAGCGCAGTAGTTCAGGCTCGCTTGCCCGCAGCGTCGGCGGCGCTGTCGCGCTACACGCCGCACAAGACGGCGCCGGGCGCCTTCCAGCTGGGCGTCGCGCGCCGCGACCCCGCCGCACCCGACGTCGCGCCGGGTGAGTACACAACTGTCGCGCCCACTGCATACTGAGCCTTTTTGTAATTAACTGCTGAAACTTCACAGATGTGTCTGATATCCTACACAAAATCAATAAAAAAAAAAGATTTTTTATAAAATTATAATTTCAAGTAAAACGCGCAATACCTAATGTTGACCCATTACGGGGTCAACAATTCAACATCCTTGCATAACCTTTAAAAAAAAAACGTAATTTCTTAACTTAAATTTTTTCTAAAAAAGTTATGAGTTTTGCCAATTTCTATTTTGTTTAGATGCATAATAGCAATACTCATTACGATTTCGATACCCAAGCCCACTGTAATGTTTCACAGATTATTTAAAAAACAGCCTGTATTGAATCACTCGGCATGCTCATGTTCTCCCTGCCTAGTTAGTGTCTGTCCCGACTCCTGAGGTACTTGGGCTCATCACTCGGCATGCTCATGTTCTCCCTGTCTAGTGCCTGTCCCGACTCCCGAGGTACTTGGGCTCATCACTCGGCATGCTCATGTTCTCCCTGCCTAGTGCCTGTCCCGACTCCCGAGGTACTTGGGCTCATCACTCGGCATGCTCATGTTCTCCCTGCCTAGTTAGTGCCTGTCCCGACTCCCGAGGTACTTGGGCTCATCACTCGGCATGCTCATGTTCTCCCTGCCTAGTTAGTGCCTGTCCCGACTCCCGAGGTACTTGGGCTCATCACTCGGCATGCTCAAGTCTCCCTGCCTAGTTAGTGCCTGTCCCGACTCCCGAGGTACTTGGACTCATCACTCGGCTTGCTCATATTCTCCCTGCCTAGTTAGTGCCTGTCCCGACTCCCGAGGTACTTGGGCTCATCACTCGGCATGCTCATGTTCTCCATGCTTAGCGCCTGTCCCGACTCCCGAGGTACTTGGGCTTATCACTCGGCATGCTCATGTTCTCCCTGCCTAGTGCCTGTCCAGACTCCCGAGGTACTTGGGCTCATCACTCGGCATGCTCTGTCAGAAACACAATTCTTGGGTTTTCTCTAATAAAAGGGATGACACTATTACGTCCTGAAAGGAATACCTACGTTGTCGTCGTCATCGGTTCACCCTGTATACTAGTCTGGTATGGCGTCATGAAACTTTGTGTTGCTACACATTCCTCGCTGACATTGTGTTTGTTACCCAGCTCTTGCGGCCGGCGCGGGAAGCGCGGCGGACGCGGAGGGGGAGGGGGACGCGCGCCCGTGCGGCGCCGACGCGGCGCGCTCGTGGAGCGAGGCACGCACACACGCCACCGACCTGCTGTTCTAGTCACACACTCACAGGTACGTACACCTGCCGTGCGGCGCGCTCGTGGAGCGAGGCACGCACACACGCCACCGACCTGCTGTTCTAGTCACACACTCACAGGTACGTACACCTGCCGTGCGGCGCGCTCGTGGAGCGAGGCACGCACACACGCCACCGACCTGCTGTTCTAGTCACACACTCACAGGTACGTACACCTGCCGTGCGGCGCGCTCGTGGAGCGAGGCACGCACACACGCCACCGACCTGCTGTTCTAGTCACACACTCACAGGTACGTACACCTGCCGTGCGGCGCGCTCGTGGAGCGAGGCACGCACACACGCCACCGACCTGCTGTTCTAGTCACACACTCACAGGTACGTACACCTGCCGTGCGGCGCGCTCGTGGAGCGAGGCACGCACACACGCCACCGACCTGCTGTTCTAGTCACACACTCACAGGTACGTACACCTGCCGTGCGGCGCGCTCGTGGAGCGAGGCACGCACACACGCCACCGACCTGCTGTTCTAGTCACACACTCACAGGTACGTACACCTGCCGTGCGGCGCGCTCGTGGAGCGAGGCACGCACACACGCCACCGACCTGCTGTTCTAGTCACACACTCACAGGTACGTACACCTGCCGTGCGGCGCGCTCGTGGAGCGAGGCACGCACACACGCCACCGACCTGCTGTTCTAGTCACACACTCACAGGTACGTACACCTGCCGTGCGGCGCGCTCGTGGAGCGAGGCACGCACACACGCCACCGACCTGCTGTTCTAGTCACACACTCACAGGTACGTACACCTGCCGTGCGGCGCGCTCGTGGAGCGAGGCACGCACACACGCCACCGACCTGCTGTTCTAGTCACACACTCACAGGTACGTACACCTGCCGTGCGGCGCGCTCGTGGAGCGAGGCACGCACACACGCCACCGACCTGCTGTTCTAGTCACACACTCACAGGTACGTACACCTGCCGTGCGGCGCGCTCGTGGAGCGAGGCACGCACACACGCCACCGACCTGCTGTTCTAGTCACACACTCACAGGTACGTACACCTGCCGTGCGGCGCGCTCGTGGAGCGAGGCACGCACACACGCCACCGACCTGCTGTTCTAGTCACACACTCACAGGTACGTACACCTGCCGTGCGGCGCGCTCGTGGAGCGAGGCACGCACACACGCCACCGACCTGCTGTTCTAGTCACACACTCACAGGTACGTACACCTGCCGTGCGGCGCGCTCGTGGAGCGAGGCACGCACACACGCCACCGACCTGCTGTTCTAGTCACACACTCACAGGTACGTACACCTGCCGTGCGGCGCGCTCGTGGAGCGAGGCACGCACACACGCCACCGACCTGCTGTTCTAGTCACACACTCACAGGTACGTACACCTGCCGTGCGGCGCGCTCGTGGAGCGAGGCACGCACACACGCCACCAACCTGCTGTTCTAGTCACACACTCACAGGTACGTACACCTGCCGTGCGGCGCGCTCGTGGAGCGAGGCACGCACACACGCCACCGACCTGCTGTTCTAGTCACACACTCACAGGTACGTACACCTGCCGTGCGGCGCGCTCGTGGAGCGAGGCACGCACACACGCCACCGACCTGCTGTTCTAGTCACACACTCACAGGTACGTACACCTGCCGTGCGGCGCGCTCGTGGAGCGAGGCACGCACACACGCCACCGACCTGCTGTTCTAGTCACACACTCACAGGTACGTACACCTGCCGTGCGGCGCGCTCGTGGAGCGAGGCACGCACACACGCCACCAACCTGCTGTTCTAGTCACACACTCACAGGTACGTACACCTGCCGTGCGGCGCGCTCGTGGAGCGAGGCACGCACACACGCCACCGACCTGCTGTTCTAGTCACACACTCACAGGTACGTACACCTGCCGTGCGGCGCGCTCGTGGAGCGAGGCACGCACACACGCCACCGACCTGCTGTTCTAGTCACACACTCACAGGTACGTACGACTCCACGAGTGTACGTACACCTATGACTTGAACAGCAACGTCACAGGTGTACGTACCTAGTGAGTGTGTGACTAGAACAGCAGGTCGGTGGCGTGTGTCAACCGCTTTGTCCCATAATCCATGACACTTTATTTATAAGTCCCCAAGAGTTCCTGGAACTGGTTACATTTCAATATCTGAATTAAATGACAATTGCATCGTTAACAGGTCGCTGAGACACCGGATTAGATCAGATGTCGCCGAGGGGGCGGGGCCGGCGCGTGACGTCACGTGCGCGGCCCGTGTGCAGTCGACGCTGTTCAAACTCTGCTCAACTATGTATATCCGCGTAGGTTAAGTACATCGAGTCATATCTGTAGGCGCTCAGCGATACATTACCATCATAAATCGTCGCTGAGTGACCGAGCTCGACTGATTAGTTGATAACGACTTCCACTTAACATTTTGAGACATTTTGAAGCATTTAATGATTGTATGTATTTAATAAATAACGATGTAGATATTATTTGTTCTTAGTCTATGACGGAGCATAGACAAGTAGACAAGCTGTGAGAAGTCTGCCGCGCGTGTCTCCCGTAGACACGCGGCTGTATTGTGATCGCGTTGAACTCATTCCACATAATCCACATAGCATTCCAAAATTTTGTAACAATCTTTTACTAACCATTTTTAAGATTTACAAGTTTTTATTGAAACGTAATTCGATAGCAAACGACGTCAATGTATTGATAAAAAGAAAAGTGTATATTTTTATAGTATTTCTTACGAACATTGGCTCATCACCGGTCATGATAACAAAAAACAAAAATGTTTTTAGAATTACTTAATAAATGTATCGAATTGCAATTGATAATATTATTAAAAGAAGCTGTGCCTTCACTAGAGCTGCGCTTCACCGCCTTATGTATGTGTGAAGTGCTGCGACAGAGCGAGTCGTGAGTGACTCGCGACGCGCGACGCTCGAGCGTGTACTGCGAGTGTTCCCTCCGGCTCCGTGCGGAGCCACGGACTGCGCGCGGGAGGAAGCTCCCGCTAGCTATTGTTATGTACGTAGATGTAATATTTCGTTCGGGCACGCTGTAAGAGTGTCATAATTATATTATATTGTTTGTATGTACCGCGCGCGCCGCACGCGCACGTGCGACCGCCCACACGCGCACGTGCGACCGCGCACGCGCACGTGCGACCGCGCACGCGCACGTGCGACCGCCCACACGCGCACGTGCGACCGCGCACGCGCACGTGCTACTGCCCACACGCGCACGTGCGACCGCGCACGCGCACGTGCTACTGCCCACACGCGCACGTGCGACCGCGCACGCGCACTCGCGCGAGTGCGGCGCGCGCGCAGGCCGCCCGGCCGACACTTGCCAATGCCTAGTTGTATCGTACTTTACGCATATTATGACATTTAGGTGGTTTATTATTATTATTGTAGTAGTAACTGATAATCATGTAGTAATGCAATATTTTGCATTTATTTTTTGTAAACTGAGGTGCGAATCGGTGAGATCTTGATAGTGATTTGTAAGGAAACGTGTACAAAAGAAGTTATATGTAATCATTACTAGTAGTCGTTAGAAGAAACCCGATGTCGATGAAGAGTAAGCGAGGCCTCTCGCCGAGTCGCCCTCCGCGAGACAGACGCGCCGTCGTGGAGGTAGCAGGTTAGATGTGACATTGTGATGTGCTCGTGTCGTGTACAAATGTGTCGCCGCGCGGACCAGTCACTGCGCAGCGTGCTACGTTACTTGTATTGTATATCCATAATGTATTGATCCTGAATTGCAATAAAAATATATAGAAATTGACTCAAACGGACGTTTTATTATGCAGCACATACAACGCATCATGTAAGCGCAGGGTGCAGTAGTCACGTGACCACGATGGCGGACGGCGTCTCGTCCATGTAGCTGTAGGTGACGTCACTGCACACGCGCACGGCCTCCTTGACGGAGCGCTCCGTGCCGAACTGCAGCAGGTACGACATGGCGCCGGCCTGCAACACACACGCTCCAAATACAAAGTGTCTTCTTGCTAATAAGCTGTTTCTTCCAAGCTCTGAACAATGATATTGAAAGTAAACTGCGATGTGGATACATGATACTGGTGATACATAAGGCCTCAAAAGTTTTTCAAAACTTTCAAATTCAACCATCACGAGCAGTAAGAAAGTATAGTTCTGTCTCTTTCTCAACCGGCTTCACATTGGAAAAGAATATCACCTAGGTGTATGACGTATCGTTATTCGAAGCTAATATTGACGCAACTGTACGTAGCTATGAAACAAATATAACACCTTGGCCCCGCTGGCGCTGGACTTGCGCGTGCCGCCCACGGACTGCTGGCCCGGCAGCTCCTCGGAGCAGCGGTCGTTAATGTACAGCGTGGCCGCCTGGTCGCGCAGCTCACCCGCCGCCCACTGCGCAAACGACTTGTCCTGGACAGGAAAAATATTGAATTTTTCCTGTTTTTTTAATTAATTCTCATGCATTCAATGTTTGGCAGAAAACACACAACAACAGGTCAATACTTGACATAAAGTGAAGTGTCAAGCGACTGAACCATGCGCGGATGCAACGATACCTGCCCTGCACATATTAACCTTTTAACCGCTTATGTCGGATTAATCCGACAAATAGGTATTTTCGTGTCCATTCCGGCAGAGTCGTATATATACGACCAAATTACACAGCTCGTTTAATCTGTATTATTATTACATCATCACAGCTCGTTTCATCGGTATTTATTTATAGTTTTTTTTTTTTTTTTCGGGCGCTGGGGGCACGATAACTGATATAAAGTCGGGCGGTTAAAAGGTTAACGGGCCAGCGGATGTACGTCCAGCATCGCTGCCCATTAAACAATCTCTGCACCAGTAGCGGCTCATTAAAAACTTTCCATCAGGTGTGATAGTAGTCAAACGCGAGCCTATCACACTAATATTATAAAGGAGAAAGTTTGTGAGTGTTTGTATGTTTGTTACTTCTTTACGCACAAACGGATGGACCAATTTGGATAAAATTTGGTATGGAGGTAGCTGACACCCTGGGTTAACACATAGGCTACTTTTTCTCCCGATATTCGCACGGGATCGAGTCTTATGCGGGTGAAACCGCGGGGCGCAGCTAGTCAATAGTATAAAAAAATGTGTGTGTTCGGGGGACCCCCGGCAGGAACGAAATTCGAAATGAAAATCCAAGAGGCGGCTGCAAAAATTTCAAAATGACGAAAAATTTGAAAAAGTGCCGTATTGGATTTTCATTTTGACCTCACTATCGGCTTCAGTACCCCGAAAACTATGAAAACGACACCCATGATGAAAAATTTTCGCAGCCGCCACCTTAGATTTTAATTTTGACCTCACTATCGGCTTCACTACAAACATGTAAACTATCTCTCTGACTCTTTCTTATTCTTCTATTTTTTTCTCTTTCTTCTCCTTTTATTTCGTATTTTATTCTTCACTTAACGCTTTTTTGTTACGCGACGATTTCTACCAGTTTACTTCTACCGTAAGCTCCGTTAAAAAACTTCGTTCTAAAAACTTTAAAAAATATATAAACCTTTTTTATTTAACCTTAATAAATAAGTTCTTTAACTAATGCAAGTATACCTAAGTAATTTTGAGTCGGCGCCAGTATGTGACCTTCGGTGTGCCACAAGAAAGTGTTATGGGACCAACGCTTTTCCTTTGTATACGTAAATGACCTGTGTGATTTGCAGCTAAGCCAGGGCCGGATCATAGCATATGCAGATAATACAACGCTTTTATTTAGTGGGGAAACGTGGAAAGAGGCTAATGAAGGGCTCAGATTACTAGATTAGTATCGGAGTGGCTACAGTCAAATCTTACCCTGAATACACTTAAAACGAAATACCTACATACCTTTTACTTTAAGAAAGAGCAGTCAACCACCTCCTGGCATTATTCACATAAAAGATCACACATGTAGTAGCCGGGGAACTGCTCTTGCCAGGAAATTTCTAAAATTTCCTCATTAACATACCTCGGATTGATCATACTCAATTATTTATTGTAATATAATTATAATAAGAAAAATAATAACCCCACCGCCGTATCTCTATGTTGACGTCATGGTGGGGCTTGCGCGGTCCGAACTCTAGGCCTGTGCCGGTAGAGTTTACCTTACCGGAGCAGGTTTAGGGTGAGGAGCCAGACCAAGAGAGATACAGAAACCCGCAGAGCAGCATGTGGCGAGCTGTTGGCAGTAGCGACCCCACGGACCCTATCTCCCGGGAGAAGTCTTGTTCCTCACCTCTGGCTTGCCTTTATTGGCCGGCTAGAGTGAACAATGACGAGGAACAGAGCTTCCACCTCATTCTTGCCTTTATTGGCCGGCTTGAGTGGAGATTCGCAAGAACAAACGTGCTCGGAGGAAGGAAGTATTCCAGTAAGATGCTGGTAGGGATTTTGACCGTACTTCCAGGATTGTCCTGATAGCCGTGGAATACCTCTCCACTCCTCATAAGCACCTCAGGACATGTTGCTCCCTTGTCGCTACGTCACTATGTGCTAGCGAGCGTTTCCGGGGGCCCATTATTGAGTGTGCAAGTCACCCCCTGCCATTTTATTCGTGTATATGTCGTGGCCAGATCGTAGAATTGATCAAGTTTTTGATTGATTTGAAGTGTTCGGTTATTTCATGAAATGGTTGTGTATCATGAAATGGCCAGCTAAGATTGACCATATCGTTTAAAAGTCAACGTTTAATGATATATCATTCGACGTTTGGCCATATCATGAATTTAGGGTTCGCATAATACTAAACGATGTCAGGGGCACCCCGAGGTTCGGTTTGGTTAGGTTCCTTTAAACCCTGCAGACAGAAATAGGAGCCCCGCGCAGCAGGGCTCCGTCGACCTGACGTCGTTAGAAATAAAACGAGCATGCTTTTATGCTTTAGAATATTATGCTTAATCGTTACTATGATTAGAGAAATTATGCGTAAGCTGTTATGCGAAAATATAATTAGGAGAAACAAAAGTATGCCAAGTTATATTAGGTCTTAAAATTTTATGCAAATGGATAGGGAACCCACAGAGGAAACCGACATCAACGCCTCTTTTTTGTTTGCCTGTAATGTCCCGGGTTTCGGGCTAAGGCCACTTCTCATTGAGAAGGATTGAGCTTGATCACCACGCTGGCTCAGTGCGGGTTGGTGATGACCTGCCCACGCCCCTATTCGATTTGACCCATACTTCCAGGGACACGCTGTATATAAAAATTTGATCAGGCAGCAATAGTCCTACACGAACCGGGGGTTATTATCCTTAGGTGCACTTGCATACTGCATACAGGGATAATCGTCGGTTGGTGCCACATTTCATTAAACTTTTCTTAGAGGCCTCTGTGAGTTGGCTTCGGCCCCTCGGACGCCTTCCAAAGGTCCCGAGATGTTTAAAATCAAACAAAATAATAATACCTGTATAATAATATATATATATTTTTTTTTTTGTAATGTTAGTTTTCGTCTAAATCTCCGTGCTAACTAGACGAAAACAAGTAAGTAATGTTTGTTTTCGTCTACATCTCTGAATAGACGAAACAAACACTACTTAAAATAAATACTCTTGTTTATCAATTTTATTAAATTTCGAGCGGCCATTGTTGTTTACATCTTTGGCAAAGGCGCGGTCTGACTTTAGATGAACTGTGCAAAGTTGTTATGATTATTTGGGAAAATAAAGGATGTTTTTTCTTTAAACTTGATCTAATTTGCATTAGTCTAACTAAGGCCGGAGACTAAAAAACATAAGTCAAAAAGTGTGACTGTTCTAATCTAACTAGCTATTGTCCCACTGCAGGACAAAGGCCTCCCTCTCCCTTTTCCACACAATTCTGTCTTTTGACGAGCGCCCGCCAGTCCCTACGGCAGGAGTTAATCTCGTCTCGTCCCGCCATCTTAGCCGTCATTGAGTCACGAAGACTGCGAAGATGGCGGAACGTTACTTATGTTTTTAGTCTGCCGGCCCTAGCAGTGTGAACGCCAAAATATTGGACTCTCAGTTCAAACATTTTAAGAAAATTCGACTTTTAATTACCTACTTTTCAACCAATAACTTTTGAGACATTTTACGTTAAGGAATTTATGGACCTTTGCTTTAAATTTTTACTAATTTCCCTATATTGTCTCAATTTATTTCGCAAGGATTTGATAAATGGGGCCCTTAGTCTAGTAGATCATTCGGTTGAAGAGCGGAAAGAGAACGTATGAAGTAAGATACTTTGCCTCCGACAGATAATTCTATAATCACCCCTCAGACTGCACCTTCGACCACGTAGTTGACCTGGTGGCGATACTCAAAGTTTGGTAGCCTTCAGAAGCTTTATTAGAAGGGTTGCCTTACACGTGCAAAAATAGACCCTGTAATGGCGTACGGTGTCCGTGAGACCGCCCACAGCAGCGCGCCGGGGTCGTCGTCGGGGAAGCCGCACACGGCCAGTACCGGGCCGCGCAGCTCCTCGCACATGAGCTCGTGCGTCGGCTCCGGCACCAAGTACACTGTGGGCTCCACGAAGAAGCCCACCTCGGCGTCCATGCGCCCACCGCACACGCGCCGCACCGAGTCGTCCGTCTCAGCGCGCTTCAGGAACCGGCAAACCTTACAAAGTTCATAATTCATTTGAAATAATGTCCCGGATAATAAATATATTCCCAAGTTCCAATATGGCAAATAATATATCAACCTTGTCGTATGCAGACTGTGACGCGAGAGCAGAAGTAAAACACCTGTAGTCGAGCGGATGGGTGACCACGAGCGACTCCGCGACTTGCGCGAGCCCCTGCGTGAACCGGTCCAGCACCGACTCGGCGACGAACACGCGCGAGCACGAGGTCGCCTTCTGTCCCGCCATCTCGAAGGCGGCACGAGCCGTGCACGCCACTGCGTTGGCCAGGTTGGCCGACGCGTGCACCACATGGAAGTTCTTCCCACTGCCGGTGCCAACGAGACGTGGAAACCGCGAATAATTCTCTATGCGCTTACCAATTGTGCGCCAAATGTGCTCAAGGGTCTGAGTCGTACCACCGAATGTAATACCTGCCAGATCCGAACTCGAGCTAACCGCCTCGAGAAAACGATTCTCCTCAGATGGCACGAAGTTGATAACGCCAGGAGTCAGCCCCGCGCACTGCACACACTCGAGCACGCGGTAGCAGGCAAGCACAGATTGGTCACTTGGCTTCCACACCACGCAGTTTCCCATGATCGCTGGCATGATTGCTAGTTGCGCAGCTTGAGAGAGCGAACTGTAAGGCGTGATCGCCGCCCAGAACCCTTCGAGGCCATGATATTGGTTGTGGTTGATCACTTCGTCACCGCCGTTGATGACGCATTTGTTCCTGGTGTACTCCCTCATAAAGTAGCATCCGAACCGCAGGTAATCAATCAGTTGACAAACGTTGAGTTCCCCCTGGATCGCCGTCATACCCTGACCGAGCATACAACCTGCGATGACGCGTTGCCGAAAAACTCCAGCAAGCAGGTCGGCGGCGCGCTCTAGCACACGGCAGCGTTCGTCTATCGAAGTACGCTCCCAGGTTGTTTGGCAGACAGTGGCTAATTGTATGGCCTGTTCGATAGACTCCGGCCACGCGTGATAGTAATACGCGGCGATGATTTGGTGGTCAAAAGGTGCAGCCTGCACACAGAAATCTCCAGCAGTAGTTTTCTCAGGTCCGACAAAAATAGGTATTGTTTCAGGGCAGCGACTGAGCGCGGTGAGCTCACGCGAGAGGCCGTCGCGCTCCTGCGTACCCGCGCTATGCTGCTTCACGGTCTCGTTGCGCGGCGCGCGCGGGTACACGCTGCACTGTGGCCGCAGCGCCGCCGGCCTCGTCGCGGTCGCCGCCCACCGCGTCGGCACACACGCCGCTCGCATTATGCTTATCCTAGTAATCTGTGCTATTACACTCTACTAAAATTTGAAATTCCGAAACTAGACTTTCTGTATGATCGACTAACTGTCAAAAATGAGATGTCTGCCCAAAGATTATAGTCCACTTAACAAAGGAGTTGTAGAGTGCGTGAGCTGGGCCCTAAGCGATTTCTTCAGAAATGTGTTCAGGGTGCTTACTGCTTAAGTGCTTAGGGAGTAAACATACTAAGGCGCTCCACACGCTGGTCGCGGTGAGCAGATAACGCTCCCGCGCGCGTGATTTTTTACATACAAAAAATCACGCGCGGGAGTTGAATCTGTATGTAAAAAATCTCGCGCGGGGGCGCGTTATCTGCTCACCGCGGCAGAGCCCTATATCAAAAAGTACTCTGTGGGCAGAGCGCGGTGCAGTGTGTGGATCGCCTAAAAGTCCCCGCGTCTAGGAGGTGAGCCGGAGTGGGGGGGTATAAAAGTTCCCACTTTTGAGTTTTTCGCTAATATCTTTAAACGGTGCGTCGTAGAGAAAAAATATATTCTACGTAATAAAAGCTACAACTTTCATCGAAACACTTTTTTCGAATTCCTACCCATTTTCAAACTACACGTATATATTTTAACGCTTTCCATGATTTTGGCAATTTATTAAAAATGGTCGGAGCCATGGAGAAGATGCTCTTATGCATAAGGGCTGATTATGATTCTGAAAATACATTATTGTTTCGGTCGTGAATCAACAATGGTCCGGCGTTTCTAAAGCCAAAGATGTAAACAACAATGGCCGCTCGATATTGAATAAAATCGATATACAAGAACATTTATTTTAAGTAATATTTGATTTCGTATACCTCTCCGAGCTTTAACTAGACGAAAATAAACATTATTACATCTTTGGCAAAGAAGAACGAGTAAGACCGTACCCAGAGACAAAGTTAATTGTAGCATTATGGACTATGTCGGTATTTGTTGACCTCATGGAGTAGTTTAATTAATCCAAAGACAGCATGTCTGAATTCACTTGGAGAAAAAAGATATTTAAGGAAGTTAAATTGGTTTTGAGAAGACGGTACCCAGAGACAAGGTTAATTGTAGCATTATGAACTATGTCGGTATTTGTTGACCTCATGGAGTAGTTTAATTAATCCTAAGACAGCATGTCTGAATTCACTTGGAGAAAAAAGATATTTAAGGAAGTTAAATTGTTTTTGAGAAGACCGTACCCAGAGACAAAGTTAATTGTAGCAATATTAACTATGTCGGTATTTGTTCACCTCATGAAGTAGTTTAATTAACCCTAAGACTACGATTTAGAAAATTAACAGAACTTGATTAAAAATTAATTAAAATTGATTTAGAACTTGTATTGTGTTATGTTTTTATTTCTTTTTTGTATCTCATTTTATGCTGCATTGTCGATTGCCAGCAGACATGCTGACTAAGGAATAATTAAACTACTCCATGAGGGCAACGAATACCGACATAGCTCATAATCTCTGCCCCGAATAGCAGAATAGCTGTTAAAACATGGGAAAAAATTAACAAAAAAAAAAAAAAAATTATAGGCGGTACGAAGTTCGCCGGGTCAGCTAGTATTGAATAAGAACCAACATAAGCATGGTAATTACAATAATGAGTAAAGATAATGAACTTTCCTATTATTTTATTAAAACAATTTAACTTCCTTAAATATCTTTTTTCTCCAAGTGAATTCAGACATGCTGTCTTAGGATTAATTAAACTACTCCATGAGGTCAACAAATTCCGAGATAGTTCATAATGCTACAATTAACCTTGTCTCTGGGTAGGTACCGTCTTCTCAAAACCAATTTAACTTCCTTAAATATCTTTTTTCTCCAAGTGAATTCAGACATGCTGTCTTTGGATTAATTAAACTACTCCATGAGGTCAACAAATACCGACATAGTCCATAATGCTACAATTAACCTTGTCTCTGGGTATGGTCTTCTCAAAACCAATTTAACTTCCTAAAATATCTTTTTTCTCCAAGTGAATTCAGACATGCTGTCTTAGGATTAATTAAACTACTCCATGAGGGCAACGAATACCGATATAGCTCATAATGCTACAGTCATCTTTTTTTTTGGGTACGGGGCCCATACAACTTTACCCATTGTTCTTTAAAAACTTCGTTCGACGAGACTTTACAACCTTACACTGACCTGCAGCAGATTGTAAAAAAAATTGAATTTAGCAGGCTACATTGACGCTCTCTACTTTATTTTTTGAGCCATAGGCCATAGCACAGATTACTTAGTAATCTGTGGCCATAGGTTAAAATAGGTTTTGCAAGCGCCCAGTAGGTGGCCATGTTCATTGACGCACGTCCTGCTCTAATATTTCAAACCCACGGCAAACAAGGGAAAAAGAAAGAGATAACAAGCTTTTGAAACTTACATTTGACGAGGGCCTGCCTGGGTAGCTGATTATAGCTACTTAGCTAGCTAGCTAGTTGCCTAGTTCATAAAAATATTCGATATAAACGCGTCAGCGCGTTGTTGCAGTATTCGCAAACGCAAATGTCAGCTGTGTCCTGTGTCCTGCCCGGGTTCCTATTGTAAAAAACATCGGAGTCCTGAAAATAAAATTAAATATTGATTACCATCTCTTACAAAAAAAATGGCAAATAGTACACTGAAACACATAATTATTAACCCACACATATTTTAAAAGTACGAAGATCTTCGTGTAAAAACTACACACATTATTATTTTGGTGGTGCCATTTCGTTTCGTTACAAAATGTGATGGATCGGTGAAGGTCGCAGATTCTGTGGAAAGTATATCGACGTCAGTTACCGTGTCCGTGCGCTTTTAGTCTTGTCGCACAGACTAAGAAGAGAATTTACCTTGTTTCGTGTTTGCGAACGATACGGTTTACGTAACAAGCGCTTTTGACAGCACTTTGCAATCCCAGAAAACAGTCAACTGATTACGCAAAGATGTTAAGCGTATGGACGAGAACGGCCCGCGGGGGGCGCGCGCTTGAGCGCTCGCTCTCCAGCATCGTGGAGCTGCCCAAATTCCAGGACTTCGGCGTGCAGAACGAGCCCGTGCTGGAGTACCGCGAGGGCAGCGCGGAGCGCGCCGCGCTGGCCGCCGAGCTGGCGCAGACCGCCGCCGTCACCGAGGAGGTGCCCATCGTCATCGGCGGCGAGAGCATCAAGGAGGGCGAGCCGCGCTTCCAGGTGATGCCACACAATCACTCCAAGAAGATCGCCAAGTTCTACTACGCGAGTGAGAAGACCATACAGAAAGCAATCAAAGTGTCAGTGGATGCTCAGGCGCGCTGGGACCGCACGCCGCTGCTGGAACGTACTCGCATCTGGCAGTCTGCTGCTGAGCTGATGGCTGGATCACACAGGCAAAAACTCAATGCTGCCACAATGCTGGGCCAGTCTAAGAGTGTAATTCAAGCTGAAATTGATTCAGCTGCTGAACTCATTGATTTCTTCAGATTTAATGTATTCTTTTTAAAAGAGAGTGCTAAATATCAACCAATTTCTGAAGATCCCTCGGTAACTAGAAATTCTCTTAGATTCCGAGGTATTGATGGATTTATTGCAGCAATTGCTCCCTTCAACTTCACTGCTATTGGGGGCAACCTGGCCTACACCCCTGCTCTTATGGGTAATGGTGTAGTGTGGAAACCTTCCGATACTGCTCTTCTGTCAAATTGGAGGATCTTTAATATTATGCGTGAAGCTGGTCTACCCGATGGCGTTGTTAATTTTGTTCCAGCAGATGGACCAACATTTGGACGCACCATTACTTCCTCTCCTGATTTGGCAGGTATTAACTTTACTGGTTCTGTGCCAACATTCAACTGGCTGTGGAATGAAGTTGGAAAAAATCTTAACCGTTATAAAAATTATCCTCGGCTGATTGGTGAATGTGGAGGCAAAAACTACCACTTCGTGCATCCTTCAGCTGATATCCAATCTGTGGTCACTGCAACTATTCGCTCATCATTTGAATATTGTGGACAAAAATGTTCAGCTTGCTCAAGAATTTATGTTCCTAAATCTCTGGCTGCGCCCATTAAGAATGGTTTAATTCAAGAGTGTGCTAAATTGAAGATAGGTGACCCCACGGACTTCAAAATTTTCACTGCTGCTGTCATCGATGACAAGGCTTACAATAGAATCACAGGTTACATCAAAAATGCCAAGAACAATCCCAAGAACAAAATAATTGCTGGAGGGGAATTTGATGACAGCAAGGGCTACTTTGTCGAGCCCACTATTATTGAGACCACGGATCCCCATGACAAGCTTATGGTTGAAGAGATCTTCGGACCTGTACTCTCCATGTACGTGTATGATGATCGTGACGTCGACAAGACAATGGCACTCATCGGTTCATCAACCAAATTTGCACTAACAGGAGCAGTATTCTCAATGGACAAGAGTTTCCTGCAGAAAGCTCTAGATGAGCTCAAGATGACTGCCGGCAACTTCTACCTCAATGATAAGTCGACCGGGTCGGTGGTGGGGCAGCAGCCGTTCGGCGGCGGCCGCATGTCGGGCACCAACGACAAGGCCGGAGGGCCCGGCTACGTCATGCGCTGGACCTCACCGCAGTCCATCAAGGAGACCTTCGTGCCTCTGCGCGACATCGACTACCCCTACATGAGAGATTAAATTGAAAGCTAAACAAAGAAAAGCAAAGATAAAACACAATTGATATCAGTACAATAACAATAACTACAAACATATTCAATAATTAATATAATATGACCTAGTTAAGATCGCTGAATAATTAGGCTTAATAGATGTTATAATGTTTCCTCATGATGTAATTTTAAAGTATTATTTATATATTGATTATAGAATATTTAAAATAATTAGAGTACATAAAAGTAGCAATTTACAAAGTAGGTAGTATACACAAGCACAAAGGATGTATAATTTGTAAAAGGTACTTGTTTGTGTATGCTACAGTACTATCTGTTATTATGAAGCAGTAGCAGCACTCACTGACTAGGTGTAGACTTGATGGTTGATGATGTAACTGTTGTGTGATATAAGTTAAATTACTAGTGGCGTCTCTCCTCGCTTGCTATCGCCCTGCGACTGTCAGGACTGTCTCTTATCTGAATATTATTTACTTCTTATCAGTATTTCTGTTATTTATGTTTAATTTTCAGCTTTGCCTGCTCTCTGACTCAATTCATTGCATTTATGCTTAATGTTAACTTGCATTCAAATTCATCATTTCGTGTTTGTGATTTGAACAAAACCACTATTATGTTAGTTTGTCATTTCAGGTGCTAGTTCCTGTTACTTGTTTGTATGACTAAGTTTGTCTTTATTCCAATAAAATATATTGATATGAATAAGTATATTGTTTTATTGACTTGTAGGTGACTTGATGTCACCCGCTCGTTTAGGTCTCCTTCGCGAATTCTAATTTCCCTTCCAAACCAAGTTTTTTTATCCCTGTCAAGTGCACGGTGCGCGCATCCCTGCACATTATTTGCCTACAAAAGGTCACAATACGTCATAGGTAGAACGTAAACGTTAAACTGCATCAACAGCAGATCTATATAATTTTATTTGAGATAAAAATAAAAAACAAGTACGTGTCGGGCCACGGACAGTGAAGGGTTCCATAGTTAGGATGAATGTTTACACATGCACAGTACTTATCGATTTTATCTACCACAAAAATCAGTTCGTATTTCTCGATAAAACAACTTTGTTATGTAACCTACATCCATATAAGAATTTCTGTCCTTTTAACCGAAAATAAGTATACCATAATTATCTCAAAAAGCAATAAAAAAGTTCCTTAGAAACATCTTTTTAATTATGTGATCCAACGATGGATGCAATATCCGAGTAAAATGGCTGTGTAGGTATCCAGAATTCCAGACAGATGGACATGATGAAACTATAAGGATTCCGTTTTGTGGCTACAGGTACCTAATTACAATAATTATGTAAGTAGATGCAAACTACACAATTTAAGTGGGTACCTAAGTTTTAGATTCTTGTTAGGTACCGTACCTACACAAATGTGGAGGTTGATTACGTTGGCACTGGGCTGGGCACACACAAAACTAAGCCCAAAGTCTAACAAAAAGATAAGATAGGTAGGTAGGTACTTTTTAATCTTTATTTGTTAAAGAGGGTTTGATCAATTTGTTATGAGTATGACCATGTCATCCTCATAGGTAGTCATTTAAAACAATAATAATAAAAGTAGGGGCGTGGATGCTGAACATGAAGTAGGGAAATAGGTCACAGGCAGGACTCAAGGTCCGTGCATCGGATCGATATAAGTCGGAAGCGTATCTAGGTCGAGCAAAGTTATACGAGGGGTCGAGTAGATACCTACTCTGTCTAAGTAGGTAGGTCGTACTTATATGACCACCATTATGATCCTGGTAGGTAGGTGGTGATTGCTGTGTTTTAACATTTTATACAGGGTGAAATTTTAATCACCGTTATCCTCGTAAGGGGTGAAAAATCAAAAGTCATTTACCTATTCAAACTCGGCTGACAATCAGCACTTTTCGAACGTCAACATTACAAAAGACAGTCCCCCAAAACGCCCGCCCTTCACCACTTCCTGGTGCTTTCGGTCATTGTTCATGACGCAGTTATTCTCATTTTAGAACTGACTAAATCTGCTATTGAAACGAGTGAAAAAATTAAATACTTACATAATTATAATCTGGGGGCACGGCAGTGCCCCCGCCAAGTCGAGCAAAAAGCGGCATGACCATACCATCCTTTTCTCGAAACAGTTCAGGCCATTTTAATAATGAGTACCGTCAACTGCCATGACTTTGCCCGGATTTTGATATTTTTGGCCTTTAACGTGAAATAAAAATTAAAATATGCCCGATTTCCATGTTGTGCACCTATACATTTAATCTTATAAAAAACTCAATAATTCTGTAATTTTAATTTGTTTTAGTCATGTTTCATAATTATGTAATGAAAGTTTTTGAGGTATTTTAAAAATTAGGCAAAGTAATGCCTCATGTCTCTGACATTGCCTAATGCATTTACTCCAAAATAAATTGGTTGTTTTTTTTTTGTAAAAAGTTTTTATTTTTCACTTTTTAGTTGTACATACCCCACACAAATTCAATTATCTAACACTAGTGCATTGAACAATAGAAGACCGGACTAGAAGAATCATCAAAATTCGCATAGAAATGTCGGAGGTGCAGTACCTACATTTGTGCATATAACTTCGTACATAAGAATAATTACCTAATATTATAATACTAAAACCTTCCTGAAGTATGTCGATCACAATTGTGAAAGAATTATCAAAATTGGTTCATTCGTTTTTGAGAAAATCGCGCACATACAAACATACATACATACGGGTCGAATACAGAACCTCTTTTTTTGAAGTCGGTAAAAATTACTTAGGCAAAGTCTGGACACCATTTTATACAATCTTCATACATTGACAAAGAATGGGTAGGGTTGTGTCAAGAAAATGAAACAAAATATGTTTTTAATTTAGTATTTCGAAAAGTATTATTAGGAACAATCAGAGGCACTAGCACGAGTGCGTGACGTGAACGTAAAGTAAATACTTCGATTTCAAAATTGAAAATACTCGTTTCCCATATTATATTTACTCAATGTTTTGAATTTATTTGTGCGGGGCGGCCCATAACCTACCACTGGGCCCATAACCTGAAAGAATATTAACAAGGGCAGTTCAAACAAATTTATTTGAAAGACTATTTTAATTTAAATAACGGATAACGTTGGCACACGCGATGACAGATAGAAGAAAATTTTTGACACAACACAGCAGCTTCGTGACTGGTTGCATACTTTTTAAGTGCAGGCGTCCATACTTTCAACAATATCTATGAGGGATACAAATTGTACATTTTGCCAAAAAATAGAGCATCATGCTAAAGGATACTTGTATTTCTTATTTTAAAATGAGCGTATTTACTGTATGTTTACGTCACTCACTCGTGCTAGCGCGAGCGAACAAAAAGAACCAGAATAAGTACCTAGATATTTAGTAAAAAAAAAAAAATCTAGTCTTCTAAAAATATATTTCCTTTTCATCGTCATAACATAAAACAATAAATTAATTGAGTAGATATTTATAAATTAATTATAAACCGTACACCTTCAAACAACATATAATTAATATGAAAACCTGTTTGAGTTATCGCGTAACATCTTCCTTTTTTGATGTCGGTAAATAACAAAGGTGTCAACCCTAGCCTAGTGAAAGTGACCTATTAGCACAGAATACTTAAAGTACTACGTACAGAAAGGACACTCCCTTCCCCGCACTAACATCAGTTACCGCACCTCACCCCGCACTTCGGCGTGTTCGTCGCAGTTATTTAACAAGAGCGCTCGCAAACACAAGTACCTCACGCACACATTCATACGTATACAAACGTCATTTTTTAATGTAGTAGTAGTAGGTAATTATTTTGCGAGCGTTGTATGGAGTGTCCGGGGTGTGCTATTAGGGACACAGAACATTAATACTCAAGAGATTAGGGATAGCGACGAGACGAAATGGCCAATGTGACGACATAGCCGCCAAACCAAAGTCACGATCACTCGTTCAAAACCTCCTCCGTTTTTTCGTCGGTTAAAAACAAAGACATTAAAATTTTATATGTACAATAGACGGGACATTGCGAACAAAATCGTGATCCGATACTTTGCACCTAGTGGTCTCAAGTCTCTCAGTCTAGTGACGTACGCCTGCGCGTCAAGTCGCATCGACGCAATCGTGTCCACCAAAAAAAATTTATTTAAAAAGAAATATGCCGAGTTGCGCATTGCGTTATTGCAAGTCTCGCTATGGTAGAACGACTGGATCTAGCTTCAGTTTATTTTCGTATGCATTGTTTATATTTACTGAGTAATTTGAATCAAATAATTTTCATAATAGATCTAGAAAATTTCCTAATTTTGTAATAAACGCCATCTATTGCTGAATAGCCTTATTATTGCTGCAGTAAAATGAAAGTATAAGTGTTACCACTTTTCAACGAAATTTTTAACCAAATAATCGATTAATTTTAGTAACATTCAGTTCAAAATCGATCATGATTGTTAAATTGATTTTATAAAAGAGGATAATTATTATTAGAAAATGATATTTATAATGAAATACAGGATAATATAAGTTTACAACAAAAACATTGAGCAATGACTAATTACTGTTTTGTCATCACATCAGTGATCGGGTTAGATTTATAAAAAGCGTTCATTCTAATCACAAACATATCTTCTAAATATTCTTATTTTTGAGGTTTTTGGTGTTTTGTAAATAATCCTATAAAGTTAGTAATCCTTTAATTTATTTAAAAAATTGATTTCTTAGATCGGAGTTTTAGAACAAAAATTGAAACAAAATTATCTTTGGTAGACTATGTATTTACGCTGATTTGAAACTACAACATATATTTTATCCGATCAATACAAAGAATATTTTTTTGTTTACGGTTAAATCAACACTGCTCAATTTCGAATGCCTGTCTAAATTAAAACGATGTTTCATTGCATTTTAATATCATCACTAGTAGAGAGAGTCGGGACACATTGATCGACGGCGTTCGACGGTTTGTCCATACAAAAAGAGAGCATGTGTGCTCCTTTTCAAGCGGCAAAGTGCGAAAGGCCGTCGAACAATGTGTCCAGATCCTTAGTGTGGCAAATTTTTTTAACAAAATTATAGTAAGAAGTGTCATTTTACTGCAGCTATTTAAAAGTCGGACTATACTGCCTTACAGAGATGTGATTCTGTTATCGATAATATTTATTGGTAAATAATAAATAACTTGTAAACAAAAGAGTAATAAAAATAATTTTGCTAAAAACGAAACGCAACCGACAATTGCAAACAACTATGCCCATTGTGACATAATAGGTCTACTTACACAAAAAGCAAATATAAAACACAAAAAACATAATAATTCGGCGGCAAAGCAGGCAAATTTAAATTTATTTTATTTTAACATGTACATTATCTACTTACATAAAAACACACACTGAAACTGATACCCTATCATAGATGGTGACACGGACAATGAATAGTAGCGAATAAAATATTTTTTGTTTTCTGAGACAAGTTTTCGATATTTTTTTATTTACCTTAATCCATGGATTGAAAATCGGATCTGGCAACACTAGCCACACTGGCCACCTACCGAGCGATAGCTGAATATATTTTGACAAATTTAATTCATGTTTGCTATTTTTGTTTGCATTATGCCGCTCAAATTCTGCTATATTATGCTAGATGGCGTCAGTGAGACATGGGATCACAGTTTTTGTATGACATTTCTTTGCATAGCCTCTCTATTGTACCTATCTTAAATCTCTTTGGTTAAAAAATTGCCTGTCTTTGCCTATTTCAACATTTCGCTAAATACCGTGTTTTTTTCATCAATTACAATGACAAACGATAAAGCTATCAACGTTTTATAGAATAAGTACAGAACAAGATAGAAATATAGATATTTTAATTACTTATTTGAAAAGTTTTTCTGAAACTAAAAATGTCAGTCTTGTCACTCTCTAGTTTGACACACAACTGTCATATCTGTGCATCTGTCGAAAGTTAGGGTCAAATCACACCGAGATGGCAGCGAAGCGGCGAGCAGTTTCAGTGTCATATAATTTTAGACTTTATCTTCATTACTATAATACATAGTATCGCATGAGAAACTTGAAAGGTCGCGCGGCCGCCCGTGGCGCCGCGAGCACTCCGACGACTCAAGTTTCTCAAGCGACACTATGTATTATAGTAATAAAGATAAAGTCTAAAATTATATGACACTGAAACTGCTCGCCGCTTCGTTGCCATCTCGGTGTGATTTGACCCTTAGAGTGCGTTTCAACAAATAGTTCCTATGTTATAATGTTGGCTCCCCTGTCCTCCGCTAGGAATATTTATGTGTTTTGTGCCCATGTCTGTCAAGATAGTAGATATGGGAAGACGATTCTGCGGTTTTTTTTTAGATTTATAAGGTGTCCGTGTTAGAATCATGCCCAAAACAGGAGTGGTGAAGAATAAAAATAAAAGTGGTATAAGTACACTGTAGCCAACATAACGGCATAGGAACGCTGCCAGATAATAAATCTAAAAACTGACAAATGTTTCGATTGCCAAGGTAGTAAATTGAAAAAGATATTACCATTTGTTCATTTTAGGCAAACACAGGACGCGAGGCAAAATCAGGGCAGTTGACGGTATAACGGTGATTATAATTTCACCCTGTACCTATAGGTACAGACGCCAGCACATCAACCTACTACAATCTGTCAAATTTCTTTAATAGATTTTCAACTTTATCGCTTGAGCATAAGGTTCAAAGTTGATTGGGAAAATCTGACAGTTTCGGGTAGGTTGATGTGCTGGCGTCTGTACATTCAACAAAAGAGATAAGTATGGAGGATCGTCGGATATAGTTGAAGTTGTGAAACTGATGGATGTTGTCGACTGAAATTTAATTTGATAAATGAGCTGTTTGTTTTCTTTCTATTAATAAAATAAAAATTTATTCCAGCACATCCATCGATTTCTTACTAAACTGCAACTATATCCGACGATCCTGCATATTTATCTCTTTTGTTGACTGTACATGTAATTATGTACAAAAATACCTTACCTATCTACGTAACATAACTCATATTATGTGAAGTGGTAGACCGCGAAATTCAAATTTTCTTACGTTTTTTGCAATTTGTAGGTCAGTGTCAGGTTGTATCTTGATCAAAATATGATTCGCGACTATAAAGATATGTATTTACAGAATTATAGTCATTAGAATCATTAACTCTTTAAGTTAGATTTCTATCATAAACACTTTTCCATCTTAGAAAGATGTATTAATGATTTTATAATTATTATAATTCTGTAAATACGTAACTGTTATAGTCGCGAATCATATTTTGATCAAGATACCACCTGACACTGACCTGAAAATTGCAAAAAACGTAAGAAAAATTGAATTTCGCGGGCTACAACTACGCATTCACCTTGTATGTTACATGTAGGTAAGTAAGTAACTACACCTAAGTATCTATTTTTTTCCTTTTAAACTTGAGTACGTACATAATTTTCGCTTACTTGCTTGTAGTATAAGCTATCCGAAATTATAAATAGGTACAAATTATTCCAAAATAGTTTCGTAATCTATAAAAAACTTCGACGCAGTCAGGTATCTAAACGCAAATGACGTTAACATTTTGTTTGACATTTGTCAAGCTTGACGCCTTGATGCGGCTTTTATACAGAATACAGATAAAAAATGCTATGCTATGTATAGAACACGATAGAATTCTAGAATAAAGTAGAATTTTGTTAACATTACTGTTGTGTATTGGTATTATTAGTAGCAGTAAATATTAAATTAACTAATTGAAGATGTCCAATGTATTTGGATTAATTGTGTCGGGTCGTCTTGTAAGTAGAAACCACGTTTTTACATAATATTACTGAAAAAAGCCCCATCATGAAGATGTTTTGCGGGTTTTCAGGTGCAGACAGACTTCGCAACGTTGTCAGATACTCAGTTTCTCATAACAATCACGGAGGCGGACAATATCAACCATGCGGTGGTGTTTTTAACCGGTGTTTCTCCGCTGCCGGTCGGCACCGTCGGCATGGTCTACTGGAGCTGGCCAGACCCCGCGGCACCACCCAACTGGCAGTTGCTCGGACACATTTCCAATACTAAACCCTCTGCTATTTACAAAATAGGAACTTTGAAAAAGTTACATGAGCTATCTAGTAAGATTCTTTGATTACTTAACAGTATTTTATACGTTTCTGCTTGTTATAAACTGGTGCTTTATCCACATTTATCCTTATGGTCCACAGGTGACAATAAATTCATAACTGCATTTGGGCAACAGCAGATATGTCACAATGCTCAGATTGGGATAGCCATTGAACCTGAATCAAATGCGCAAATCCTTACCTCCTCAGTAGTAAGTATACATTCATTGATACCAAACAAACTTTGTCTCACATTGTAATACCCCTGATGATGAGGGAATTGAACCACACAACAATTATTGTTTCAGTCACTACAACAAAATAATTACATAACATTTGCCCAGAAGATGCTAGAAAACCTGGTGAACTTTGTGGCGTCATTCTCGGTGACACAAGACCAGATGACCCCCACACCGGGAGTGTCCTACATACCACTCAACACTTTGCACACATGGTACCAGAACTTCGAGAGGAGGCTACAACAAAACCCTAATTTCTGGAAAAATTAATGCAATTCTTAAAATAATAATTGTTACAATTTAGCTGTATATCCAACAACATGGAACATGATTGCAATGAAACTAGAATCATTATTTTAAATTTAGGTTCAGTGTGTGTGTACAGCTGTTGGTGATATTATTCTCATTCAGTTTGTACGGAACCTGGTGAGAAATGCATTTGTTCAGTTACTAACCATACACAAACAAACATGTGAATTTTTGAAACAGATGACTGCAATCTGTACCCATTATTGTATTTGAAGAGATGTAACCTTGTAATTGATGTAGAACTCAGATAAGAAACAGTATTCATAACAGCTTGTGCTATACAAGTGCAGGTGTTGGCACTGTTTGGTTGTGGACAGCTCATAATGTTTAATATGTTTAATCCACCTAAAAAATTACGTTTTTGTTTGGTTATATGTACTTGTTTTCTGTGGAAACAAAGTCACACTGTTCTGCTTGCTTGATTTGCAATGAGTTGCATCTTTAGCCCTGAGACCCTGAAGATAACATCAGTAATGAAATCTCTTTAGTGTGTCTGTACAGCCGCGAACAATGGCAGTCAACCACTTTTCACTGTTATTCCCTTGGTAATAAGGTTGACAAGTGGTCCACTGCCAGTGACTGCGATGTTACATTAGACAGAAAGACTGCTTAAGAATAACAATTTTGATAATAAAGTATTTTTAAATCAATACATAGGGTCTTTGATTTTATCGCATTCCTGTATTCCCGAAGGGTTAGGCAGATGTGTCCAGTTCACTTCATACGCTATTTCGCTATTGTTTTATCTAGAAGAGAATCTAAATTTGTGGCCTGATAACAACATGGCAATTTGATCATTTGTTTAAAAATAATTAAAATTATGATACTTGTAATAAAAAACCCAAATTTCTTAACTTAGCTTTATTAATGTAGAGGTTGTTTACAATGAGGTAACATAACAACATTCTTCTGAACACAATAAGAATAAAAGGCACACGTGTTTAAACGTTAAATAAATAGATAGTGAACATCGCTGGTCACTGCGCGCCTCGCCACTGTTACTCTACTTTGTACTCGATATGAAACTTAAAGTTTACTCTGAGATCCCCATTACAATTAATCAACAATAAAAACTTATATCGACGCACAGACGCGTCACTCTTCTTATTCGTTACTAAACCACGCACGATGCTCGCCGCGCGTGCATTGCATAAGGCACTTCACTGTTTGTATACCTATGTTATGCAAAACATAGCTTGCCATGAGTAGCTTCTTGTAGGTATACTATAAGTCTAAAATCTATATAAATACTGTCTGTAGTATGTGTTACTGAAAGTAAAAATGATATTACTACGACAAAACATGGATGTACAATCGAGCAATTACCTATTGTATTCATGACCCAAAAGACCATTTGCTAGAGCTTAATAAAAAAAAATGACGGTAAATTTAATTACTTACCATAAAAAGAAGTAAATTTTTTACAATAATAAAAATATAGTACGTAGCTGTTACATTCATGGAACACTCGAACTATCGAAGCAGACAAATGGCAGTTTTTATCACCATAATGGGTCAAGTGGGTCATGATTTAAACAGTTTGACTGTACCTACGAGATAAGAAAGATGTCCCACTCCCATCTCGTAAATGAAATAATAATGTATACAATAATTGGATTCAACAATTGTTTATAAGAATAAATACAAAACATTATAAACTATTAGATCATAGCATAATAATAATAATTCAGTTATCCCACGAGGGGACATGGTTCACAGCCGTCGTTGGCCTTCACATGAGGCAGCAAGGTGACATCACCACACGCGATATTACACTAACATCTCGCGAATAACGAGAAATGTTAGAACATCATGCATCAGTGTCGCATTATAACTTAAAAACATCACTGTTATAGTTCGCGCTACAAAAGATGAGACTTGACTTTTATCTTAAACTTTATTATTTCGTATTAAATATTATAATATTGTTAAGAATTTTTATATAAATGTCATCGATAAATCCCTGAATAGATATACACATTATGGGTAGGTAACTATTTCGTACACGACTTACCTGCGCAAACTCGCTATTACTGAGCTTGTCAAGTCTCATCTTTCGTGGCGCGTATTATACCAACATGAACATAAGTTTTTCATACAACCTCAAACAGAGGCAGCTACTTTTCGTTAAAAATATATTTGAATAGTCGGAAGGGAAGCGTCACGTCAGTCGAGGGCGGGTTGGAAGCGTCGGGTCAGTCGTGCGCGGCGAGGAACGGGTGCGCGAGCGCGGCGGCGGCGGAGATGCGCGCGCGCGGGTCGGGCTCCAGCAGGCGCGCCGCCAGCCCGAAGGCGCAGTCCGGGAAGCCCGCCACCCAGCGCGCCGCACTGAACTCCTCCGCCTGCGACACCACAACGGTTCCCCGACACTCGTGTTCATTAGGATGTGCGTTCATGAACACAAACATACATAACTCACGCCTTCATCCCATGGGGGTAGGCAGGAACTACACTACGCCTGCTACGATCCTTACTCCTTTTGCTTACTCATGCATGGTTACGTGACCAAACATCGCAACAACTATGTCCGACGGGGATTGTGGCGCTTTTACACTTGGTCGCTAGCCCGCATTCGGCCATCTGACATGTTAAATAGCACTGGAAGCTTTTACGAATTCGGGTGTCCCTGGAATTGGACGACAAGGCGAGACGAACGGTGGGCTCGCCATCGCTTATTTACAGAGACGGACAAAGACAGTCCTTCATTGTAGCCCGACGATTTCCATAGGCATCTGAACTCGCGTGAACTGCTTCAGATAAACTTATTGTTTATTTTTTTTATTGCTGAATGGGCCCGCTCTTACCTCGATCACACCTGATGGAAAGTGATGGATGAGGTCTATGATGGAACGAGCGTGCCCAGAAGATCTCTTAGGCACTGGAACTCCCATGTATTGAAGAAACAGTGTTTCAGACATCATCATAATCAGCCTATAATGTTCCCACTGCTGGGATACAGGCCTCCTCTCGGTAAGAGGGAGTGGGCCGTAATCCCCCACGCGGGCCCAGTGCGGGCTGGCTTCAGACATAACATTACATTAATATTTTAATTTTGAAGGCGATTTTTACTCTTTTTACGTATTTTATTTAAAATGTTTAAATATCCTAGTCAGGTGATCAGATCTACAGCAAATTGTATGGAAGCAGGTATTATTGCGCAGTAATACCTGCTTCCAGTTCGTAGTTATTGGTATGTTGTGACCTGATCTGTGAATTTGGTTAAGATACCTTTTTGATCTCATCACGACACAGGCATTGATCCCGGGGCAACCGACAGCGAACGCAGCCCGCGCACGCGCCGGTAGCTGCTGCCGGAGTGCAGCCGCGCAGTCGCGCCGCCAGCTTGCGCAGGCACAGGCCGCGTCGCACCGACGACGTCACCACGCGCCGCCCTGTGCAAGTGTGCGCGTTAGTGTGCGCGCGGCCCGCGTGCCGGCACGTCGCGCGACACCTACCCAGCGCCTCGGCCGCGCGCTGCAGCGGCTCCGTGCCCAGCAGGTCGGCCAGCTCGGCCAGCGCCGCCACGTCGTCGCCCGCGCGGAAGAAAGGGTACCGCGCCGTCAGCGCGCTGGCCAGCACCACGCCCGCCGCCCACACGTCCACGGCCGTGGTCTGGTGCGGGTACTTCAGCAACACCTCGGGCGGCCGGAAGCCCTGCGTGCCGGCGCGCGGCGCGCGAGGCGGCGCGCGGGCCGCGCACGCGCCGCACACGCCGGCCGCGCCCGCGCACGCGCAGCGCGAGTGCGCGGCGGGCGGGCCGGCCGGCGCGGGCGCGGCCACGGGCGCGCCCGTGCTGAGGTCGAGCGCTAGCCGCTTTGCAGCAGATGCATCCTCCTAAGTAAGTACACTGTACAGTCAATAGCTTGTCCACAATAAGTAACAATTGTACAATTAAGATACATATTTATTATGACCTCTCCCACACCGTAAAGCAGTTTGTTGGCAGAATTTGCTCCTTTTTTAACACGCTTTTATTAGCTTCACTTGTAACTAACTAACAATATCTTACAAGTCCATTTTAACGCACTTCTAATGTCGTATCGGAATGAAACTTTGTATGTATCTGTAGTTTGGAAGACAAAACTATAATATTTTGGTATCTTGGAGTTGATCTGATGATGGAGCCAGGAGATAGATAGTGGAACTCTTCAGTGGCTACTAGTAAACCCTTCTAGGTTGGGCTCATATGATTTATTTTGACAAGTCCAATAGATTGCACTTGGTGTCGAGGCCGAGGGTCTGATGATGGAGGCAGGAGGTGGATAGTGGAACTATTTAGGGGCTACTTCTAAGCCCCTCGAGTTTGATAGTAGCCCCTAATCGTCATTACTTCGTTGACTTTATACTTATTAACTTAATTAATGAAGAATGTACTAAACGCAAAAGTTATAAATTTCAAAAGCGTGGAGCGCTTTTGGAATTAACTAGCTTCTGCCCGCGACTTCGTCCGCGTAAAATTTCACCCTCCCCCATTCACCCTCTTAGGGGTGGAATTTCGAAAAACCCTTTCTTAGTGGATACCTACTGTTCACAAACAACACACCCTCCAATTTTCATGTTTCCAGGACCAGCGGTTTAGGCTGTGCGTTGATATGTCAGTCAGTCAGGACTTTGAGTTTTATAATAGCACTTTGCCCGCGACTTCGTCCGCGTGTATTTCGTACTTTCTTCTAAAAATTTCGAAAATGTATGTTTATGATCTTTATCATCTATTTAGATAAATAAGTATTCGGGCCAATTTTTAAGTTTATAGATCAAAGGAAACAATTTTTCAAATAAACTGTGTCCCTGCTTTCCACCCCCTCAGGGGTGGAATTTTGAAAAATCGTTTGAGATTCCACCCCCACAGGGGTGAAATTTTGAAAAATCGTTTGAGATGTGTTCATTACTTGACTCGAGATTTATTTATATACTTACCAATTTTCGAGTTAATCAAGCCACGCAGTAAAATCCTCCCCTGTAAAATTAACTACCCCTTTTCACCACGTTAGGGGTAGATTTTCCAAAACCCTGATACACGTTATTCTTTATTTTTGGTCTTAAGTATAAATACTGAGTTTTGGGTTAACCGGACCGCGCCTTAAAATTCTTCCATACAAATGTTGACACCCCCCAATCCCCCTTTTGGGGGCAGTTTAGAAAAACAAAATACGCCAAACTTTATAATTTACTTAGATAAGTATTCGTGGCAAGTTTCAAGTTTACTAACCAAATTAATAAAATTTTTCATATAAACTGTATTTCCCGCTTTACACCCCCACAGGGATGGAATTTCGAAAAATCGTTTGGGATATGTTCATTACTTGACGCAAAGATTATTTATACCTATTTTCGAGTTAATCAAGCCACGCAGTAAAATCCTCCCCTGTATAATTAACTACCCCTTTTCACCCCGTTAGGGGTAGATTTTCGAAAAACCCTGATACACGTTATTCTTTATTTTTGGACTTAAGTACAAATGCTGAGTTTCGGGTTAATCGGACCGCGCGTTAAAATTCTTCCATACAAATGACACCCCTCAATCCCCCTTTTGCGGGTAGTTTACAAAAACAAAAAATGCCAAATTTCATCTTTTACTTAGATAAGTATTCGTGCCGAGTTTCAAGTTTATTAACTCAAGGAATAAGATTTTTCATACAAACATAATCCCCCCTTTTCACCCCCTTAGGGAGTGAGTTTTGGAAAATCCTTTCTTAACGCACGCCTACATCATAATAGCTATATGTGTGCAGCAGCCATCAAGTCGTTCGTGGTGCGTGTTCCGACACACCATCTCGAGAAGTTCCTCAAAGAAGAGTTCTGGCCGAAGGGTGTTGTATACCGCCGGTTTCGTGGCCGGCTACATGACACCAGTCAGCAAAACACGACGCCGTCACTTCGTGTCTAGTTAGTTTCTTAGTGTAATTATAATTATGTATTTATTTATAGTATTTTTAAGTTATATTAATATTGTATTTTATGTGTTTTCTATGGGCCTTGATGCCTGAAATAAATGGATAAATAAATAAATAAAATTCAGCGCAATCCGTTCAGTGGTTTGAGCTGTGCGTTGATAGATCAGTCAGTAACGGTTGCCTGTATGTATATATACTACTCAAAACAAAATAAGAGCCACTTGTGAAGTTTAACATCCGGTCTGATTAAATTATTTTAAAGCGTTCTTAAACGATATATCTTTTGTCTGGTATATCCTGAAGTATTAACAAACATAATTTAAGGATACCACTTGCATAATTTTTAAAGTGGATACTTTGATACTTTTTTTTTGTAACCACTTGAATTTACCCTATTCTAAGACGAATACTTAACTCATTTAAATTGTGGATTCTTTTAGGAACAGTCTTACATTTGCTAAGTTACAACGTTGCCAAACATTTTGAAAGCGCTATGCCGAGGATCCGAAGACATATGGACCTGCAAACCGCCACTAGAGCCATCACAGTGATCCAAGAGGGACATTCGCAGCGTTCTGTAGCTTTACAGCTTGACTTTTCAAGGCGAGCGATCCAGAATGCTTGGAATCGATTTCAAGAGACTGGGAGTGTAACCAGAAGACGGGTATCTGGCAGGAATCGAGCAACCACTTCGCAGGAAGACCGCTACATACTTTTGACTGCGCGAAGAGAGCGCGTCGTCACCGCCCGCGCCCTACAAAATCGCTTACGCCAGGCGACCGGTACCCGCGTGAGTGACCAAATAATTAGAAATCGGTTACGTGAAGACCAGCAGATTTCTAGGAGACGCGTAGTGCGGATTCCATTGACTAGTGTACACCGTGCAAACTGATTATCATTTGCAAGGCTGCACCTGGACTGGGACATAAGTGAATGGAGCTCAGCATTGTTCACTGATGAGTGAAAAGTGATTTTTTTCTGTGATAATCGTCGTATTAGAGTATAGAGACGAGAAGGTGAGCGATTTTCGAATGTTTGTATCCATGAAAGTGACAGATTTGGGGGTCCCAATGTCATGGTATGGGGAGGAATCTCTCTATCAGGTCGAACCGAACTCGCAATACTCAGCGGAGGCACGGTAACGGCTGTGCGATAAATTGAGGTGATAGTAAGACCTCATGTGATGCCATTTGCACAAAGAATTGGTGCAAGATTCACATTAATGCACGACAATGCCCGTGCTCATACAGCTAGAGCCACTAGGGAAGCCCTAGACGATGCTGGTATACGTGTCTTGCCGTGGCCTGCCAACAGTCCGGACCTTAACCCCATCGAACACATGTGGGATTTGTTAAAAAGAAGTGCCCGGGACACAAATCAACCCTTACATAATGAACGACAGCTCATTAACGTGCTAAAGTCAAGCTGGGGACAAATTTCAGAAAAGACAGTACGACATCTGGTAGAGCGTGTGCCATCCAGGCTTCAAGAATGTGTTCGAAAAAGAGGAGGACACACACGATACTAAAGAAGTGCAAAAAAGATAAAAATCTTTAGACATTTTTGTTTTAACCTCTTTTTTCATTAAATGAATTTTTTCGCTGAAATTGCATTTTTTACAAAAAACCTAATCAAATGTTCTTTTATCTATCAATACATTTAATTTGAAGGTGCTTGCATTAAAAATTTGCTAGCTAATTCAATTTAATTATTTATCTACCCTCAAACCCAACACATTTATTAGAATACACAAAATACATGGTGGCTCTTATTTTGTTTTGAGTAGTATAGATTATAAGTGCGCTCCACGCTTTTAGAATTTTGACTTCTGCAGTTTTAGTTGGTAACCTTCCAGTTAACAAAAAAAAAAAAAAAACTACAGGTTCGACCATAATAGTTATTACAAGTGGCCACTACAAATCTTCTCATATTATTGTCTCTTTGATATCTTGTGCGTATAATATTCTTTTTACAACGGTTTTTTGTGTTTATAATTATATCTACTAATAGTTTCATGAATCCGATTTGTAATTATTTTGTTAGTTTCGTACCTCCTCACGCGTTCGCTTCCGCAAGCCATTGGAGTGCGCGGGCGGCGGCGCAGGCACGGCGGGCGCTTCCTCAGGCGCAGGACACAGTCGCTGCGCCAGCCCAAAGTCGACCAGCAGGTACCTGAGTGGCAGAGTATGAAGTCATTTAAATAATAGATTGTGACAATGGTTCTTATATTAAGTTAGTTTTAATTATAATTAAACTAATTTGAATAAAAGAGCCATTTTCAATAGGGTTCTTCCGGTTCTTCCTGTGGGTTCAACGAATATATTGAAAAAAATAAAAACCGGTCCAGTGCGAGTCGGACTCGCGCACCGAGGGTTCTGTACAAAGTAGCTACTTATGTAAATAGTTTATCACGGGATTTTTTTTTTTTGTAATGTATCTACAAAGAAGAAGGGTCACGTCCCATAGAAAATTTACCCAGGCCCGACACAAAAGGAACGCATCTCAGTTATTTTGTTATATTAAATATAACAGAAATAAATTAACACTATTCTGAATATCAGTGGCTATCACCCATATATTGCCATTTGATTTTGGTAAGTCAAAATATTTTAAAATATTTTTTTTTAATGATTAATTTATATCCATTTAAAATGACGCCAATTTAGATAAATATACAAAAATAGACAGCTGGAGGCCTTAATTTATTCAGGCATCCACAGGCAAGCCCGGTTAAGCAGACGATAACCTCAAAGTTAAACTGCGAGATGTCATTAAAAAAATATAAAATAAAATTGGCTTTCTGTGTTGAGATCTGTGCGTTTTTTAACCGACTTAAAAAAAGGAGGTTCTGTATTCGACCCGTATGTATGTATGTATGTTTGTATGTCCGCGATTTTCTCAAAAACTAATGAATCAATTTTGATAATTCTTTCACTAATGTAATCTACATACTTTCAGGAAGGTTTTAGTATATAATGCATTAGGTAATTATTCTTATGTACGAAGTTATATGCATAAATGTACTGCATCTCCGGCATTTCTATGCGAATTTGGACGATTCTTCTAGTCAGTGTCTTCAATTCTTCAATGCACTAGTGTTAATTGGATTTGTGTGGGGTAGGTACAACTAAAAAGTAAAAAATAAAAACTTTTTTACAAAAAAACAACCAACTTGAAAAAAAAAAAACACTACAAAGTGATACTTACATGACTTTAATTTCGGAAGTCGGTGTCTATAAAATCGAAAATGCGGAACCAACGACACCGACTTCCGAAATTAAAGTTCAAAAATCACTTTGTAGTGTTTTTTTTTTGAAGTCGGTTGTTTTTTTCTAAATTGTCGTATCGTCATTGAATTACATACAATTACGAATTTTGTAGGTAAATAGGTATTAAAAGAAAATTGTATATCGCCTGAACAAAAACACAAGGCAATATTTTGGTGTTAACCATTGATTTGGAATATAAAAAATATATATTTTAGCTATATTTAAAATAACAAAAAAACTGAGATATGTCTCATTCGTGTCGGGTCTGAGTCACAAATGACCGTTCTTCTTTACGGTTTTAACAGTTTGAACTGTAGCGTATACTTTTTGTTTCATATGGCCACACAAAAAATAATCCAACTCGTCGCAAAGATTATGACAGTCGCCGAAAAAATGAAATCCGATTTGGATTTAATTAGGCGCTCATCAACCCAGGAGGCACAGAGAGCCGTAGTGTGTCTACAAGCTGGAGGTGGCCACTTTGAGCAACTGCTTTAGATATTTTAATTGTCATTTAATATTGGACAAAACATTAAATAAAATTCAATATAAATGTTATGTGTTTTTAATGATTTCCTGTTTAGGGTTCCGACAATGGTCTTTTGTGCTTTTGTGCGCATACGCTATGTTCAAACAACAATTACTCTTAAAGTAGACCTACAGTTGTGAATTTTATGTTCTATTGTAACTTAGCTCAAAATCTGTCGGACCAGTAAAAAAATTAAAAATGTTGTCGGGGATGTTTTTGTAGTAATTAACAATTATTATTGGTTGAATTGCATAATTCTTCGTTTTTTTTTTTCGACTTTCACATTTTTTTTCAAAAGTTATGGAATTGTGAACACATTGCTTTGTAATGCAGACGGTAGACAATATTATTGACTTTCGAATAAGCCTATTTTTATCTCAGTATGATTAAAACTTTGAGAGATAATAATATGATTTTTTTTGTACTCGCATAGAGAATATTTCAACAAAAAAAAACAAAATGGCTGCCGCATAGCGGGGAAGTCTATTGGACCCAAGCTTAGAGTGTATGTGTACTTTAAAATCTAGTACATCTAGTAGTAGTAGTAGTATTTTAGTTGGAGTCACGTCAGAACACGAACTTTAAGTCGTTCGTGGTGCGTGTTCCGACACACCATCTCGAGAAGTTCCTTAAGGAAGAGTTCTGGCCGAAGGGTGTTGTATACCGCCGGTTTCGTGGCCGGCTACATGACACCAGTCAGCGAAACACGACGCCGTCACTTCGTGTTTAGTTAGTTTCTTAGTGTAATTATAATGATGTATTTATTTATAGTATTTTTAAGTTATATTAATATTGTATTTTATGTGTTTTCTATGGGCCTCGATGCCTGAAATAAATGGATAAATAAATAAATAAAATAGTTTATATTTAGAATATCGCTAGTACATGTCCGGACACACTGTATAGACGAATTTGAAAAATTCTTCTAAAATTCTGGATAAGGTATGCCTCAAGGAGTCAAGGGTGGTCCCATATAATTTTTTTAACTTTGGTTGAGTAGTTTTTGAGTTAGATTCAATAGTACGATTTTTTCCACTGAACTTCCTATCACTGATATTTTCATAGATATCAGTGACAGGAAGTAAAAAAAAACCGGCCAAGTGCGAGTCGGACTCGCACACGAAGGGTTCCGTCCGTACCACCATACAATATTTAACACTACATAATTATATAAAAAATCACGTTTGTTGTATGGGAGCCCCCTTAATTTATTTTATTTTAATTATTTATTTTTAAAGTGAATATACAACTAAGTACCTATTTTGTAAATATTTCAAGCGTCTACTTGTTGCCGTTATTAATATCGAGCAAAAAACGGTAAAAACATCACGTCTGTTGTATGGGAGCCCCCTTAAATATTTATTTTATTCTGTTTTTAGTATTTGTATGTTATAGCGGCAACAGAAATACATCATCTGTGAAAATTTCAACTGTCTAGCTATCTTCATGAGATACAGCCTGGTCACAGACAGACGGACAGTGGAGTCTTAGTAACAGGGTTCCGTTTTTACCCTTTGGGTGCGGAACCCTAAAAACACTTCAAAGTGAAAAATGACTAATTTCGGACCGAATCAAAAACCGAAAACGCGGAACCAACGACACCGACTTCTGAAATTAAAGTTATTCTTCACTTTGAAGTGATTTTTTTGGAAGTCGGTTGTTTTTTTTTTTATTATTTTATTATAAACGATACGAATGCGCTAAGCTAGCCCGCAAAATTCGCGCGACGCGACAGTTAAGAATACCTATTTACACAATAATAATCATCATAATTATATAACTTATACAACTCTTAAACATGGCTGTGAAATAATTTAATGTAACATCTTGCATGCCATGTGTCTGTTTACTCATGTTTTGGACAAATAAATAATCTTATGTTCTTACTCTTCCTGTTCAACTTTCGTTGTAAAGTTCAGTAATAAACAAGATTCATACATGATTATTCTATAGGATACCTATTAAACACTGCGCCTTTGATCACGGGTCTAAAAGAACAAAATCCGCGCCAACTTGCGATTGTCGCGATTCATGGGCGTGGTGTCACTCGTTGTCCTCGCCCTGTTTTTAGCTATGCAACCATGGTGGCATGCTGGTCGTTGGTTTGCTGCTTGTGCGTCATACCGTTTGTTTTCGCGGTCGTAAAGGAAGTTGCTGGGCTTGACGTCGCGATGGATGACACCGAACGAGTGCACGTGGCGCAGCGCGACCATGAGCGCGCGCATGTACTGGCGCAGCTCGGCCGCGTCCATCTCGCCCACGTACTCCTGTTGGTGGAACCACTACTTTACACATACTGATAACCATAACTTGAATGATATTGTTTGCACAACAAGTTTCTACTTTAGGTCTTTGGTGTTTCCACTAAAATCTTTGTAAGAACAAACAATTTTAACTATTTCAAAAAATTGTTTGAATTTTAGTTGACAAAAACTTTTTACAAAAAAACAACCGACTTCAAAAAAAAAAAACGTTGGTGTCGTTGGTTCCGCATTTTCGTTTTTTGACACCAACTTCCGAAATTAAAGTTATTTTTCACTTTGTAGTGTTTTTTTTTTTTGAAGTCGGTTGTTTTTTTTTTGTAAAAAAGTTTTTATTTTTCACTTTTTAGTTGTACCTACCCCACACCAATTCAATTAACACTAGTGCATTGAAGAATTGAAGACACGACTCGAAGAATCATCAAAATTCCCATAGAAATGCTGGAGATGCAGTACATTTGTGCATATATCTTCGTACATAAAAATAATTACCTAATGTATTATATCGAGGGTATAGTGTTCAAACCCAATAAGTGTCAAAAAATGAAAAATCGGTTTATTAGTACATCTTAATGCATTTTTGACGCTCTTTCCAGTGGTATAATCCAATAAGTGGAATTCGCAGCAGAAAGATAATTACTTAAGGTAATAACCCAATAAAGTCACCACGTTTAGCCGTTTCTTAATTTTTTTCGCCGTTTCGAATTTCGTACTTATTGGGTTTGAGCACTATACCCTCGATATACTAAAACCTTCCTGAAAGTATGTAGATCACACTAATGAAAGAATTATCAAAATCGGTTCAGTAGTTTTTGAGATAATCGCGGACATACATACATACGGGTCGAATACAGAACCTCCTTTTTTAAATTCGGTTAGCCGCGTACTGACTGAGCGAGCAGCCTCGTGAGGCAGCCGCGTGAGGCAAATCCTCGGTCGGTCAAGACGAGGCTCGCCCGAGGCAAACCCACGCGCTGCCTCGCCCGAGCGTGCCGCGGCCCGAGCCAAACATTGTCGGTTTTTGTCCATGCTCTAAAGCGCCTCAGTAACTTTGCCGCGCGCACTCAAGACGATTGTGTTTTGCCTCGCTTCTTCAAAGAACACCATGAATAAAGAACAGTGTCTCAAATTAATATAATTATATGGCGAATATAGACTACTTTGGGATGCGCTATGTCCTGATTATACCAACAGGGGACTACGAGTTTTTATCCAAAAACGTTTAGGTTTTTTTCTTTTCTTTTTTTGTACAAGTTGATGAATTAGTATAAAGGCAGTGGTGGCGATAGCCTTCCGAACGCACGGCCTCATGACAATCTTGAGCACAACTGAATATGCGCTACGCTCGCGTGGTCTCTGTTCGACTTGTGAGTCACCACTGAGCGTTCGAGACGTTCGACTAATGGCTCAGCCTCGCTCCGGCTCGGCTTTGCAGCGCGCGGCAGCCTCATGCATATTTAAATACAGACCGAGGCTGCCTCGCACGGCAAACATTGCGACGCAAACGTCCGAGGCAGCCTCACGAGGCTGCTCGCTCAGTCAGTACGCGGCTCACAATGAAGTTCTAAGTTGCTTCGGATGTCAGCTGAAGTAACAAATATTTCTAAAATGTACCTACTTACATACTTATTTTATTTTAGTTTTTGACTTTTTTGATGCTATGCTTAGTGTTTTTAATGACAAGATCTGAATTTGGATTATCTAGAAAAGCACTGGAGCCACTGATATAGCTTGCAAGGTTAGCAAGCTGAAGTAGTAGTGGGCCGGACCATGATTGAGATTGAATCTTAGAGTGTAGACTGTATCAGCAAGCATAGCGTGGGACCCTCCTCAGCTAGATGGACTGACAACCATCAAAAGGTGGCCGGTGCTGACTGGATGCAGAAGACTGAGGACTGTGATAAGCAGATTTGATTGTCAGATATACAATGCCACATGCGAACAACGCATCCTACTGACGTCACGCAAATCCTGCATCTCGCAAGCAGAGTTTACCGCGCAAATAGCATAGATACAATGGCCCAACATGAATCATCGGGCAGTTGCCTGCCAGACACAACACTCGTCTGGTCGGAGGATCTTCCCTTTTCTATAGAGTATGAGTGAACTTTACGCCCTGTTCCTCATACCTCTATAGATATAAATAATAACACCATAGAAAATTAATTAAAAGGGAGCTCACTGAAAATTTCCTGTGAGGTATGTAAGGCATGATAAAAACTATAGTATCCAAATTGCGAAGACACAGCTCCACCCCTATCACGTGGTGTTTGCCTCTGAAACAGAATAATTACAGCTTGTTAGAAGAGCCAGCAAAAATATATTTGGTTTTTTATTGCAACATGCATGATACATGCCTAATTAACTACACTGAAATCTGAATCACCTTCAGTAGTCCATTTAATGTCCTGGGGGAACATGATAGTGATGTAACAAACAGATCAAGAATGTTGAGACAGTATCACAGTTTCCACTTATGTAAACTAAACACTACTCATAGACTGGGCAGTTTTACAAATACACACCCCATATCTTGCAGGCAGCGCAGTTCATGTTCTATCCTAGCCGGGTGTGCGGTCGGCACCAGGTGTTTGATAGCAAACCATCTCTTCTCGCCGTCGGACAGACCGGCGTGCTGCCTCAGAGACCCGAGGTATACGGAGCTAAATGTGCCCTCTCCAATCTTACGATGAACTTCAAATATTTTGTCCAATCTTGGAAGTTTGTGCAACAACTCCTTTATCTGATATTCTAAAAAAATTACATACAAGTCGCTTAATTAATAACGTGTGCTTGTGCATATGCAGCCAATCGGATAAATCTCATAATAAAATTAATAAACAAAAGCATACCTAACCTATAAAGGTTGTGTAATTGTCTCAAAATCTTAAAATGAATATTCAATTAATTTATGAAATTACGCTATTTATCTAGCAATAATTAAATAATGACTTACTTTCCACATCATCTTTCGAATTTGCGGACTGATCCTCGTTTTTCTTAATAAGGATTTCGTTGAGCTCATACTTGCGTGTTTGTAACACTTCCTTTTGAACTATTCCTCTAATTCTAGACATCACTTGCTAACTTAAATATAATTTATTACTACATACTACTAAAACATTACTATTTTTTTTCTAGAATCTGAAAACTAATGAAAATAAAATTTTAATGAATGAAAAAGAAAGACAAAGTCAGTCGGTCAGAACCAGTACCACAGATATACAATATGTACTCTGTGCCACAGACACACAGACAGACAGACTATTGTTTTTTTTTTTTATTATTATTTTAATGGCCAGGCTGCTGGAACCTTTTAGCCGAGTTTAGTCATTTATTTCAATATTGTTGTCCTCGGCTTTTGGTTGACAATCAACCAAAAGCAATGTGGGGGGCATTGAAGTCCCCAGCCACAAAAATAGTTTTTGGAAGATCTTTAACCGCTAGATTTACGCGGTCACCGATCGGTGACGACCGGCGCGCACAATTATGTTACTTCAAGTGTCAGTTCTCAAAGGCCCGACCCTGAGGGAGGGCAGTATACACAGAGAATAGATAATTGGCCACAAGAAGTAAATAGCGACATAGCCATGGCTTGCACATTGTCATTAAACGAAGTTTGGCAACAGTTTATATTTAAAAAATGGCTTTATCAATATTGCAACACCTCCATACCCATTAAGCGTTTTTGAAATAAACCCCTAAGACGACCCACTGACCAAATACACACATCAAAAGTGTCTAGGGATCAACATATATTTTTGCAATAACTTTTCTCCTGATTGATATTAATTAAAATTTTCTTTAAGGATTCATCAAATAAAGTGTTTTCGTTTGTCACAGTAACGATAAACCAAGTCACCTTTGCATTAATAAAGAAATTTGCCATTTTCCTAATAAAGGGATTTTTGACATTTGAACCACTAACACAAAAGTTCGAAAAAAAGACTGAAATAACAGTTTTCTTTAAAATTTTATTGGGTAACTTAAACAATTAATAATCCGTGTTTCTACCGCGAACACTAACAACACAAGAACATCGGTTTGGCATACTCAAAATGAGTTCATCCAAATCACGCTGTGGAATGGCCGCCCATGTTCGTTGCAACAACAAAAAAAGGTCTTCTTGCGACTGGATACCCTCCATATTCGGCAGAGCTCTTCTCTGTAGCATATCCCATGCATGCTCAATCGGGTTCAAGTCTGGCGACTGAGCAGGCCAGGGCAGGACATTGATGTTAGCTGCGGCGAGAGTCTGTCTTACAACTCTTGCGGTGTGCGGTCGTGCATTATCATGCATTAACTGAAATAAGGGACCGATTTGCACTTGTAGAGGAACGATGACGTCTGATACAATCGTCTCAGCATAAATTTGAGCGTTGAGGTTGCCTCTGATCCAAATCAACTCAGTTCTTCCGCCGATCCAAATACCCGCCCATACCATGATGGTTCCACCACTATAAGGATGGACTTCCTGGCAGGATTTTAATCGCTGTTGGCGTCCAGGGGTTCTCCAGTGTCGTATAAGTACGTCTTGTATCCGGTCTCATACCAAAACGAGACTCATCAGAAAAGCACACGAAACGCCATTGTTCTTCTGCCCAATTTCTGTGTTCAAGAGCCCATTGATATCGAATCCTACGATTGTGCATTGCTATAGGTGGTACCCGTAGCGGTCTTCGGGAATGAAGGTTCACTTCATGCAAGCGGTTTCTGACTGTTTGGTCGCTAATTAAGTTCCCTGAAGAGTGATGAAGCCTCATGGCTAACATCATGGCGGTTATTGTTGGAGCTCTTCGAGTTAAGATTTGAATGTATCGGTCTTGTCTCCGTGTGGTGCAGCGATACCGTCCTCCATGGCGCTCAGCCACGGTACCAGTGCTTCGGTAACGTGTCCAAAGTCGACTGATAACACTCTGACTTGTATTCAGAGCTAAAGCCACAGTACGTTGCCGGGAACCAGCTTCTATCATTCCCACGGCTCTGAGCATTTCTTCCCTGCTTAAATGACGTCGCCGCTCCATAATAACGTTGGTTTTAATCAGTAGTAGGGAAACAGTAGCACTAATAATGTCTTCAATGCGTTGTATGTTTTTATAGGGAAAATATTGACAACTGATTTTCATCTTTTACTCGAATTTGATTCACAGTTCCTGATTCAAATTATGAAATGCACCAAAAAGAATCCATATAAATTTATAAAATCATAAATTTATTACAAAGCCACATCTCAATCTCAAGAAATCCGCATAAAAATGCTTGATCCCTAGACACTTTTGATGTGTGTATTATAACCAGGCGACAAGGTTTATTATCTTTAATCTAGGTTTCATTAACAAGAAAAGCATCAATAAAGACCAAATGCCTTAGTGACATTATCCTTGGTAATATTCTGCCAAGTAAAAATTTGACCAAATAAAAATGTGCGTACTAAAATAATTCCAAACATTGCATTGGTATAAAAAAAGGGTACTATTTGTTTGCATTGTCAAAATCGTTTTGGCAAAACGGCAGGATCCCCAATTAATAAAAGGTCCCAGAGTATATTCCTTGTCTGTGACAATCAAGTGACAATAATGTACTCTGTGGTCTGTCAGTGTGATTGTCACTGTCAGTGTCATGCCATCCAATAATGTGATTTAGAATAACTCATTGAAGTCGGATCCAAATTTAGATTGTTTTACTTAAAAAATTAATATAAATTACCAAAAAAGGATTAAGAAATCAAACCAAGAAGGATAGTGCTATTAAGATTAATCATGTTTATTAGAAAACCTTCACAACTTCTTGTCACAAAATATGTCCTAAGATCGGTGAGTTCAACGTTTAACCATTTGATGAAGATCTTTTCTTATTACCAGAATCTCATCCAACTCTGAAAGTAAAATTTTACTGATTACTTTAAATTGTCAAAAACATTCTATCGTATTGAGTATCTCCCAGATAACTATGTTTCCTACGTTTATTTGCAGGCAAACTATTCAACAAAAAGCTCCAAGCCCGAGATCCCGAAGAATCCTTTGGCATCAGTATACTCGGCGACAAATCAAAAGGATAATGGACAAGTGTATGACAAGAAACCCTTTAAGCTAACCCTCGAGGCAGGGAAGACGTATCACTGGTGCCTATGTGGACGATCCAAGTCACAGCCATTATGTGATGGTACCCATAAGGATATCTACCTTAAAATAACACAGAGGTGAAATATGCTCACAACACTATTATTGTTATAATGTTCTTTAATTTTTAGCATAATAATAAACATTTTGGCGATTATTCAATTGTACATGGGGCTGGTGGGCTGACAGCCAAGCGCATATTTTGCAAATGGTTGGCTGTTCTTATAAGTAGAAGACTTTCGACTTATGATGATACATAACATACATACATAATCAGCCTATAACGTTCCCACTGCTGGGACACAGGCCTCCTCTCTGTGAGAGGGAGTGGGTCGTGATCTTGTATAATTGCTAAATTTCCAGGTGTATAATATTTCAACAATTGTTTCTTTCTAGGCCTGTTAGATTTACTGTGGAAAAGACTAAGGATTACTGGCTGTGTAACTGTAAACAAACAAAGAACAGACCATTCTGTGATGGTGCACACAAACAGAAAGATGTCCAAGAGGCCGGCTCTGTCAGACTGTAGACGTATCGTAGACAAGACACATACACTGAAGATTATATCATTAGTTAGATTATGTTGAACATTTTGTTATTTTAGCTCTATTATAGTTACTGTTGTAAGTGCCTAAAATAAATAATTGATATTTATTTTGTGTTAATTAATCTAGAGCATTTTTAAACCGCATCAGCTTTCCTACCCATCTTGGCAAATAACACCACAGCTATTAGTTATAATTATGTTCTGTGATAAACATGTTTTTAACTTGCCTTGAGTTTAATATTTGCAGACAGTTGTTGGATCAGAAAACAATGTCTGTGAGCTGAACTGGGCAACTGGGCCTGTGTTTCACACATCACTAAGCCTGATTAAATCAAAGCATAAAAAGAGGGTGTGTGCTTATTACCCTAACGGCCTGGCCACGAACTCGCCGCTATCAGCGGCAGCTTAGCGCGGTGCGGCGAGCGGTAAAAACAAATATACCAAAATGTATGAACCATGCCACGCCACGACGCATCGCTCGCAGCGTCAACGCTAGACAAAAGAAACCGCACCGCTTGTCGCTAAGCCAAAACTCGTGGCCTGGCGGTATATGTCCGTCCAGTCCAGACTGGGGCACGGGGCGAACGCGGGCGAGGTTGCGGGGGCGGGAACGCGCGCGAGCTGCTTGTCCGCACTGGAGCGCGGCTGCGTTTTGCGTCTTGTCGTGTCCAGTGTTTGTCAAAATATAATATGGATGAAGAACACATTTGTACTAGAAAAAAGTTCGAACTAGTTTGAGTACCCCAGTCCTCACGCGGGCTGCCCGCGCCCGCGCTGCACACCCACTGCGGCCACTTGTTTGAATGAGCTATGGCGTGAGGTGTCCGCGCGCTCCCTGCGCCGAGCAGCTCGCGCCGCTCACCACGCCCGCGTGCCCTCTATGGATACTTCAAAGGAAGTTCAAATAATTATGTTTGAGTTCGCCGCGGCGCGCGCCCCACGCCCGCGCCTCAGTCTGGCCAAACACTTAGAGCATTTATGACCCCACGATAGAAATGAAAACTGTTGCCGACTGGTCGAGACTCGAACCGAGTATACCCACCCGATTCAGCGTCACCGACCCGAGCACAGAGTACTTTTTGATAGACTGAAGTAGAGACCAATCTTGTTCCGTGGGACGAGTCATTTGCGTTTGTGAAGAAACTAGCGCCACCTAGTAGTCAAGGTTAGAACTACACCGTTGTACCTTTTTTTTTTAAACTGAAATGCTTTTTTTTTTACCGGTATTTTTATTTCTCTCATAAAGGTACATTGTTACAGTAGTCGTATATACAATGTTGCCTTAGTTATACTAGAACCTTTGTGAGAGCTGGAGTCTGAACTAGGTTCGGGACTATGACAGATCTCCAGGCTCACACCCCTTTAAACATTTAACATATTTAACGGCATCTTGATTCAGTTTGCACGTATTTTTACTATTAGAACACAGTTTAGATAGAGAGGTACTTAAATCTATAATAAAGGTGGTATAATATTTGTGGTGTGTAATGTTTTTGTAGGATTTCGTGTGCAGTGTAGTGTGTGAATGTGTGAGGGTGTTATGTGTATGTGCATGTAAGTCCTATACGAGAGTTTTTGCGTATTAGTAAATATGAGTGGGAAATACGTTCAAAATTATTTAATGATTTGGATGATACTTTCTGTACTTTCATAGTCCATATCTAGCAGCCAGTTCCTTACAGTAGTTTTGCATTTATATTTAACCATTGAGTACATATGTAAGATTGTGTTAACTTTATTATATACATAGGGACCAAGGAAGTACCTAAAAGAATCGTTGAGCTAGCTTTGTGTGAACAGGAATGGACGAACACACTGTATGCTTACGTCTCAAGGCTTCGAACTTTTCGGGGTTATAAGAATTGCGGGAGTGGACTGTTAGAATTAAATTTAGAATGAACATATCGAGGGTATAGTGCTCAAACCCAATAAGTACGAAATTCGAAACGGCGAAAAAAATTAAGAAACGGCTAAACGTGGTGACTTTATTGGGTTATTACCGGCTATTCAATACATGATCTCCCAGCCACTTTATCGCTAGATGGCGGCACATTCGCACTTCGAACATTTTCAATTTTTACGCCTAACTCAGAAAGCTTTGCGAAACAACTTTATTATATGCGTCAACTAACGCATTAACATAATCTTTTTAGATATTCACTTTGCTTGTTAACTCGTCACATACAAAGATTTGTACCCCTAAACATTTAGCCGTTTCACTTTATATCTTTACTATGTCTTTACACACACATGTACAGTTACACACTACGTGTATAGTTTTACTTGCGATATAACTAGATGGCGTTGTATTCATAAACTTGGTTTGTGAACTTGTTTTCCAGAGGTGGCGTTAATTAAAATAAAATATTTTTACGAAAATATTTTTATGACTGTCCTTCATTCTCTAAAGAAAAGCGTACTTTTTATAGTAAAAACCGAAGAAAAGAATACTTGATTGCTACAAGGGTTGTCAGTTGCTTATTCAATTATTCTAAGGGTGCTTTTGTAGTGTGTTAGGGTAGGTTTAGGTTTAAAAATAATAAAATAATAATAAATCCCCTGACCGATTTCGGTCACGGTGGCCAATTTCAAAGAAGATTAGCCAGGTTTGCAGGAGATATTATAGTGCACAAGTGTGTGCGCAAATACAGGAGAGAGAACAGGCGCAGGACCAACGGCTTTACGTGCTTTCCGAGGCACGGGGGTATTACGCCACCAATTTCCAAACTCCGGGCAAAAAAAAAAAGAAAAAGAGTAAAGAAACTCCTAACGGGAAAAACCCAATTTTAATAACACTGTCCGACCTGAGAATCGAACCCAGGACCCCGAGAACGGCAGATGCACTTGTGACCACGAAACCAACGGGACAGTTAAGATTCTTTGTATAATTAAACGCTACTATAAAACAAAATATATAAAATGTTTATTTGAGTCGTGCGCGAGAGATGCAGCGGCGCGACGGAATTCCGCGAATTTCGGTCACTCGTAGGTATAATAATAATGTATCATTCAACCGCAGCCCAGCGTGCCCGCCGTCGCAGGCAGTAAGGCAGTGTACAGACGCGTGAAATTATTAGGCCGTGTACACACGGTTGTGTTGTGGGTATTTAATTATTAGTGTAATTTTATTACTGTTGTGTGTATGTGTATGTATATGTATATAAGTGTTATGTGTAATATGTATTATGTGTTTACTATTTACGTGTGTTTGTATGTTTAGCCTAAAAACCAACAAATTCACATACACCAGCGTCCACTCAAACCAACAATTCCAATTTCAAATGAGAAAATGAAAAAAAATCAGCTGTTCCCTACATTTTGACGCATGATGATACCTATACGAACATAAATGTAGGGAACAGCTGATTTTTTTCGCGATTTCAGGTTTGGTCCCATAGTAAAAAAAATTGTTCATAATGATGAGTACAATGACCATGTTAGTGTTGTTCCAATAACCCTGTATATACTTATACTATATTATATCCATACTAATATTATAAATTCGAAAGTAACTCTGCCTGTCTGTCTGTATGTTACCTATTCACGCCTAAACCACTGAACCGATTTAGAAGAAATTTGGTAGGTATGGGGAAGGACATAGGATAGTTTTTATCCCGATATTCCCACGGGATCGAAACTTATGCGGGTGAAACCGCTGGGCGCAGCTAGTTGCAAATAAAGTTTATTGAACTCTTCTCTCTCTTCGATAATTGAGCTTTGTTGGTACCGACTTTGTTTTGAAGATTCTATACATCTTTTATTAGGTACTTATTTACACCCTAAGTTACATTAAAATTAGCAAGGAAAAACCGGCCAAGTCCATGTCGGACCACAATGAAGAGTTCCGTAGTCGAAATGAATTTATCCCAAGAACAAGCTTAACATTGTAGTTGAAAATCATGTCCTCCCATACATTGCAACTAAAAGTTGGTCGACTATTACTCGTAAAGTCTACTCAGCTGTGATTTTGATTTCGTGACATATAAGTACTACTGCCGTGAATTTTAGTATTTCTTCTAGTATTTCACAAACAATTTAGGGGATATGACATCCCCCTGTATCACCCCCCTGAGCAGTTGGATGGGGCTGGTTTTCTGATCCTGGATCTGGAAAGTCATCGTTGCAGCATCATACAAACATCTCAACACTTCGATTTAGCACCAGTCAATTCGACATCATTGCAGAGAGGCCAGAACTGCCCATACTTCGATGGAATCGAAGGCTTTCTCGTAGTCCACAAACGCCATACACAGTGGCTGACTGTACTCCTCGGTCTTATGTACAATTTGTCAAACAGTAGGTATGTACCTATATGGTCTACGCTCGTAACTGCGTACAAAACCATCACATCGTCCGGCGTCCGTTCGTCACTGTGGAGCATTCGAGACTGTTTGTTTACCGAGTGTAAACCGAACTCGCGGGCCGCGGCGCGTAGGTATGACTCGCATAATAATATTACCGCGGTAGTAGATTGATGTACTTGCGTCTGTACAGTATTGAATTTCATTCATTTTCACCTATTTTTTTTCGCGGAACTTATAACATCAGCTTTCTGCCAGTGGAAGTCTCGTCAAAATCAGTCTAGCCGTTTCGGAGATTAGCCGGAATAAACAGACAGAGACAAAAATTAACAACAAATGTTTTTTGTTCAAAGTAGGTACCGTAAATATAAATGACTGTATTCAGATTACTTTATTTGATCAACCGCACAAAACAGAAAGGTAATTTGGTACTTGCACTTTTCATACCTACGCTCGGCGGTCGCGCTGGGGTTGTCAACTTTGGCAAAAAACACACAAAACAAAAAACACAAAAAACTAGTGTAGTAGTGGTACTCGTATCTAGTTATTTGATTCATTGTTGAGAATGAAACAGCAAGAAAGGAAATGATCGTATTTTTTTAGCTTATAGGTACTTACTACAATAAATATCTAATATAAATTGTAAAAATATTACAACGCCACAAAGTCATGTTCGCTTTTACGGCTCGGCACCGGGGGCCGGGGCGCTTACCTACCTATCTAACTATTCGAAATACAAGCAAATGCCTACTTACCTCTCTGAAACAACTGGTAGCTTAAAAAACGATAATTCATCGTAATGTTGAATTTAAACAACCATCCACTCAACAGTTACTTATAAATACTTTTTTTTTTGTTACTCCATTTTTAGGGTTCCGTAGCCAAATGGCAAAAACGGAACCCTTATGGATTCGTCATGTCTGTCTGTCTGTCTGTCTGTCTGTCTGTCCGTCCGTCCGTATGTCACAGCCACTTTTTTCCGAAACTATAAGAACTATACTGTTGAAACTTGGTAAGTAGATGTATTCTGTGAACCGCAGTAAGATTTTCACACAAAAATAGAAAAAAAAACAATAAATTTTGGGGTTCCCCATACTTACAACTGAAACTCCAAAAAATTTTTTTCATCAAACCTGTACGTGTGGGGTATCTATGGATGGTCTTCAAAAATGATATTGAGGTTTCTAATATCATTTTTTTTTTAACTGAATAGTTTGCGCGAGAGACACTTCCAAAGTGGTAAAATGTGTGTCCCCCCCCCCCCCCCCCTCTAACTTCTAAAATAAGAGAATGATAAAATTAAAAAAATATATATAATGTACATTACCATGTAAACTTCCACCGAAAATTGGTTTGAACGAGATCTAGTAAGTAGTTTTTTTTTTAATACGTCATAAATCGAAAACCGCAATTTACCTTTCACAAAGTTACAACGAACTACAAGAACTTTTATATTATGTTACTTGCTGCTACGGAACCCTTCATGGGCGAGTCCGACTCGCACTTGGCCGGTTTTTTGCACTTCACAGCTACGCGTGTCTCGCGCGGATGGCAGTCTGTAGGTACTCTCTATATTTTGTGCCTGTAGGTACTGCGCGGTACAAGTAGGTACTAGGTATTACATTTATATACGGTACGTACCTACATTTTATACAAGTCCGTTGCCTAATTTCAACTTCTTCAATACGTCTATTGAAGAAGTTGAGATTAGGTAACGGAACGCGGAATTAAGAATTTATTTAGGTAGGTACTGCTACTCTACTCCATAGGTAGAATAAAATTATTTACTTTTACTTTATCGTACTTTATGGAGGTACTAGATTTTTCCCGCAGCTTCGCCCGCGTGGATGTCGGAGATTATCCCACGGAATCGTACTACCGGAATAAAAAGTATCCTATGTCGTAATCCTAACCCAGCACTCTAATTACCTACGTAACACAATCATTATCAATCTCAATCTGAATCATTTTGAAGAATATTGCTAATCCATTGCTTTGCATTACCTATGTTCGAAACATATGTATATCATTTCTATGGTTCGAAAAATGTTTTTGCTCAAAAACGTAAATGATGCAATGAATGTTGTTGAACTGTCAAAATGAAAGCCATTGCTACTGATAGTGTGTTACGCAATTACCCCGCAGGTCATGGTCTACCCATGTGCCAAATTTCATCTAAGTAAATCCGTTCAGCTCAGCCGTTTTAGCGTGAAAGTGGAACAAACAAAGTCAATTGCGCATTTACAATATTAGTTAGGAACAAACATAATATGAAAAAGCTAAAGTATTTGTGTATATTATAAATAATTTCCATATAGTCAAAAATAACGCTAGTTCGGTAGGTAGGTACCTAGATTGATAAAAATTCAAACACACATCTCCCCGGCGCGGGGCCAAGTGCTTCGTCCGTACTATAGGTATGTAGTTATATGTACCTGCATGCAGAGCCATTTACAAAACTAGTGCATTTATGCGCGCGGCCAAGTAGCGAGGCGCGTGCGAGGTGCGATGCGACATCATGAATGAATGGCTAACCCACCCAAGCGCTCCAATAGTGCCGGCCGGGCCTGCCGCCCAAAGTCCATGCTGCCGCCTGCGAGTGAGCGGCGGAAGTTACCGAACCCGAACCGAACGCCAACCGAGCGTTCAGGCGCTATCTCTCTCTTTTTGCTTTGCCTCTTTTTCAAACAATGCGCTGGATTGTACAACAAAAACAAGCTTAGCTCCGCTAGGGAAAGGTAATAGTGTTCTGTGAACAAGCTTTTGACTATGCCCGCGTTGACGATAGGATAGACGGTTTGGGAACAGTGGGAACTGGGAAGGGCTCTCTCAATAGGTACTTACCAGCCTAATGCAGAAAGATTTTTAATTCAGAAAATTTTTTGAAGACAGTTCAAGTGTAAGTTAGTACTTACATTTATGTAGGCACTTAGGTACATAAACTTAGTATGTAGGTACATACATTCATTACAGTAATATCGAACCCAGGGTAGATCGCAAATACTATCAATAAGTAGGTAAAGCATTTTTTCTCACTTCATGATTCAATTGATAAATTGATTTAATATATAACTGCGCGGGCAGAGCCACCGCGCCAGCCTTGTAAGAAATATTGCATACCTACCAACGATTCGCAACTTGTCAAAAAAAACACGCATAATTCAACGATTTATTATAAAATTGGCCAACCTGTTTGACATTGACAAACAACGCCATCTAACGAGCAAGATCAATTGTTGTTGATAACCTTAGCAAAAATGTGTGTTCTGCTTCTCGATAGTTCTTTGAAATATCCTGCAGAGGGCGTGTTCCGGCCGCGCACACATAGAAAAATTTATCGATTTTGTCAGGCCTAGATATCCTGGAAATAGTGTTTTTTTTATAGGTTTTTGTCGATATGCGTCAATAATAAGTCATAACAACTTAATATACGTGCTTTTATTCTGCAAAAATCGTTTATTTTTCGAGATTTGTACCCCGAAAGAATGTATGAAAAAGTGTCAGTATCCAATCACCTTTTATTATCTTTCTGCTGCGAATTCCACTTATTGGATTAGACCACTGGAAAGAGCGTAATAAACCGATTTTTCATTTTTTGACACTTATTGGGTTTGAACACTATACCCTCGATATACATATAGCTAGGTATTTATATATTATGTTTTATATTTAATTCAAGTGTTCATTTCAACTTTTCAAGGATTGATAAATGAAATACAATTTTAACTAATCATGTTTTTATTTATTGGATCGCCAACAGAGGCTACACAGTTACATGCATGTGAACAGGGACAAATACAAGTGTGCGCTTCCAATTATAGGCGAACACATCATTCACTAACATCTAGATAGGTACAACAGAACTCATAAGTTAAATCACAATACACTATACGAAAATAGTAGAAAGGAAAACAGTATGGGTACAAGATCTGTACATAGTATAAAACAAAGTCGTTTCCGTTGTCTGTAAGCTTAGATTTTTTAAATTACGCGATGGAAAGTTGTTTTCAGCAATAGACATTGGCGTATATATTTGGGGGCGTGCCCACCCTAGAATGGTTTCAGGCCCACCTTAGGATGTTTGGGGACCTATTCGAAATTGGACTGGACACTTACATAATATAACTTCACACAAAAGCAATCAAATAAATAATCTACCACCAAGACCTACACAAACTTATTATTACCTACATAATACATTCCATTTAGTTACTTTTGAAATCACAAAAATAATTGAATCTATTAATAAGCAAGCTAGAGTATTATTATGATTAGACGGCTCGGGGACAAACGCATCGGCAATCGGCCATACAGGCCACGACAGGGGTTGCGCAGGTCGTTGGAAGGATCCGGCGTCTGGGTCTCGAGGTGGCTTTGCACAAATTTGAGGCCCTCTATTTCCATGGGCCTCGGAACAAGCCACCACGCGATTTACACATAGTGGTAGGAGGCGTCCGCATCGATTTCGAGTCAACGATGAAGTACCTAGAACTTGTCCTCGACAGCTGGTGGGACTTCGGGCCGCACATTCAGCGGCTGGTCCCCAGGTTGATGAGCGTTGCAGCTGCTCTTGCGCGACTGCTAACCAATTTGGGGGGGTCCAAACTCCAACGCCTCCTGTCGGAGACTGTATTGTGCGGTCCATGGCCCTGTATGGGGCGCCCGTGTGGGCGGACACTCTGACGACGGCCCGCAACATTGCATTATTGCGAAGGCCGCAAAGAGCGATGGCTGTTAGGGTGATAAGAGGATACCATATGATCTCATACGAGGCAGCAACTCTCCTGGTCGGATAAACACCCTGGGATCTGGACGCGAAAATCCGTGCGTTCCTATATCGCTGGCGGAAGTCCACCTTCCACCAGCGATATAGGGACGCAAGGATTTGCGAAGCTTGCGCGTGGTCAGCCTCCGGTTTCTCGGGAATTCGATCCACGAAGGACTGAGCTCCGTCAGATCCTAGTGGCTGAATGGAAGGAGCGACTTGCGCAACCCAGGTAGGCGCTCGCCACAATAGTGGCGGTAAGGTCTGTTATGGAAGAATGGCTGGAGAGGCAGCATGGCGCCCTGAGTTTCCGGCTGACGCAGGTGCTTACTAGACACGGATGTTTCGGGAAATACCTGCGTCGCATAGGGCGGGAGCGTACGCCTGCTTGTCAACACTGTGTTGACAGCCACGAGGACACGCCACAACATACGTTGGAGGTTGGAGGAGTACGGCTTGGGCCCAACAGCGCTGTGCCTCGCGACACTTGGTGCGGGTGATCTGTCATTTTTGGTGGTGGTTCAGTCCATGGTCGGAGACGAAGACAGAGCATACCTCTCATTCTACCCGCACCAGAAGAGCAGCCGGGCGTCGAAGGGTGCTTAACGATTTCCGGCCACCATAAGAAGGGGCCTGCGGGCGGTGAAATTGGGGCCGCTCGAGCAGTCGGGCTCAAAGAAGTGGCACGCAATAGTGGGGTTTTAGTCGATAGGGGTCCGACGTCATAACCCTCCGAAATTCCCCCCGGACGGAGGGGAAAAAAAAAAAGGTTAGGGGCCAGGCCCCCCCCTAGAAAGAAGCCCTAGATACGCCAATGGCAATAGATAGAGTGATTCAAGAGGAAGGTTTATACTATGGTATAATACATGTACAGGGTGTTACGGAAAAGGTATATCAATACAAACGGGTTGAAGAGTGTATCTGGTCTAGAATCTCTGTACAAAATTTCAGCTCAAAAGCATTAACTTTGAAAATGCTTAATATTTTTTTTATTTCGACATCACGGCGCTGCACTGGCGCGCGGCATCGTGATGTGCGTGTACTAGGCGCAGACACACTACAGATAATGGATTATGACCCTCGTAGTGCGGTGACACGTTTGTTATGATTTCAATTTAATAAACTATCGAAATAAAAAAATATTAAGCATTTTCAAAGTTACTGCTTTTGAGCTGAAATTTTGTACAGAGATTCTAGACCAGAGTTTATTTTATTTTATCCTCGCAGTGCAATTACACCACTCTGCCCGCCGCAGAGAAGAACGATTCTAGGCGCCAATTCCCTCTATGCTAGGTTATGCAAGGTTGTAAATAGTTGCAGTGATCAAATCAATTTGCACTTTGAAAGTTTGGGTAAATTGAAGGCCAATTTTTCTAAGCATCTTGCTGAATAGATTGACACTTCATTATCTCCTTCGACCAGTAATGTGGTTACGTATAATAAGTACCTTATGCTGTTATATTAATTATTTAGACCTTTAGACTTTTAAACTTCCAGATAAATGGAATTATTTAAAATTAGATTAATGTTTTAAATTATACATTGTACAACTTCTTTTTGCATGCGGAGTTTACCTTTAAGTGATTGTTGCACTATTGCACTTACATTTTTGCATGTTACTTTTAGCATACAACCTGTGTACTCAATCGTTGGTGAACCAATAAATAAATAAATAAATACAAAAAATCAATCGGACGAATCAAAAACACTTTCATCTAAATATAAGCTTACATTTTGTCTAGAGCTTCCTGCAACTTCAGAATCACTAACATATTCTAATTCTGATAAATCACTGCTGCTGCTACTGTCATCTCTGAGATTTATTACCAATCGTTCTATCTGTTCATACATAGTCACACCTCTGTCATAATATTCTTTTTCTATTTTCATTACATGCTTGCATGAATTTTTCCAGTCTTCGGCAGTAATGTTTGAAAATGCTTGTTCAGCAGCCACCTATAAAAAATAATTAAACATTAACTATAGTTCTTACAAAGGAACATTAAATATGCATAATTATATAAATTAGGCTACATACCTTTATGTCAATGGACCCAACATTGACTGAAGCAATTTTATGCTTTGCAATTCCCCAAATTAGTTCAATAGGATTGAGGTCACAATGATAAGGCGGAAGGCGTACCACAGTGTGTTCATGATCTCCTAAAATTTGGTCAATTTCATAAATGGGCTCTGGTTTATGCCGCTTCACTAGCATTAATAATTGAGGCTTGCGGAGAGACTCATCAAAAGGTATATTATTTTGCAGTAACCATATCTTTATCTCAGCAACTTTTGAAGCGCTAGTTGGTGCTTTGTTCAAGACCACCAAATGGTAAGGAGCATTATCCATTACAATAATGGAAGGCTCTCTTAGGTTGGCGATTAATTTTTCAGTGACCCATTTTGTGATGTTAGTTTTATTCATTTCCGAGTGATAGTCTTAATTTTTGTTTGTGCCACTGAAAATCAAAAGGGCATTTGGAACAAATCCTTTCTCGCTCCCAGCATGTACAATTATATATCTCTTGCCTTTTGATATGTTGTGTTTCACTCCGCTGACATTAACTGATTGCCAACATTTTTTCAGCTTGTATGATGAGTGAATATAACTTTCATCCAAATATATTATTTCTTTTTGTAGTTCTGGAGGCAGGTTTCTGTTATCCACAATAATTTTCAAATATTGCTCTCGCTTTGCTGCTATGTTAGGTTTCTCTATTAGAGACGATCTGTCTGTTTTACATTTCTTATAAGAAAAACCCAGAGAGTGTAATATCTTTCTGAGATGTTCACGGCTTCCATCATAACCCAAGTCCTCTCTAACTACCGGCAGTAAATTTCTCAGTGTAGGCACCTGAAACATGGTATTTTGTTTTAAATCTGCTTTTTTTAAACTTATGAAATCGGGAGTAGTATAAGAATAAAACATACCTGTTTTTTCATAGTGTAAAAGAAATGAACCTTTTGTCTAATTACACATAAATAGAAATCATCTAAATCTTTCTTTGGGCGACCTTTGCGATGTTTTCCCGGTGTTGGAAAAATACCATTATTTTTTTTCACCTTCCTCAACAATTTTTCTTACTGTGTTGACAGATTTACCTAAAACAAAAAGAATAATAACTGTATTTTATTAATTCCGTGTTCATTATCTTCAAGTATCAATCATGGAGGTTAGCGTATACGAGACTTGTCAACTTCAAAACATAACCTCAATTTTCAATTTCTGTAAACAAGACTAAAAGTTACTTAAATCGTGATACTAACAAAACTACGCATTGAAAACATTTATAAATACTTATTTACGGTACAATGACTTATTTATGGGACATAAATACCTGTCATATCGGCAGTTCTTTGATAAACATTCTCGATATCAGACAAAACTTGTTCCGCTTGAGATTCGGCCAGACACCGCGAAAAGACGTGGTAAATCACTGCTCTGCCACTACTACGAATAGTTTTATTCATTTTAAATAGTTAAATATGCAACGAAAGTTGATAATTTTTAGAAATCTATGAAAAACGACTAAGATGTACGCACTGTTGACACAGAATGTACTACGCATGTACTACGTACGTACTAGCAGTTGACATTTTTTTTTTTTTTAATTTATTCATGACCATGGATACATGTCCTTCAGTCGTAGTCACTAAACATTTTTGTTTTCTTACGTAATTGTCATTAGAATGCGGGTGCAACCCATTCTAACGACTTTGAAGTATTTGGCAGCAAATGTATCGAGTCAGCCTTCTCAGTAAACTTCGCTGAGGCGGCCAAAACCACAATAAAATTCTCAGCTCCGTTTTACCGAGATTGCGCCTGTTTCAATGATTCCACATATTGTCCAGTTGCGCAGACACTTGAGATACAAAACTACACCAATTTTACATCACAATATCCACTAGGAATCAATTTGCGAATAATTAAAACAGCCACTGAACTTCACTCGAAGAAATCCCGCCAAAAACCTCAAAAATAGCAGTTGACAACTAAAGCAATGTTGCCACAATCATCAATATTTAGTTCCAACTGTCACCGCGTCAGACTCTTTTTTGCCAAGCTGTACGTCCAGCCACGATTTCTGTCGGATCGGACATAATATTGGCGTACTAGCAAGTATGAGGTCGGGTCGGCGGCGTCTAGTGTGAACAGCAACACCCGGCAGTCGGTGAACGGCAAACTGTCGCGGTCGGTCCGACCGACCTAATGTGAACCAGCTCTAAGGCTGATTTTAGTCTCAGCCTACGTTTTCCCAACTCAGTGACTCACAGACTATACAATACAATAAAATTGCTTGTCAAGTGTCATCAGTGTCATTGTGAGTGTCATTGATTGCTGTCAATCTGTCAAAGCAAAACGGTGAGTGAGGCATTTCCTTTATAAACTCGTAAATTACTTCATTTAGCAGCTTTTGAACAATTGTAGTATCTGCGTCGACACGTCGACACGGTGATAACACGGTTTTGTGCTTATCCAGTGTTTGATTGTTTAGTGTGGTGTGCAGTAACACGCACGGGCAAGCGACTCACAGAACTCGAACAGAGAAGTGACGAACACAAATTACAAACCACGATGGAGGAGCAGCCCAAATTGTTCACGCGCGAGGAGCTGAAGTCACGCTGCACGCGCAATGACGCTGTACTTATCATTCACAACGAGGTGTACGACGTCACCAGCTTCCTCACAGAGGTCAGTTGACAATCTGATGCATGCCACGAATAATTTTATTCATTTGAATATTTTTAACCTTTCGTAGTCTATATTAGCTAGTATTTTGTCTAATAACAAAATGAAAAGTAATTTCATATAAACTAGGATATTTTTTTATAAAAATCTAAACTTGTTTGAAAATATTTAAGTACTATTTTGCATTTCATCACATTTTAATAGTCTGTTGGTTTTATCCTGAATGAAAAGTTACCTATGTTACTCTACAGGTCCCTGGCTTCGTATCTGTGAAACTTTGGCTCTAGTGGCTAAACCACTAGACCCATAATTGCCAGAAAAGGTCACAAAAATACAGACAAAGTTGAATTTTTGATATATAAGTAATAAACTATGGATAATACCTATATAAAGTGGATACATAAGTGAGGTTTTGAAAAACAAGGGGTCACTATAACAACTGTTAGGCAGGCAGATTGATATTAGAAATCCATCTACATTTTGGTTTTCATAGCAAGTCAAAAACCAGATTCTATGTTTATTTATTGCACAACTCATAATGAGTTGTTTAAAAATATTTTTTTGCCTCCTTTCTGCAAATGTTTGTATTGTTATACACCTGCTAGTACACAGAACCTACTTAATTTATATACCATTGTATAGATTAATTCTGTACTTTTCAAAAATTGATTTAATGCTATAGAAACTAAAAAACATAAAAAAAAATTCTAAAAAAATTTCCTGTCAATCAAGTCTGAAACCTGAAAACATTGTAGCTTGCAAAAAAAAAATCAATAGTTATTTTTTTTTTTAATAGATTTGTTTCACATATAGGAGGAACCTATTGAAAATGGCTTTTTTATTCAAAGTAGTTAATTATAATTACTAACAAACTAACTTATATAATATCTATGGTTTTTTATATTAAATGAGCATTGTGAGTTGTGCACTAGGATTTTCTAAATTTTTTATACTTTACCAGCAGCACCCTGCGGTTTTTCCTGCATAAGTGTTGGTCCCGTGGGAATATCGGGATAAAAAGTATCCTATGTGTTATTCTGATATATTGGCTATATTACTGTAAAGTTTCATTTATTTCACATAGGCACATAAAGGCACTTTTTTACAAAAAAATAGAATTGATTCTAGTCGCCTCTTGCAAAAGGTAGTTTCGTATGGAGAAGAATGGGCAAGAAAATCCTCTGTTACTCTTTTAAAAATGTGTTACAATATTTTGAATACATTCATTTTATAATTACTAGCTGACCCGGCGAACTTCGTACCACCTAAATGTATGAGAAAATTAAATATATCTTTTTTTTTTTTTTTTTTTTTTTTTTTCCTTCGTGAAAGGGGTTTAAAGGTTTTGGCCCTAACATCAACCGCCATTATGATTTTTATTCAAAATCGGGGTGTACAATAAATGGCATATATTTGGATAGGGGACCCTTAAACAAACATAAAACGTGATATAACATAACATCATAAAGCGTCACGTTTCTGAGATATTCAAAGATAAAAATAACATAAAAAAAACAACATTGTTGTAACAAAGGGGTTTGAAGGTTTTGGCCCTAAAATCAGCCGCCATTTTGATTTTTTTTCAGAATCGCGGTGCACAACAAAAGTTATATATTTAGATAGAGGACACTTATACAAACAAAAAATGTAACTAACATAATATCCTAAAGCGTCAGGTTTCGGAGTTATTCACCGAAACATAAGTCGAAAACTACTAAGATTTTTTTTTTTCCTTCCAGGTAATTCAATTCAATTGTTTATTGCTCAACACAGTACATTATATACATTTCTAGATGTCATGTGAATGCGCAGTCCACTGTGTTGCACCAATTCAGGCATGCAAAATTATCATTAAAAATTATACTATGTCATAAATTCAAATTAATATGTTATACAATTTCATTAATTCAAAATAATACCATAAGCAATGTCATAAACGCAATAAATAAGTTAAGTACACAATGTCATAAATATCTAATTAAGTAATATCATAAATTCAAATTAATAAGTAAGAAATGTCAGAGTATATAATGTCATCATAATTAATTAATGTCTAATACAGTCAACACATAACAATACAAACAAAAAATAATCTTAATAAAATAAATCGGACCCAAGTATTCACCATAATTACGAGTACCTATATTATGTATTATTATTATACACACAAATTTCTGTCTGACAGGTATTCATTAATTGTGTAGTATGTCTTGCTTATCAGTAGATTATTGAGTTGCTTCTTAAATACATTGATATCTGTAATACATAACAGAGCATTAGGTAATTTATTATAAATATGTGGTGCCATTCCTAAGAACATGTAAGCATGTAAGCATGTTGAACTATTGAGGTACCTAATAGAAACGTTTTGAAACCTTTATGGAGAAGAAACAAATGAAGAATAGACATTTTTTAAATAAATAATTAAACACGGCAATTTATAGTTCGTTTTTTTAATCCCAGAGACTAATCTGACAAGTGTAATGTCAAACTTCTATACTAAAAAAACGAAAACACAAAAGACTTAAATGTCAGATTAGTCTCTGGGATTAAAAAAAAGGATCAATAAATTGCCGTGTTTAATTATTTATTAAAAAATTATCTATTCTTCATTTGTTTTTTTCTCCATAAAGGTTTTATAACGTTTCTATTACCTCAATAGTTCAATATGGTTACCTGTAGGGGAAAAAAACAAAAAAATCCTTGTTGTTTTCGACTTATATTTCGGTGAATAACTCCGAAACCTGACGCTTTAGGATATTATGTTATATAACATTTTTTGTTTGTTTAAGTGTCCTCTATCTAAATATATAACTTTTGTTGTGCACCGCGATTCTGAAAAAAAATCAAAATGGCGGCCGACCTTAGGGCCACCCTCCATACAAAAATCTTCAAACCCCTTTAAGTATTTTTTTTATTTTGTAGTAACTTCAAATGTTAATTCCAATTAGACAGAGAAAGAAAACAAATATTATAATACTAATCATTTATTTTGTTCATTAAAAACTTTTTATAACAATTGGAACATAAAAATATGAGATAAATGTGTTGAATTAAAATAATAGTTTTGTAGGTAAACATGAAATAATTGAATACACCAGCTAGTGGATTAAACATAAGATTTATTAATCATATTCGATATAAATAATATCATCCAAGAAGGCAGCAGGAGTAGGGTTGCCAGGTCCTAAAGCCGGACAGACCAGCCAGTTTAGCCGGACATTTGGGTAAAAAAGCAGGACGCCCCTAATTTTCTAGTCTTATATAACACAACATTTTTTTTTAAAGTAAAACTAGGCTTTTTATCATTTACTATACACTAGAGTGGGGGTGATGAAGAGGGACGGGGTGGCGGGGGCGCGCCTCGCACGCTTTGGTCAAATTTATAAAGCCTAACAAAAGCCGGATAGGCCGGACACCGTCTGATTTGGCCGGACACGCAACCAAAAAGCCTGACTGTGTCCGGCTTTATCCGGACGCCTGGCAACTCTACGCGGGTGGCTGAATAAGATATTCTTGGTGTCGCGCCCATGTCATGTACCATTATATTAATACACATCACATGGGAGCAACATCCAAGTGTTCGTTTTCCTACAATGCAATTTTACAATAGTAGGCAACTATATTAGTCCTGCCTTGCAAATTATTGTCGATTTAGATGCAGACAAAATAAATTCGATTGATTTGGTGTCTTCGAGTGGATTCTGGCTCTTAAAAGCCAATTAAGGGCGCGTTCCCACTATGTCGTGACGATTAATTTATCGTTGGACGACTGCCATCCCTAGCTGTTCCCATTATATCGACTGTTTATCGTCACTGTGTCGTCAAAATATTTTATCGTTGAACGATTGTCATATCTAGCTGTTCCCATTGGATCGTGACGACATTTTTCTGTTCACGGCAGTCGCCTTGTCGTTTGCACATTAGTCGTCTCTACGTTCTTTTGAACATCAGTTGTGGTATGAACGCGTGTATGTATGTGTGATACGTGTGTGTGTGTGTGTGATATGTGTATAATCGCAATAACGACACATGATTTGTCGTCACTCTAAATCGTGACGTTTTTTCTTCGTTTTACGACTGTCGTGCTAGCTGTTCCCATTGACTTGACAATCTGTCGTCACTGCAAAACAAAGTCGTGGACGACAGTTTTTTTTTTTTTTTTTTTTACACAAACCACGACGCTTTAAACGACACGATAATCTGTCGTCACGACATAGTGGGAACGCGGCCTAAGGATCAGAAACGACAATTTTGCATTGCCTCAGGTCATAATCGATTTAAATCGATGAAAAAAATCCTTGAAATTCAAGTCGAAACTGAACTTTGAAGAAATTAAAGGTTCAGTTTTCGACTTATATTTCGGTGAATGACTCCGAAACCTGACGCACACATTTTTTGTTTGTATTAGTGTCCTCTATCTAAATATATAACTTTCGTTGTGCAAAGCGATTCTGAAAGAAATGAAAACGGCGGCCGACGGCGACGTTAGGGCCACCCTCCATACAAAAATCTTTAAACGCTTTTCTCATATTTTAATAGTTATTCTGCTATTCGGGGCGGAGACAAATCCAACAAATCAAAGTTCATAAAAATCGGTCCAGCCGTTCTTGAATTATAAATGGTGTAACTAACCTGATTTTGTTTTATTTATGTATAGCTATAGATTTGTGAAGAGGATGCACCTAGAATTAAATTACTATACCACAACAAAATCTGCTGTTCCCTACATTTTGACGAGTTATACGAACATAAATGTAGGGAACAGTTGTTTTTTTCGCGATTTCATGTTTGGTCCCATAGTAAAAGTTGTTCATAATGATGAGTACAATGACCTCTTAAGAGGTTGTTGGTGTTTTTCCAATAACCCTGTATAAGTACAACATAAATAATATTTTCATAAATGAATTGGCAAGGTACCGTCATAATATTAATTCTTTCAAATAGTACCCTAAGACATTTACGGCATCGTAGATTGTAATGGCTCTAACATCTCTTTTTTTTGCAAAATGAAAATGGATTCTATGTCAGCAGACAAAGGCACGGTTTCTACATCTGTTAACTGTGTTATCTTTCTAACAGCATAAGCGGCCGAGCTTAGCCGCCCCGCAAGAGATGTTAACTTATAATTGAGGACCTCATTGTAATTTCTCGTCTAGCGTGATTGCTAGGAAAGCCGTTTGATTAATAAATTCTTGTTTTTCTACATTCAATATGATGTCACATTCGCTACTTCTAACATTAAGTAATTTTAATTTAAAGCATTTCGTTTTTTTTTTTTTTTATTTAGTGTCAAATTATTTCGGTTTAAAGACATTTATTTCTCAAAAAAGAACATTAAGGTTCACTTACAAATTGAGAAATGTAAAGAAAATATATAATAAAAGTAGATACAGTCTCTGTGATCACATACTATACAAAGCAACATAATTAAAAGATTTTAATAGATTTTAAAGGTGACATTCAGGTGTTAGTACTTCGTCCTAACGTATTCTTCTAGCGCTTTTTTATATGTATAACATCTGTCACTGCTAAACACATCATCAGGTATCTCATTATACAGTTTTGCTCCCTCATATAGTATATTTTTCCTACCATAGTTAGTACCATAGGTAGTTCTAGGTTTTCTTAATTGTATTTTGTCTCGTCGTCTTGCGTTATATGTATAAGTTTTCTTTTCAAAGTTAAGTTGTGAATGTGTGTCTTGTGTTATGATTTTATGTATTAGGATGCATGTTTTAAGTATGTAGAGTTGGTTAATTTTAAGTATTTTGGTATCATTATAGATTTTGGTGGTTGGTGTAAGGTAGTTGTAGTTGTAGAGTGTTTTTATTGCTTTATTTTGTAGTATTTGTATATCCTTGATTAAAGATTTTGCTGCAGTTCCCCATATCTCAATAAGATATTCTATGTGGGATCTAACAAGAGAGTTATATATCATTGCGCGAGCTTTTTTAGGAATGCAAGCAGACATTCGACGCAATGCTCCTACCAGAGGTGATAGTTTGGACTTAATGTAATCAATATGGGGTTTCCAAGTTAACTTAGTATCTAATATGAGGCCCAAATATCTTTCACTGTTTGATTTAGCAATATTTTCGTTGTTTATTGTAAGTTGGATTTGATTGGGGATTTTCTTATTTTTTGCAGCAAATATCATGTATGAGGTTTTCTTTGTGTTAATAGTTAGCAAATTAGACAGAAACCATGTATCTAGTATATGCAAATCATCTTGAGCTTCTTTCACTATATCAGTTAGATTGTGACCAAAGTAGAACAAGCAAGTATCATCTGCGTAAAGTGTGATACTGCCCGACGTTTTAACACTGCTGATACTATTGATGTAAATCAAAAATAATAACGGACCGAGAATTGATCCTTGTGGAATTCCGTAGGTTAATTTACAAGGCAAACTTTCATAATTATCAATTTTCACTATTTGTGTCCGATTTTCTAGATATGACTTAAGTATTCTATGTGCGGATCCGGATATTCCTACGTCAGTTAATTTTATTAGAAGCAAATCATGGCTGATCGTGTCAAACGCCTTTTTTAGGTCAATAAATATACCTAGGGCATATTGTCTGTTGTCTATAGCATTTTTTATTTTAGTAGTAAGATCTATAGTTGCTGATAAGGTATTGGATTTTGGCCTAAATCCATATTGTTGCTCAAAAAAGAAGTCTATGTCTGTTAGGTAGGTGTAAAGACGAAGGTAAATAATTCTTTCAAAAATTTTGGAGATTACTGGTAATACTGATATCGGACGATAATTGCCTGGATCAGTCTTGCTTCCAGATTTAAAAATTGGAGTTACCTTAGCAACCTTCAGACTTTCAGGGAATGTCCCTTGTTCAAGGCATTTATTTATACAGTCAGTTAAGTTGTCTAATATTAGGTTTTTAATGCATTTTATTTCTTTTACAGTAATTCTTGTCTTTAAACCGAAATTATTTACCGTAAACGAATCTTGGACCTGAAGAATAGAGTTATTCACGTCGTCATTTGTGACCGTCGGTCTATTTTAAAGGATCAATGATGACATGTGTCATCTGCAAATAACACCATCTTCGGTTGATTTTGAAGTAATTAGGGTAAATCATTAATGTAAACTAAAATGAGGAACGCACCAAATATCGAACCTTGAGCGATGCCCATTGTCATTTCAGGCCCTTATGACTTTATGCCGTTTACTTGAACTTTAACCTTTTCAGGTAAGATTATAGCAAATCAAGAGCTGTATTCCTAATCCCATAGTGCTCTAGTTTCAGCAGAAGTGGCTCATAGTTTACGCAATCGAACGCCTTAGAGAGGTCGCAAAAGATTCCAATGGCATCTTGTTCCTTTTCCCAAGCGTTAAAAATGTTATACAATGTGGAGCAGGACGATTGACATTCCTTTAAACCACGTAAAGAGTGGCATGCTCTTTACCCGTATACAAAAAATCAATCAAATCCAATGAATACTTTAGCCACAGGAAATTATTTTTCATTTTCTTAATATTCAACATGATGTAGATCTGAGTTCGTAATAATTAGTGATTAAACGAACTTACCTGTACGTGAAGTTCTATCACAATTATAGTTGGGCCTCGTCCGAAGAGATTAGTATATAACAAGTAGTAGCACATATAATGTCGCCTCCATGCACTTTAGTTTATCCAGGTAAAAACTCCTTTAAAATTTTCTTTATGGTCGATGCCTTAATTTCGCTGTCAGTTCAACGACAATACTTCATTATGTTTAGAGCTGAAATTAAACTCAACAGATATTTTACTAAAAGGGATCTAAAAGTAAAGGGGAGGGGGGGTAGCTAATCTCTTCGGACGAGGCCCAACTATAATTGTGATAGAACTTCACGTACAGGTAAGTTCGTTTAATCACTAATTATACTTGGGCCTCGTCCTCGAGATTAGTATATAACAAGTAGATCTTGAGAGATTAATGTAAAATATCAAATGAAAGAATAATTCAACTTAAACTTATTCTTTAATCTTTCATTATTAAAAGAAAAAACAAAAAAGAAACGAACTTAAAAAAAAAAGATAAAAACAAAAAGAACTTAAGTAAGAGTTCATTATTATTGAACGAAAAAATAAGTAAATAAAGGAACTTAATTATGAGTTAATAATGCTAGAAGCAAATACATGTTTATTGGGATCAACAGAAATTACTCTATTATAAAATCTAGCAAAACAATTGGAATTGTCAGACCATCCGGCGGTCTTTCTGATAGTATCTAAGTTAACCCCCAAGCTACACGCTTTTGATGTACTAGCATGTCTAGTACTGTGCGCGGAAAATATAGAAACGTTAATACCACTCAAAGCTAATGTGGTTTTAATCCACCTGCTTAAAGTTTGGGAAGACACCGCAGTATGGGGTTTTCTTAGACTAACGAATAATGAGTCATGTTTGCGTAGATCTTTTGTTAAACCGAGATATGAACAAAGTACCTTCGCAGGACATATCTCTGGTTTGTGTTCAAAAAAAGGGAGAACGAGCCTAGGTTGTAGGGATCCAGGTCGAGATGTTTTAATACAGTCAGGGATTTTAATAGAAATCTCATTAGGAAGGATGACAATATTCTGAATCATGATTTTAGAAAATGTTTGTACTCTGTGCGCGGTTACCAAAGCAAGCAATGTTATTAATTTTTTTGTTATTTTTTCTAAAGATAAGTTCTCATTTGGAAACCAAGTGGCTAGAGTATTTAATACTATAGAAGTGTCCCAAGTGGAATCATACTTAGGTAACGAGGGTCGTAAGCGAAAAACTCCCTTAAGAAATCGTTTAATGAGATCATCTTCACCAATCTGACGTCCGAAAATGAGAGCCAGAGAGGAACGGTACGTATTTAAAGTACCATACTGGGCTCCCGACTGGTAGCCCATATTTTAAAATTCAATAATATTTGGTACCGATACATTAAACATATCAAAATTTTTTCCTTGGCAGAATAGGAACCATTTCTTCAAACAGGAATCATATTGCTTGAAAGAGTTTGCAGAAAGTGACGCTAGCATGACATCTATGGCGGAAGGTGACATGCCCTTCTTCAATAGAGATGTCCGGATAATATGCCGGCCACCAGGGTAGTCTGCCGATGTATATGTCGGCTGCTGGAGTGAGAGAGAATTAGATCTTTACTTTGATAAAGAATAAGAGGTTTACTCTCTAAGAGTTTATAAAAGAGCGGGTACCACGGTTGTGTAGGCCACAAGGGTACTATAAGTATACCTCTAGCCTTGTCCGTGATGATTTTCCTTATGGTTTTAAAAATAATTGAAAAAGGCGGAAAACCGTAAAAAAAGAATTTTGACCAATTCACTGAAAAAGCATTTATGGCGTAAGCGTCTGGATCCTGATGCCAAGAAATGTACTTAGAACATTTTTTATTAATCCTACTTGCGAATATGTCTATAATAGGAGTACCTAAAGTATTTGCAACCTTTTGGAACGCGAGATCTGAAAGTTCCCACTCTATGTCAGGATGATTTTTTCTTGACTCAGCGTCTGCCACATCGTTGTCAGCTGAGCGAATGTAAGAAGCGAATATAAATAAATTTCGAATCTCACACCATTGCCATATTTGTTTGGTAATGTATGTAAGGTGAGGGAATTGTACCCCACCCATGCGGTTTATATAAGATATTGCTGTAGTATTATCGGTGCGCAACAGAATCTGACTATGTGACAAGTCTTTTGCAAAAATCTTGAGTCCAATAAAAACAGCAAGGATTTCCAGATAATTTATGTGATTGAGTTTCTCATCTTTACTCCAAATCCCGCTCGCCGTTTGGTCCGCACAGGCCGCACCTCACCCAGTAGTTGAGGCATCAGAGAATATCTCAACACAATATTTATCAAACTTTATCCTATTCACTGAGTGGTCAATAGCCTTTATCCACCAGTCAAAATCCGAATGTAACGAATCTGGTAAGTACATATATTTTTCATAGTCACTATCGGATTTTAGATTAAGAAATTTACATCGTTCGAATTGTTTAGTATAAACCCAGCCATATTCAATAGCTGGGCAGGCAGACGCTAACAAACCTATGAGACGGGCAAATTCGCGGATTTTACAACGGGTAATTACCCTGAATTTATTTAATTCATTTTTAATCTTAATTCTTTTTTCAGGAGGTAAACTGATATGTAGATTAATGGAATCTATTATATAGCCAAGATATTTGCATGTATTACTCGGTATCAAGTTACTCTTTTCTGTATTAATAGTAAACCCTAAAGCCGATAAAAGTTTAACTGATGTATTAATGTTCTGAATACATTCCCTACGTTCGCGTCCTATTAAACAGAAGTCATCTAAATAAATTGTGGACATGAAACCACATGATCGTAGTAATCTTACTACCGGTTTCATAATTTTTGTATAAACATATGGCGCGGTATTAAGTCCAAATGGTAAAACATTAAACTCATACAGAATATTCATCCAAGTGAACCGTAAAAACTTTCTTGAAATTTCATGAATGCTAATCAAAAAATACGCGTCCATTAAATCTATAGTACTCATAAAACAACCTTTAGAAATGAACTTAATAGTTGTACGCAAGTCTTCAAGCTTGAAATGTTGTGTTTCGATGAATTTATTAAGGTTTTTTAAGTTTAGAATAAACCTAGTTTTACCGTTTGGTTTAGGAATTAAAAATATACTTGATAAGAATTGCCCTTCGCAAGGTTCGCATTGAGAAATAGCGCCTATTGTTAACAGATTGTTAATAGCCAGTTCGAATTGTTCAATTTCTTTTCCAGAATATTTTTGAGAATTAGACATAGTATAATTTTGAGTCGGTGGGCATGCAAATGGAATCTCATACCCAGCTACCCAGGAAAGAATGGTCTTTTCAGAGGTAATCCGTGACCATTGTTTATAAAATTTTGATATTTTACCAGCATACCGTACCGGATCTAGCGGCGGTTGTTGAAGGGCGTCTGCTGCGACCCTTTCGACGATTGCCAACGCTGTGGCTTCGTCTGCACAGGCTGTGTGGTCCTCGATGTCCCTGACGGCTGTGCTCGTGGAGGAGCTGGCCTGCGGTTCAGGGGAGGACCTTTCCAGTTTTTTATAGGACCAGGTTTCGGTTTTCTAAACAAGGGTTTAAAATTAGAAGGCAATTTTAGTTCTGCTCCAGATTGGTGGATTGCTTTGGCAGTCTTCAATGCATCAGATAACTTCTCGCTGAATAAAAATTTATCAATTTTCGTTTGCTGTAGTTGAGTCCTCAACTCTTTCTTCAGTACAGGCAAAATAAAATTACGCCTTGTAATTGATTCCGAATATTGTGAGTCGCACAAAAGCCTGCCTGTGTCCATAAGGGTTTTGAGTAGGACTGGATCCTTATCATCTTTTTGCAGCATTAGTGTTATCGCTTGACTAAGGGAGGAAATCGCTGATGCTGTTTGCTTTTGCTTATCAAAAAAAACCTTATCCCTTTTAATAACAACTTCCGTCAACGCGGCCTTAATTTCCGGGTTAAGGATAGGGGCATTAATGGAGTAGCAGTTACCGGGAGGTAAGTATTTCTCAAGCAGTTCTTTACGTAAACTCTTATCTAACCCTGATGACGCTAGATAATCAAACCGAATTGCTAGATCTTTTTGTACGTTTTTCACGTGCGATATGGGGACTGAGGGATCTACGCCCAGTATCTCTAGAGCCACTTCATCTAAGTCAGCAACTATTGCTTCTTGTGTTTCAGCTGTAGTCACGGCTGTAGGCTCAGACAATAAAGCGGACGTTAGAGTAATTGTTGGCTGCTGCTGCGGCGCTTCCGGTACCGTTGTAAGCTCATCCTCAATCTCCAGCAATTGGGTACCAGGTGGAGCCTCAATGTCTGTTCTAAGATCATATAGCAGATCTTTTTCAATTCCGGATTCTAGAAATACGTCTGAAATTGATTGTTTAGACTATTAGGTAGGAAAGCGTGTACTAGAATGCAACAGGCGCCTGCTTGAACTTGAAAGTTACTAGAAAATAGTGTTAGCTCCGTAAGGAGCAATGGGCACTATGCACAAGGGAAAGGGCCCAGTAAACATGCATAAGAGCCAAGTTATAGCTACGGGTAAGGTGCATCTCTAAGCGTTGTACCGTGAACCCGAGATTATTTTCAAGACAAATCACACCTCGAGTCAGTATGATGTGAGTCTAGTATTACATGTAATTGGATACTTACAAATGGTAAAGTAATCATGGCAATGATATCCAGTGCGTTGACAACGGATAAGGTACACCTCAAGACGTTGTACCGTGAATCCGTGTTTCCAAGACAAGTCACACCTCAGATCGTTGCGACGTGAGTCTTACATTATTATACTCAAGGGAATACTTACAGTTGGTAAGGTACTTTTGCATTAGGATAGAGTTATCAGAATGCGTTTGCCTCGGGTAAGGTACATCTCTAGGCGCTGTACCGTGAACCCGAGTTCTAAGACAAGTCACACCTCAAGACGTTGTGACGTGAGTCTCATGTAAAGTACCTTGGTTGTCCTCTTGCGAGCCTGTAGAGGCAACGGAACTCGAAGAAGACCTCCGATGTTTCCGTTCCAGTTTTCTTTCTAATTTTTTAAGTTTCTTTTTTATGCGTTCATATTCCCTGTCTGAACGCTTTCTCTTCGGCATGATATACAATTTCTTGCGTTATGTAGAAATTTGTAATGCAAAATGGCGAAGCACTAAAATGTGAATGAAGTATTGTCGTTGAACTGACAGCGAAATTAAGGCATCGACCATAAAGAAAATTTTAAAGGAGTTTTTACCTGGATAAACTAAAGTGCATGGAGGCGACATTATATGTGCTACTACTTGTTATATACTAATCTCGAGGACGAGGCCCAAGTATAATAGGTAAACATTGTAAGGTCAGGAACCTGTGCAAAAATGTACCTACGATTCTATGCTTGAAAGACAGAGAAAGGTGTCATACGGCCCCACTCTGACGCGCCCCGCCCACTCACAAAATACTACGATTAGAAAGAAAAAGAAATATTACTTACGATAATAATGCATTAGTGGTGCATAGAAAATTGCGAATGTGTGTGAGCGGAATATTTTCGGCAAATAGTCCTTGAATCGGTAACTATGTCATGTCAGTGCAGAACGGCGCCCTTTGAGGAGAGCACACGCCTACTTTTTTTATCACAAAACGAGCCGCGCGCGCATTGTCGTGATTTTATGAAAAGTTTTAGTTGTTATTGTGATTAAAGACGATTTATGATAATTGGATTAGTGCATAGGTTAGTGTGACTTATTGTTAAGTGTTAGTGTAATATTGGTTAGTTATTTTGGACATTTATTAGGTAGCTAGTTTTGTGATTTAGGTTAGGTTTGTAAGTTTTTTGAGTTTAATTATGCCTCAAATAAGGTACACAGCTGCCAAGTACACCGACATGGTACTTAGGTACGGAGAATGTCACCAAAATGCTACTATTGATGATTTTAATTGTGATTGTGATGTAATATTACGTGATTAATTATTCAATCAATGATCTTTTATTAATTAACAACTCGCAACTTTATTGAGTTTATGCCGCTGATTTTTTGTTAAGTACCTACGCCCAGCACCGCGCCGCCGCCCGCTGCACCCCGCACCCCGCCGCGCAATAGGTCAGTGACTTTTCGTAGATAAAGCGTGTTTACTTTTTATGCAGTTGATTCTGCTATTTATTTTGTTTGAAAATTGCAATTTTTAAATTTTCCATTAACTACTAATCTTCGTGGTTTAAAATGTTTCGATGGACTAGTACTGTGCTCGTTTTAATTTAATGTCGTAGTTCCATATCCACATTGTATATTAGGGTGACACCGGCGTCAGTGGTACAACGCCAATTGGTGAAACCATACTGGTGTTCATGAAAGATCGAATTTTTTGTGACGTAACAGTAACATTTGATAGAGCATCAACTTTTTAAACACCTTACTGAGAACTGGCAGAACCTTGCACTGCGGGATACTTTACTAATGTGATATACGGCAACAGTGGCTTTACTTAATTAATGATAAATAGCCTACTGACATAATGATTTACACAATGAAGTTTAATTTAATTAACTAATGGAACTGTTTTCAGTGTTCTATTTAATTAAATAATGGGTAGGTGTTGTGACTAGTCTAGTTCTAGTCACGCTTACTCCGTTTAAACGTTTGTACACCAAACGTCATCATCGATGTTTTTCATGTCGTTCTCAGTATTCGCAAGGTCATTACCAAAAATGTAAAATACTGTCTTTGACCTTTGTCTAGGTTATTTAGGCATTGTATGAAAAATACAATCTACATCTATTGTTACGTACTGTTAATAATATTCAAGCTCGTTATTAGGGACATAAACGAATTTATTGTTGTTTAATTAGCTATATTTATGGCAGGACAGTCTGCATGCTGTGGTAAATCGGGCCCATTATTGCCGGGAACGGTGAATACAGCTATTCCTTTATTGTAAGAAGAAAAAATAATTCCGTAATACTTAGTATTATAGCGTCAACAAAATCGAGCGTGGTATTATATGATATATTATGTAGGTGCCGTCGGTATATCATACATAATTAAGTGCCGGACGAGCGCCTTGTGCGAGGTCGCGCGATCACTTCCGAACTCGGTCGTGATCTTTGAGGTCCCTGCGGCGGTCAGAGCCCGAATCGCCCGCACGCCTTTTTAAAGCGCTACGAATTGATGTATAAAATAATGGAAGATAAGGTACTGCGCTCCTCGATGTGGACCGCATAAATTAGGCTCATGGGCACACACAATCGACATTAGTCACAATACTCACAATCGAACTGGCATTTATGTAGCACATGTTTAGCACGTGTAAAATTACAGTAATCGTCTAAATAAGCAGCAACAATGCCTTCCTGTGTTTTTAAAATGTGCACAAATAGTTCAAAAACCAAAAACACGTTCCACGGAACTTTTCACTCGTAAATGTAGCCAACATTGTTAATTTGTTGAAAATTATAATAATATTTAATGTTTGCTTCGCGTCATAATATGTCATTCATAATCGTAAACATTCGGCCAACATTCGGCGGCTAACGCGATTTCGCTTGCACCACAGCGCCGGCTCCCTATCTCTGTCCTTGTCTATGTCAGCGCAAGCCGCAGCGCACGTGGCATGAGTACGTAACAGTGACAATTAGGCGCTCCACCCACTGCACCGCCGCGCCCCGTCGCGCGTCGCGGCGAGCAGATAACACGCCCCCACGCGTGATTTGTTACATACAAATGCAACTCCCGCGCTCCCGCGCGGGAGCGCGTTTTTATTGAATTTGTATGTAAAAAATCACGCGCGGGAGCGCGGAATAAATGAATAAGTAAATAAATTTACCAATAAATAATAAATAAATAAATTTACCAGTCCGCATAACACGATGTAAATACAAACCATGGTTAACTGCCCTGGATGTCACTTGTTGATGTCGCAGCAATCTTTACTTCGATTACAAAGAACTGTATTTACCTTGTTCTAAAAATGTGATACGCTTAGGTAGTGAACACTTAGGGGTTTATTTATAAACGTTGCTTAAAGTTAAGAGACGTTTTAACGTCAACATGGGTTAAACAGTCGCTTAAAAAAATACTGTGGGCAACGTTTGTAAAAAAACATAACCCTCCTTCTGGCGCAGTCAGCAGGGGTTACTTTTTAGCATACAAAAAAGTAACGGAGCCTTGCATTTATTAAACTAGCACGAAGGAAATAACCGAGTTTTGTTTAAGTATTGATGATTGAGCAATTATCACTGAAATCATCCAATAACCTCAACAGAATTACCTACATAGGTACGACTTACAATGATGTTATGAAACCAGGGCGCAATTTGCGTTGCAGAAATATGCAAACGTACCGTTAATATGTTCTGTCTATTATTCACCATGTGCCTAATTAATTACTTAATAAGCCAGTCATTAACCTAAGTATTTACTTAATAAGCCAGTCATTAAATGAAAAAGTTGTGGCCAAACCGCCAACGACAATATTTAATTATAATTATCTTACCTTTGCGACTGGGATCCAGACTGTTGACATATCTCTCCTACAATTCCCTTAATGTTAAGTAAGTACCTATATTTAAATGCCTTAAACTTCATGCATTTTTATTGAGACAGCAGTACCTTACCTATGACGTCACACTCACAGACCCTATACTATTTGCAATCTCTAGACGGCAAATCAGATAGTCTTATCTAATAATATGTAGGCCATTTGAAGAGGGCGCCAGCCAGACGCTCTGTCCCCATCCCCGCATTCCGTCTGCGCCACTTAATGAAAAATTCCAGCACATCTTCACGTCAGAGATCGGATTATTAACATTCCGTTCAGCCGCGCGACACGCGACCTATAGACTACCAACTAGGATGTACGGGCAATATTGAATAAGTACCTTTAATTCATTTAATATTAAAAACAATACAGCCAAAATACGGAAATAGGTCTAAATTTGCTGTCACACTCCTACACCGATGTATGGCATGGTGTCAAAGTAACCCCGGGGATTAGGTATGTTCCAGGTCCTTCTATATAGATACAGTCAGTAGGATACCCTACTTATACTAATCCATTAGTACTTTAGTAGACAGGGGTCAGTCGGTCATCAACTCATCATAGCAGCGAACTTGTAGGAGCTGGAGTCTGCTCTTAGGGGCCCTTGTGAGCAGCAAAGAGAACCAAAAAATTTGTATTTTTTTTTTTGTGATGACTAAATTTCCAAAAATCAAATATACATATACCAATTGTATTACCAATTGTATTGCAGTAGGTAAGTATCGGGTTAACCTTGACCATAAAAACTATTTAATTTTGGGTTCTGAGAAGCATCGTTTCCGAGTTAGGAGCTTTCGAATTTTTTTGGGACAAGGTTAACCCGATACTGCAATAAAATTGGTCTAAAAAAACTAAAAAACCCGAACTAAAAACTAACTGAAAAGCTAAAAACAAGCCCATTTTATTAATAATTTAAAGCAGATGGGACTATGGGACCTACATATTTGAGTTTGAAAATATAATAATGGTGTGGGTCGAGTCTGCTTCCAACTTTTATTTAATTTAAAAAATGGGCTTGTTTACAGCTAACTAAATGCATAAAATGAAAGTATAAAGGGCATAACAAAAATACAATTTTTAAAATTTTCGTCCGTTTACTCCGGCTAACCATTTTGACGGGACTTTCACTGGCAGATAGCTGATGTTATAAGGAGTAACTTAGACTACTTTTAATTTAGAGAAAATAATTGGGGTTCCGCGCAAAAAATGAAAACCCATGAAATCAAATTTATTTTCCGACATACACGCCAATGAAGTCGCGGACTCAGCTAGTTAACAATAAACTTGAATGTTCTCCACCCCGGATCTACATTTTTAAAAGGGGGTGCAGAGTACAAATTTGCCGTCCTCTAGGCAAAATGTTTCAACAAATAATATACTACGACTTTTTTTTTTGTAAAAGTAAATACATAATTTAAAAAAAAAACTGGCTGGTGGCTGGCCGACCCCCAGTCTTTGCCGCCCGGTGCAAGTGCACCCGTCTAGATCCGGCCCTGATGTTCTCTTACTCGCGTGTCTCACGTTTTTAGTTCAAAAATATGAAACCCAGAAAATTTAAAACTGTGTTTTATAGTTTTAAATGTGATTAGAAACTGTTCCAAAGTAATGCTTGGACCTGCTTGGTCCAAATTCCTTCATATTCATGTGAAGCTTTGTGTTTAAGGCGCAGATATACGACTTCTAATGATTTTAAATTCAACATCACGTCTTATCGACCGGACTGATTTCTTTGAAAAAAATAAATGTTATACTAGACTATTTGCTTCGTAATTTGATATGTGAATATTTGCAATTATATTTTTTTAACATAGTGTAATTAATTTGTAAAGTAATGTCTACCGCGGACATAAAAACGATAATCACGCAAACACTATCGGGTGTATTTTCATAAAACTTTCACCATCTAAAAGACAATTTAATTCCCCGAATTTTTGTATACGGTTTTTATTTGTTTGGTGTTTGAGAGTTTTTGTAAATAGATAATTGCTTCATATTTGCAATAAATTACCACGGTTGTGTCATCGCGCTTCTTTTTCTTTTCTATGCAGTCCGACAGTGACCGCGCTTTAGGTCGTGTAGTCGCCTTAAAGGTTGTTGACAGAGTATGCCTTCAGTATCACTACGCGACAGGTCCCAGTTAGCCATCATCGGTGACATTGCGCTATCCGCTAAGCAGTTACTAATTAATATTATATTAATTTGCTTATCTATAGAGAATAAGTGTCGCGGGACTGGGGCGACTAGTGTGTTACGTAACACTGATAACAAGGCAAAGTCTAGTCTAGATTGCGTAACACTCTGCAATCCTTAGATAAACTTATCTATGCTACAATCCCTTTCGTTTTGACTTGCGACCAATTCAACAAAATGCATTGAGTTATTTATGTTGTCAAGTAAGACTTTTCGTTGTCGATTTTTTCAAACATAATTATGAAGAAATTACTGAAAAATTCAAAATTTTGGGGATTGTGATTGTATGTGGATTAAAATTTCTTTAAAACAATACACGAGTTTAGACACCGTAATTTTACTAGTTACTCCTACTAAGCTACTACACATTCATTATATCATAGCTGTAAATAAAGTAGGTACAGTATTCATTCTCATTCGTATACATAAATATTAAACGTATTATAATAGGTACCTACATCTTATATATTTAGTGATTTGTTGACGATAATACATTTTTATATACTTAGTGCCAATCACAGAATGATAGTACCAATTTAATCACTGATAATGCAAAGTAACATAGGTAGCTAAATACCTATTATTAATTAGAATTGAATAAGAAAATTATTTCATGATCATTTATTTTATTCTACTCGGGAAACTTACAGCTAATATAAAGTGTTCTTAAACAACATGAAGGCCATTTACAAGATTCCACTGTTAAACACTTGAGACAAAAAAGACAACAAAAAAGTCCGGTACATACTACCTATAACATAAATTAGGAAACAAAAAACATGATCGATTAATACACACTAAAAATCATTACTTTTTACTCGGGTAAAAAGTAATGATTTCTAGTTAGTGACCGGTTAAAATCATATACCTTCCGTAGTCGGCTACGGAAGTTATATCATTTTAACCGGTATGTATGTTCATCTGTTCCCTCATAACTTCAAAAGTACTTATAATAATTTGACAAAATGAGGTATCGTTAGAAGCGTCTAGACCGTTCGCTGGTTATAGGCTATATGACGTCACACTAAATTCAATATGGCGGACGTCCTTCAGAGGACATAAAGTAAAGAATTTAAAAATAAATATTTTGGCATGGTGCCTTGTTGGGTATCAAATGATACATTTCAAAAAAAAAATTACTGAAATAAGCCCCAAAATAATTAAATAAAACATAAGTTTAAAAACTAAAGCCTATCCTTAGGTATGTGAGCGGTGGGACGGAGGGGCGGGGGCGCATTACTCAGTACGTGCGTTGCGAACCGCCGCCGCCGCCTCACCCCTGTCCCCACCTCAGCGGCCAACTAGTTCCGCGCGGACTATAGTCAGTTTATTAAGGCCGCTACCCCACTGGCGTTTTACGAGCGTCGGCGTCTCTCGAACGTCTGCGCAGCGTCAACGTTGCGCAGACGCGACGTTGACGTCGCGTCGTCGCGTGACAAGCATTAACCGATTCCGTGCGGATGGCGCCGTAGAGGCGCCATGGGTATTTTCTGTGAATGGCGTGTGGCGCCCGAGAGGAGCCAAAATCTCGGATAAAACCATTTTTCAGTGGTTATCCGTAAATGAAAGTGTCCTTATTTGTCACGCAGATTACGATTGCAGTGTTAGCTTCGGGATATTGCATGAAAACGCATACTTCAGGAGTTGTAAAAAATTTGTTCGCCACGAAGACATTTGTTCGCCGCCAGGCGCTATAGTTTGAAAAAGTTACCATCGCACTGAATCGGTTAACGTCCGCTGAACGCGACGTCAACGTCGCGTCTGCGCAACGTTAACGTCGCGTTTGTTGGCAACAGGTACAATCACGCCGTGTCTAAATATTGTATGTCACTGAATCACTTGGAAAAGTTCGTCAAATGTAGTCTTTGGCATTCGCAAATATTTATAAAATTCCGATTAATTATTTTTAATAAATATATTATTATTAGAGTACAGTGCGAAATATTCACTTTCTTGTGATCGACTGGACTATAAAGGATTTTCCCAGAATTGACGATGAGATTTTCTTTTACGTAATCTCGTCGAAGTAGTCAACCGTAGTGCTTCCTCGTCGGAATCCATTATGTTTCTGATTGTACGCCTCAAATGCTCATGTGCGCGACGTTGACGTCAACACTCGTAAAACGCCAGTGGGATAGCGGCCTAAAACCTCTGCTCGCACGGATTAGGCGGATCACACACTACGACGCACCACGCGATGGGGAGCAGATAACGCGCCCCCGCGCGTGATTTTTTACATACAAATTCAATAAAAACGCGCTCCCGCGCGTGGAATTCGGCTCGGTTTCCCGCACCCCGCTGCGTAATGCGGTGCAGTGGGTGGAGCGCCTAAGATACGAATTCTGCCTGTTCGCGGATCATGCAGCTTAGGTACTAAAATGTTTCTTCCTTGAGTGAGCAAAATAGCACAGCATTATTTTGCTTTTAAAGTCTGTGCCTTTGCACAGACTAAAGAAGTTAACCAAAGTGAAGTTTAACTTTTCTACTGAAAGCAGTAGAAAACGTTATTTAGCCAAAAACAATCGCATGCGCCGTCAAACGATGATGAGTGACAGCGGAGAGCTATTAAACATGTAACACAATAAATAATACTATTCTCGTAGTGGAACTTTGAACCCTCTTTGTGAGTGGATCGGCTCTCACAATCCGTCTACAAATGAAACTTGCCTGGTATTTGCATTGTGTAGTTATCTGTCGAATGATCGCCTCGTCGTCAACTTGTGCCCTCGACCTTACATGAGATACTTGTCTGCATGCGCATGTCGGTACGCGTACGATGTGTGCAGGGCAGTCATGCTCATATTTGTTGCGAAGTTATGCTGATTACCACAAATAGTTTTAATCAGGAACAGATCTTACAGTGGGATTTTATTAAACCTTGCAAATGATTGCAATGATTTGTTACTTCACTCCTTCTGAATTCACAGTGTTCAAACTTTAACCAGTTAAGAAAATAGGTTCTAGCCAATTTACTCGTGTTTTTAACCGACTTTAAAAAAGGAGGTTCTGTATTCGACCCGTATGTATGTATGTATGTATGTATGTTTGTATGTCCGCGATTATCTCAAAAACTACTGAACCGATTTTGATAATTCTTTCATTAGTGTGATCTACATACTTTCAGGAAGGTTTTAGTATACAATACATTAGGTAATTATTCTTATGTACGAAGTTATATGCATAAATGTACTGCATCTCCGGCATTTCTATGCGAATTTTGATGATTCTTCGAGTTGTGTCTTCAATTCTTCAATGCCCTAATGTTAATTGAATTTATGTGGGGTAGGTATAACTAAAAAGTGAAAAATAAAAACTTTTTTTACAAAAAAAACAACCGACTTAAAAAAAAACACTACAAAGTGAAAAATAACTTTAATTTCGGAAGTCGGTGTCAAAAAACGAAAATGCGGAACCCAAGACACCGACTTCCGAAATTAAAGTTATTTTTCACTTTGTAGTGTTTTTTTTTAAGTCGGTTGTTTTTTTTGTAAAAAAGTTTTTATTTTTCACTTTTTTAGAATTATAGTTACGGTATTAAAATCATATCTCTTTAAGTTACTTATATTTGTTCCATAAGCAATTTTCCATATTAAGAAGTTTGTTCTTATGGAACAAATCTAACTTAGAAAGATATACATATTAATGATTTTTGGTAATGACTATAATTCTGTAAATACATATCTATTATAGATTTATAGTCGCGAATCATATTTTGATCAAGATACAACCTGACACTGACCTGAAAATTTCAAAAAAACGTAAGAAAAATTGATTTCGCGGGCTACAACTGCGCATTCATCTTAATTCGGTCACTGGCTGAACCGGGCTAAATGTACTCTATACCTAATTATTACTTAGGTACCTAGTGCAAAGTGTGCGTCGAATCGCGAATTCAAACACAATTTCGTAATGAAATCATTCCACTGTACTTACGTACACCTATTTAAATGCAAATACAAAGAACACTAGCTATTCATTTTCGTTATACTGACTTCATTATATTTAGGTGAAGCTTTTCAGAGCACAGGCTGAGTCGAGTTACCGACGCGATCTATTTACTCGTTCGGTTAACATCGATTGTGACTGTGAGATAGGCATTGCTATTATATATTTACAGCTGATAAATTAGATCAATAGTCATAAGGCAGTTGTTCGTTGACTCACGCCCGCGCCGCCGTGATAACAAACTAGTCAGAATTTAATACGGGCACGAGTTATTTCTGCACGGTGGTGTGGTGTAGTGTAACACTAACTTACTAACTAGATACAATGAACTCGATCTAAATAAGCCAGATTTCCGTTAGATAGAAATACCACTTGTATTTTCTATGCCTGGTCTTTCTGTTTCTAGCATGCAAATTTTTGTCATTTTGTAATCAATAAGAGCATTAAGAATCCTTCACACAACTAGGTAGGGTGTCCAATACCAAAGGTTGAAAGGAATGAAGGCTACTAGCAATGACTTGGTGCCTACAGCCGTATGATACAAAGACAAAGCAATCTAGTGAGGAAAAATTCTATTCAAACATGTACTTATTGTATATTGAATGCATGCTTGCTCCCCAGCACCCCGGCGGAGAGGAGGTGCTACTGGAGAAGGGCGGCCAGGACGCCACAGAGCCATTCGAGGATGTCAGCCACAGCTCCGACGCCAGGTACACTCCACACAGTCATCTACCACCTACATAGGTGTATGAGCCAGCCATGCACTTACGGGCTACCTACATCCAAACTAATATTATAAATGCGAAAGTAACTCTGTCTGTCTTTTCTTCGCGCCTAAACTACTGAACCGATTTCGATGAAATTTGGTATAGAGATAGTTTGAGTCCCGGGAAAGGACATAGGATAGTTTTTATCCCGATATTCCCACGGGAAACGAAAGTTACGCAGGTGAAACCGCGGGGCGCAGCTAGTACCCAATAATCTATTCAGCGACCGGCTCCGCAATAGAGTAAACAGTTCTTGTTAGCACTTCGCATTATCTTTGATTGTGGTGCTGTTTGGTTCATTGGTTGTTCTGCGGCATGCTGGTGTTTATTACAAGGGGTTTTACTACTGGCTCTTCGTAAAACGATTTCTTTAATCATAATTTCTCCAACATTCAGTTGCTAGATTTAAGGCGGAGGCCTTTATTTAGCAGAGAACAATAGGTAATCAATACCCACATTTCGCCAGTTACGTCGCCTATTAGTTAGGTAGTTTTCGCCAGTTTAAGTCCCAAGCAACAGGGGCAAGCTAATCTTTTATAAAAGATTAGCTTGCCCCTAAACGTAACTGGCGACACGTGGGTGTTCTATACGTGCATCTCTGCCTGACCCTTCGGGAATACAGGCGCGATACTATGTAAGCACTCCTCGCTAGCACAGCGGGCAGCTACCATGTTGTGGTTGGTGAAACTAGTCACGGGGCATAACAAGTAACTTATTATTATTTATTATTAGCCTGTGACGTCCCACTGCAGGGCAAAGGCCTCCCTACTCTCTCATGAGAGAGTAGGGGTTTAGACAAATAAACCCACCGCGCTTGTCTAGTGCGAGTTGGTGGGTGTACAGTGGACCGCCTGACTGGGTCCGTGGGCGCCGCCTTTGACGTGCTAGATGTTCATCAGCCGCCGCCCTGAGTTGATATCCTACACTAATATCGACTGTTCCATCCGAACCTATTTGGGTGTATTTATCCCATAGCCTACAGGTGGCGTTCTACATTTAGTTCAATACTAAATGCACGACAGTTTAAAGTCATATCGAGGACACGGGGCATAACAACTAACTAAAAAGTCAATAATGCATAACCCTGCGACTCTTGCGAGGCAGTTTTGAGGTTATGAGCCCGATGACCTTTGAGCCTTACCCTTTATTATTCTCCTGCATATTAATAAATATAAATATGTCATTCACATAATGTATGCTAAGCTGGTGATTCACGTGTACCTGGCGAACGTGACAAGAGAACCGGTTGGTCCTCGTCTAACTGAGTTGTGCTTCTGTCACAGATCGCTGATGAAGAAGTACAAGATCGGAGAGTTGGTGGAGGCGGACCGCGTGCAGAGCAAGAACGCATTCGCGCCACAGTGGAGCAACGACCAGGCGCAGGAGCAGGGCAAGTGCGTAGTCGCCTAGTACCATCACTACCAGTACCACCCACGACCACACGACTTACACCAGCCTTGCTTCACCACATACACTCATGACGTCATTGACACGCTATTGCTCAGAATGTAAAAAAGAAATTAGTTACATAATTTGCCAGTGAATTACAAGTTTATACAATATCAGTTGCTCTTATCTAGTGCTATTATTTTTATCTTGTTTACATTCATAGCAATATTCTCAGTAGTTAGACATAATACAGGCCCAGTTTCATAAAGCACTATTATGCGGTGCTTCAGATAAGTAGTCGGTGATAGTGTCTATTGTATTTTTCATTAACTATTTAACTGCTGCATAATAATTAGTGTATAAATGAATACAATATACACGTTTTGTGTCTTTGAGGCCATCGCATAACTGAAATTAGAATGTTTGTCTCTGTCCACCACGTCATTGTTCAGATGTTACTGTTACCTTATAAATTAACATCAAATTATTCATTCTTTGAATTTGTAATTCGACACAAATACAGGGTGAGTTTTTCTTAACAGGGGTCACTATGACACCTAAGCGAATTGCCAACCGTTATAATTAGAAGGATTTATTTTAGGAATCCATCTAGACTATCAACCATATCAAAACAGAAAATAACTTTTTGTGTGCACTAAATTCGCTGCACAATCTCTCGATGGATTACTAACACCAAAGCCTTCTGTCTGAAGAGCTTACATTGCTGCCACAGCACAGTAAGCCCTGATGCACCCGCCGCCTATTCGATTAGTTTAGTGATTTCATCGACAATTTATTTGACACTCATTTTTAATTTTTAATAAGCAAATTCATTAATCAATTCATTATCTTATGACAAGTGACAAATATTCTAATAAGTAGCAGATTATAATAGTGTCATTAACATTGGTCGGGCACGTGTATCAACCAGCTGTAGGTACTAATAGCTCGTCGCGTGTCACGACATTATATCATTCCATATAATTTGGTCGTACACGCACATGGCTCTGTGTAATGATGACTACTTCGCTCACCCCTAGCATGTACTTACAACATGCCACAAATAAACGATTGTGATTATAATGATCTGTAAACGCTTTCCTATAGATAATAATTATGTTGTATGAATATATTGTTGTTATATCTAAGTATCTAAAGTATAAGCATACATTATTTTATAACATTTCAAATAATTCGTTATTAGACAAGATCTCTAAATAAATTCTATTAGTTGTAGACAAGTGCTTGTTGTAGTTATTGCACAAGATTGTTTTATTTTAGATTTGTAAAATATCTATGAAGGCCTTGTCACTTGGTGCTTTATTTTATTATCGTAGTAATGCTAACTATTGTACTGTGATTTTATTATTGACTAATAAAGTGCATAACGTTCCATCAGCCTCATTATTTATATACAAATCCTTTTACAATCCTCTTTATTTGCTTGTTTTGTTACACAGACCCACGTGCTTATTTTTTTTGTTTTATTCGTTCTGATTGGTACACGTTTTATACAAACTTGTAATAAAACGACCTCGTATACATACTACCACACATATACTTAATAATATATTAGAAGTGGCAGGGTAAGGGTCGCAAAAAGTATTTTGATTGCTTAGGGTACTTAGTAAGTACAGTCAGCAAAATAGATAAGCATGCAGGATCGTCGGATATAGTTGAACTTTAGTAAGAAACCGATGAATGTTGTCGACTGAAATTTAATTTGATAAATGAGCTGTTTGTTTTCTATTAATAAAATTAAATTTTATTCGAGAATATCCATCGGTTTCTTACTAAACTTCAACTATATCCGACAATCCTGCATACTTATCGCTTTTGTTGACTGTACCCGCAGTGGCGTATTTATATTGTTACGTCAATCCATCTGTTATTATGTTACTCAGGTCAGCCATCAGCGTCTGAGTTCGCATCGTTATGCCTGGCCTTGTACTAAACACGCCACATTGCTACAATAAGTAAAGATGAGACAGTCTATGTGGCTATTTTAGTTAGGTACTATTGACACATCCATTCATTACTCACCATCATTGGAGATTTTTTGTGGAGTAACTGGATAGAAATCAATTTAACATTTATATTCAACATTTGTATGTGCTCGTAAGACTATAATATGTGCTTTCGTTTTCTTTGAGCTATGTAAGTATAAATAAGTTTGGTAACTACCGTCTCATATAAATGCCATAATAAGTGACGTAGGCGTAGTGTACTTACTAGTGTATAATATGTGGTATTAGCATGTTTTGTTGTCGTCCGCAGCGCGTTGTCGCCGTGGCTGACGCCGCTGCTGCTGGGCCTCGCCGCGACCATCCTGTACCGCTATCTGTTCGCGTAGTCGCGCGCCACGCAGCCGCCACGCACACCCCACGCAGACACCCACCTTCCACCTAACGTAGATCTAAGTAAACAAAGTGTGCAAACATCGTCCAAGACAACGACATCAGTTCAATACGCTGCTGTTATTGGCAGTAGGTAATTATAATGCAAGTTGGTGTCATATTACTCGACGCCAGAGCTGTTCGCGGCGCGTTTCTGTAGGACGCTCGAGTACGTTGGGGCAGATTAGTGGACTGCTGACTGAATGGACCAATAACGGAGTGCGTGGCCTTTTAGCAGCCTTGTGCGGCGCAGTCGAGCAGTGCACAGAACTATGAATACGCCGCAAGCATACAAACACTTGGAATATTTCCACTTCGACTGTTGCCCTCCCGATGATAACATTGCGGCGTGCTCCCCAGTCTCACGCTGCCGCTGGGTGCCTTGTGCACACTTAGCTCGACTGCTGCAAACTTATGGCTATGTATAAATTACTTTATTTTACGGAGGGTGCCAGTAGCTGTAATTCCATTAATAATGTCATTGAGATTTTGGGTTGTTCGCTAAATTGTAACTGCTTGTATAAAATATATATTTTGATGCTTTTATACTTAGATAAATACTTATGAATGAACATTATGCTTGTATGTCTATATGTTAAGTAGGTATTGACATCAAGCAATGTAAAAGTTGTGTCCAGGACTATAGAACCTTTATACTGCATCATAAATATTTTATACCTATTGGTTTACGTATAAATCATAATAATTCAACGTATACATAAAGGTCTAAGATATTAGTACCCGCGGTTTACTAAAGCTTTTGTAGTTGATCGGCAACATCGTTGGCGTCGAGTGGCGCACTCGGGCGGGCGCAGGTGGAGGCTTGTGTTGTTGCCATCCGCCTGGCACCTTGTGTTTCAACTCTACGATACCAGTGTGCAGTTACTACTTCTTAGGGTGTTAAGATTATATTAGATGAATAAGCGAAACATGTATTTTTTACTTTTTCTTATTGGGTCTAAGAAATTTGTGCTATTTGATGCATTCAGGGATATAACTTTGCACCCACTATTCGGAGTTTGGTTTAAATAACATGAAAAATAATTAAAATAACATTTTATACACAGTCCTTTATGATGACATTAATAATTATTATGTTTAAGCAGGGATGAAAAGTAATACTGCTTTTATTGGGCATATCGCTACATTATAGTTAGAATGATGTGTATGTAATATGTATAAAAGAAGATATATACTGAGATGTCGCAATAAAAGCAGTCTGTGTTCTTAACATGGAGAGGTTTACATGTGGAATAATAATACCATAGTTATGTATAAATGGATGGACGAGGGTATAATATTTAGGTGCTGATTTTTCTAAATACAAATGCCCAGCTTGAAAATTGTGTGTTAATTAGGTCAATTAAATAAAATTGTATTCCATGTCCATTTACGGGTAGTGCTCCCACGTGTAGTGGTTGTTACGTGATCTATGCACAAAATATGCATATTGTGTTGGTGATACTTGCATTTTGAATGTCCACATGGTGTTACTAACTGCATACACATTTCATCCAACGTCAAGAGAACATAATTATTTTAAATATTCATATATATATATTGTAGTGGCTCGTGCACTTGACTGCAGCCATGGTCTGTCGTTGGGACTTACATTGTTGTAAACCTAACCAATGTGGAATGGGAACCCATAGTGTCCTCGGAGGACAATCATTTTATTTATTAAGAGGATGTTGAAATTAAATTTCTAAGTTGAAGCATAAAGTTTGTTTTGTTATATTTTACACATAAAGTACATTAATGAATTTTGTGTTTTATTTTCTTCAAGCCTACAAAAAGTTACAGCCTTCTTGAACTTACTTACTAATACATTTCATTAAATACTTAACAATACATTTAATTTAAATCTCTGATTTATTCTTAACTTACCTACCTGTGAACTATAAACTAACTATAACAAGACACACATTGTTCTAAGCCTTCCAACCTGAAAACAAAAATAAAACATCATAGGAAACAAATAGTTTCTTACATGGTACCTACTTGTTTGTCTTGTAAGAACACAACTTTAGTTTTCTCTGATTTCTAGTATAATCCTTGTAGATTACATGGTGGGAACGTATAACACTGGTTTAATTACCAGACAATTGTAGGGGTAAGGCTGCTATCCCACTGGCGTTTTACGAGGGTTGGCGCTTCATCAACGTCTGCGCAGCGCCAACGTTGCGCAGACGCGACGTTAACGTCGCGAGTTTCAGTGGTAAACTCCACCCGCGCCCACACAGACAGAGCGGGACGGCCAAATAACGCAAGAAACTCGCGACGTTAACGTCGCGTCTGCGCAACGTTGGCGCTACGCAGACGTTGGAGAAGCGCCAACACTCGTAAAACGCCAGTGGGATAGCGGCCTAAGCTTTAACACATAATAGTGGTACCAGCACAATGTTTCAATACCTGGGGAGTACACATCTGGTGGCAATTTCAGTATATCATGTATCAATGATGTCTTCCATTGAGTTTAGAAGTATGTTCATTATTTATTTATTTAAGTATACCATTTGCATAATCAGCCTATAATGTTCCCACTGCTATGACATAGGCCTCATCTCTGTCAGACCACTTAATGATGTTAAATTCTGTTGTCAAAAATACCTGTTATAACATAAACAAACACTTCTCACTAGAGGAGGTACACATTAATCATCAATAATCTTAGACATAGGTAAGTATCCCTATGTTATTTAAAATGACTACTCACCCTATCATAGTGCAACATAGGCAGTGTGATCGCTCACAGCGGACACATTCGTGCTGGCAACCACGGCACAAGTTTACATCACAGTAGGCACACTGGGATTCAACAGCACTACCACAGGTGCATTGCTTTACGCCTGACTTGCTGTCTACCTGTAATGAAAACAGAGGATGTAATGCAGTTATCTTAATATTATGAGTGATAAGGTCAGTGGGTCGTCTTAATTATTATTAAAAGAGTGAATTGATATTGTGCTTACCATGTTACCAGAATGCAAGAGTGTTCCGTCTTTACCAATAAACAATTGTTTCATTTTGTTTCGTTTATCTGTGGCACTCAACGCATGATCTTCGGTAATAATTTCTTGTGTAGGGCATTTTTTGGCGCCCTTAAATAGTAGGAGCAAGGTCTTCTCTGAGAAATAACACAAATGGTATTAAATAGTAAGAACAAAACGGTTATTCAAATCATTTACACTACAAAGAAAAGTGGTCATGAGTGAAACAGACCCAAAAGGCAATTTTGTGGAAGAATTAGGAAACATGCAAATGGTAAGGCGTTTACCGTAAACTTTTTTCAGTCGGTCTTCATTATTATTGAACTGCTTCATGCCTACGTGGACTTTGCTTTGCGGTACAAAGTCTTCGATGAATGGGTTAGTTCGTTTTGCCATTTCATGTAAAAGGAAAAAACTACTTTAATTGGTAAGTTATTTAATTAGAATTTAAAAGAATTTCGTAATTTGAATTTTGCCTGCAATTTGGCTTCGTAATTGTTTATTTCGCCGTATGTCAAAACTGACATAGACATGATAGACAATGTCTATGTCAGTTTTGACCACAGAACATTAATACTCAGGTTTTGACATACGGCGCATAGGCCGCATTCCGAATTAGGTATAATCGCTCACAGCCATTGAGGAAAAGTATGGAGACGGCATATTCTACTATAGAAATAATAGTTATACAAATATCTATCATATCGACACACACATGTCATAAGGCGTTCAGAGACCTGATTCACAACCATACGACAGGCTATCGTATCGAAAACCTGATATTTCGATAACCTGATTTGACTTGCCCTCAACAGCAAATAGTTGTTGGAAGAATAGCGGGCGGATTTAAACTGTCAAAATTTTCGGATTTTGGACTTGTGAACAGCGTTTAGAAGACTCCTACGATAACAAGGATTAATATTCGATATGATACGGAAGCGTATCGAGTGTTTGTGAATAGCTATGCTGTTTCTTTTTAACTAATCAAGAGCTGCATATGAAAAGAGAGACATCTAAATGTTTGTCAAGTACTACACTTTTGTGTGACTTCAAAATCATGTCTATACGTGACCGGTCGCCATGTTTAGTGCCGGATTCTCGCCACGGTGTTCCTGGTTAGCACGTGTGATTAGAATTTGTCGTGTTTTTTATTAGTGATTGTTGATATTTTTGTGACTTGTTATTTTTAAGTGTGTTGTCGTTGTGTTCGTTGTGTCGGTGTGTTTTTAAGGTTTGTATTGTGATTGTCGTATTTTAATTTCGTTTTATCCAAGATGGATGTAAATAAACCCCCCGATCCTGATCCTCCCGACATTCCAAGTCCTTCATTTCCTTTTTCCCCGAATCCTCTATCGCAATTCGTGGATGTTGTCTGTAGTGTTACAGAGATGGATGTATCCCAATCCAACCAATCTTCCCGTAAACGTCCTGGTAACGAAGATATTTTATCTCCTACCCCCCCAAACAAACAAAAGAAAAGCCAAATTGGACGTATCAAATATTCGGCAATGGATAAGGCTCCTTACATTGTCCACGTCTCCCGTATAGAAAGCCAACCAAACTCAGGCACCACATTACATCCTGTTAATTTTGGCAAATTTTTAATAAATAATAACATTGCGAACATAGTTCGTGGTGGTGTTAAAAGGGTTGGTAGAAACCGTGTGTCCGTAGAGTTTGCTTCCCCTCAGGATGCCAACTCTTTCTTGGTTAACACTTTGCTAACCAAGTACAGCTATACTGCCTCTATTCCTACATTCAACATCACAAGGATGGGAGTAGTAACAGGTGTTCCCTCTGATATTTCAGAAGACGAGGCTATGTCTTTGCTTTCTGTGCCTTCAGGATGTGGGCAAATCCTTAAAGTTTGCAGAATTAACAGAAAAAATCAGAATGACGGTATTAATGTGTGGAAACCCACTGAAACTTGTGTTATCACATTTGATGGACAAGTCTTACCCCAAAGGATCTTTTGCTGTTACACATCCCTTCCTGTTGAGCAGTACATATTTCCCACTATTCAATGTCGCAAGTGTTGTAGATTTGGACAAGTAGCAAATATACATTTGCTGATCAAAACCACGCTGCAGCAAGTGTGGCCACGATCACCCAGGTGATGGTTGCAACACTTCTGAGGGCGAGGCCTTCTGTATTCTGTGTTCGGGTAATCACTTCGCTAATAGCAGGTCATGCCCCGAGCATGGTAGACAGAAAGCCATTAAAACTGTTATGGCTGAAAAATCCATGCCCTATGCTGAGGCTAGCAAATTAATCCCAACAGCTTCCCGCAACTATGCTAACATCACTAAAACTCCGATATCTCAGTCTTATCGCAAGACAGTAACCCTAAAGCCTAAAACTCATGCCCCCCTCTCACGGCCGTAGCTAGGGGGGGGCATTATGGGGCAATGCCCTACCTTGAAATCACAATGCCCTACCTTAAAAAAGTTAAATTAAAAAAACCCCTGACTCAAACAAAAACCTCTAAAAACTAAAATAATAATATTATATTGGCCCTTTAAGTTTAATATAAGTTGCAGGAAATATTTTGATCCAAGCGTCCTCACGTCGAGGGACGGCTAATGAAAATCGGAAGTTAACAGCAGTTATGTTTTCTACAATAGCTACATCCATTATTGCTGGGTTTAAGCCTCATCTGTTTGGCGTTTTTATTAGCCGTCCCCCGACATGAGGACGCTTGGATCAAAATATTTCCTGCAACTTATATTAAACTTAAAGGGCCAATATATATTATTATTTTAGTTTTTAGAGGTTTTTGAGTCGGGGGTTTTTTAAATTTTTAATGTAACTTTTATTTCTTGCTTTTTAATATTATATTACTAGTAAACATGCTATACGATCGACACGTGACTCGCCGAAATCTGTGCAGCTGTACGTATTTTTTTACCACAGTGAAGCTAGTTAGTTACTCGTGGTCGTTGGAGTTCATTCCATACTAACGTATTCCTCTGTGAATTCGCCATTTGTGGTGGCGGCCATCTTGGTTTTGAAATTTATCATAGTGTTTAGTATTCTACTTGTCAAGCTCTTTCATTTGATACCCATATTGAGGGAGTTGTAAAAAAATATGTAATCCGCCATTTTGTGGCGGCGGCCATCTTGGACCGATTTTCATCAAACATAGCTAAGAACACTCGCGACTAATTCACCTTTCAAACAAAAGAAACAAAATCAAAATCGGTTCATCCGTTCGGGAGCTACGATGACAGACACACACACACAGACACGTCAAACTTAAAACTTATTATTATTATAACACCCCGTCGTTTTTGCGTCGGGGGTTAAAAATACCAAAAACTAAGATAAACAGTTTGAGATAAAAAAAAATTGTAGCGATAGGTATAGGATAGGATAGCACAGCAGTGTGCGAATCTGGGTTTCCAACTTTAACTGCAATCAATAGCCCTCAAAGGCTGTCAATGGGTCACGAGAGAATGGCTGGTATGGTATTTATGGCCTTTGAAAAAAAAAAGAACAAAATCAGTTGATCTGAACGAAGTTCTTCGCATTTTTAATAACATGGTGAATCGTAGAGTTTTAAATATTTTTTATTATTATGTTTTCTTTTGAATTTATATATCTCGGGACCATGGGGTCCCGGTCCTTTGGAAGGCGTATGACGGGCCGAAGCCAACTCGCAGAGGCCCCTTAGGAAATTTTAATGAAATGTGGCACAATTATTATAATAAGTTTTCAGAAACAATATGATCTAAATGGTATTTTTGGTCGTATCTATTTACTCGTATCACCCCACCCAACAATTAATTATTACCTCACTCTCACTCAGACGTGGATCTCTACATCCAAATCTGGAAGTTCAACCATCTTGTTCGCTTGTTCTTCATCATTGAGGATTTAATAGTTCTTAGATCCATGCTCATGCTGTCACAGAAATTATTTGTCTACGAATAGCTATTGAATGTACATCACTGACCTAGAGGTCAATGATATACTTGGTGATTGATTTAGGAGGCTGTGCTTCGAGGGCAGATCAATTATCATAATTTTTTTACTTTCGCCCTACCTGTAACCAATGCTGCCCTACCTCAAATTCGACTCTAGCTACAGCCCTGCCCCCTCTCCCCATCTTATGATAAAGCTGTTCATCAGCAGATAACTAGTTCCCCCCAACCTTCATAGCCTAATGGCTGCGCTCTCAATTATAATAATGTCTCTTCCAATAATGGTACTTCTTCTATTATCGAACTACTTATTAAACTCTTACCTATTGTTATTTCTTCTTCTACTTCTAATACCCAATCACCGTCCAACGTTGCCGACCAACTTATTACTCTTCTTTTAGATATTAGAAATGGCGTCTCGCCAAGTATTCCTTCAGTGGAATGTGAGGAGCGTGTGGCATAAAAAGCACGACCTCATATTCCTCTTAAATAAATACAAGCCACTGGCTTGTTCCATAGCTGAGACTTGGCTTACTCCAAGTCTTAGCTTCCGTATGCCACATTTCAATATTCTTAGATGTGACCGATCAGATGGCTATGGAGGGTCAGCTCTCTTAGTCAATAATCGGGTCCCACTTTTGCCCTTTACTTTACCTTCACTTACGGGTGATATGAGCATTGCCGCAGGGAGGGTCGAGGGCATCACAGTGTTTTCAGTATATATTGCACATCCTCACCATAATTTCTTAGTGACGCTTAGAGATATTTTGTCTAATGTTCATGGTCCGATACTGGTCATGGGCGACATTAACTGCCACCATTACAGATGTGGGTCTGAACGCTGTGATGCCTTTGGTGTAGCCCTGGTTGATGTTTTGGACGACTTGAACCTCTGCATTTTAAACAACGGTTGCTCAACGCGACGATCTCTTCCAGGCCAGCAAAAGAGTTGTGTAGACCTTACATTTTGTTCGGTTGAGTTAGCATCATCTACTCACTGGGAATGCACAACCTTGTCGCATGGTAGTGATCACTACCCTATAGTCATATCTTTGGTTAATAAGTCTTATTTAGAAAAAACTTCCCCTCCACTTTTGAAATATAACCTATCCAAACCGGATTGGTCATAGTTCATTATTGGAGGGTAAAATCGATGTTCTTCCAAATTTAAATTCAAATTTATCAGATCCTTCTGGTCACTGCCATGCCAAGAGCTGTTATGAGGGTTTTGTAACAGCAATTACCTCCAGTACAGATTCCTGCTTTCCTTTAAAAAACAGTGCTCGTAATAAAATCCCTTCACCACCGTGGTGGGATCTAGAATGCACTTCGGCAATCAGGGATAGGGACGAGGCCGAGGTATGTTACAATACAGATATGAGTACTGAAAATCTGTTGGCATACTGCCGTATTAATGCCAGAACCAAACGTTTTCTTCGTAAGAAGAAACGTACGGGTTGGGTTAAGTTCTGTACCTCTTTATCACCTTCTACTCCGGTTTCAGTCGTCTGGAAAAATATCAATCGGTTTAGACGGGGGTGTTCCCCATCGATCTCTTCTCCGATTGCTAGGGAAACAGCTGAACATTTCTTTGACAAAATAGCACCATCCTATGTTCCTCTCTCATCCGAATGTCAAAACGCGCCCTTTTATAACGTTACAGAGGATCCTTTCGATACGCCATTTACTTTGGAGGAACTGAATGTGGTGCTCAAACATGTCCGGGACTCAGCTCCTGGTATTGATGGCGTGCCATACTCGTTCATTGCCCATTCTGGTGATAAGGCTAAAAACTATTTTTTAAATATTTTGAATTTTTGTTATTCTCATGGTTGGGTTCCAGATCAGTGGAAGTTTCAAATCATTATTCCATTATTGAAACCAGGCAAACATGCAGATGATCCGAATGGCCTTAGGCCAATTGCTCTATCTTCAGTCCTAGCCAAATTACTGGAACATCTTATCAAAAATCGTCTTGAGTGGATAGTCGAATCGAGAGATCTACTGCCGAATCATCAATTCGGTTTTAGGAAAGGTCTAAGCACAATGGACAGTGTTAGTATTTTAGTTACGGATATCCGCTTAGCATATTCTAAAAATGAATCCGTTGTTGCCACTTTCCTGGACATCTCATCTGCATATGACAGTGTACTTCTTCCCGTACTCAGGCAAAAACTGCAACAGCTGAGTCTTCCGGCTAAGATGATACGATGCATATGTGAACTTCTGTTGTCCCGCTCATTGGTTCTGAGAGTCCAGGGTGAGGAGTTCGATACAAGGCAGACATGGAGGGGTCTCCCACAAGGCTATGTCCTTAGTCCCATACTCTACAATTTGTATACGGCTGATATTGGGTCCTGCTTAAACAACAATTGCCAGATACTACAATATGCCGATGACATTGTTTTGTATGTGACAGATCCCTCCATAGTTGACGCTGCGTCATCTTTGTGTCTCTCTCTGGACTCTTTGAATCAGTGGCTTTTAAGCCATGGGTTGTCGCTATCTGCTCCCAAAAGTTCGGCAGTAATTTTCTCTCGCAAAAGATGTATCCCTCAAATTACAGTAAACATTTTAGGTCACAATATTCCTGTAGAGAAAAAAGTTAAATTTTTAGGCGTTATTTTAGATACAAAATTAACTGGCAAACATCACATAAATTATCTTATTAAAAAGTGTGAAAGAGTTATATCCATTTTAAAAGTTCTTGCGGGTGTTTGGTGGGGTGCTCACCCATACACCATGAAATTAGTTTATAACGCCTTAGTTCGCAGTGTTTTAGATTATGGAACGTTTCTAATGACTCCTTGCAACAAAGGTGCTTTGGCTGGGCTGGATGGAGTTCAGTCCAAATGTCTTCGAATCATCTCAGGTTGTATGAAGTCCTCTCCCGTTAACGCATTGCAAGTCGAATGTGCTGAACCTCCTCTAGCCCTTAGGTGGCAATACCTGGCCTCCCGCTTTGTGTCTAGGCTAATATGTAGATCTTCCCATCCTCTTATAGGAAGACTAAACGAGTTAGATGCCATATGCAGAAGCTCAAATTACTGGAAAAACAAAGAACTACCCTTATTCCTAAAATCCTTTCGACTAACTCTAAATTTAGTATACCCGATCGTCCAGTTTCCCAGACTACCCCTTTTTAATTTTCCTTATCAAGTTTTAAGTTATATCCCAAAAATTTTATTTGACATTGGTATATCCAAAAAATCTCCGTCAGCAAATTCGGCTTTCAATGCGGTGGTGGGCGAGCGATGGAATGGTTTCCAGTTATTCTTCACGGATGCTTCGAAACTATCCGATCTTAGCAGTGACGGATTAAGACTACTTGATGCCCTAAGCAATCCACGCCTGTGGGCCCCCCTATCCGTATGTCAACTAGAATCGGTCTTTAAACCTTTACCGCCTAAAAACATTAGTTTTTTGTAAAATAAGATGATGAGGTGTACCGTTTATTTTCGTTGGATTCCACTTTTGAATCCCACTTTTTAGGTATTAACGATGGATCCCGTTTGCTATTTCCGTTGAATCCCATGTTATAACAACATGTGTACATTTCAGAAGAAAAGTGATTTACCTTTATCAAACACTAGCTTGTGCCCGCTACTTCGTTTGCGTGGAAGTCGTAAGACACCACAATATTGTAAAGTAACAGCCGCATTTTAGAAGACATCCCTGTACACTTGTACGTGTGTAGTTTTGGTCTCAGCAGCCAAAATATAATAGAGAGTTAGGACTGGTGACGCGGTAGCAAGCGACATATACTTAAACTTATAAACTAAACTGATAAATTTTTGTTTAATAACGTGTTATTTAACAAGCAATTCATTTTTTATTCATTTTATCTCATAAAACAACGTTTGGAATAAAAACGTTTTACATATTGACTTATCATTACGCAATGTCCTAAAAATGAAACTCATTCTTTCATCGACTTGCGCTAATAGAAAAAAAACCGGCCAAGAGCGTGTCGGGCCACACTCAGTGTAGTGTTCCGTAGTTTCCCGTCCGTCACAATAAGTGTTCCCACGTACAATTCGATAATACCTGACCCAATGTAATAAGTACCTACAGCGCCATCTCTCGGGGAATTGGGTTACTAATTAATACATAGACGTGCCATACCATGGACGTGCCAGAAGTTTTCGGTGGTAATTTTGGATTGCGAGAACCGATTTTAATAATTATTTTTTTGTTTGAAAAAAGATACGTTCAGGATAATAAAATATGTAAACGAAGTTAAAAAAAAATGCTTCCATATACGATTATACTACGAACTTAGTCCAGAAATGATTTTGTACAACTTTTTGTCTTTTTTGTACAAAAACTGTTGTTTCTATCAAGTTCAAAATAATTTTCCTAGAAAGTCCTTATAAAGTTCTACTTTTCAGATTTTTTTTCATATTTTCTAAACTTATGGTTCAAAAGTTAGAGGGGGGACACACATTGTTTTTTACTTTTGGAGCGATTATTTCCGAAATTATAGACATTATCAAAAAATGATTTTAGTAAACCCCTATTCATTTTTAAATACCTTTCCAACAATATATCACACGTTAGGGTTGAAATTAAAAAATCACTTCCCACTTTACATATAGGGGGGCTGCTACCCTAATAAAACATTTTTTTTCCAATTTTTATTTTACCACTTTGTCGGCGTGATTGATATACATATTGGTACCAAATTTCAGCTTTCTAGTGCTAACGGTCACAGAGATTAAGCGAGGACGGGCGGACGGACGGACAGACAGACATGGCGAAACTATAAGGGTTCCTAGTTGACTACGGAATCCTAAAAAGAGATTATTTTTAGTGGGTTACCCGGAACCGAACTAGTTAGATTAGGTTAATTATAAAAAAAAAACAATGTTAGGTTAGGCTAAAACTGTGACCCCTACGCACGAGCCGAGCGAGCGAAGCGAGCGGTGCCGCGGCAGCGGCCGGCGAGTGCCAGAAACGACTAGATTATATAGAAAATGAGTTGTTTGTGAAATAAATAGTATACGAAACGATGGTTGTAAACTAAAAATTTGTCAACGGAGTTTTGGTGAAACATTAGTGAACCCCTCATTTTATTATAAACAATTTTGTTGTGGAAAGTACCCGCATTCAGATTTTTTTAAGCATTCGGGATCCAACGGAAATACTTTTCGGGATTCAACGACAATAAAACGTAATTATCTTGCATTTTTTAAATTCGGGATCCAACGGAAATACATAATAATGTTTTGCGGGATCCAACGCCAAAAATATTAAACTGGGATTCAAAAGCGGGATCCAACGAAAATAAATCGCCAGGCGGGGGGCCCGCGGGAAGGGGTGGTTTGTGATTGGCTGATCGCAATTCCGGTACATTCGAATTGCCGAATGCACTAGCGGGCAGCAAGTGGGCAAGCGGGAGCGGGGTTATGACTAGGTCGGGAGTGTGGAACGTAAGATAGAAACACGCTTGTACGATACGACTACACACAGAAAGCATGGCTAATAGAAATCTCTATTCCTAGACAGCACGTTTCGCCGAAAACTTTGTTGATAGAAAACATTGTTCGTAGATATCTATGTCAGGATAGGACTCCAACTTAAAACGCGCGAATTTTCAATTTAGTCCTAGAAACTTTTTTTGGTGTGGTTTTTGGTGACGTGGAAGTGAGACGTGATGTTTTGTGCTTCTTCTGGTGCCCCCCCAGACGTGATGCCCTAGGCAATTGCTTAATTTGATTAAGGGTTAATCCGTCACTGGATCTTAGTCACACTGGCGCTGCGGTCTATTACCAAAACTCCAAAATTATGTTACAGTGTACATGCATCAAATGGTGTGGCCAGCAAAGCAGTTGGATTATTAAATGAAAGGGAGTCAAACAAGGTTGCCCTCTGTCCCCTCGCCTGTTTACACTGGTTAAAGGCCCTAAGGAGTCTTCGGTATTCACTGGTGAGTGTGTGGCTATATTGGAAGCTTGTCTTTTTATAGAGTCGCACCCTAATATTGAGAAGGCCGTCATTTTTACAGATTCCCTTAGTTGTTTGCAAGCTTTAGTCCAAAATCCGTTTAAAAGTAAATTGCACAGTTCTCTTATTCTAAAAATTAAAAATTCTCTTTTGACCTGTGCTAATAGTCAAAGAGATGTTCAGTTAGTTTGGATACCTAGCCATTGTGGCATTAAGGGTAACGAATGTGTTGATGCTTTGGCTAAAGATGCTTGTTCATCTTTATCTTCAGATCTCACGCACAATTCCTACCAGGGTTACGACCTACTGTCCCTTCCAAGACTGAACCTGCAACGTTCCTGGCAAGAACAGTGGAATATTTCCAGCAGGAAAAAAGGTAAATTTTTTTATGCAGTACAACCGACCATCAAGCCAAAACCGTGGTTTTTCGGTCACAAAAAAGTATCAAAAACAATCATTTCTGTCCTTTGTAGAATTCGCCTAGGTTTTTGTTGCACTCCCGTTTTTTTACATAAAATCCATGTCCGTGACTCCTCTCTATGCGAGTGCGGGTTAGAGGAGGGCACCCTGGATCACATATTCTTCGAATGCTCTAACAACCTCCCTCCTCTAGACTTGTATAGCCGTCTCCCAAAATTTAAGATCCCTCTTCCGATTAATTTCTCCTCCCTTTTAACATATTCTTCTCCAGATTTACTTGTGGCGCTGATGATATTCATCCGCCACAATAATGTAAAATTATAATTTGTTTCCTTAAATGTTCTATTTATGTTTGGTTGTGGCATAATTATGTATACTTGTATTTTAATGTTCTAACAATTATAATATAATATGTAATATTATCTTTTTGTTTGTTTCAGTCCAGTACTAACCCCACAAGATCTACAATCCACAAGGTCGTGTCAGGTTTGAAATGTTGTCAATTCGAAAATCGTAAAATGAAGCCAATTGTGATAGAAATGAAGCCAACTGATCAGAATCATTTGACGATTTGGCGTTCCGCAATTAGGCTGCCGATGCAACTACGTCCCGTGAATCGTCATAGATGACGTCACGACATACGCCATCTTGCGATAACGCCGACCATGCCTTCTAATAATGGTTTCATTATATCATCGCGAGCCCCGTCAAAAAGGAGTGTGTGTGTGTGTGTGTTTTGTTTTGAGATGCATCATATCTTTACTAACGTAGCATTTTTGAAATTGTGCTTTTGGCTGACAGTAGCCGCCTAAACAAAGAAAAAGATGAAATGTGGTGTTTATACAAAGAAATACTGCTGTAATATCGTTTTGACATTGACAGCCCTCAGCTGTCATAATCGTAATATATAAATCGGAACGCATGTGAGATGATGTGAGTGCTGTGAGCGATTACAGGTAATTTGGAATGAGCCTGACACACCCGTGAAGGACAGTGTGTGTGAACACACTGTCCTTTTTGACGGGGCTTACGGTGATATTATTATAAATGGCCCGGCCACGGCCTTGCCGCTATCAGTGGCATCTTAGCGCGGGGCGGCGAGCGTTAAAAACAAATATACCAACAAAATGTATGAACCATGCCACGACGCATCGCTTGTCGCTAAGCCAAAAGTCGTGGCTGGGCGGTAATTCGGTACGGGTGGCACGCTCAAATTGATTACATCCCAACTCGGAACGCACCCCTGTCATCGACCGTCACACGGTTCGGGCCATTGACAATCTAGAAAAAAAAAATGTTTTTTTTTTTACTTTTTTATTTTACTCAGTTTTTATATTTTCTCAGTAAATCCAGAACAAATATGTATTCAATTCGATATTCGAGCAAGGTTTGATATTTTTCACATTCACAGTGTCACTTTCTAATTTTTTTAAATTCTGGGCATATAGGAGAAATTATAATGGCGACACTGCCAACAGGGCACCTTCGATCGATGGGCTGCTGTCAACAAATTCTTTATAAAATATTTATAAAATAAATTCAATATTAGACGCAGTTACTCCTATACGACAAGCTTATTTAGGCCCACGTACAAGTCGCAATAGTATTATATGTTTAGTGTAGTGACAAGATCTGGTGCGACAGTGAAAGTGTTTCTTGTATCGTTTCATTTCATTCCATGATAGTGACGGGGCTGTCGGTTGCAGCCGTAGCATATGTGAGCGGAGCCCTCGCGAATGTTATGTAAGCAGTGGTAGAGCCCGGCATGTCTTGGATGAAGCGGGCGCAGGGCGGCGCGGCGCCGCCGCCGGGCCCCGAGCAGCAATCCTACGCCGCAGCCCAGGCACAGGTGAGCCGACCAGGTTATATCTGCCAGACGTAAACAATGACGTGGACTAACCGCACCGATGTGCACCGCTCGTCATATGATTGACATAAACATTCACTTTTACATTGCTTACTTATTTGATCTTTGCTGTGTGCATTCACTTAATTTACTTATTCTATTTCGGATAAGTGTACAATAGTGTCAGGTAATCAATAACTGAAAAACACTAATTAGCATAATTGCTCAATTATGTTTGTGGCAATAACCAATGTGAATGTAAACCTGTAAAATTATGTAGCATATGGCTAAGAAGTAACAGTAATGTTAGTTGGACCTTATAAAACTTTTAAGAAATATTATCAAACATAAAATTCATGTCTTTGCAGCCATTTGGGAACCAACAGAACATGTACCCAAATTATCAAGGAGGTACAACAGGGACTGTTCAACCACAACAGTTTTGGCAGATGCCACCCCAGCAGCAGCCGCAGTACAACCAGCAGTATGGCCAGGTCTATCAGCAGCAGGACTATCCTGCCAATGCTAACCAGTTCTACCAGCAACCAAATCCAAATCAGTTCAACCAGAACTATACAAGCCCAGGCTTTAATAGCACTCCACAACAGAGTTACCAACAAAATTATTATCCAAACCAAGGAGCACCGCAACAGAACTTTGAGCACAACAAGCCTCATGCTGACAGCTGGGAGGACAACTGGGACTGGGGCTGGGAGGAGTCAGCTAAGCAAGCTCAGAAGGCTTCCCAGAATGCCGTCCAGCAGCCTGCCCCGCCTCAGCAACAGGTGTTCAATAATGCTAATGTCATAGAAGAAAGTTTTGTTTCAACTGATAGTTGGAACTGGTCCATGGATGACAAGAAAGAATCTAAAGAACCTGCGACTGTGCCTCGCAACAATGAAAATAAGGAACCACCCACTCGACCTGTCTCAAACCCTGCAGTAGAAAATAGCATAGTGTCTGAACATAGTATGCCGGTGAGTGCTAAAAGTATGTCTGCACAGCAAGCAGAAGAAGTCCGGACCTTGAATGATAGAGAGGTGGTAAAGGAGCGACTGCCCAATCTAGCCTTAGGTAAACGCTTCCATTTAGACAATTTAACACCTCAGTGGTCTATTGAATCACAAATGTCACAAGAATCTAGTGATGGTCCTCATACTCAATCTGAAGGAACTTATAGAAGTGAAAACCAATCTAGAAACTCTAGTAAAAGTAGTCCAGGTTTAAACACAGACAATTCTAACTTCAATTATTCCCAAGCTGGATTAGATGAAGGCTATCCTCAAAACAGTGAATGGTCTAGGCCCTCGGATGAACCAACTGTAGCTGACCATGTTCAAAGTAACAGCAGGCGTGAGAGTCATGATGAGCTGTCTAGTTCGTTGCAAGATATGAATTTAAACAATCATGAGAACCCGTCAACAGAAACATTATCTTTGGGTCTTGAGGCAGAGCCTAGAAACAGTCAAGAACATGCTCCTGCAACACAGCCACCACCTGCTGTGTCCCCAGCTAACTTCCCAGCTCCCGTTCCATCTAATGTTATTCCCCCATCAATGTCTTCTACCATGCCACCTCCTCCTCCTGTATCATCTGTATCCTTGCCTCCAACCTCTTCATCCGCTGTATTGTCAGCTCCACCCTCTTCCTCTGCTATGCCACCCCCTATTTTTCCGCCCCCTACTTCAAACCAGAATCCCTTCAAAATGAATGCAGGACCATTCTCTCACAAAACTATTGCCAAGGTATCAACAAGTGCTACAACTGTACAAGCATTCTCCCCTCAAATGTCTAGCACAAATCTAACATCACCTGCAGTGGTCAGCAAGGTATCTCAGCACAACAGAGTGCCGCTAGGATTTGAGGCAAACTTGGAAACTACACCAGATAATTCTGAGCGGCCCGACCAGCCTCAAGTGTCAGCGTTCAGGCCAATGCCTGTCTCGCAACAAGTGCCCGACAATATGGAAGTAGCACCAAGAAATGATAGAAATGAATATCTACAAACGGCGCATTTGTCAAGCAGTGACTATGGTGAAAATACAGATTTTAGCAGAGGCGCACCACCGCCTGGCTTGCGGCGGATGGTAGTTGGCCAACAAGAGTCTGAATATAATCAGAATTTGAACATTTCTGGTGATGAACCTCCACCAGGTTTGGCTAGAATGGTACCAGGACAACAGACGGAAGCTGAAAATGCCTACAATCAGTCAGGAGAAAATTTTCTGGATCGCCATATCGACGGACAACCGACCGATAATGGCGCTCGTCCATACCGTCAGGCTGACGGTCAACCAACCCCTGACAATTATACACAGCCACCAGCTAGCAGGGTCACAGAGAGGCGACCCGTAGGCCAGGACAGAATGGTACCAGGAGAACCAAGTAACGACGAGTACCCTCAGTATCCGGGTTCTAACTATGCTGGGGCTAACGAACACCGCATAGTGACAGGGTTGGACCATGACTTCTCTATGCCAACTGACGCCGGTCCACCTGACGTCAGAGAGCAGAATGTAGATGGTTCTGATTACACTGAACAGAGCAGTAGAAATCCGCCGAGGAATGTAATCGGTGCACGCGAATCCAGTAACGACAACTCACCAGACTTCAGCGCACCGCCTGATGAGCAGCAGAGAGAAGTCACTATGGAGGGCGAGAATCTGCAGGACTTGAGCATCATATCGTCAACGGAACGGACGTATTCCCGAGAGCAGGTGTTGGATGGCGCCGACATTACTCTCACGGACGTGGGTACAGACAGAAAGACGGATTTATCAGATTCAATAGACCATCCGACGACAAGCTCGAGACGACAGTCTCTAAATAGAGTAAACACTTCAGGAGAGGATTCCGAAAGAGATAGAGCATTCAAATCTTCGCCGAGGAGGGACAGAGACAAGCACAAATCAACTAGAGACAGAGACCAAAAGCGGGATAGAGACCGCGACAGGGAGCGAGATAGAGAACGCGAGAAAGACGGCAGATATTCTCGTGGGGATCGGAAGTACGACCCCGACAGGAGATCTGTGAGGGAAGAGCGGCGCACAGAGAAAGACCGGCGAGAGCGAGATGGCTACACTCGCGACCGTCGAGAGCGGGACGAGAGCCCCGACGCGCGGCGGCACCGGCGAAGCAACCGCAGCCACCGGTACGAGACAGAAGACACCGACTACTATAGCGACAGGGAGAGAGATCGAAGGTCAGTAGCGACACCTTTTACTTTGATGTTTGCTTCATTCACTGCTCTGGGCTAATTGTAATTATATTGTTAGGCGCCACCGAGAAGGTTCGTACACATCGTCGAAACCGCCCCGTCCAGACGACAAGGAGCGGCGATACGGCGAGGAGCGAGACCGCAGCAAGCGGTACCACACGATAGAGCGAGACAGACGATACGAAGACGACCGAGAGAGGCGCGAGCGGCGGCGTGGCGACCGCCAGCGCGACCGCTACGAGCGCGCCTACCGCGACATAGACCCCACCAGGAAGTACGGCAACCTGCGGCAACAGCGCGACAAGGAAGATCCCAGGAGAGGTCAGTCTACACACGTCGCTCTGCGTCACATATGCTTAGCAAAGACATAATCAGCTTACTGGGACACAGGCATCACATGCTATGAGAAAAAAAATCTGTTTAAAGAAATTGCATAATATTTGCATAAGTTGACGCAGGTTTTCCAGTCAATAATTTCATTGCTTTATTGAGATTTGATTTTCCTTGTATGACACTGATAACAAGTAAGAATGCATATAAGCAATATAACTGTCCAGTTGTACAGAGATAATGCCAGATCCATTTACATTTGTTTGGCGATCCCTGGAATTACAAATTTTTTTGGTTCTCGAGTGTTATCTAAGTAACTTGTATGTTATGAAAACAAAGCTTGCGCCCCGATTATACCCTATGTTGTTTATTTATATGTACACCTTTATCACATTTATTTATAACCTTACTATATGTTCGACTAACTGACTGACAGTATTATATTTATTTTGCAGTTGTGACATTCTCGAGCGATGCAAAAACTAATGATAGTTGTATGAAACAAGGTACAAACAACGCTACTTTCTGTGCCACGCGGTGAATGTCGTCGCACAGCGCGCGCGCTCTTGATGTTAAACTGACTCAAACAAGCTTTACTCTAAGTAACGTTTGAAGTGCTAAAGCGACAAATGAAGTTATTTTAACATCGGCGCGCGTGTGTAACATGCATGCCACATGTTTGATGGAACTGTAATTATAACACGTTTTGATCGCTTTCATATGTCATTACTACAATGCCATATACACTGAATTTTGTTTGCTCTTCTACGTAAATAAATAACGTCTTCAAATTACGAGTGGCTTTAAACTGATCGTTTTTGATAGCCGACTTGTTTACCCACAATTTTGTCAATTTTCGCGTTCTAATTATTGACATGCTATCAAAATGATTAGTAACTAATTAGCGGCATGACTTTTTAACACAAACATTTCGTAAACGTTTAAACATATAATGATGATCGTGGCGGCTCGCTCATGAATATTAAAACAATAACCATGCCCGCGTTTTGGCATTGATATGGTTTGTGAAACTATGTTACATTCTTTACACATATGGAGCAGTGTTCATGCGGTATTATTTAGTCACTGGAGATTTGTGTTATACTGTTATTATGATCTGGTTATCTGTATAACATACATAGATAGATCTATCTGTACGCGCATCATACATCGATTCTGACTTGTTCTTATCTCTTGTCAATCTCCGAACTATGAGGTGAATTCGGTATCGCACCTGTTATTTACGCATGTGATCTCTGCAGAGTGTAAGTGATAAAATTATAACTATTACTTTGTAGGTACATAGTACATACCACAGTCTCTAAAATAAGTCCTCTTGCTATTTCCAAAAGATTCATTCGTGGGTTGGTTTTATAAACTTATATTCTTTTCACAAACCCTAAATAAATAAGATCTAACTGAACACAAGGCGACTTTAAAATTAAGTAAACACGTCACAAATGAACAAGTGACGAGAACTTCCCAAAGCTTGGGTTTGCTAACAAAGCGGCGCCTTCATGTAACGACGTCATGTAAATCCATCATTTACACCGGTGTCTCAAAAACAGCCCTTATATGAGCGGCTGCCAATTTGCGGCCGGTTTAATACGATACCGCTATCTTGGGATATCCAAGCTTGTACATGTGTGATACAAGCATCGCGCTCATCAGCCGTGTGTGGTGTTAGCAGGCGAGTTCTCGTCGCCGTCGCGGCCGGACTCGCGCGAGGCCACCGTCACCGACGACGACCTCACCGAGTCGCGGCGCCGCACCGACCCGCACCGCCGCAACCGCCGGACCGCCGAGCCTTTCTACGATGGTAAGTTACTGGCGCTATAATGCTTTCTTTATAGAGGTCAGTCCTAGACTTTGTACACTCACAGGTGCTTCGATGTGTTGACCATTTTCTATTTAGTTAGGTACCCGGTACATGTAGACAGGCCTACACTCTTCTCCCGTACCCATTAACCCTGTAATATTAAAACATTGTAAAAGCCAAATAGTTTTCAAAGAGTAACCATGGAGTTTCTTGCGGGTTCGTCTCCATATGAAACGACCAGTTGGAACTGTGCGCCTAGCTTCTGCCCGAGTTGGTTTTGGTCTTTAATGTCTATTCGGCTCGTAGCAGGATGTGTCACAATTGACATCACCAAACGTTAAATCAGCAGTATCCTGTATTCATCTTGGCGCATTATCTTGATGTGGAGGTGTACGGGAGTCAAATCTAAGAGATCGGATATCCAAGCACTGGGCCTCATGGTCCGTGAATGTTTCGTAGTAAGAGTTTGTTGATTTACATTCTCTTTCAAAGATCGATCGAGAGACAATGGGTGACGACAAGTCGTATTGATCTGTTCTTTGCTTTGTTTCGGAGTATACACGATGTCGCTAGATAACTGGAGGATTCGATCACTCGAATTTGACGGTTTCCATTGTAGATAGTTTATTAGCTATACACGACTATAATATATGAATCATTTACCTATTAGGTGAGGCTTCCGCGTCGAGCTAGAGAAAATAAATCCAACAGTGCCTTACAAAAACAAAGAAGCTTTTAGCTTGGGAATCATACTTTATTAACAAAGAAAAAAAAACTGGAAAGTACAGCCTCCAGTCATTTAATAACGGGAACTATATTTTCTATCACCAAAATTTATATTTGTCATCAAGTTGTATCACCTAATAAATAGATCTATCGCCACGAAATATTTGTATCACCTAATAAATAGATCTATCGCCACGAAATATTTTCGTTCTCAGATAGCGGGGCTCCGTCGACATAGGATGCAAGAACGAGCGAAGGGCACCCCGAGGTTCGGTTTGGTTAGGTTACTTTAAACCCTTTACACAGAAATAGGGGCCCCGCGAAGCGGGGCTCCGTCGACATAGGATGCAAGAGCGAGCGAAGGGCACCCCGAGGTTCGGTTTGGTTAGGTCACTTGCATTGTTTGGTGACTACATTTTGGTGACAGATCTACTATTTGGAGGACAAACCCTATTATTTAAGAAACACAAAACTAATTAAGCTTAAATGATACCCTTTAATAACATAATTAGTTCATGAAAACCCCGATGAACAGAACTCACAATGTATGCAGTGTATGAAATACTCAGTTATTATGCAAATCGGGATGTGCACACTGCACAGTGCACACGTGTGCATGTAACCGGAGCGAATCGGAACAGTTCGCGTTCTTTAATAATAGCTCAGTTTGGAAACAGTGGCCAACATGAATTAAATATTATTCTGAAAATTCGATTTAGTTGATATCATTTATCAATAAACATTTTATAAAAAGCCGTGGCTTACTTTGCGTAAATGTTTAGTTTTTTCTCTTATCATGCTTTTATAAGATCAGCCTCGCGAGGCAAGCGCTCGTACGCGTGAAGCAACGGCACGCTTGTCGCGAGGCGGCTCGCTCGGTCGCTGTGGACCCGGCTATCGATTCTTCGGGCGTTGTTCAAACTTACAACTCCTCGTAAGTCAGACGCCCTAGTCCTTGGCCTACTGCTGCATATTCAATGAAATATTTGTTATTCCAGAGTATGGCAGCGGCGGCGGGTACGCGGACCCGTACCTCGTGCAGCGCCAGCAGTACCAGTACTACGAGCAGCTGCGGCTCACCAACCCGGCCGCCTACATGCAGGTGTACAAGCAGCTCATGGCGGGCCACGCGCCGCCCGTGCCGCTCGACTACCAGCCAGGTCAGAGACACTACAACTACACGACAGCGACACTCACTCAAAATTCCTGATTTGCTTGTCGAGTTAGTTTACCGTACTCTCTACGGCCAAACAGATCGTTGCGCAAACAGGCAAATTTCGCGTTCATTTTGTTTGGCGAATTCGAACACGTGGTCACTCCGACAGAGGTCGCTTTCCGGTTTTTCGATCAAATGAGAGCGAATGCACGAGTTACTACAAAAAATACCCAAATCGCTATAGGTTTGCCTGTAATATTTGAGGAGTTCCTTCAATTTCTCCAGGATCCCATCATCAGATCCTGACCTGATGACAATGGGACCAATCTGAAAGTATATGCTTTCAAATAAAAAAAATATTTTCCAAATCGCTTTATAAATGACAGCGTACTGAGGTAACAAACATAAAAAAAAAATTAAAAAATTAGAACCGAATTGAGAACCTCCTTCTTTTTTTGAAGTTGGTTAAAAACTAATAAGAAATTTTGTGTTCAGATTTCGGCAGTCTGCCATACGAGGGGCGGCGCGAAGAGCGTGGTAGCGTGCACTCGGGCCGCTCCAGCACCACCGGGCTCAAAGGAAATGACACGTAAGTTCTGCACCATACAGCTCAGAACAGGTTGACGCAAGTAGGAGCACACACGACGTTTTAGACCGCTTTCACATTTAGGCGACTTTAGCAGCGACCGTCGCCCAGTCAGAATTTCATATTATAAAGCATAAGCGCGGCAGCCGGCGATGAGCTAGAGTTATAGTACGCCAGCTCATCGCCGACTGAGCGCACGCGGCGGCCGACGGGGACACATTGTTGCTCGTGCTTTTGATAGCACAAGCAGGAGCAATAATGTTTTCCCGTCGGAATCCGTTTTTAGGGTTCCGTAGTCAACTAGGAACCCTTATAGTTTCGCCATGTCTGTCTGTCCGTCCGTCCGTCCGTCCGTCCGTCTGTCCGTCCTCGCTTAATCTCTGTGACCGTTAGCACTAGAAAGCTGAAATTTGGTACCAATATGTATATCAATCACGCCGACAAAGTGGTAAAATAAAAATTGGAAAAAAATGTTTTATTAGGGTAGCCCCCCTATATGTAAAGTGGGAAGTGATTATTTTTTTAATTTCAACCCTAACGTGTGATATATTGTTGGAAAGGTATTTAAAAATGAATAGGGGTTTACTAAAATCATTTTTTGATAATGTCAATAATTTCGGAAATAATCGCTCCAAAAGTAAAAAAAAATGTGTCCCCCCCTCTCTAACTTTTGAACCATAAGTTTAGAAAATATGAAAAAAATCTGAAAAGTAGAACTTTATAAGGACTTTCTAGGAAAATTATTTTGAACTTGATAGAAACAACAGTTTTTGTACAAAAAAGACAAAAAGTTGTACAAAATCATTTCTGGACTAACTTCGTAGTATAATCGTATATGCAAGCATTTTTTTTTAACTTCGTTTACATATTTTATTATCCTGAACGTATCTTTTTTCAAACAAAAAAAGAATTATTAAAATCGGTTCTCGCAATCCAAAATTACCACCGAAAACTTCTGGCACGTCTATGTATTAATTAGTAACCCAATTCCCCGAGAGATGGCGCTGTAGGTACTTATTACATTGGGTCGGGTTTTATCGAATTGTACGTGGGAACACTTATTGTGACGGACGGGAAACTACGGAACCCTACACTGAGCGTGGCCCGACACGCTCTTGGCCGGTATTTTTTTAAATGAAGTGCGCCACACTGGTCTAAACTGCGGCGCGGCAGCTGCACTGCCATCTCGCGGCTGTTCTTATAATACGAAGGCATCTGCTTCTGCCGCGCTACTATCGCGCTGCTAACGTCCTACTCCTAACGTAAAAGCGGCCTTACACATTTACACATACATGTACCGCGTGTAAGCAGAGACAAAGGACCTGGAGAATTATTTTACGCTCAGAAAAAATTGGCTACTGAATGCACTTATTTTATTTGATCGGTTGTCAAATGTCACAGTCAGTGATTTGATTAATTCGTTGTTTTTATTTTGTCAAACCAAACAGAATTAACTTGATGAAACTATCGGAAACCAAGGCTTAGTCTCTGCTTACTCGTATTTGGCACTAAGACTTACATGTGACTCGAACATACACACGTTTTTGCTTCCGCTGTAAATATGAGGCGCGACAGCACGGGAGACAGGCACACGGGGCTTTGTTGTTGAATTGTGCCATTGTGTTATAATATCTAGGGAGTGGTTACCATTCATGTTAACACATACCATCGTCCATCACATTATTATCGGGTGTACGAATATGTATCACTGCATTTATGCATCAAGATTGTGTTATGGACATACACAGTAGAGGATTTATAGCATGGGTATGGATAAATAAACAAAATATATTGTACATCACATGTTATTATTCATTCATGATGCGAAGGAAAATGTTAGTGATATATCTGTTCATAATAAGCCTCACATTTTCCTTCTCACATAAACGAACGCCATCGGAATAACATCTCTCACTCATTATTACTAATACCAGCTTTTCGTATACATGGCGTAATGCCCGCGCAGCGAATCATATTTTAATTAATTCTCACTACACTACGTCTACTGATTGTGTCTGATAAGCCCGTCTTTGTAAATGAAGGATTACTGTACATTAATAGACGTCGCTGTACTGCGGCCTTGTGTTCGCTTGACCGTGAATTAGTTTCATCAGAAAACGATTCGACCGATCTATTGTCGACTCCTACGCACGACTGCTGCGACCGTACATTGCAGCAGTGTGTTTTTATTAGTAATAAACTAACCCGTTATCAGCTACTAGATAATTAACGGAACTGTAGGAATAGAATATTTTTGACTTCAGCTGTAAACTCTAGATGGGTAACATGTGTAGTTTGCTAACGCACGTTGCGTCACGCGGGTGTTGTGAGCCGCTGGGTTCAGTCGTGGTGTGTTGAGAGATGTAGTCCGTGGCTCGTGGTGACGAGAGTGTGATGACGTCACGTAGGTACTTCGGGTACCGCGCCGACGCCGCCGCCGGCTCGCTGCGCGATGCGCCCTCGCTGCGAACTGACCTCTCCGACAGGTATACACCATGCACTGCATTTACTTACCTACCTACAGTTAAACCAGAAAAGGTATGCGCTTCGGTAATCTTCATGTTTCCGAATTGGTTCGAACGTCGCGCCTCAGAGTAACCTCCCACTGAGGTAAAGATTCTGAGTGTTGTACTGAAGCACTTTGTCGTAGTGCAGCTATCATAGCGCGTTTGTATGAAGTGTTCTCTCTGTCGAGTTATATACTCCGGTCGCAGATCGTCGTCTGACACTCAAAATTTTTGATTTTTTTTATGGAATTGCACAGAATTGTTAATCTATAATATTGTAAACATGGTAATACAAAATAAGCAAGTAAAAGCATGGTAGCATAGTTATAACAGCTCTCGCGTTCATATTTCTCAAGATAGACGATGATTCCCGAAGCGCATACTTTTATTAGGAAAGCTGTACCTACCTACAAGAACTTGTACTGAGAAGCACTCTTAGATTTTTTTTTTTTTCATAATTTAAATGACAATACGCTGCAGACAGTGATATGGCTTACAAGCTAGCTGAAATAAAAATTCACGCATAAATCTTTGCAGATCTTTGGTTCAATTTACAAAATGTAAATATAGTATTCTGCATCGATCGGTGATATGCGACTTTATTATGTTAGAGTGAGGCCACACGATGCGTTAACGGTGCGGTGCGGCGCCGGAGCGGTGCTGCAACGTCATCCTACATACAAATCACTATGCCATATCGCACGATGCGTTGGGCCGCCGCACCGTAGGTGCACCGCGATTGTGACCTGCGAGACGAGGCGGGGAGGGGTGATGCGCTGCGGCGCGTACCGCGGTATACAGCGTTCTACTGCGGTGCCGCATCGCTCGTGTGGCACCCTATAGATCGAATTAATTGCGGTGCGGTGCCGCACCGCACCGTTAATGCATCGTGTGGCCTCGCTCTAAGTCGCTTGCTAAGGCATCGTTCAAACCATGCGTTAGTAAGGCGATGGAAAACGACGCGATGCGATGTATCACAACTAAATGACAAGCACCATAATATAATATTATTTTGAAATGAATTGGAATTCTCATTTTATTGCCGAACATTTTACTTGTAACAGCCGTTACTATCTGTTTGTGTATGGCATCGCATCGCATTTGTCGCTCTCTGGCCAAAGGTACGTGTTGGCTTCTACTCTCATAGAATAAACAGAGCGCACAGTGAACCGTCGCACCATGTCTGGCACGCAGCCTACAATATATACGCCTTCGAGGTTCCCTCCACATTTATATCATACAACTAATATTACTAGATATTTATTACTATTTTATTCATCATTTTCGCACCATCTGCACATTTCATTCATTCTGTGTCACTGTGCATAAGTAGTCACAAAAACTTTCGCGAATTCAGTTTTATATTTTTATTTAGCATTACACAGTCGCCGCTTCTCACCTTGGTATAGTAGAAGTAGTCAATTGTTTCTCTATATGTATACAGTATACGTAGTGTTGGGCTACATTTCGAGTGTCGGTGGGAACTCGAAGCTGTAGCCCTGCCTCGCAGTATGTAGTGAGCCCGAGTGTGTCGCAGGGACCTGCACACCGACATGTCGCTCAACCTGCAGCTGGAGGACTCCACGGTGCGCTCCGAGAGGATGACGCCCTTCCGGTACTCCACGGCGCATATCAAGGTACGAACTCGACTTCATCTTTATATTGCCAGAATTGAAGATTTGTTTGGTAACCTTCTTACAATACGGGTTACTAACTTTTTTTACAGAACCGACTAGAGTAACTCCAACTTCTGCAACTTGTATCGATAATGTCTTTTGCGATTGTGATTATTTAGATAAAGCCATCGTAAATTATCTGCCGTCTGATCATAGTGGACAAACGGTAACTTTTAACTTTAAAACACCTTTGCAAAAAGTGCAAATACAATTTAGACCAATAACGACTGGTAAACTAAAAATATTCAATAGTACCCTAAATAATAAGTTAAATGATCTGGGCCATGATATGGATGATGCAAATAAATTGTACGAGGATTTCTTTTCAGTAGTTCAGACTCAATTCAATAAAACTTTTGAAAAGAAAACAAAAAACATTTGCCCTAATTTTATATTTAGTGACTGGGCGACTAGAGGTATTAGGATAAGTAGGGAAAGACTGTTCGAGCTGTATGGCCTTAAGCCTTACATTAATACTGTTACTTTCAGCAAGTATGTTGCTACATATTCCAAAATTTTTAGAAATACTTGCAAAATAGCCAAAGCCCGGTACATTAGCAACAAAATCGAATCGGCAGAAAATAGAATAAAAACGGTTTGGAAAATTATAAATAACGAAACTAGTAGGAATAAAAAACGAAACACTGATTACACGTTGGAGACTTCACGCGGTGCCATAAGCTCTAACTTAGAAGTAGCTCAAGAATTTGTAAATTTCTTTACTAATATACCATCAAAAACGACGGAAGCCTTAAATTCCTCACCCGACGTATCAATTGATTTATTAAGAGTGAACGTTCAAGCCTGCCCGGTTGAATTTCAATTTAAACATATTAACCCTGCAGTAGTAATAAAAGCTTTTAAGCAAATTAAAATCAAATTGACCGAAGATCTTTGGGGAATGTCTATTAAAGTGTGTACCTCCATAATTGAGACTATTGCGCCTTACTTAGCCTTAGTATTTAATTCTTGTGTAGATCAAGGAGTCTTCCCCGATCTAATGAAATATAGTAAGGTAATACCACTTTACAAATCCGGGGATAGTAAAGACACCAATAATTATAGACCCGTATCCGTGTTGCCGGTTTTCAGCAAGGTGTTTGAAAAGATAATGCTTAATCAGATGCTCAATCATTTTAACACGAATAAAATCCTTCACGATCAACAGTATGGGTTTACCAAAGGACGTTGTACGACCGACGCCGGTGTAACCTTATTAAAACACATTTTTAACGCGTGGGAAGAGGCTCAAGACGCGATAGGAATCTTTTGTGACCTCTCCAAGGCATTTGATTGCGTCGATCACGAAACCTTGCTTTTGAAACTTGAGCATTACGGACTTGGAAAACTTGCGCTCAGTTTAGTTAGTTCTTATTTAAATGATAGACAACAGCAAGTTCAAATAAATGGTGTCAATTCACATGGCTTAACAGTAAAAATGGGTGTGCCACAAGGCTCGATTTTGGGTCCTTTCCTCTTTTTAGTGTATATAAATGATCTACTCCATTTATTAAAAAACCAACCACAAATGGTGTTATTTGCTGATGACACTTCTTTAATTTTTAAGGTAAATAGACGTGCTATAAATTTTGACGACGTAAATAACGCCCTACTGCAGGTCCAAAATTGGTTCACTGCTAATAATTTAGTATTAAATGGAAAAAAAACTAAGTGCATAAGATTTTCTTTACCAAATGTCAAAGGTAGTGATTGCGAGATAATATTGAATCAAGAGAAACTAGAATTCGTCGATACAACTGTTTTCCTAGGAATCACGCTCGACTCAAGGCTACAATGGGGTCCTCATTTAACATCTCTTGCAGGACGGCTAAGTTCAGCTGCTTATGCTGTCAGAAAAATCCGTCAGTTTACTGATGTAGATACCGCGAGACTGGTCTATTTTAGTTACTTTCATAGTATCATGTCTTACGGTATTTTACTTTGGGGACGGGCTGCAGACATCGATTCTATTTTTATTCTGCAGAAAAGAGCCATCAGAGCCATATATAATCTTCGCAGGCGCGATTCTCTAATGGAACGGTTTAAGGAAATTAACATCATGACGGTACCTTGTCAATATATCTATGAAAACATCATGTATGTAAGGAAAAATTTACATCTTTTTAGTAAAAGAGGTGAAAGACATAATTATAGTACTAGAAATAGGGACCTATTAGTTCAACCAGGTTTCAGACTAGCTAAAGTAGACTCATCTTTTATGGGGTACTGTTTAAAATGTTATAATAAAATACCTCCCCACATTCTTCAACTGAATGAGACAAAATTCAAGTCTTGTATTAAACGCACACTATGCAGGCAGGCATATTATAAGTTAGGGGATTACATCGCGGATAAAAATGCCTGGCTCAATGCTGGTCCTGCTCCACAACCACAACTAATTGATTAACACTTGAAAATACTGTTGGAGCTGCTGAAGATTGTAAGTCTATCTTTGCATTGTATAAATTCAATCTCCTAGTATTGTATAATTGCATAACACATGTGTGAGTACTATGTACACACTATAAAGCTACCATTTACTGGGTACGTCTTTCATTGACTTGAATGTGCTCTGGCGGCTGAGAGTATGTCATGCTCACTCAAATGTCTCGCTGATGGTGGCGCATGTGTTGGATCATTTAGCTCCCTTCAAAATGGTTGAGCTGAATGGTGCTGATGCATGCGTCATGTTCGTGAACGGGTGCCGTCAGTAGGGACTGGTCATCTCTTTGCTGCCATGGCTTATTTTAATTTATTATTTGAATTGTTGTTTTTTCTCATCTTTTCATTATGGACGCTTTTAACGTTCTGCATCGTTCTCACATGTATAATTTTTAACATGAATGATGTAACCAAGACTTTGTAACCACATTATTTTGATTTAAAAGAGTGTCCATGGAGTTTCTTGCCCGTTCTTCTCCATAGGTACCTACGCTTTGGAATGGGCAACTAGCTTCATTTTTCTGACTGACTGACTTCTTGACAATTCAAAAGTGCCTGTAAATGGTTTAATTGAAATAAATGCTTTGAGTTTGAGTTTGAGTTTGAGTTAAAGGATGAGGTGACAGACAGGCGACTTCGTATGCAAGCACACGATGAAAAACAAAAAAAAAACATTATGTATTTGTAGCCCTAGCGATTATTTGTACTGTTATGACGTATCCTATAGCTAATCTGTGAACTGGTGTTGTTCCTTTTAATAAAAATAAATTATTGGAGGAAATATTTAATAAAAATAAATTATTATATGCTGTGGATAACGGTGTGAGTTTCACATTTATATTATATCTTTGTTTATATTATTTGCGCAGATATAATGTGTTGCTGTTTGTTTGTCCCAAATAAATAAATAAATGAAATGTCTTGTGTGATAATATTTTATACTTGGACCTGTTAGCTTGTGTTTTCTTTACTATGACCATATAAATTTACGCGATCATGTACGAAAGTTCTCTCTCAGGGGTGTATGTTAGGTCTATTTCGATAAATCGAACACACGTTTTACAGTAAAAAGTATATTGTAAACGTAAAAACAGTACATGGGGCACAAACAGGTAAAACAGTAAAACCAACTATATTACTACGAGCGTGGCGCACGCACTCGCGGCCCTTCGTCCGCTGTCGGCAGCGCGGGGCGGGCCGCTCCCGTCGCCGCACTTAAGGGCGGCGTACGAGCGTGTCGTGCACACAGATATACATAGACCTAGATAACGCAAGTATCACGATCTGTATGAAAACTAAGCGTGCCATTTTTTGACTACCTACTATGACGTCACAAGCACTATTCAGTGATGGGAAAATCAAATCGATTCAAAGACGCCGCCGCGTGCGGCACCCGTCTTGTCCCACCCCCGGGGCCTAGCGCCAGGCGCTCACGCTCACCCAGCCAGCAGTACACAGAACTGAGCGCGAACTTGTAGAGATCGCGGTACCGGTGCATACCCCCTGGCCGAGGAAGCCATACGGTGGCCTGCACATACAGGCCCCTCACTTTGTTTGCGACAACGGCTACACTTGAACGCGAAAGTGGCGTCTTACGATTTTTGTACGTTAGCTGGGCACGCGAAGTAGTCGCTCTTGCGTTATCTAGTTGTATCTATATCTGTGTTCGTACACGTCACTTGTAAGGCCACGTTGCACTAGTATTTCTAAAACATGGCTGTTTGAAAGAAGAATAAGCACCGATGTCGTGCGTGTTGCAGGGCAGCGTGTCGTCCCGCGACGTGGTGGTGGTGCGCGCGGCGTATCCGGTGGACGGCGTGCCCGCCACCGTGCACGTGCTGTCGCTGGCGAGCGCGCTGCGGCACCTCCCGCACGCCGCCGACCTGGCCGCCTTCCCCGGCCCGCTCGTCAAAGGTAACGTGACACGTGACTACTGCACCGTGCACGTGCTGTCGCTGGCGAGCGCGCTGCGGCACCTCCCGCACGCCGCCGACCTGGCCGCCTTCCCCGGCCCGCTCGTCAAAGGTAACGTGACACGTGACTACTGCACCGTGCACGTGCTGTCGCTGGCGAGCGCGCTGCGGCACCTCCCGCACGCCGCCGACCTGGCCGCCTTCCCCGGCCCGCTCGTCAAAGGTAACGTGACACGTGACTACTGCACCGTGCACGTGCTGTCGCTGGCGAGCGCGCTGCGGCACCTCCCGCACGCCGCCGACCTGGCCGCCTTCCCCGGCCCGCTCGTCAAAGGTAACGTGACACGTGACTACTGCACCGTGCACGTGCTATAAGTAAGGCAAACTAAGTCCCAAAACTGCTCTTTAATTTAAGCCATATTTTATTTTGGCACACCATGCTTGAGACCGATGCTTAATCCCATATCGCTTAGTCATTTTCCTGAGCAGTGAGCGATGGGTATGATTGAGCGTTCGCGTGCATTGTCTGTAGTAAACAAAACTAAGTATAGAATTACCTAACTTCCATGACATACTACACACTTATTCGAGTTAGTACTATAAAAGTAGTGACAGTAGTTATAAAATTGGCACGAACTGGATATAAAACTGAGTATGTTGCAGGTGTGACGCACAAGAAGAGCGTGATCGAGTACTGCGGCGTGCGCATGCGCGAGGCGCAGCGCGAGGGCGCGCGTGACGTCACGGGCTACGTGCTGCTGTGGGAGCTGCTAGCGCTCATGCTGCGCCAGAACGGGGTGAGCACTCATTGTTTAATTATGTATCTTAAAGAAACCCTACATACTAATAACAAACTTCAATTTCATGCATAGGTTATATTAGAAGCTTCCACATGTAAATGTCTAGTCACACAAATAATTTTCGCTGACTAGTTATAATCACACAGCAATCAAAATAAAAAGAAAGTACATATGTAAAGAGATTATACCGTATATCCACCTGAAACAATCAGTTTTCTTGAGTCTCCTACACACGTCATCGACTGCATGCAGCGACTCGTCAATATGCTTACTACGGAAATGTACAATCAACCAACCGTCTGTAGTATCATTTCAATGAACTCAACCCTTACTGCTACGACATAAAGATGCTATTAATGCTAAATTGTTACAACATACTTGCGGTTGACTCAACCTGGTACTTGTTGACAGGCTTTCATTGTTCTTCCATAACTTGTTACACAGTAATTTTTGAAGTGAAACTTCTTTACGCACGCTTGACTTGGGGAGAGCTGGCGAACGCGTTACGAAAAGTGTGATCGGGCGAGGCGAACGAGAGTTGAGTGGGGGATATAAGCAAGAGAAAGCAGTGCGCGCGCACATTTTCTTTCTCTCTTCCTCTCATAGCCAAATACGTTTGAAGTTTCACTTCAGTCGTGTGGTCATAAGCACACTCGGCTTTTTTTTAATTTTATGTTTTATTTTACAGTAATATTGTATAATCCATTTATTTTAAAAGAGTAACCGTGGAGTGTCTTTCATTCTCTTCTCCGTACGAATCGAATCATTGCAACCGTGCCCCTAGTTCTGACGTTTCATGTGCACATGTAGGTTTAAGGGCTGATTTTTCAATCCACAAATAGTTTTTATTCGTGAAATAAAATTGACGTCTGACAGATTTTATATGGAAGAACTGGCAAAAATTCCTGCGACAAAATTATCTTGCGTTGAAAAAATCAAAGGGCTGATTTTTCCAACGCCAGATAACTTTATCGGAGGAATAATTTTGAATTTTTGACAGTTCTTTCATACAAAAACTGTCAGACGTCAATTTATTCCACGAACTAGCTTCTGCCCGCGACTTCGTCCACGTGAAATTTCACCCTCCCCTCATTCACCCTCTTTGGAGTGGAATTTCGAAAAACCCTTTCTTAGTGGATACCTACTCTTCACAAAGAACACATCCTCCAAATTTCATGTCTCTAGGACCAGCGGATTACGCTGTGCGTTGATATATCAGTCAGTCAGGACTTGGAATTTTATCACACTAATATTATAAAGGCGAAAGTTTGTGAGTGTGTGTGTGTGTGTGTTTTTATGTTTGTTACTTCTTCGCGCTTAAACCGCTGAACCGATTTAGATGAAATTTGGTATAGAGATAGTTCGAGTCCCGGGAAAGGACAGGATAGTTTTCATCTCGATATTCAAACGGGATCGACATTTACGCGGGTGAAACCGCGGGGCGCAGCTAGCTAGTTATAGATAAAAATTATCCGTCAATTGAAAAATCAGTCCTAAGTCAAAATATTTTGAATTTGCATTGATACGGTCTTTTTGAAACAACAGTTTATATAACATTCTGTGACGTTTACGCTGAGGCCACACATCGTGATGACGTGTCGTAAACGACGTAGGAGGCTGGAGTCCTAGACGGTATTGTAACGAGGAGTGTTGCAGGTGGTGGTGGGCTCGGACATCGCAGAGCTACTCATGAAGAACACGCGCGAATACGAGTACAAAGCGCCCTCCGCTAAGACACACAATGGTAAGTTGTTTTTAGATAAACTAATTATATTATTCACGTTATTGAATTGAAAACTTCTTTAGGCGCGTTGGGCATTTTTTGAAATGGGAAAACCATTGAATTCGCGCCACTGTTACCGTAACCGACACCGCTTCGGATGTGTTCGGCTCTCCTCGGGATATACTCGGTTTTAATGTATTTCCATGGACTTACCGATATGTCAGTGAGTGATGGCAAATATTCTGTTTGTGTTTTATTTATATGACGATTCAAAAAATACACACGTAATTGTTGAAGTTTTCACTTCTGTCGCACTCCCGGAGTGCCACTTTTTTTTTAAAACTATTGAACTGTGTAAAATATTTATCCATGCTAGTAACTTCCACTCTCGAATGTATGTATAATGCGGGCTTTCCACAATATTAGACAAAAACTAAGTCAATATTTGACAGAAGATGAAATGTTTATCAAGAACGTCTCACCACAGAGTGACCCCCACAGAGGTATAGCTTCTAAGTTCTGTAGTGTCGCAATTCGTACTAGTGCACCTGTCATTGCGTTTGTATGAAGTTAACTCTCTATCGGGTTACCTACTCCGGTCGCAGATCCTCATTTGTCACTCAAAAGTTTGAAAAGGTTTTTGGAATTGCATAGAGTTGTTAACCTTGTTGTGTAATCATGGTAATACTAAGAGCTTGTCCAGAAAGGGCGAATTCGCCGCGATTCTCTCGTGCGTATTATTGTGTCCAGAAGGAGCGTACCAACGTGGGAGCTTTTGGGTTAGAATTTCATTTGTCAGTAGAAAACATGGAGTTGAGCGCTCTGGAGCTCGCGCGTCAACTGGACGCAACAAGGAGTCTCTAGTATCTACACCGCGCGCAATATGCGCGAGTCAAGAGTCTGGCGAACTGCACGCGATTTACGCGCGTATGTTGAAATCGCGCGATGCTTGTGGACACGATGTATTGGCTCCTAGTATCTCGTTAACGCGCGAAAAGCTTCTCGACGAATTCGCCCCTTCTGGACAAGGTCTTAGCAAGTACTTCCATAGTTGTATCAACTCTATACGTAGATCTTACCACCGCACGTTCGTGATTCCCGAAGCGCATACTGTTGTTGGAATATCTGCATAATTATGAGTTGTGTGGTCGCAGATAGCCGGCGCGGCTCGTCGCAGTCGGGCTCGGCGCGCGAGGCGCGGGACGAGGAGGTGCGCAGCTTGTCGCCCGACCAGCCCGAGCTCTCCATGTCCGAGACCTTCAGTAAGTTTCCTACGGACATCATGCTCCTGCTATCGCTATTTATTTGTGACCGGCACAGCGTGTTTTCATCTCCCATACATGTCTTACTTATTTATGCAAAGGCTTACCAATTAATTACGTACCGACAGTAACCCGAAATCTTTGTTGTAATTATAGATCTCGCATTTATCTAAATTAAAGGAAAGCGCGACACTATTAATTAGAGTACTATTAAAGCAAATACTTAATGACATGAAAAATAGATTTTATAGTTAGATAGAAAAAAAAAATATTTATAATAATAAAAAACAATAAGTTTTTTTTTTAATCTAGCCTGCGCTGTCCCACTCCTGGGCAAAGACCTCCCTCCACTCCTTCCATTTTTCGCGAGCCCGCGCGTCCTCCCTCCAATTTTGACGGAACCTATCCAGCTCGTCCCGCCGTCTCCTACGTAGTCTGCCGCGACCCCGCCTCACTGTCTCAGGGCACCAATTCTGCGCTATTTGGGCCCACAGTTTGTCCGGCATGCGGCAGACATGTCCTGCCCAGTCCCATTTAAGTTGAGCAGCCTTTTGAGCCACGTCAACTATCTTCGTTTTGGAGCGCAGTATTGTGTTTCGAACACGATCCGTTAATTTAACGCCTAGTATACTGCGCTCCATTGCTCGTTGGCAGACCTTGAGTTTGGACTTCTGGTTGTTAGTCAAAGACCGAGTTTGTGCACCATAGGTTAAGACGGGAAGAATACACATGTCCTGAGCCTGCGTTTCAGTGCCATAGGCAACTCACCCTTAAAAAGTTCCTTCAAGGACCAGTAGCTCTTCCAGGCGTTTTCCGTAGTATTTATTTAATAAAAAAAAAACAATAATAAATTACTACGTTATACTTATAACGCACTAATCGTCATAAGCTATAGTTGAAGCTGGGTTTTTTTATAATAACATGTTACTTAAATTTTTATTAAAGATAGCCATCATCCTTCATTTCTTTTGTATTCGTCTACTCTGATAACCGTCCACATGTGCACATTGTCTAATAATCATCTGCACCCATGTCCAGTTACAGGAACTTATCCGCTTTTATATTTGCTGTAGACCCAGAGTCGTCGTCTCCGGAGCAGCCGGCGCTGGACGAGCGCGCGGCGCTGGACCGGCTGCGCGAGCTGCTCATATACGGCAACAGATCCGACGCACTCGGTACGTAGCCTCTTGTTGTGGCTGAGGACGAGGTTTCCTCGACGCGTCGTTTGAAGCATTGTGACTATTCCTATATTACCCTAAGCTCATAAATAATTCTGAATTATTTTAATATTAGTGTTAAGATCGGCGTAGTGGCGTATCTTGACAGATATTGGTCATTCGCGTTTGGTTATTTGTTTGAATTTGATTAGGCGGTGGACAAGTAATATCAGAGAAATTGCATTATTTGTAAAGTACTAGTTGCGCCCCGCGGTTTCACCCGCATAAGTCGCGATCCCGTGGGAATATCGGGATAAAAAGTATCCTATGTCCTTTCCCGGGACTCAAACTATCTCTATAAGTACCAAATTTCATCTAAATCGGTTCAGCGGTTTAGGCGTGAAAAGGTAACATACAGACAGACAGACAGTTATTTTCGAATTTATAATATTAGTATGGATGATAAAACATGCATGTAGTATTTCACCATGTTGAAATAAATGATCATTAATAGCTCCTCAGCGATATCACCAAACTGTTTCGTATAAATCACGATACAAATCAACTGCTAGAACAATATAATGGAAGACTTCGTAACTACGATGCACACACTATTACTAAAGATTAAAGTTAACACTTACTAAATAACTCCTTAGAGAGAATCAGATTACAAGTCACTTACAACATACTGCATGAATTACCAGTTTCGCCTCAGGCACAGGTCCTCACAGCTCGCAAAACTATATTGTCTAGCTTAGAGTACGTCGACCACTGCTGTGGTCTTAAACCCATTATTAACTTGATAAATAATACGTGGTCCCTTGCGATAGCTTACGGACATGACCTCTTGGTATTTCCCAAGCCACCTAACTTAATTAGCCTGGACTATGACGTGCGTAGTGTATAGCGGTCCAACACTAACTGCCCTTGACTTACAATACAAGTCTCCCAAATTCCTGAAAGAGACCACGCATAGCCCAACTTCCAACACTTTCTCAGAATAGGTTTATGGCTCTTTGTACAATTTCTTAATTCTTTCAATCTTATGGTGTTGTGGATGAGATGAAATGAAGGACTAGTATTGTGAGTTAAGATTAGAAATTGGATATTTTACTCAATTCATTAGAATCTGTTGAATTATTGTATTTGACCTGTCTGTCCTGACTTGTTCCTAGAATTTTTCGCATTGAATAGTTTACTGCTACATGGTACGGGTACCATGTACCGGGGACATTTCGACATAAATGCAATGTTTTGTTATTAAATTCACAGTGTCAAAACAAAATAAATTATATATTAAAACTTGTTTCTGTAATGAAATCTGTGTTCAATACACGTTATTTCCACTTAAACTAAATATAAATTTTATGGACTTGCATAATAGTACATTATGATACATGTGTGCTAACACGCGTATCATACGACGTTTTTCAACACACTTGTGAGGAAAAAAACAGACTTGTATTGTTAAATATTAACTTGTATGGATAATGGCGGGCTTGGTTTGTCATTCCGCGCGCCGCGCTGACGTGCGCGCGCATGTTTACCCATAGAGTAAGTAATGGTCATTCCTACACCTGCGCGCGCATTGCTAGCGCGGCGCGCGTTTATTTACTTAAAGGCAAAGACAAAACCGGTATACAGCCTATAGAAAAAATATAATAAACACAAAATAAAGTTAAGACTGATCGTAGTGTTGTCGTATGTCAAATTGTAGTTTAGTTAGTATGGAATTAGAAAGTACTATTTGCATAGAGAAATATACATTAATTCAGTGAGAATCCGCAATAATAGAACGCCAGTGGTCTTTTCCGTTTGGTTACGGGAGGGACGACGGAAAATTATAAGGTGCATCCAGACAGAGCGAGCCATGCGCCGCAAGTGCTTTTTTTTGTATGTTAGATGCCTCAGCCTGAGGCAACCATACATATAAAAAAATCATTTGCGGCACATGCCTCGCTATGTGTGGATGCACCCTTAGGTGAATGCGCAGTGGTAGACCGCGAAAGGGGTTTGAAGATTTTTGTATGGAGGGTGGTCCTAAGGTCGGCCGCCATTTTGATTTTTTTTCAGAATCGCGGTGCACAACAAAAGTTATATATTTAGATAGAGGACACATATACAAACAAAAAATGTAATATAACATAATATCCTAAAGCGTCAGGTTTCGGAGTTATTCAACGAAATATAAGTCGAAAACAACAAGGATTTTTTTGTTTTTTTTTTCGCTCCAGGTAAGCATATTGAACTATTGAGGTAATAGAAACGTTATGAAACCTTTATGGAGAAGAAACAAATGAAGAATAGACATTTTTTAAATATATAATTAAAGACGGCAATTTATAGTTCGTTTTTTAATCCCAGACTAATCTTTTGTGTTTTCGTTTTTTTAGTAGGTATAGAAGTTTGACATTACACTTGTCAGATTAGGTAGTCTCTGGGATTAAAAAACGAACTATAAATTGCCGTGTTTAATTATTTATTTAAAAAAAGTCTATTCTTCGTTTCTTCTCCATAAAGGTTTCATAACGTTTCTATTACCTCAATAGTTCAATATGCTTACCTGGAGGGGAAAAAAACAAAAAAAACCTTGTTGTTTTCGACTTATACTTCGGTGAATAACTCCAAAACCTGACGCTTTAGGGTATTATGTTATATTACATTTTTTGTTTATATAAGTGTCCTCTATCTAAATATATAAGTTTTAAAGTGCACCGCGATTCTGAAAAAAAATCAAAATGGCGGCTGGTTTTAGGGCCAAAACCTTCAAACCCCTTTATTTTTTTTTAAGTTTTTTACAATTCGCAGGTCAGTATCAGGTTGTATCTTGATCAAAATGTATATTTATATAATAGATATGTATTTAAAGAATTATAGTCATTAGAATCATTAATATATATTATATTTAAGTTAGATTTGTTCCCTAAGAACTTTTCCATAAGAGATTTGTTCTTATGGAACAAATCTAACTTAGAAAGATGTATTTAATGATTATTATTCTGTAAATACGTATCTGTTATAGTTGCGAATCATATTTTGAACAAGATACAGTCAGTCAGTGTCAGGACACTGACCTGAAAATTGCAAAAAACGTTAGAAAAATTTAATTTCGTGGGCTACAACTGCGCATTCATCTTAACCGTTCAAGTCCAGACGTCATTATGACGTAACATCAAAAAAACTCCTGTCAAATTCCAGATGTCACCCGCTCAGCGCGTGATTTATTACCCTGCTCACAAAAAATGGTCTACTGATGCTTATATGGGCTCAAGCCACTTAATGTAAACTGTTTTGGGTTCTTGAATAAACAGACCATAATATAAAATGCAAACAATACTCGTATTACGAGTATTGTATTTATAAACAAATGACGTCATCAGAAAATAGGTTGAAAGTGTGTTCGTTCCCGTATTATGTCGATTTCTGATAAAACTACTATATGAATTTACACGAAACTTTGCAAGTTACATTATGAATAGACAAGTAATCTAACAACAGCGTTTTTTTGAAAGTCCTACCTTACATTTTAATAATATTGAAACTCAAATTTCAGTGCGCCGAGCCGTTCAATTCTTATTACAACGCAATGACTGTAATCGCCCAATCCTAGTCATATTGAGTTGTTTCTAATTAAAAAAGTGTTACTAGGATACTACACAAACCTTTATTAACTGATAACTACCTATATCTTGTAAAAATATACCACTATAATTATAAAATCATAAGATTTTCTTGAAGTACTTACGTAAAATTTTGTTTGACCAAAAAAAAAGATTATTGATTGATTGTGATGTTATTTCGTGCAAATATTATCTACAATATTATCTACAAGGACGTATAATATGTTATAAACGAATATTCATCCACTTAACGTCGATTTTACACAAAAACTATTAAAATAAACAACATAGCATCATAACAAAACAACACACACTGCAGCTGCCATTAAGAATCGTAAAGTCTATTTTTTACTTTTTTTTTCAAATATTGCCAACCCATATTTTTCGTTTTGAATCATTTAGTCGATTAGTTTATCTACCGGACCATAGACTCAAACTGTTGCACAGGATATTAGACCGTATTTAACAGTAATAATAGAGGTTGAAGCCGCGTGAATCGGGTGGTGACAAATGGAGACGGTGGTGCCTGACGGGTGCGCGCCGGTATGTGACAAATGGAGACGCTGGGGACTTAACGGTTAAGGTAAATAAATTTTAGTTCATCTTGGGACCAAGGACAATTCAGACTATTTAAAAAAAAAAGTAAAATATGGCTCGCGGATTCTTTTTGGCATGAAGTCTCTTTGAAGAGATTAAAAAAAAAACGCACTTCTCCGACCTCCGACTAGGAAATTAAATAGTTATCTGTGGAAATAAAGCACAAGTACCGTAACGTAAAGAAAAAGCACGCGTTTGTAATACACTGCATTATGGATCTAAAAGCTGTGCATTAAGAGCCATTTTACGAGCAAGTGTGTTGAAAATTAAGTTGATTTTAGAATGATTGGTACTATTGAAAAACCAAAATAAATTGTTCCTAAATTCGAAATGCATTTTGTTTTTACTGATCGATACTGACTTCAGAGTGCATACTCAAGGTTAAGGCAGATTAGGGCGGACGCACCGCAACGCAACGCATTGCTTAAATCTTTTTCAATCACTTTCGTGCATTATGTATGAACCATTGCGTTTCGGTGCAATGTAGTATTGCTGCGCGCTGTAATGTGCATGTAGTTTAAAAATGCTATGAGCGTCGCTAGTGGTGTTGTTTATGTGTTTTTGTGTGTGTCGGCAGAATGGGCGGTACGCAACAAGCTGTGGGGGCACGCCCTGACGCTGGGCGCGGCAGCAGGCCGGCGCGCGCGCGCGGGCGTGGCGGCGCGCTTCGTGGCCAGCACGCCGCGCGCCGACCCGCTGCACACGCTGTACGTCGCGCTGCACGCCGCGGCGCCGCCCGCTGCCACCGTGAGCCCACTGCTCCTTACTCACTACGTGTGGCGGCCCGGCCGGTCGGAACCCGTCTGTTGTCTACGAATAAAAAAATAAAAAGCGGTATCAGGACAACTCTGGAAGCCGACCATAATATAGTTCGAAAAAGGCTAAGCAGATGATGCTGATGATTGATTTTATTGACCGCAAAAATCAATTTGTATTTCACAAAATTTAAAAAAAAAACAAAAGGAACGAAAAACGAAAAATCCTAGCCAGGCCTCCGCCACGGTCTGTAGGACACGCGATAGCCAAATGTAGAAAATGTTAGTAAAAGTGCCACATGTGTTGTGTGCTCGCATGACTCGATTTCCCGCGCATTTCACTCATTCGAATTGTTGATTTGCGTTTTGATACAAAATGTAAAAGTACATTTATATAATTGTTTCTTCTGTATGCATACTTTATTCGAAACACGTTTTCCTTTTCACCGAACTTCTGCTATTATTACATTATTTTATCGTGTAGAAGGTCATATTAAATCAGCTAGCAAAATTGTGATTGCAGTGCGTGTCGGACTCGCGCTGGGGCGACTGGCGGCCGCACGCGGCCATGCTGCTGGCCAACCCGACCGCGCGGCCCGAGCAGGACCGCCGCACGCTCACACAGATGGGTACGTAGCACACAGCTTTATGGAGCCCTAGCCGGACAAGCATGCTTCATGAGGCTTCATGCAATACCAAACATTCATACTCATTTCCATTCGTTTCTTCAAGCATAAACTGAATGTCAAATCATTTATTTCAAATAGGCACATAAAAGGCACTTTTGAACGTCAAAAATTGGAAAAAATAGAATTGATTCTAGTCGCTCCTTCCAAAAGGTAGTAATTAAGCAGGTAGCTTGCTTGTCAACCACATCAAATGTACGGTGAAACCATACACTAATAATGCACTTATGCTATTCGTGCATTTTTACCTCATTTCACTAATTGATATTAGTCGAGCATTCAGTACACGATTAGCGGTCAACGCGTGTGCTTATTTTTTTTTTTAGGTAACATTTACTGTTTATTTGCTCACAAACTAACTATATACACTAGATACTAAAATAAACGACTAACTAACTTACAATACAAATATATAAAAATAAAAATAACAAAGGACACTTAGGCCTCATTTACGGAGACGCGGGGCGTCTCGCGTCGCGTGTGGCGTGGCGTGGCGTCTCGCGGCGCGTCGGACGTTTTTTCTGTTTACGGTGGGGCGGCGCGTGAAGCGGCACGCATCATCGCACGCGTAAACACAAACTTATAGCAATATACGACCATGTTCATAGAGAAGCGAGACGGGAAGCGTGGCGGTGCCCGCCGCGGCGCCCGCGGCGAGTCCTCTAGCGTGTAGCGAAGCACGCGGCGGGCATCGCGGCGGCGCACGCGAGCCTCGATCAAATCGACTAGTTTTATGTTGGCGAGAGATGGGAGCGCACGTGTCGCAACTTGCAGCATGATCATATCATACTCCATTGCGACGGTGACTACGTCTGTGTTGCGCGATTTCTAAATAAGACTGACAGAAGATTCCGCCTCGGACATAGCTTCATCAAGAATTGCCGCTGCGTGCGCCGCCGCGATAAACGCCGCGTGGAACGCGTCGGTGCCATCCGCGGGCTCGGTCGCAAAAAACGCCCTAATTCAAACAAACGCGTCTCAAATCGCTTCTCCGTAAACGCACTCATACAACGCCATATATTTGAATTCAGTGCGGGCCGCGCCGCTCAACGCAACGCGCGACGCCCCGCGTCTCCGTAAATGAGGCCTTAGGCGTCGAAGTATTCATCCGCATCGCTGTCATCCGGAAACGTGCCCAGAAGACTGGCAGCATTGCCACGTTGAATGGCAATGCTAATTCTTTGGCCAAAGAACGACCCAGCCCTCTGGTCACGTGAAGTATCGACCAGCCGGCGAGAAATTTCCTTAAAAAGGAGACGCGCGCTCGGGCCCCATGACCCGAGCGTTTCGACCCCAAACGAATTTTTTATTTGAATTTCTGACAAGCAAGCATGCCTATATTTTTGACCGTCCAGAGACCGCACACTTTATTCTATTTTTGAATTTTATTGTTTTATAATTTACCCTTTGCTTCAGACGCTTTTAATGTCTAAAATAATTTCAACATGGACGATGAATGAACATTTTGTACAATATTTTCTTCCTCGTTTTTCCCCATAGAAACTTACAGCGCTTTAAAATGGGCAACTATACTAGGACTTAATTAGGGTTGCAACGGAGGCCTTCTTAGCGGAGGCGGACGCGGATGCGGAGGCGACGAGTTTCGCCTCCGCGGATGCAGAGGTTAACGGAGGCGGAGGCGGAGGTGAAAGTGGATGTGGAAAAAATAGTAATTTATAGTTTATTGAAAGTCAAAATCTTTATTTCAAATACGTACATTACACTTAGAACAAAAGAATCGCGGTTCAATTAGAATTACATTATACAACTTCGTAGACGTCCAAGCAATTCAACAGGTTGATTCCAGTCGCGTATCATTTGACATACGCCCGCCCCACGCCAACCGCGTTCCCACCGCGCACACGCTGATTTTCGACGGCTGAGTCGTCGTCGAGCGTCGCTGCTATTAGTAGTGACGAATATTTATATTTTCTCTCGATTAGTTTGGTAGTAAATTGTTTATGACAGTTTGTGCGTTTAATTTTACACTTTCTGGTGTTAATATTTCACTTTCACTGCTAGAACTCATCTTTTGTTCAATTTGTGTGAATCAAATTAAAATTGTCTGTAATATTTTGATAAAAAGTAATAAAAAAACAAATAAGAAGTTCCTGCGTATTTTTTTTTATTTTGTTAACCAATGCCGCGTCGGCAGGCGCGCTTTTTTTACCACCGGCCAGGACTATATCGAAGCGAATTGCGTTCAAACTTTTTAATTAAATAGTATTCCAAATTCAGTGGCTTGTGGCTAAGTAATAACAGTTGTACGGTTCGATCGATCAGGTTGAGCTACGCTTGCCGCGGTTGGTCCGTGGATAGGTGACCATTTTTACATACCAAGACCTCTTCGTGTCTCGGAAAGCACGTTAAGCCGTTAGTCCAGGCTATCATTCATGGATCTTTGACAGTTGTGACGGGTCGTCAGAAGTCCGAAAGTCTGACAACCAGTCTTAACAAGGGGTATTGTATTACCCAATAACGGGGTTTTGGAGGTCAGATAGGCAGTCGCTCCATGTAAAATACTGGTATTCAGCTGCAACCGGTTAGACTGGAAGCCGACCCCAATATAACTGGGAAAAGGCTAGGCAGATGATGAGTCCAAATTCAAGTCATTTCATTAGGTACTGTTAAGTGCGCCGGAACTACCCATTTTGCTCGCACTTATCAAGGAACCCTACGGTTCTTTTCGAATAGTTGGGATGAAAATATGCTAGCTTTTATTTTATAAAATCAATTTAATATTGATCGATTTTAAATTGAATGTTAAGTGAATGAATCGATTATTTTGTCACGTCACAATTATTTAATTTTCGTTAAAAAGTGGTAACACTTAACCTGTCATTTTACTGCAGCTTATTAAAAGTCTGACCAGGCGACCACAGTTTCATCGTCGTGACTGATCGACTCCTTGACAATTCAAAAGTGCCTGTAAATGGTTTAGGTAGTTGATACTTTTGTTTTGAGTTCGGCTGCATCGTTGTTGCCCCGCGTCACTCACGTCACATAACCGCCTTGCGCTCGCAGGTGACAGCCTGTCGTCGCGCGGGCTGCTGTACTGCGCGCAGTTCTGCTACGTGTCGGCGGGCGTGCAGCTGGAGCGCCACCCGCTGGCGCCGCTGGCAGCGCCCGCGCCGGGCGGGACGGCACCGCCGCGCCTGGCGCTGCTGCTGGCCGACCCTCGCGCCACGCGCCGCAACCAGCTGGCACACAACAAGGCTGTGTTCGCCACAGAGATTTACGAGTACGCCATGTCTCTTAACCAAGAGGACTTCGTTATTGCTGAGTTGCAGGTTTGTTGGCTATTCTAGTTATTTTGATTATGTGTTAATTTTACAAAATATTACATTTTTTTTGTTAGTAAAAAAAAAAATCTGCTGTTCCTTACATTTATGTTCGCATAACTCGTCAAAATGTAGGGAACATCTGATTTTTTTTTTCGCGATTTCAGGTATGGTCATAGTAAAAGTTGTTCATAATGATGAGAACAGTCTCCGTTTTCAATTTCACCCTGTATTAGCCTGAACAATTCCAAAAAATATTCTACTTTCAAATCTTGCTATGATAATGATTATAATAATACATTTCTTAAGGGGCCTCTGCGAGTTGGCTTCGGCCCCTCGTACGCCTTCCAAAGGACCAGGACCCCATGGTCCCGAGATATGTAAAAACGTAAAAATAATATATTTATTAAAAATTTATAAGGCATAAAAATTTGTACAGTTTTGCTTAAATGTAAATTATACTCCTGAGACTTACGTGCTTAAACAAGGTAATTCTGTGTTTCAGGCGAGAAGAGCTAATAATAAGAATAACTAATAATAAGATTGCCTTGATTAGCCCTCATTTAAAATGTATAAAACAGATACCTGAGCCCTGATTCACAACCATACGACAGGCTATCTTATCGAAAACCTGACATTTCGATAACCCTGATTTGACTTGCCCTCAACAGCAAATAGCTGTTGGAAGATAGCAGGCGTCTATTTGATTTAAACTGACAAAATTTTCGGGTTTTGGACTTGTGAACAGCGTTGAGAAGACTCCTACGATAACAACGATTAATGTTCGATACGATACGGAAGCATATCGAGTGTTTGTGAATAAGGGGGCTGTTAGAATATAACGGAAACTTACTATGTACATTTGTCAACTGTTATTGTTGTCGACTCGTGAGTTGTGAAGTAACCGCTGCGCGTGGTGTTGCAGCCGTACAAGTTCGTGCTGGCGTGCCGGCTGCTGGACGTGGGGCTGTACGAGCGCGCGCTGGCCTACACCGAGGCGTGCGCACGCGCAGTCACGCGCGCGCCCGGCCTCTACCCCGCCGCGCTCGTGCGCAACCTCGCCGAGCTGGCCGACAGGTACCACGCAGTAGTAGATAGTTACATACCAGCTGCATATAACCAAAACTTTAAAGTACTGCATAGCTATTCATAACCATATGACAGGCTATCGTATCGAAAATGAAACTTTTCGATAACCTGATTTGACTTGCCCCGACAGCAAACAGCTGTCTTGACTTAAACTGACAAAATTTCCGGGTTTTGGACTTGTGAACAGCGCTTGGAGGACTCCTACGAAAACATTGATTGATGTTCGATACGGTACGCAAGCGTATCGAGTGGTTGTGAATAGCTATGCTGATATCCCAAGAGAAGTATGCGCATCCTCTATCTTCGGAAATACGAACGTGTGATGATGAGATCTAATAATATAGAGCTTTTACAACCATGGAATTATTTAAGGGCCATTTAGATGGAGAGAGTTTCTCGACTCGAAGATACGATTATCGAAAGAACATTAAAAAAATCTCTTCTTGTAAACATTCATGATTGTCGCCCTGCCCCTTGGCCGACAATTGCCTCGCAATAGAATATATCTGTCTCCGTGTAAACAGAACTACAAAGCGAGAATTGTATTTCGAGTTTTTGTGCTAGTCGCTACCATGAGTGCAGTGCCCGAGAGTGCTTTAATTATATCTGCTCTTCTGAGACAATAATTTATAAAACGAAAACGGAAAAAAAGATATTGGGTTCAAAAATGGATAGCGAGAAGAAACACTTTTGGAGCATAAATTTCAATGAACTTAACACTATCGGCAGTACTTGAATGATTTTTGTGTAATTTTGAGAACAATACCGTAGTACCTAATCACTGAACTCGAATGGACTCATATGAATTTGAAAAAATGTCATACCAGATCGTGTATAGACAAGTCGAGAACTCGTAAGCAAGAATCTTCCTACTATATATTTCGCTGTGTAAACAGTCGCAGCAATTTATCGCTGGGCGATAAATTGCTTACGAATCTCGTATGACATAATCGTAGGCGAGAATTTCGTTCTTGCCTGTATGTAAACATTATGATACGATAGTCTTATGGCGATTTTTGCTTGCGATAGTAGCGTACGATTTCTCGCCAAGAAACGTTCGAGAAACTCTCTCCATGTAAATGGGCCTTTACATATCGTCGTTGTCAAACCAAAATCTGCTATGTGCCGTTTTTTGAGATTTCAAGATTTTGACCATAGCTTATAGGTCACTGTGACCTATAAGTGTGGACAAAATCTTGAAATCTTGGTTTGACAACGACGATATATTGTACTACCATGGTTACAAAATTAAAGTTTAACAACTCTATGCAATGTGAAAATGTTACACAAACGCGCAATGACTTCTACAAAGCGCAGTGTGTGCACTACTGCAAAGACTGAACACGAAATATTACAATAATAAATATGTATTGGAAAAAAAATGTGGGTTGACTACGCTGCTTACATAGTGAGCAGTTTTATATACTTAGTACAAGAATGTTCAAATCAGCAATTTTATAGTAGTGGTGGTAATTCATACTATTCATACTATATCCATACTAATAAATTCGAAAGTAACTCTGTCTGTGTGTTACCTTTTCACGCCTAAACCAAAGAACGGATTTAGATGAAAGGAGGACGGGCAAGAATGTATGGAAGCCAGCCTACGAACCAATAACAACATGCGATATATCATTGGAAAGGTTTTTTTATGTACTTCAATTAATGTTATGGCGGGAAGTCCCAAATCGCTGTGTGGAAAAAGTTATGGCACAACAAAGCTCGACTTAATTCACAAAAATGCCATTTCCCACTAATTGTGGACCAGGTGTTCCATGGCACCTCAAAATACCATATCTATGTTTGAATACACCCCGTGGAGTATTGTTTAACAGATAGTTCTGTTATTGTTATACTTTGTTAGTTGCACGTGTTTTATAGGGATGCCTAATACTTTTGGCCAAGGCTGTATCTCGGTCTCACTCTTCTCATCAGGCGCTGGTATGCTTAAACTCGAAATACCTACCTACTAAAACTACTTTATTCCAGACATTTTATTTCTCAAAAGATAAGGTTTGGGGGGGACCTCAAACTCTACAAAATAAAACAAACACGTGGAAAAAAATCATTTATGAGATTTATTATCAATAACAATGAATTTAAACGTTTTATGTACAATATTATACTTGGCTAAATAATTTAATCATTTGAGACGGTCATTAGTGACAATAGATACATGTTAAAGGATTTAAAACGAAAACAAAAGTATTAATACTCCATCGCGCCCACACACTTATAAAAATACAATAATAAATCAAATGCATATTATTTTTAACCGACTTCAAAAAAGGAGGTTCTGTATGTATGTATGTTTGTATGTCTGCGATTTTCTCAAAAACTGATGAACCAATTTTGATAGTTCTTTCACTAATGTAATCTAAATACTTTCAGGAAGGTTTTAGTATATGATACAACAGGTAATTATTCTTATGTACCTACGAAGTTATATGCATAAATGTACTGCATCTCCGGCATTTCTATGTGAATTTAGATGATTATGTCTTAATTATGAGCAGTTTAATATTATATTAAATCAGACACCAACTATGTCAGAACAAAATAATCGCCCGAAGACGGTCCTTGGTGTATATTTAGCTAAACTTCGTACCGGTGAAAGTAATGAACGCTTAGCGTCATTATTTAATATGTCTCGTCGTACTCTAGAGCGAAAGTAAAAAATCGCCAGAGATTTTGTCACATTACATTTAGGTTTTAACCACATTTCAAGGAACGATATTTTTGAAAAGAACTCGTTGATACCTAAGCGTATATTTGGTAACAACGAAAATAGTAAGACAATCACTATTTGCGATAGAGCCTACATTTTCATTGAAAAAAGTTCAAAGTTTTTATTATTTCAAGGTTTGTCTTATAGCTTGCACAAATATAAGAATTTATTAAAACCATTCATGATAGTATGTACTGACGGTTATATAATAGACGTTATTGGCCCTTTTGCTGCGACTACATCTGATGCACCAATCATGCAAGGGATTGTTCGTAATGAAGATAGCTCCTGGAATTGGTTTTTTCGACAGAGTGGTGTTTTTATTCTAGATCGAGGTTTTAGAGATAGCATAAACAGTCTCGAGGAATGTGGCTATGAGGTACATATACTGCCTACGAAAGATAGGAGTGAAAGACAATTAATAAAACAATGCTATAGATTACTTCGACAAACATATTTTAATAGAGCTCTTCCCCATATGTTTCACGATTTTAAAATTGATGCAAGCCTGTTAAATGTTTTTCATCCCCTTTTTCAAGATCACAGGCTAGCTCCAGATATCATAAGTTTCATTAATGAATATATGAATACTCCCAATCGTTTATACACTTGGGAGCAAATAAATCGAGCCACTTCCTTTTTTCACGTATAATGGTTATTATTTTTGGTATTATGGAACGTATCAAATCGAAACATATATCGCCTAAGAGCTTATTTAATAATCTTTACAATGAGGGTAAATTATTGAATGATAACCTTATTTAATGATAAATTATTGGCTCTGAAAGAAAAACGGTAATTTTGATAGAAAATTGTCAGTCCAGAAAAAAACAATTAAAAACAAAATTATGGTATAAACTTATTCTTAATATCTTGTATTACCCCCCATTGCCCTGATTTCGATAGATTTTCTGGACTGTTTTAACCCTACAATTTTCTATCAAAATTACCGTTTTTCTTTCAGAGCCAATAATTTATCACTAAATAAGGTTATCATTCAAAAATTTACCCTCATTGTAAAGATTATATTTACTCTTTTACACTAATAATATAAAGGCGAAAGTTTGTGAGTGTGTGTGTGTGTTTATATGTTTGTTACTTCTTCACGCTCAAACGGCTGAACCGATTTAGATGAAATTTGGTATAGAGATAGCTTGAGTCCCGGGAAAGGACATAGGATACTTTTTATCCCGATATTCCCACGGGATTGAAACTTATGCGGGTGAAACCGCGGGCGCAGCTAGTTATTTATAACAGTAGGAAATTGTTACTTACTGTCTTTGAAGACACTTCATCGTATAGAGCAGAAGGGCAAGTTATAAGTATTGATTGTTCCCCCCCAGGCTGAAGTACCACGACCCGGCGCTGGCGGAGGAGCCGGCGCTGGAGGACGAGGCGGACAGCAACGAGCCCTCGCCGCGCCACCAGCAGCAGTGGCTGCGCGACGTACAGCGCGCCGCGCTCGGGCTCACGGTACGCCTGGCTGCACTCGGTTCCTAACGTATGCGCTGGAAATGTGAACAAATGCATCTCACAACGTTCCTGTGCATGCCAATGTGTAGTTTCACTTACAAATTGAGCGCTCTGATTTGATTATTTGGATACTTAAACCCGAACTTATAATTTTAAATCACTTTAAAGAAGTTTTTCATTTGACAGTTGAGGTTAGATTTATAACCTCAATTTTCGTCAATGATTATTCAAACAACAGTTAAAACTTTCTAAATGCAAATAAATATAGTAAGTCTTATTTCGTAGAATGTAGCGTGAACAGGGATTGTTTACACTTTCATCTGGTACTTTTGGAGCAGACTATAGTTGCGTAGCTCACTCAGAATCGCAATCATTTTGTCAATGTAACAGAATCCATTCGTTCTGGTTTGAAGATTTTGTCTGCTGGAAATCGCAAATAACGCAATGAGTATTGTTGAATTGACAAGATGAAAAGGATTCCAGTCAATGTGTGTTTCGCAGTTAGGTTGCTTTTCAACTGACGATTTGCTTTTGATTTACAAGTGTTTTTTAATGTTAAAATTCTCTAAATTATGTAGTCGATGTTTTTGGTGCACGGTAAAACTCTAATGAGTTTATGTTGGCACCAACTTAAATGTATAAAATGTATGTGAACTACTGAATAAATAAATAAGTCACAATAACTGTTTTTTGTTCAAATTAGTCGATCAAAACTTGGGGGGAATCGAATTATTGTTTGAACTTTCATTCTGTATAACTTCACTTACACTACCTAATTGCGAATTATTAGTTACTTACCATACCAACTAACATGTTTGTGTGTGCGTGTGCGCTGGTGCAGGCGGAGAGCGCGTCGCAGCAGACGACGCCGCAACACAACAACTACGAGCAACCACAACAACAGTACGGCTGGGCGGAGCAACAGGTACAACAGGTACGTTACCGCCGTGAGATGACATAAAGGTGTGATGTCCCTACTCTACCTCGGAGATAAAAAGAAAAAAAACACTCATTACGTACCTACCTTTAACTCAGCATATCGTCAAGTGTAATCTCTAAATCTACATGATCGTATGTACATGCACTGCGCAGGGCCAGCAGTACCAACAACCGCTGCAGACGTACCCCGAGCCCCTGCCGGCGGAGGAGACGCCCGACTACGCGGCGCAGTACTACGCGCAGCAACAACACGCGGACCCGTCGCCGCAGCCGCCGCCCGACGCCGCGCAGTACGCCGCGTACGACGACTGGGCGCGCGCCGACGAGCCCGCGCCCGCCTACTGGCAGCCCGAGCCCGGCCACGGCTACGGAGAGGTGAGTCGCCTTACGGCTCTGCGATTGGCTGGCGAGTCTACTGAACGCCATCAGTCACATCCTGCGTCAGCGTGAACGTCACACAGTACTATCATTGAGCGCACTGAGCGTTTCCAAGAGACCACGTCAGTATACTTCTACAACAACCATAATCACGTGGCGTTCGACGTGACGTGGCATGCGCCCGATTACGTTTATAGGAGACTCTAGCCTTACAAACACACTGGACACGCTCGGCATCTCCTGTCACTATAGAGGCTCGCCAAAGTGGCTGCAATTAAACTCACAGGAGTGTCTGACAGCTTGTTCAGTGTAAGTGTAGTATTTGAGGTCACTGGGTGGAGGTTCCTATCTCATGGTGCAGGGTTACTTAAACACATAATGTAAATACGGCTCTGCTTTAAAATTAAAATTAAAAGAAGCAAATCTAAATTAAGTCCATTACCATTTAGAAGATAGTTTTATCTTTGTTATCACCTATTTACAAAACAATCGAAAATTAAAAATAATAATGGTATAACTTGACTTTAAAAATGTTATTAGTAATGTTTAACTTTAAAGACATAGTTTGTATACTTTTCAACAAATTTAACTTTGTGGTGGTTCATAAATAGACCTTAACATGTCAGCGTGCTATCACGTATCAAACTGTTAATAATATAAGCCGAGTATTTAATCACTAAAGTTGTTCTGAGCCGACCGTGTTAGATCACACATCGCTCGCCCAGAGATCATGTCCTAGCGTGAAGTTCGTTTGTCGCGTGTAGCCGGCAAGTGGCCGGCTCGACCGAGCACGTCGAGCCGGCGCACTCGCGGCGTGTTCTAACGTGTTGTGTGGCGCGGGTGTGCAGCCAGCCCGCCCGCGCCCCCGCGCCCCGGCCCCGGCCCCGCGGGCCCCGGCCCCGCGCGCCCTGGCCCCGCGCGCCGCGGCCCCGCGCGCCCCGCCCACCGCGCGCGTCGCGCCCAACACCACGCCGACGCACGCCGCACCCGCCGCGCCCGCCGCAGCCACAGTGCCGCCCGCCGCAGCCCCAGTGCCGCCCGCTGCAGCCCCAGTGCCGCCCGCCGCAGCCCCAGTGCCGCCCGCCGACGACTTCGAGCTCGTGGAGTTCCATCGCTCACCCGCGCTGCGCCGCCGCGTGCACCCAAAGCCCGACGCCGGCGCCATGCCCGCCTTCCGCGACCCCGCCGGGCCCCCGCGCCCCGCCGGCCCCCCGCGCCCCGCCGGCGCCCCGCGCCCCGCCCGCGCGGCCCGCGCCCCCGCGCCGCTGTCCGACCTCGACGTGCAGCTTGCGCACGCGCCCCCGCACGCGCACGTGGCGCGGCCGCGGCCCGCGGCCCCCGCGCCGGGCCCCTTGCGGCCGGGCGGGCGGCTCATCTCCGCGACAGTGGACACGTGGGCGCGCAGCACGGTGCACGTGCGCGACGGCACCTTCAAGCCGCTCGTGTTCGGCGGCACGTACCCCATCGACGAGCCCGCGTCGCCGCCCGCGTGCCTGCAGCCCGCACTCACCGGCGAGGCGCACCGACGCGAACTGAGAAAGACGATCGAGCGCAGCCTGGACAAGTTCGAGGCGATACTGGCGCGACGCGAGGCGTGCGCGGGCGGCCGGCGGCGCGGGGCCCCACGGCCCCTCACCTTCGACATCGACGAGCCCATGGGCCCGGGCACGCCGCCGCCCGAGGCCATGCCGCGCGACAGGGACGCCAAGTACTACGTGGCGGGGCCCAAGACCTTCAACATCGACGAGCCCGTGGGCCGCACCTAGCCGCCCTGTCCCGGCGCGGTGAGCTGTCCGCAGCGCCCGACTCGCGCATTTGTTTTATAACGCTTTTATATTGATTCTCTAAAAAACTACGCTGTGATATTTATTGATCTTATCCTAGAATCGCGTTAATTTATTTTATACTAAATGAAGTTACTGTCAAAATACCAAATCTAAAATGTGTTAACCACTAAAATGTATTATAATTGATCCGTCTCACATTATAATTTTTAAAATTATATTATTATTTGTTTTATATTTTATACACGCTTAAAATGTATCCTTTATATAAGAGTGTTATTGTTGTAGTCTAGGAGGCCATAATAATCAAACGCCGTATTGTTAAAAAAATATTTACCGCAATTAAATGTTGAGTGAAAAAGTGTGGTTTCACTAACACATCCGAACAATATTTTATTACGTAGTGCAGTACTACAAGCGGCCCCGTGCGGGCGCGCCCGGTACTCGTCCGCACATTCCCCGCAGTGTACACATCCACCGCTTCATGCATATGTTGCTGTCGTTTGTTATATATTTTCAATTAACAATGTACCGTTTTAATAGTACGCGGCTGTGTAACAGCTGTTTCTAATCTAAAATTAAACTATTAATAGTTTTACAGTGAATTGAACCGCGCGCGGTTACACAAGCAGATTGTAAATTATCAGCAAGTTTACGACGGCCTGTACAGTCAACAAAAGAGATAAGTATGCAGGACCATCGGATATAGTTGAAGTTTAGTAAGAAACCGATAGAGTTTGTCGACTGAAATTTAATTTGATAAATGAGCTGTTTGTTTTCTATTAATAAAACTAAATTTTATTCGAGAACATTCATCGGTTTCTTAATAAACTTCAACTATATCCGACGATCCTGCATACTTATCTCTTTTGTTGACTGTACACTGAAGCCCAGAATATACATTTATTCTTTAAAAATTAAGGAGTTTTGTGCACCCATCGTTTTACAAACTAACTTTATTGTAATCAAAAGCTGCAGATGATTGATGTTGTCCCTCGCTTGTGACGTTAACGTGTGTAGCGGTCCCGCTGCGTGTGACGAAGATACTCGGCTTATATTATAACTAACGTAGTTTTTACGACAGCTAATATTTTTTACAGTTTCAAATTGTTTTGAGTTTCCTCTACAATTTAATATAATCTTGAACCGTAATGAAGGCCGGTAAGCAGTCGCTACTTTCATTCATTCAGTTTACTACTCATGAGTACGGCGGCGCCTAGCCAGTGCACACGACATGATATGAAATGTTTATAATTTTGAGAAAATAATAAAAAAGCTATGATTTCTTTTGAAATTTGTCACTAAGGCAGGCAGCCTGCGTTATTTTCTCGATTGTCGAAATTAATGTATTTTTTCTATCAAACAGAAATGACTGATCCAGGTCCTAGCCGGACCTAGGACTCCTAGCACATAGTCTACTTTGTGAACTTCCAGTGTACAGGAGGTGTTGACTGTTTACCCAAGTCTAAACATTATGTGACTGTTGCACGCTGTCCCAACTCAATGTCTTTACATTTGTGTAAAAGAGCCGAGATAATGTCCAGAACAGATAAAAAATACAGTATTCTGAATTTCTTCAAGATAAACATTATTTATATTTTATTTACCTAAATAAATAATTAAAAGACGAAAAACAACTTAAAAATTCCGATTCCCTTGCTATGTGATGACGTTATCTGGCGTAGCGATGGGATTAAATTAGTATTAAACAGAATATCGCTATCAGAGTAACGAAATCAAAATATTGTATTTTGTATTATAAAAAAATGTCGTTGTAAAATGTAGTATGAAGTATGGTAGCTTTATCTCGGCTCGTTGTGACCGCGCGTACTACCGCAGAGCGGCCCCGCGGGCGAGGCGGGCGGCGCGCCCTGCATCACCATGCCCGGCGCCACCCAGCCGCGCGCGCCCTACTGCGCGGACTACGACGAGCCGCCCGGCGCAGACGTGAGTACACCCCACACACACACCAGCTGACACGAGACACGATACAAGTGACACTCGGCGTCACTCGAGACACTCGCGACTAGTTCGACCACACTTTTGACACTCCCGTCTACACTTTCGACGATATTCATCTATACTCTTGAACCTCTTATCAACATTTGCGACACTAACCTAACCGATAATATAGCAACAGAACGAGCGCGACACCGACTCTCCGAAGGCGAGCAACAAGAAGCAAGAGGCCAAGTCCAAGGAGGACGGCGGCAAGGACGGGCGCGGCAAGGGCGGCGGCTGGCTGGGCGGCATCCTCACCAAGCTGTCGCTGCGGCCGCCCAACCAGATGATACTGCCCGACGACAAGAACCCCACCGTGAGTCACCCTCTCCCCACTCTGCGCAGGCGCAGGCCGCCCACAAACATGCCCACGTTGTTGTAAACGATCTGCAAAGTGTTTATCCTCGTCTCTTTTATAGAGAATGTTTCTCAATTCGTGAATTGTACTTTATCTAAGTATCTACTAATGTGGTGCAGGAATTAGGAACTGCACGCATTTGGAATCACTGTATAGAACAGTATTCGGCCGGTATAACAGCCACCACTTAAAACTAGTTGCTGTCATACCGGACTTGGAGTGGCACGTAAGCTCGGCTAGCGTCACTTATTACTTATTTCATTTTTATCCAATGTAGTCCCACTGCAGGGTAAAGGCCGCACTTCAAATTAAATTAGTTTTCCCCGCTAGGAAGTTTTATGTGTATATCTCGGATTGATTGCTGTTTAAAAATGTACTTAGTCAATCTAAATTGATTGTAAATGATGTCACTTTTATGTGTAAAGCTTAAAATTAAAAGATCGACAGCCAATAGTCTCAATTAAAAAGATTTAAATAAATAAATAATAGATAAAAATATATTCACACTATTCACATATTATTCTAGCAGAAATACGTCTAATACAAATTTAAAAAGCTTGTCGTGGGATATCTATGTGTATGTTTTTAATCCGGATTATATTTATTTATGTTTTTTAATATTATTTTTATAGACGATTTGAGTTTTTACATAATTATTTCTATATTTGTGTAGTATATTTTATTGCATTTTGTGTCGTCTACATCGAGTTCGATTGCGGTCGATCGACGACGGTTGACATCGTCGATCTTGGTCGCCTCAATATGTCACGATGTCAATAATGTCGATCGTCCGCCACAGTCTGATTGCAGCATTAGTAAAATTATGTAGAAGTACATCTCATCATCACTCCATTTTATGTTTGTCATCATCCAAAGCTCGTCTGATAGAGATCGCTATAAGACAGCATTGTTCACTTATTCAAACATACAGGGTGAATTTTCCAAGTGGGCTTGGATGGCCAAATTCTAAACTATGAGGAATAGCGAAAAGTACTCAAAGGAGTCGCGGGCTCGATTTTGATAAAAACTAAAACTGCGTCATTGGATTTTTGAAAAATCAATATTTCTAGCCAGGAATCGAACCTGTTGATTTTGAAAAAAAAAAACACATACTGTATTATTACACCATTCGATAGTGTCCCTAATAAGGATCAAATTCTGGGAAGTAATGACATACGGCAAACTTAGGGAAAATGTTGAATTTTAATAAACTGCTTCTTTTTTCATACCTTGTTCGAAATGATGCTCAATATTTTTACTACCAAAACACTCGTAGCGCAGTCACCTTCACAAAATTATGTTCTAAATTCAAATTTTTAATTGCAGTACAATCTTTTAGACGTCGAATCCAGCTATGTATTCAAAACAATTGTCATTATTTTGAACAATTAATCAGTTAAGGTTTAATAGGTAGGTAGCATAAGAAAATAAAACAGTATTTTGATAAAAATGAGCTCTTTCCTTTAGTTTGCCGTATGTCATTACTTCCCAGAATTTGATCCTTATTAGCGACACTATCAAATGGTGTAATAATACAGTGTGTTTTTTTTTTCAAAATCAACAGGTTCGAATCCTGGCCAGAAATATTGATTTTTAAAAAATCCAATGATGCAGTTTTAGTTTTCATCAAAATCGAGCCCGCGACTCCTTTGAGTACTTTTCGCTAGTCCTCATAGTTTCGGATTTGGCCATCCACGCCCACTTGAAAAATTCACCCTGTATAGGGGTTTATTTATAAACGATGATTAAAGTTCAGTGACGTTCAAACGTCAAAAATGTATGATCAAACAGTCGCTAATCATACCTACTTAACTTTAAGCAACGTTCTTGAATAAAGCGTAGAAAGAATGCACTGTATGAGTGCTGCTCTTCTGTAGTGTACAACTAAATGAATTCTATCTATCTCTATCTATATGAATGCTTCTATCTTATGTTTATGTATCTATTCAATAAACTTATTTCGCACTCTTAAGTTTTTTTATTACACTGTTTATTTATAATACTGTGCTAAAGGCTTAACTGCAAAAGGCTCCAGGTGTTACGTAATTAATTAGTTACTTTGTTATAATTTATCAAGTTGGGTACCTACACATGCACCTTTGTACGTTTAACTACGACTACGATGCAACGAGATTTAAGTTTTGCATCTGTGGAAGTGAGCTCCAAAAGAGTTAAGAAAGTCACCGCGCGCACGCCACACGAACATATGTCTCGCTGTCACTTTCAATCGGTAAAACACCGAATAGGTTACGAAATAATCCTTGACGTTTACGAATGAATTGTTAAATATTAGCAGTGTGTAGTACTGTGGTGCTGAGTAGTGTGCGCGGTATGCCCAAACTATGAAGTCAAAGTAAAATGTATAATGTTACTGTTAAGATACCGTACTATGTGCCGTAGTTTTAAGCTACGCCTAGTGGCACATAATATTGTTTCGGATTAAACATATGTATTTATGTGTTCTCTTTATGTGAATGTAATTCTTTTGAGACATAAAAACCTTTAACCGTACGTGACGTGGTGGCGTGTGGTGATGTACAGATCGTGTGGGACGCGGAGACCAAGCGCTGGCGCAACCTGGACGGCGACGCCGACCAGAGCGACCAGCCGCCGCCCCCGCCGCCCAAGAGCGCCGCCCTGCCGCACGCACTGTCAGTATACACACTCATCACTCGTGGCATATAGCTCACGTATTCAGACCTGCTTAACGTATTCAATCGTCTGTTATCTAAGTTCAATTTTTTTTTAAACAAATTCTTCAAACTTTTTTTTTTTCCGAAGTCTGTTAAAAATCATACGTTTGTCAACAGAAAAATATCACGCATATTAATGTCTGGGTGAAATATTATACCATGAACATAATGTATCAACGCTAGCTTGTCCCGCAGGAGCACCTCGCCCGCGCCCCCCGCGCCCCTCGCGCCCGGCGCGCCCCCGGCGGCGCCTGTCTCTAACATATTCAAAATGCAGAAGGGAAGACGTGAGTATTGCTTTTATATTAGAGCACATAAATAATCAACAATAGTAATGGTGGACTGGTGCTGTATGTCGCAGCGTGCAGCGTGGAGCTGCAGGATGTTCCACTTTGTCTCTGGGAATACATTTGTGATGTTTCTAGTATTGCAGATGTCCCATATTCCCTTTAGTCCAGGAAAATAAGTTAAATAGCTTTAATAGTAAAAAATATTATGAAAATTACAAACTATTATTGAACTAAATATGACATTATGAAGGTAACTAAGATTAGAGGTAGAGCTGTTATAAGATTATACAATATGAGTAAGAAACACAAAATATTAAAATTTTCTCGATAAAAAAACATTACTAAGTTACCTAATAAAGAAAACACTATAAAGAGTACATTTTTTTATTTTATTATTATTTAAAGAGCTTTGTCGCTTAGCGACCACAACGCCCAGTGATAAAGAGTACATAATAAAGAGTATTCTATTCTATTTTCATTAGATTTGTACCTAATAGAGCAGTGGTGGCCCAGTGGTAACAGCCGCGACTTACGAATTGGAGGTCATAGGTTCGAACTCAAACAGGCGCTTTACTTTGTGTAAATAATTTCATCATCACTGCTCTCAAAACGGTGAAGGAAAACGTCGTGAGGAAACCAGCATGTCCTAGAACAAAAAAATTGAAGACATGTGACATCTACCAACCCGAACTGGGCCCGCGTGGTGGATTCTTCTCACAGAGAGGAAGCCTGTGTCCCAGCAGTGGAAACATTATAGGCTGATTATGCTAATTAATACGCCAATGACTAATAAGATAAAAAAATACAAGGCGATCAAAGTGCAGGCATTTTTATAAATTTTTTTTAAAATTAAATTCATGTTACTCGCTGATAATGCTGTTTTCTAAAGGTGAAAGAATTTAAAAAGCGGTTAAGCATTTTTTTCAGTTTATCCATTACAAATAAATAAATCTTTTCTTTTTATAATATTCATTTAAATTATAGCAAAGATTGTTCACGTTTAAAAATACAGTATGGTATTTAATGTGTCCATGACGACATCTAAAGCGAAAAAAGTATAGGTACTGTCGAAGTTCAGAAAGTCAGCTTTTTTTTTTTGTAAAATATTGTTTTTTCGTCAATGTATGACTACAATTTTAATTTAAAAAGCCTTTATTAGTTAAGTCTGCACTAAAAAGGCGTACACAAGATTCTCGCAGAACGAATAGTTCATCTACACATTTTCACTAGGATTTTTTTCGGAAAAAATATCTTATTTTCCTGGGCTACCTTAGGCAGTGGTAAATATTTACCACACGGTGGACTTTCTTGCCGCCGAAATCAATTAAAAAAAAAATGGTGCTATGAAGCGTAGCGTATACACGTGTCATATGAGTGTCGTGAATGTTTGCGCAGACATAAAGAAGTCGTACGTGGACGTGTTCAACCCGAGCGGGGCCGCCACGCGCGCCCTGCCGCCGGCCGCCGAGGTGCTGGGCCCCAGCGCGCCGCTCAACGCGCCCACCAACTACTTCGTGCCCGCGCCCGTGCCGCAGGTACACACCACCGCTCTCCTCCACCTGTCCCCCTCTCCTTCCCTCGCACACGCGCGCTCCCCTTTCCTAAAAGAACACATCAGTCATATCTTATACAAAAATTCAAAATTTCTCTCTGAACAAAAGAAAAACGGATTCCTAATCAAAATACTGAATTAAACATGAGCTAACCCCAGGCTGTATGTGAGTTAAATCATCTCAAACATCTTATTTGATCCTACAAAGTTGATTTTTTTAAACAAATCGAAGACTGGTCGTAATAATATTTAAGATGCTGTAAGCAACCAGTATTCAACTTTTGGGTATATTATAAATATTTGGACGCTTGAAATCTCCATTGAATCGTACAAATAATGTTTAAAGAACAAGCAGGAGCCCGAAGTAGAACGTCGCGAGGCTGTCGAGGTGATGATCCCCCCCTCCCCCAGCCCCTCCTGCTCGGAGTCCCCTTCCCCGTCCCTCGCCCCGGAGCCGGATCCCGCCGAGGTACAGTTATAGTTCACATGACCCGTGCGGCAGACCATCAAGAGGTGGTAGACACATCCCACAAAGCTGCACCAGTGTCACATGAGCACATTCATTGACTATGTGGCTATGGCATATGGTATATGTAACCACATACGCAATGAATGTGTAGTGTGCGTAACTGTGTATATGAACTAGCTGGTTTACCCTCCCTTTTATGAAGCCTGATCTAAAAAAAACTGCTTCTAATCTGATATAAGCTGTTGTTATATTTTTACCAAAACTTTTCCCTTTGTCCTCCGCTGCAATAGGAGCCGCAGTCAAAATAACAACAACCAATATTATTTGAGATATTAACCTTTTGAACGCCAGAGTATAAACGTATCGCCGTACCCCTGACGCCAGGCCACTTTAACAAAACAACACACACACACACTTAAAACAACAAATTTCTCGATATTGTTGGTTTATTTATATTAGTTTCATGCAATACAATATAGACGGAAGCTTAAACTTTTAAATTATATAAATAAAAACACACAGAAGTAATGATTAAATTGTTTATTTCATAATATGGTGCGACCCGTGCGACGTGCATTTTGTCATATATTTGTGACGTTGGCGTTCAGGTTAAGATTTCGTTTGTCACATATATGTGACAATGGCGTTCAAAAGGTTAAACGATAAGACCCGCTTGCACCAAAAATCATTAAATAAGGCTATACAATGAAAGGTAGCGCTAAACATAATTAAATAAGGCTATACAATGGAAGGTAGCGCTAAACATAAAACACCATTCTGTCTCTGTCATAATGGTGTATCATCAAATAATTGACAGAAACAGAACGATATTTTAAATTAGTTTTGCGCTTAACGTATTTATTTATTGATTTTGCGTGCGTGCGGGCCTAAAACGAATATTCCCGATCAGTAACACCTTGTCGTCAACACTGTTGACAATCGGGAAAAAAGATTAATTCGTTCATAGTGTTGACGAACGGGATTTTTATCGATTATTCCGATCATTAATACATATGTCGTTAACAGTGTTGACGAACGGAACTTTGTCATGTAATGTCAAATATAGACTTTCTATTTAGTATCACAGCATCTAATTCACAATAACTAAAAAAATCTGGATATAAAGTATTTAGTATCAAAGGTAACACAGGTGTCACAAGTTTACACAACTAATTGTTAATGTTTGCTTTGAAAGTCGTAATTAAAGCGTTTTAAAAATCCGTGTCATCTGTTGAACTCCACTTTTCTAAACCTTGACTCTGGAACTAAACTAAGCATATTTACGATCGGGAAACAAAAGTTCCGTTAGTCAACACTGTGAACGATAGTAGTATTACTGATCGGGATAATCGAAAAAAGTCCCGTGCGTCAACCTCAACACTGAACGAATGAAACTTTTTCCCAATCGTCAACAGTGTTAACGACAAGGTGCTACTGATCGGGAATATTCGGTCTAAAAGTATAATACCTCTATTTCAAATTATGAGGCTTTCATAAAACGGAAGATTTCCTTTCCTGTTGCGTTATACTGTAGAAAATGTAAAGATGTCATTGTAAACACAATGTCGTTGTCACATGCTGCTAGGAAGCGGAGAACCTGCCCAACGGACATTAGCCGTAAGGTATTCATTGAGTATGAGCTCACTATTTCCACAAAATGTTTTCTGTTAATGCACATGCTATGTGTCAGCATCTCCTAAAGGTAGACTGGCAAAAATGGCCCAAATAACATTGAATACAGTAAAAGTAAGTACATATAAATCAATTACTTATACATGTTTGCCGTGCGCAGCTGTGGCGGATTTACACATTTGCCGCCAGTAGGCTATTCAAATTTTGCCGCCCCTACCGACCTCTACAATAATGTCCTATGCTTTTTGTATACTCCTTCGCCTTTTCTTCAAAATACTTAAAATGTTCTCGTTCATCAGCTACGCAAAACTTTCAAAGAGATAAGATCGGCAACTGTGATAAAATCTACGGTAGAAGCTTGAATCTGAGCATTCACTTTGTTTATTTTCCATAAAAACATGGTAGGTATATAAATATTAATCTTTTTAATTTCAGTAAGACACTTAAAAAACATGTTGCCGCCCTAGGCTCCAGCCTACTCAGCCTATTGGTAAATCCGCCACTGGTGCGCAGGCTTAGTCAAGACTGTCCGCTCTATGAATGAGATCAACGTGTACGCACAATGCATCAAAACATTCTCGCCAGCAAAACTGTTTTGAGCAGGTCTGCGCCCCGCTCTAAACCGGAAAAGCAAAATGATCTGCGCTTTCCGTATTTTCCCTCACAGCCGAGAAGGAGGTGAGGACAGTTCATCAGTTGTAGTTGTGTTTTCAGACCGGGATATACGACCCGTCGACGCTAGAGGGCGACCCCGGTCCGTACGAACACAGCGGCATATAGCCGGCCGCGCGGGCTTGTGGCCGTCGACACACCGCGCATCATTGTACTCGACACATACTTGACAAATCAACGCGTGTTCTCTTATAAACACACTGCAAGATACGTTCATTACTGTGGTAATATCGAAACCGGAGCTGAATCACTTGCAACTTTAGTTAAGTAATAAATCTAGGTCGTCAAAGTTTGTAACTAAATATTTCAGTCGCAATTCCATGTTATGAGAAAATTGTGTGCATGCTTTTTAATATGCATCTGTTCAGTCAATAGGATGCGACACGAAGATCTTTGCTTCTCAACTTTACCAACAGGTGTCTAACATTGACAGCAGCCCTGAGCCCTTTGTGATAGTGTTCTGCGCGAGTAGACATTGATTACAACGAGCATAGATTTTGGGCTTTCGATAATGCAAGTTGTGACCAAATACCAGTAAAGGACTTGGCCAGCCGCGACTAAGTCGGCCGTGTCCGAGGAATGTAACTTAATGAATTGCATCGCGCTTATGGCATCTTAGGCCCGCTTGAACCACATATAACTTAATGTATTTAGCGCTAAACGAATATAAAACATCGTTCTATTTAATTCCTCTCAATCGTTTCTAGATGACGAGACAGAATGATGTTTTAAACACGTTTAGCGTTGCATTTAGCGATTTGTGGTGCAAGTGGGGCTCAGTATTGTTCTTAGACATACGATTATGTAATGAATGTATTTAGATGTACAATTGTACATACACGCTAGAGGTACGGCCAGCAGTGCCGCTGCACGCGACTGCTCGATCGAGGTGCGCATGCGGCAGTAGTGCTGCTATAACAACGTTCGTGTACCTGCATGATTAGAGACACTCACTCGTTCCATTATTATTTTTCTTAGTTCTCGCTCTTTATACTCAACGTCTTATGGAAATGGATTTTTACTTTAAATTATATTATAGTTAGGAACAGATGGTATTTCGATTTGACACATTGTGAAAAATTATTATTTTAATAAATATGTAATTAAATTTATATTTCTATTATTTCATGTCGTCAATTTCTTTTCTATTAGGTAGATTTAAATATTTAGTTGTCAGTAGTCCATGTAGATGACATTGGGTTTTGTTTTCGCTTTCATTGGACAGGCGCAGTAGAGACGCTGACTGTGGCGTCGCCTTTGTTCTCGAAGCCTCTGTGCGGTGAGCATGGTGTATAGTAGCGGGTGTCTGTGTGCGGACAGGGCGCTCCGTGTGCGGACAGGGCGCTCCGTGCGGACAGTTGTATAAAATGTTAATTGCCTTAGTAAACTTGGATCCGAGGATAGGAGTTCATTTGTATAAAAGCATATAGTTTCGGTTTATATGTATATTGGAGTTAAGGCAGATCGCGGAAATGCATCTGGTTTGCATTGTATTATATGATAATGATTCAACTTATGGAAAATATTTAAATAAAATGTTTATGTTATGCTTATGATGTGTTTCATTTATGGCCAAAATTACTTGCGTCATGTAAACTGAATACGGCAAAGAACGATTGTTGTTGAGGAGGAAGCGCCAGGGTCCAGGGTTGCAATTTGCAGGTCAGTTTGAGGTTGTATTGTATGTTGATCAAAATATGATTACTTATATGAACTTTTGATTTTAATTCAGTATATACATACTTGTTACTGCCGCGAATCATATTTTGTTTTCATTCAAAAATTGAATTTCGCGGGCTGCCCTGTCGCTTTCCCCCTTAAGGGTCGTGACACATTGATCGACGGCGTTCAACAGTTTGTCCATACAAAAAGAGGGCAAAGTATGGAACGACGTACGCGTCCTTTCGCATCGACGCGACGAACGCGCTCCAGCGGCGATCGACGGCGTTCAACGGTTTGTCCATACAAAAACTTTTTTACAAAAAAAGAAACAACCGACTTCAAAAAAAAAACGCTACAAAGTGATAAATAACTAATTTCGGATGTCGGTGTCGTTGGTTCCGCATTTTCGTTTTTTGACACCGACTTCCGATATTAAAGTTATTTATCACTTTGTAGTGTTTTTTTTTTTGAAGTCGGTTGTTTTTTTTTTTGTAAAAAAGTTTTTATTTTTCACTTTTTAGTTGTACCTACCCCACAAAAAAGTAAACGAAAAAATCGTTAATGTAGACAATGTAGGTAAATTTTTTGATTTTTGTTGATTTTTCAAAAACCGCTTGTCCGATTTCGATAAAATTTTCATGGGACCATTTGGAAAGTATAGGTACCCTTTCCAACAAAAAAAAAAGAATTTTTTAAATCGGTTCGCAAGTTTTTAAAACATAAAAAGAAATACAAACATCCGAATTGAGAACCTCCTCCTTTTTAGAAGTCGGTTAAAAAGAGAGCATGATTGTGTGCTCCTTTTCAATCGGCAAAGTGTGACAGGCCGTCGATCAATGTGTCCCGACTCCCGACCCTAACGGTAACAGTGCTTTCGCACGCGTGACTCGTGAGCACCACCGACTTGTATTATACAAGTTGTTTATTAGAGGTCAGTGGTGAGCACTTACTGGTTCACGTGATCGTGACGCTCACATTAGCTTGCCTGTTCAGGGCTTCAGTAGCTAAGGAACTTGTGCCTTGCACACAGCTGGCGACTGGTCGGTTTCGAGTACGGTTTGCCAAATCAGGGAAAGAAACTAAATTGAAAGATTACAATTTATTTAGTGTCGTTGATCTGTCTAGCTTGTCGTCCTCCAGAACTTTCCGCGCCACAATGACCTTGGGCAGACGCCGCTTTATCCCTTCCGCCCTCATTTTAATTATGGGGATAGACAACACGTTCGTGCGCTGTATCGATCGGTCGATAGGCATGCTCGTGGCGGGTTTCCGTCTAGTTTCGTCGACGAATGGCGAATCTCCTAGGACTCCTGGATATAGTTCTGTTTCTGTTGCATTTTGTTCGTCTCCTTTTCCTACGTTATTTAAAGCGACCACTATTTGGAGGACACTGGCGCTGATGGTGCATATTATAAACAGCCCCATCAGCAACGAGATGACCAACAATTCCTTGTGGGAACACACTATAGACACGAACTCGATCCGTTGTGTTTATTAATATTGTGAGCACACAACATCGCTTTACGGACAAGCCGAACTTAACATGACACGGCCACCTGTCATTCTATGTCACCTATGAGATTAGGTAAAAATAAGCAATTTGTTTTCGTTTAGAAAAGAGAACTTAATTTCTACTTAGGTACTCATTCGAACTTTTTCGTTTTTAGGGTTCCGCAAGATACATAACTCCAACATATTAGAGTTGGTGTGTTTGAGTGTGCCCGACAGATATGTGTGGCGGCGACGGCGGCCTCAGCTGCTGGCTGTACCTACCTCGTGGCCGCACTAACCTGTTGAATGAGGCGCCCCTGACGCGGGCGCTTCGCACTCTTAACCTTGTAGCAGAGGACTAGAGGAGATAGACATTTTTCCTTGTACACGGAGTGAATTCACAAGGATATCATTATCTATACTAATATTATAAAAAGGTAAAGTTTGTGAGGTTGAAGGAGGTAATCTTTGAACTGCTGATCCGATTCCGAAAATTCCTTCATTAATGGGACGCTGCAGTATTGCCGAGTGTCATAGGATATATTTCATAATAAAACAAGACATTTCACGCGGATGCAGTCGCGGGCTGAAGCTATATTCCTAATAACTAATAAGTTTTAGAAAATAAGTTGTTATTATTAGGTTTGCTTCACTATTGTATTGGGTTGCAGGTACCTGTAATAATAGTGAAAGTGATTATATAAAGCAATAAATAAAAAAAAAACCTAACTAGCTTCTGCCGCGACTTCGTCCGCGTAACATTTCTTGCTCCCCTGACTTTTCACCTAGCATTCTTTCTTACTTTTTTTTTAGCTCGGTTCCTAAGAGTCCGAGCGTGATGTTAAATAGCCTATACATATATAGCCTTCCTCAAGGATTGGACTATCAAATGCAAATCCGACTGTTAATTCCAGAGATTAACGCGTTCAAACTATTCAACTTTATTATTAGTACTTACAGATAATTATAAATTAAATTCGCTTTTTTTGTGTGTCTGTGTGACCGCGTTGTTCTACTTAACCACGCAACGAATTTTGATACGGTTTTTACCAACATTGATAGAGAATTTATTCCGGAAGGTTTATGTACGTACGTTCGAATTGTTGACTTGCGTTTTGATAAAGAATGTAAAAGTACATTTATACAGGTTCATTTTCCAAGTGGGCGTGGATGGCCAAATTCTAAACTATGAGGAATAGCGAAAAGTACTCAAAGGAGGCGCGGGCTCGATTTTGATGAAAACTAAAACTGTATCATCGGATTTTTGAAAAATCCACCACCACCACCATTCGATAGTGACCCTAATAAGGATCAAATTCTGGGAAGTAATGACATACGGCAACCTAAAGGAAAGAGCTCATTTTTAACAAAATACATTTTTATTTTTCTTACGTTACCTACCTCATCATCATCTGCCTAGCCTTCCCCTTAGTAAGACTGGTTGTCAGATTTTTGAGCTTTTGACTACCCGTAACGACTGTCAAAGATCCAGGAATGACCGAAACTATCGAATGGTGTAATAATACAGTGTTTTTTTTTTTTCAAAATCAACAGGTTGGATTCCTGGCTAGAAATATTTATTTTTCAAAAATCCAATGATGCAGTTTTAGTTTTCATCAAAATCGAGCCCGCGACTCCTTTGAGTACTTTTCGCTAGTCCTCATAGTTTCGGATTTGTCCATCCACGCCCACTTGAAAAATTCACCCTGTATAATACACCAATATTGAACATAGATATAGTACTGAAATCGCGATGTTCTGTCAAGTCGTCGAAACCGTGCAAAGCAGCCATATAAAATCACAGCATAAAACTGTCTGTTCGAGTTTTAATCGAACACTAAGCGAAAATGCATAATTGCAACGAATGCAAGTATGCACATTCGCTCGGCCACCAAAATGTGGGCCAGTTCGCGTTCGGATCTCATTAGAGACACCACGTACTCAAAACCATTACCACTACCATTGTCTTGTAACTAAGTGTTATAGTGATTTAATATACTACTATTTCCCTTACAATTCGAGACTTTGACTTTTACCATATAAACCATATCCTATCAATACGAGAAAGGAGTGTTAGGCCACATAGCGTCTAGCACTACTTTTTACACTGTCAAAGGTCTATCCTAATATACGCTAGAGTCTACCTGCGCAGGTATACCAGCACAGATTGCGCCTTAGAAATAAAACGTAGTAGATAAATTATCGAAAATAAATATAAGTAATTTATTCGATAACGGAGTCGATCCAGTCGCGCAGCGTGGCGATGTTGACGTAGAGCTGCGGCTCACAGGCGACACCGCACGCGCTATTGTCGCTCATGACGCCGAACAGCGTGTGGTCGCGCAGCAGAGGCGTACCGGCGCAGTAGTTGCACGGCGTGCCGCGCGAGAAGCGAGCGCCGGCACACAGCGGCGCCGCGCCGCACGCGGCGTGCCGCACCGCCGTGCCGCGCAGCAGGTGGCGCGGCGCCCACAGCTCCGCGCGCGACTCCGCCGCGCACGCCGCGCTCGACACCACGAACACCGACACCTGCCGCAGCTGCCGCGACTCAGCGCTCTTGTCGATTGTCCTGTGCAACAAACATTTATTAACTACTTACAATACACACAAATTAAACTACTGCCCAAATTACCGTCGCTGTCAACACTGTTAGGCCACAAAACAGAAAAAGGTACAGAAGTCAATCACATGTATGTACTTCACTTTTCATACCTACACTCGGCGGTCGCGCTAGGGTTGTCAACTACGGCTATCGTGGTAATGGCACTCGTATCTATATTTTTTTTAAACCGACCACACGAATTAATATTAAAAAGTGGACGGGGCGACTGAGGGGGCTACTCCAAACCCGCAGTATAGCCCGCATAGCAAAAAACTTATTCTACAATATTAAAACAAAACAATAAACATAGTATTACAATACAAAAAGTTTACAATGGAAAAACATAAAATTTAACATTTGTCAATTTTCACTATCGAAAATCCCTAATAACTTTTAAACGGATTACCCTATTTACACAATTAACACACATATTTTACTAACACTCTCGCCGGTTAACTGTATCCCTGATCTGCAGAATGCGAGGCAGCTGCAACGGAATTCTGAAGACTGTAGCAGGTAGGATCTCTTCTACGATATGGAGATCCTTTATTAACCCTTTTACCGATGACGGCAATATACATGCCACCGCCATCTAATAGGCATATTATTTAAAACTTAATTTTGGTAAACCATACCCCAAAATTTATTTTGCTGCTACGCTTGGATCCTTCTGCTGGTAAAAGGGTTAAGCGAGTAATTTGAATATATTTTAATTTGTATTTTTCGGCGAGCCGGCCGCCCGCGTAGCCGCCGCCGCCGATCATAACATTATCTAGGTAAGAGTTGATATTTTTTGTGATCATGGCAAGAATACCTATGTTGTAAGGTGGCTATCTAAGCTCGATTTATATAATACATAGTTTCCTATTTTGAATCAGTATAAAGAAGTAACTTTGCATAGTGCTCAAAGTAAAAAATCATTAATAAAAAACTATCAGGGTTACTAAAAAAAATTTAATTGATAGTCAACATAGTTTTTTTTTTTTTAATGATTTTTTACTTTGGGCACTATGCGAGAACTTTTGAACCGTAAAAAAAATCACCGACGTTCTCAGGGCTAAAATGTTTGGAAATGACCTTGCCAACGCCCCTATTCGATTTGATCCATAATTCCAGGGACACCCTGTATAATTTAGTTATTGACACCAAAAATATTAACATGACAAATGAATCGAACACTAGCTCAGTCGAGAATCGCATAGGAGCTCTCGGCGGACTCCGCACGGGGCCTCATGGTCGCTCTTGGCGGCGCTCGAAGTCGCTCGAAATCCGCGTGCTGCTCGTGCTGTGCGACCAAGAACATCCGCGTGCTGCTCGTGCTGTGCGACCAAGAACATCCGCGTGCTGCTCGTGCTGTGCGACCAAGAACATCCGCGTGCTGCTCGTGCTGTGAGACCAAGAACCGCGCTTTCGCCACGCCACCGTAGTGCGCGCTGGGACTATGACCTAACAAGACCCGAGTGAAGAATGCGCCGAGAAGCCCGCGAAAAGGTACTGCTTCAGCGTTCCTCATTAAAGCTATGTCTTGATGGATATGCATTCAGGCCAGTCCATTCAGACTGTTCGATTTTGATTTTACCCATCCACCGGATCCGTCCTTGATAATAACCTCCCCCAATGTTTAAATAACAGTTATCTATAAAAATGATTAGGTACCCATTTAAACTTAGTCCAATTTTGTTCCCTCACATTTTCAACCTATTTTAAATGGCCTAAGCATCAGTCAGCCAGTTCATTAAATGTTGTATTAGACGCATTGGCTGAATATGCAGGCCCTATATCAGAGTAAATACAAATGAGTAGGATATCTTTTATCTTCATACATACATACATACGCACCGAACACGGTTTACACTACACTCGTTTATACCGGGTTCAAACGGTTCGGTGTTAGATGAACAACTTTTGTTGTTCAACAAAAAATACTTTGAATTTGAAATTCAATTTGGTTGAAAGCAGACGGTTAAAATCGCTTTCGACTTGGCAGTTAATTAAATAAAACTTTTTACAAATAAAAAATAAGTTTAAAAACTAAAAACCGACTACTGAAAAGAATGAAACAAGAAAGTGCCTTCCCGTGGTCGCATGCCGAAGTACTAACATACTTATAAGCTAAGTTTTTTTTTGTAAAAAAAAAGGTTTTATTTTTCACTTTATAGTTGTACCTACCCCATACAAATTCAATTAAAACTAGTGCATTGAAGAATAGAAGACACCGACTAGAAGAATCATCAAAATTCGCATAGAAATGCCGGAGATAGGTACAGTACATTTATGCATATAGCTTCGTACATAAGAATAATTACCTAATACGGGCAATGGAGCGCAGCATGTTAGGTGTTAAGCGTACAGATCGAGTTAGAAACACCACGCTGCGCTCCATAACTCAAGTAGCGGATGTTGGAGAAAAAACAGCCAGGCTGAAGCGGGAATGGGCCGGACACTTCTCACGAATGCACCCGGAGAGATGGGCAAAGATCGTCACTCACTGGACGCCTGAGGCAGGACATCGCCGTCGGGGTAGACCAAGACGAAGGTAGCGTGACGATCAAATATCATTCGCAGGGCCAACATGGCCAGAGATCGCACAAGACAGGGAGGTTTGGAAGAAAAAAAGGGGAGGCCTTTGCCCAGCAGTGGGACACAAAAATAGGCTAACAAAAAAAAAAATATTATATACTACAACCTTCCTGAAAGTATGTAGATTGTAGATCATATTAATGAAAGAATTATCAAAATAATTGATTCATTAGTTTTTGAGCAAATCGCGCACATACATACGGGTCGAATACAGAACCTCCTTTTTTGAAGTCGGTTAATAAATAATAATAATATAATAATAATTTATTTAATAAAAATGTTTACAAAAAGGTGTAAATTTAGCCAAAAGTAGCAAATTGTCAATACAATTATAGTGTCTAAAAATAAACTAAAACTAAAATATGTTTTTTTATAGGTGCAAGTAGTGATGGTTCGGAATTATTGTGTTAGGTAGCGACCCGCCCGAACTAGGTTTATTCAAACCTGTGTTTCAGGCCATCACTTTACATTTTAATTTAATTGGAGCGTTAATTTTTAAACGAAACTGATATAAAAATAATTCATTAACAACTCTGAGAAAAAGCACATTGGTACATTAATACTAAATCTAATACTAAATCTAATACTAAGTCTAATACTAAGTCTATGTAAACATACAAAAGTAAATACTTACAAGGGAATAAAATTATGATCATGACAAAATTTCTAGAAGTTTTTCTGTGTCTGTGTAATTGAGTATCGCTAAGTATTCTGATAACATTGTACTACATCTTTTATAGCTTACACTATAGAAGCTTAGTACCTTGTTGAGTCTATTATACAGAAATGGCCCTAAGAACACATAAAAACGATTAGCAAACGCATGTTTTGTTTGAGGCTTTATGCAAACCAAGTCTTTCCTTCTCTTGTCGGGAGGTACTGGGTCAAAAGGAAGTGCAGTGTGCTGGTGTTGTACTATGCTTAGAATAAATAATTGCCTTACTGTTAGTACCTTACATGCTATGTAGAGTTGGTGCGTAGGAAATCTAAAAGGGCGAAAAGTAGCAACCTTTAAAATTGCTCTTTGAGCGCGTTCTAGAGGAAGTAAAATAGTTTTTGCAGCACCCCCCCAGGAAGTTATGCAATAGGTAAGTATGGATTGACACAAAGCTAAATAAACCTGTTTAATTAACTTATAGTCGGCTATGTTCCGTAAGTTCTTAAAAACATATATTAATTTGCGCACTCTGGTACAAAGTAAATCGATATGTTTACGGAAATTTAGATTGCAGTCAATAGTGACACCTAAGTATTTCACATGATCGGCCTTAGCTAAAGTGGGGCAAGAACATGCAGAGTCAGCGGCAACGTACGTGCCACAATTGTGTGCATAAATATTCAGATTAGTAAGCGGTATGTTAGTATTTCTCATTGTAAATAAAATGTATTTTGTTTTATCTGCATTTAATGTTAGGAGATTATTATGGAGCCAATTAGAGACAATGTTAAAACCATTTTGAGCATATTCATAGACTTCAGCCCTTGATTTAGCTGAGAACAATAGAGCAGTGTCATCCGCATAAGACATAATGACTCCATTTTGGAGTGGCAAGCTACATAGTTCATTTATGTAGATTAAAAATAACGTGGGGCCCAAAATGCTGCCTTGCGGAATTCCAAAACAACTGTTTTTAAGTTCAGAACTTGTACACTGCCCTATTTTTATACACTGATGTCGATCGCTGAGATAATCCGCAAATAGCAGATGTTGTGCTCCTCTTATCCCAAGTGTTTCAAGCTTGTGCAAAAGTAAAGTACATGAAATAGTGTCGAAGGCCTTGGCAAGGTCTAGAAAGATCCCAATTGTGTGCATACCATAATCTAGATCGGTAGTAATATAATTAGTTAATTTGTGTACTGCTTGACTAGTTGACCTGTTGCGCCTAAAGCCAAATTGATTATCTGAAAGTAGTCTGTTATCTTCCAAATATTTTATCAATCTACTGTTAATAATTTTTTCCAAAATTTTTGAGAGGCCTGTTAGTACTGAGATGGGTCTGTAGTTATTCACACAGTTTTTGTCTCCAGACTTGAATACAGGTGTGACCACAGCTTTTTTTAGCAATTTGGGGAATATTCCTTGAGATAAACATAGCTGAAAAATATGGGTTAGTGGAGGGGCAAGTAGGTGTTTAAATCTTTTAAGTATATTATTAGGTATGTCATCCCACCCAGTAGCACATGCATCCTTTAACCCGCCTATTAATCTTACTACTTCGTTAACGTCGGTATCTAATAAAACAAAGGAATTTACTGTACAGGATGCCGTAGTCGGGTTTTGAGGGGAAAAATTGGTAGAATTTAAAGATTTTTCAGCCAAGTTTTTACCAACATTAGCAAAAATATTGTTTACTTTATTCACTGCTTCTGATGGATTTATATCTATACATAGTAAATCAAGCGGAGGTTCGGGATTTTTTGATCTAAATGTATTAGTTTTTATAAATTTCCAAACAAGTTTACTATTTTTCCCCGCCTTCTGTAATTCATTTTTATCATACTGATTTTTGAGTTTTTTCAAAAGATTATTACAGAAGTTACGATACCTTTTATATGTTACAGAAAGTATGTCGTTATCAGGTGCGCGTTTCAATTTTAGGTGAAGTCTGTCTCTATGTCTTATACAACGAACGAGGCCGGGTGTGATCCAGGGTTTGATACAACTATACTTTCTGGGCAATGTTTTAGTAAATGTGTTTTTCCTTATTACAAATTGTAGCGAGATTATGAAATACTTTAGAGAATTATTTGCATCGTTTGAATTGTAAACTGGGTCAAAATTAATATCGCGTATGTCATTTTCGAGGTTTGTCATATTCACTTTAGTGTAGCTACGCATGCAATTAATTCTAGGTGAACTTATTTGTAATGTTAGTAAAACAGCTTGATGATCGGTAAGCGAAGAATTAGTAACTAATGTTTTGGATGGATTTTTAGATTTTAGAATGATATGGTCTAAACATGAGCCGCTCTGATGCGTGGGGTGATAGTGAGCTGGTAATAGTCCATGAAATGAGCAAATATTCAGATAATTATGTGCATGGGTATCGGTTTTCCCGGAAGCAATGTTAATGTTAATATCGCCCACAAGTATTATGTTTTTAAAAGATGATAAGTTTTTTAAGTTTGTGTCAAGTGATTCTAAAAATCTGTCCATATTTTGAGAAGGAGGCCTGTAAATAGCTATGACTACTGTATCGGGAAAATGTTTAATTATTAAGCAATTACTATCTTGGGATACTGGTTCTTCTTTAATTGTACGTAGATTATTTTTTATATAAACCACTAATCCATCGTTTTGGTTTATATTTCTCTCAGTTTTGTATGAATAATAACCCTCAAGAGATGGTAAGTTGACTGTCTGTTTTGATAACCAACATTCAGTTAGGACAATAATATCACAGCATAAGTCAAGATTCTGTAATAGGACTTCAAACCCGGTCATGTTTCGATTTATGCTGCGAATATTCTGTGTGAGCAGGGTGAACGTTTTGTCACCAGAAGGGAGGAGATGTTTACAGTCCTCAACATTACAGATTTTAGATTCAGATACAGAAAAACTATCCAGATCATAAATTAGCTGATTTGTCATGATTGTTACAAACTAAATGGAAATACAAATAGAAGATTTAAAACTACCTGTTTTTGTGCTTACTAAATAAAAAAAATTGTGGCGCTCTTAGGCGCCTTCATAATCTATTGAGTTAATATAGTTCATCTCTGCATATTTGCGCGCCGGGCAACTAACATCTCCAGTTGGATGGTCACATTTCCTCTTGAAGCGTTTGCACGTCGCACATTGAGGCGGAGAAGATTTGCTGCTGCATTCCTTGAAGGAGTGTCCAGTCTCTCCACAATGGTTGCAAGTAGGACTAGTTTCTCGGCAAAACTTGGCTGCGTGTCCGAACTGCTGGCAATTGAAGCACCTGGTGACGATCGTGAAATCTCTCACAGGGCATGATGTCCAATTAATAAAAATTCGGCTTTGGTTTATTATAATTTTACGTATGCTAGCGGGTAGTTCCAAAATGTAGTTACACGTAGGAAGGTCTTTTTTGCCAGATTTATGGCTCAATTTGATACTCTCAAGGAAGGACTCACGAGTTATATTCGGCAACTTGTCTGAGAGGTTTTGCTCGTAAATACAGTCCAATACCTCCTTCTCGGTAAGGGCTACGGGGACACCAATGACAGCGACCCTCGGCCGGCGTTTAATAGGTTCTTCTATTGTAAGGCCAGATGATGCTAATTTTTCCGATTTCTTAAGTTTGTCAATATCGCCTTTATTTTCGGTGCTAATCAGAACGCCTCCATTTTTCACTTTTCTCAGGCCACGGACATGAAGCTTAAGTTGTTCGGGAGAGATTATTTTTTGGACAAGTGACTTGGTGTCGTCACTTGTTAGGGTCTTATCGCTGGGATAGATGGCGACTGATCTCAAGTTTGCAGGACGGACGAAGTTATCGGATCCTTTCTTCACCATGCTAGCATAGGAAGAATTTTCTGAGGGACTTAACTTAGTTTCTACGACCTCTTTGAATTGCTGAAGAGAGTCCACAACGTTCTGGTGAACCTGAAGGTGCTGGATTGTAGTATGGGCTAAAATAGTTTTCTGCTTCAGCGATTGGTATAAGATGGCCATCTGAGAAGTCCCACTTGAGACCCTCCTGCAAAGAGTGGAGACACGAAGTTTCTGGTCCGAGTTCATTTTTCCTTCACCAACAATACTGCAAACTTCGTTTAATAGGGCATCAATAGATCCTAACCACTTCTGGATCTCCGGCGTACTGATGACTTCACTCGGCAATTCATTCTCCGCGGGTGCTGGTGGATTTGGGTCCCTCGGGGGTAATGGTTCGGTGGGCGTCGGTGGGGGACTTCTCGGTAGTAATTGGCTACGACCAAATGGGCTTGACACTGGGTTAGACATACTACCAGAAACACTTTACTTATTGTTTATAAAAGTTATTTAGATCATCTTGTATATGAAAAGTTGGTAAAAACGTACAAGTCACGCGCGACACACTTTACTTTTATACTGACGGCGCAAATAATTATATTTATTTGTCGATTTGTCGTAATTATTTATTTCATTATAATCAATACAAAAACACACGTCCGCTTTGTCTCGCGTCACGTAAAGCGATAATGAATGAATAGTGATGTTATTACCTGTAACCTCCATAGCCAAGGATGTGGAACCTCTCGCCAAGTGCGACGAGGAAGTAGTCGAGCAGGCGCGGCAGGCGCAGGGGCGGCGTGCGCGCCCGCAGCGCGCGGTCGGCCCGCAGCGCCGCCAGGTCGTGCGCGCGCGCAGCGGCCGCGTACTGCGGGTGCAGCCGCACGTCCGCCACAGTGCGCGGCCGCGACGCGCCCTCCGAACCGAAGCCCTCCATGATAACGAACGAGTCCAGAGAGTCCACCTCCTCGATAGACTCTATACAGCTGGCGGCCGTTAACGTCCAAAACTTTGTTATCTTAGTCAAAATGCAGCCGAACGTCATGTCTCCTGGAGGCTTGAGCTTGACCAGGGCCACGACCTGATTTTTGTAACTATCCTCCGCGGGCTCGCCGTCTGAGTTCAACTCGACGTCGTCATACTCGTGCGACGGCTCCACAGCCTCGTTGAATATCTCCAAAGACTCCGTGGTGGTGGACGGACCCTTGCTATATCTGGTGGTGGTAGAGCCGGTGTCTCCGGGCGAGCTGCGCCTGTCGCTCAGGTAGTACCGCGTCCTCGCAGTAGTCGGCTGAGAAGGCTCCCAGGTACACTCGACATCTGGCGACAGAGTGCTGTGTTGTGTGGGAGGAATATTTAGCAACGCAGGAGAAGTTGGCAACTGATTTTCAGAATATTTTTCAGGGGCCGGTTCCGGACATGCGCGACAAGCCAAAAAGTGAAGTATCAAAAACACTAAAAAACTAATAAGAACCCCAAGGAGGATAGCCTCTAGGATGGAGAGGAATCCCTCAGTCCGCGTGAATGACTTGCACCAACCCTTGAGCTCCTTGCAGCACACATAACACATGATTCGTCGTGACGGTTCATGTTGTAGACTTATGACTGACACCTGACACACGCGACCAATTAGATCATCTCAAGCGTTCTTTTCTTTTTGTAACTTTACGTACTTACGAGTTTTTATTTGAATGTTTTGTGCAAGGTTCCGTAGACAAATAAGTAGGTATATAGTTTGCAGATGAACTACTTAAGTAGTTCAGGTCGTGATTGGACCTTGTGATTCCGTATGTGGTGAGGTGGTTAACCACGAAGGTTGATGTTGATCATGCTGTAGTGAAGTAGGTAGATACTTTATTATTAATAATAATAATAATCACCTACTGGGTCGGTAATAGCACGTTGATGCACTCCTTATCCTAATGTTACACATTATCTCTTGCCCTGCTCGTTATCCCTTCTTTGTCCAACAACCACGATTGGCTTTCTGAACGGTCTGTCTTGACAGCCGAACCTGAGCTGCCCGGACTCCTTGCGGCCGCCGAAGCCCCCGCCGAGCCGGCGCGGCCGCCAGCCCGCCAGCCGGCGCTCCGCCTCGCGCTCCACAATCATCTCTGCGTTGTCTATGTACTCCTTCTGCATATCCTTAAGAGCCCGGTCCACGCTACCCAAGTTTTCAAATTCTATGAACGCATACTGCTTGGATTTTCCTGTTACTATGTCTTTGACTAGGCGGCAATTAAGTATTCTGCCATATTTCCCAAATTCCGCTTTGAGTGTTTCCTGAAATTTAATTCGACTTTTTATTTAAAAATTCGTACGTATATGTAGACATAGAAGTGGAAGAACATCGTGCATAACGCCACGAAGGCCTATCAGGGACACGACCTTCAGCAATGTAGTACGCGACCAAGATGATGTATAGACAAAGTCAGATCAATGGTAACAGAGCGAATAAGAGCGATTTTCGTAATTCAAGTCACCGCACTCACCACTAATATGACTTTGTCCGTGTGAATTTAGAATGTCCTCTGCCACAGGACCTCCCCCCACATTCAGGGGATTTTAGCCGAAAATAACCACAATATATCACAATATGTTGGAAACTGATAATGTTGGTGTTATTTCTTCTAAAAGGAATACAGATCCATGTTCATTTCTTGTTAACAATAATGTCCAAATTCGTTTCTATGACAAATCATCCGTTAATTTGTATAATGCAAACTTGCACAATTTTCGAAGAAATTGTTTTAGCAGAATGAACAATACCCTTCAAATGAAAAAAAAAAAACATTTTTAGATTTTTCCATCACGCGTTAGAAAGAATACTTATAGGTTTATTTTCAATGGCTAAGTTGAGAAATAATAAAAACCGAAAAACTAATGATGATGGCACTGAATAAATTGTGAACAAATGTCAATTCAACAAATTTCAAAGATTTTTTTGTAAACAAACCAATATTATGTAAACTAAAAAATATGGGTGCCTTATATTTAACACGTTCACTGCCACCATAATTTTTTTGAAGTTCATAACGATGCCGCCCTATAAAGCCAAATGGACACGCTAGGCGTGTCCAGTGGCACCTCGATAGACTTAAATTCTAAATCTGCCTTTTTTTCGGTTTAGCGATGAGTATTAGTTAGTTTGCCATTCGCTGAGCAAGAATAAAGGTGATTCAAATACGGTAGTGAGATTTAACCTGGAATTATGGCTGAAAATAGATTTTTAGGTATGTAGGTAATTATCGTAATTTTGTAAGAGATGATAAACATTTTGTGGTTATTTTGAAATATTTCATAATATTAACTTAGATAAGGGGGCGTCCATTAATTACGTGAGGTGATTTTGGCGATTTTTTGACCCCCCCTCCCCCCTTAGTGAGATACCGTGAGATTTTGCTCGACTCCCTCCCCCTCCCTCTAATCTCACGTGAGATTGTTCAAAATGCGTGTTTTCAGTGTAAATACGTTAATATATATTATGCTTCATTGCGTCGGATATATTAAAAAACAAAACAATTTGTTTAATTATTTTTATTTAAGACTAGTTAAGATTAATTCTACCCAGTTTTCTCGCAATTTTACACTGTTTCTTGCCGATAAAAAATTACGTGAGACTTGCCAGGACCTCCCCTCTCCCCCACGTGAGATTGGGTGAGAATCGGCTTGACCCCCTCCCCCCCATAAAAGCCTCACGTAATTAATGGATGCCCCCTAAGTCAATTATTGCAAGTTTACGGAACGATACCTACTTTAGTTGAAGATAGCGTATTATATTTATATATACTGTATATACAGGGTGACTGGAAATTAGTGGCGGAGCCGTTAAGGGGAGGTAGTCTAGGGTTATTCCGACAGATATCACTATGAGACCTACCGTCCTTACTTAACCCTTTCCAAGATATTCCTACTTTTTGTTTAGCAGTTTTTGCATAAAATAATGACAGTAGCGGAAATTTTACAATTAATATTACTTATTTAGAATATCTTTGTTGCAAAACAAAAAAAAGTAGGCCAAAATCACTTTTTTTTAGGATTTATTACTATCTCTTTAAGTAGGAATATCTTGGAAAGGGTTAAGTAAGGACGGTAGGTCTCATAGTGATATCTGTCGGAAAAACCCTAGACTACCTCCCCTTAACGGCTCCGCCACTAATTTCCAGTCACCCTGTATATAAATATAATACGCTATCTTCTTCTTCTTCTTCTTGACAGAACATCGCGATTTCAGTACCTACTATATCTATGTTCAATATTGGTGTATTATACAGGGTGAATTTTTCAAGAGGGTGTGGATGGCCAAATCCGAAACTATGATGACTAGCGATAAGTACTCAAAGGATTCGCGGGCTCGATTTTGATGAAAACTAAAACTGCATCATTGGATTTTTGAAAAATCAATATTTCTAGCCAGGAATCGAACCTGTTGATTTTGAAAAACAAAAAAACACACTGTATTATTACACCATTCGATAGTGTCGCTAATAAGGATCGAATTCTGGGAAGTAATGACATACGGCAAACTAAAGGAAAGAGCTCATTTTTAACAAAATACTTTTTTTTCTTATGTTACCTACCTCATCATCATCTGCCTAGCCTTTTCCCAACTATGTTGGGGTCGGCTTCCATTCTAACCGGATGCAGCTGAATACCTCGGTATGTAAAGATGGTCACCAATCCACAGACCAACCGCGGCAAGCGTAGCTTAACCTGCTGGATTGACCGGTGCGGCTGTTATTATTTAGCCGGGCCCGGGTTATGTTACCTACCTACTAAACCTTAACTGATTAATTGTTCAAAATGATGACCATTGTTTTCAATACATAGCTGGATTCGACGTCTCAAGGATTGTACTGCATTCAGCATTACAATATTATTGATTCCATTAGAATATTTTCCAAAGATCGTAATACAAATTTTAATTTAGAACCTAATGTTGTGAAGGTGACTGCGCTGCGGGTGTGTTAATAAAAATATTGAGCATCATTTCGAACAAGGTACGTAATGTAGGTATGAATACTCTAAAATAAGAAGTTTATTAAAATTCAACATTTTCCTAAGTTTGCCGTATGTCATTACTTCCCAGAATTTGATCCTTATTAGGGACACTATCGAATGGTGTAATAATACAGTATGTGTTTTTTTTTTTCAAAATCAACAGGTTCGATTCCTGGCTAGAAATATTGATTTTTCAAAAATCCAATGATGTGGTTTTAGTTTTCATCAAAATCGAGCCCGCGACTCCTTTCAGTACTTTTCGCTATTCCTCATAGTTTAGAATTTGGTCATCCACGCCCACTTGGAAAATTCACCCTGTATATTGTATGTATTAGTTTAGTTTGGTTTATAATATAAGTTAATTTAAGTTTTTAAATGTACCGTTTGTGCACGTAGGTATATCCTCTTCTACAAATCTCAAAATAATATTAATAATAAAATAAGATACCTACACATTTTTATGGTTTTTAATGCTCAAAATACTACCGGTCATAAAAACAGTATTTTGATTTTTTTTCTTATAGAAGAACAGTTAACGAGCGAATAACAGTAAAATACCTACTGTTTTAACAGTACGGTTGTCAATCCAACTAGTTGTGTGTTTACCGATCGTACCTACCGTAAATTATTTTGTACATTATTGGTCTGACCGAGGCAACGTGAGTACACACAGTAGTTATCTTTCAGTCCTACTCGCCTTCTTATTTTGGGCTTCTACCTACTTGACATTCAATAAATTATCTTCATATTTTATTGATTTTTGTTACGTACATTATGTACATTATTTTATCTGTATTTGACGTCTTAGTACAAAGGTTGACAATCTATGATTAACTTGTTTAGGTGGACACGCCTGGCGGGTTCTCGGCATTACATAATCACTATAAAAAAAAAATACAAATTAATAGATTTTTCTGGGGGCCACCTCAAAAATCCTTAGGTTATTGCTAGAGGATTATGTACTGAGAATTCCAAAAGGCAACTTTGCTTAATTTTCGAAATATCACTGAAACATTTAGGACAAGACTGGCGTTTTCGAGGTGTAGTTATAGAAATTCGCAAGAACACGCTACGCGTGTCGGCGGCATTGAACGTGTTAAATGCTACTCTATTTAAAATAATGATATAAATAGTTTGTAAAAAGAAAATTTGTTGCCAATTTGCACAGATCTTAAATATTTTGCTAACATAATTAGTAACAAACTTGGGTCAGCGGGTCATCTTGGGACTGTGTGTGGTGTTGATTGTGTGATCACAGGTCATGTTTTTTGGAAATAAATTTATTCGATTTTACTGCTTCTTCCATGGGTTTTTCAAATTGCCAGTTACCTAATAAGCACTTCTCAAGAAGTCTTAAGACCACCCCCTGCCTATACTTACTTCTGTAGTTCTGGGGTTGAGTCTCCCTACAAATAGTGTATTGACAGCGTCTCCCTTCACCAGCCTGTTGGGAGTGTACTGCGAGCGCAGCGCCCGCAGGATGGCGCGGTCATGTGGCTCGCTGTCTGTGCCTGATCACACCGTACAAGTAGGAACATGTTTATTAATACTCCAGAAATGGCACAAAAAGAGCTGTTACATGAACTTCTTAACATACAGCTGTTTCTTTATGACGATGTCGTTAGCATGGTCAGGAAAGAGTATAATAATGGTCAGTCAGAGGGTCATCCGTGCCTAGAAACTGCATCAGGCCCGAGTCCAAGTCTATAATTACCAAATCCACAATGTCACCATAAAGCACCCTTACCATCAATAGATCCTACTTTTATGGGATCATATTCAGTTGCATATTTCTTGAAATCATCTTCTCGCGACATTTTTATTGCAAAGAATTTCTGTTTTTTTTCCCTTCCTGAATTTACAGAACACAAATGTGTATTCGAAAACTCAATTTTCAATATCAAAGAACGAATTAAAATCGATTGACGTTCATGTGACGATTGTATTTATTTTATTAATATTAACAACATAATCTTACAAACAGATAGAAAGAGGAAAAGCAATAAAATAAATAAATATAAAATTATAAATCGAAAACGATTGCCAGTGACTTTGACAGACAACACAGAGTACTTTTTGATAGACTGACAGCAAGTACTTACCCTACCCTTATCTATGACTGACAGACAGACCCAGTGAGCAGCACAGAGCATGTAACATGTAACCACAGAGTACATTGAATAATAATTATAGGCGGCCCGTACACAGTCCATTGACATAGAGAAAAGTACACAGTCAATATCGATCGCGTTCCGCGATCAAAATCAATGATCGCGATCCAGATTGGTAATGTACGAATTAGATTGACGGATTGATGCATCTGATCACAAAATATCTAGATATTTTGAAATCCAGATTGCGATCCGCTCATCATGATCAAGATTGAACGTGTAAGCGCAAGATCGCGTCAGTACACGCTGTGCGCTCTTTGAAAATGGACGATGATGACACGCGCCCCTCGTCTAATAGTAATAATAAAATCTTCAAAAAATCTTTTTATATATTTAAATGTTTTTATATATTTTTGATATCCTAATATTTAAAAATATAATTTATATGTAAATAATGAAATAAAGGAAATCTTCAATATTTCTTCCAGTAGCAAGATAACGTAATGTTACTGCAAGTTTTTCTTCAGGTGTTATACATATCGTCATCTCTTAAATAAATTGCAATCTATAGTTTTGTATCATTTAGAAGCATTTTTTCAATTTTGTAAATGTAAGAACCATGGATCCGTTTATTATGATTTTTTGATGTTGACTTGAAAGAGCATGGCAGTTGAGAATGTGTCATGCTCACTTAAATGTCTCGCTGATGGTGGTGCGTGTGTTGGATCATTCGGTTCCCTACAAAATGGTTGAGCTGGATGGTGCTGATCCATGCGTCATGTTCGTGAACGGACGCCGTCGGTTGAGACTGGTCATCTCTTAACTGCCAAGGCTTATTTTTAATCTTATTTCTTGTATTGTTTCTTCATTTGTGTGTTTTTTTACATTGTTCTCACATATATAGAAGCAACAAGAATAATGTACTCAGGATTTTGTAATATCTTGATTTAAAAGAGTGTCCATGGAGTTTCTTGCCCGTTCTTCTCCATAGAGATCTACGCTTTGGAATGGGCGACTAGCTTCAACTTTCTGACTAACTGACCGACTGCTTAATTTTGACAATTCAAAAGTACCTGTAATGGTTTAATTGAAATAAATGCTTTGAGTTTGAGTTTGAGTTTGATACTTTTCCTCATACAAGTATCTTGTGGGTTATACAGGGTGTCCCTGGAAGTATGGATCAAATCGAATAGGGGCGTGGGCAAGGTCATTTCCAAACTTTTTAGCCCTGAAAATGTCGGTGAATTTTTTAAGGTTCAAAAGTTATGACCAATTTTTATTTTATTTTCAATCACTTCGCATAGTGCTCAAAGAAAATAATCATAAAAAAATACTATCAGGGCTATCTAAAAAATGATCCATACTTCCAGGGACATCCTGTATATGGAGTTATCATTTGTAGTAACTCATCGAAACATTTTTCCCCCATCCTGAAGTTGTTTTTATAATCTTCAACTTCAGCAGTAAGTTGGATTTCATTTAATAGATTTAAATGAGTGTACAGACGCCAGCACATCAAGCTACCCCAATTTGTCAAATTTTTTTTGATAGATTTTCGCCTTTACTACAGAGCAATAAGGTTCATATTCAATTGGGAAAATTTGACAGATTGGGGTAGCTTGATGTGCTGGCCTCTGCACAATTCTCTTAAGTAACCACTGTTTAACCCAGGGCCTTTTTCGAATCCCTTTCTTGACCGTTAAGGCCAAAACAAGGGACACTACTGCTTTAACTTTATTTAAATCCATGACGACAGATGTTAACGCGGCAGTTACGATACACGGACTGAAGAAATCAAGATTGACTGTGTAATGTTGTGACGAGATCCTGTGATCCGAGATCACGATCAACGATCGAGATTGACTGTGTACGGGCCGCGATAGAGACATGTAACCTTTTCTAGACAGGACTACTTAGGTTGCATTCCGAATTATGCCATAGTCGCTCACAGGTCACAGCCACCGACGTACTCGTCACATCACGATAATAGAAGTAAACTGTCTACGACTTTTATCTGTAAGCTTCTTGACAGAGTACAGGCATTACAGGATTAATTGTACAGGACAGACAACCGCAGCAAACAGCAATAGGTAAAAAAGTATATCTATAATATAGTGCTGGGACTATACGGTAGTCGTGAATTCGTGATCCTTAGTCGGGTTCTGCCGGCCACATGCGGTTCGTGTGTACTTCGGGTAACATCGGTTGCATGGTTGCGGTCGGTCGATAGGCGACGTAGGATGCAAGAGCGAGCAACTGCGAAGGGCACCCCGAGGTTAGGTTTGATTTGGTTACCTTCCCTCCCAGTGGGTTCCCGCATTGTCGAGGCGGGGGGGCTCAGTAGCCGTGGCTTGGTCACCCACAGTGAAGCGAAGAGGAACCCGAGGAGGGGCCGCCCGTCAGGGTCTTTGCCTATAAGCCGACGACGTAGCGGCCAACAAGTAGGTTGCGGTGCCGCTTGGGCGACATCACAACTGAGGCGGGCCGCGATGTCGTATGGGAGGCATCGCAGCTGAGGGTTGGAGGCCGTGGCGGAAGAGGAGTGCCGGTATTGCGGTGCACTTCTCTCCCTACCTTCCGCGGCCTTGACGGCGTCACGGGGTCGCCACTGTCTGATGGTGGACGTGGTGGGGCCACAGTGGAGGAGGAGTATTGGTATTACGTTGGCCGTTCTCCCTGTTCTCTGCGGCCGAAAATTGGCAGGCGGCGGCGGGGCCAATGACCTGACGCGCCCGTCGCAGGGGGACCAAGGATGCTCAGACACGGGGTTGTCTGGCGCCCATGTGCTGGTTTGGTCCCTGGGGTGGTCACGGCGCGTGCTATGTGTTCTGGTACGCCGGTGATGGGGAATACTCCCCAGAGGAGGGTCCGGTGACGAACAGCCGCGGCGGGTTCACGGATGAGTGCTAATGCGTGCCCGTGTTCCCGCCGTAAGCGGCAGAGGAGGACACCGTGGAGTTTTAGCGAGTTAGAGTCCCACGTAACTGCACTAACTCCCCGTGGTAGTGCAGAATGCATGAGCATTTCTCCACGTTAAAAAAAAAAGACGGGTTGCACTCCGGGAGTGCCGGCAGAAGTAAAAACTTGAATATTAACGTTGAAATAAATCAATTATTAATTGAATTAATATAACTAAGTTTTTTTCATTATTTCTGCGTCACTTTTTTCATTAATCGATGCACTTTGTTCAATTTCCATTTTCTTAAACACTTTATATACACGAATTTTACGAATACACAGCAGTGTGGCTACTACACAGACGGTCGAGCCATCAGCTGTCCATCCACGTCCGCGTCCGCGTCCACCATCACCATCACATCACATGACATCACCATCACCATCGCCATCACCATCCATCCATTATCGTGTCTCACTTGGTTCACTTCGGTTGGCGCCGCCCCGTAGAAAGAGATGACGGGGGGATCTCTCCTGACGGTCACGTGTCCTGACGCGAGTTTAACATTTTTTACCCATTAAAAAAAGTGTTCAACGCCGCTAAAGAAGTTTTCACTTAAAAAATTGGTTAGGTTACTTAAATCCTTTACACAGAAATGGAAGCCCCGTAGGATGCAAGAGCAAGCGAATGACATTACAAATACTTTGTTTTACCGTGCATTCAAGTCAAGTAGTATCGCAGTGAAAATTTTTTGTGGTCACGTGCACCGAAGTCAAGTAGTAGGTATCGTAGTAGTTTTTTTTAAGTCGGTTTTTTTCAGTTTTTAGTTGTACACACGGGACACGGCTACATATCAAACTATACATTACCAGTATAAGCTGACCTCGCATTGGTTCGGCTTTCCGTACATAAAGACGTCCGCTTGTACTGGAAATGTATAGCTTGATATGGACTACTTGCTTAGCCATGTGGAGTACCTACCCCACACAAATTCAATGAAGGGATCTATCGCGGTAACGTGCATCGAAGAGTAGTAGCTACGCAGAGACGGTCTTTCGCAGTAACGTGCATCGCAATTTTGTAGCATCATATTAACATTTATCAATATTTTGTGCGTCGAAATTCCGTATTCTACTCGTATATTTGGATTGCTATTCAAGTTTTACAAGGCGTTTTTATTTCGGAATTGTAAATTAATTGCTAGGTACATACTCTAATATAAACGGTAAGTATTCGTATTTTTGATGTTTCGAATTATCATTACGTTGGAATTTTTGTTATTCGATCTACTGAAACCCAGTATTTTGAGAATAGTAAGTAATTATAAACGTTAGGAATATAGAAATTTTGGAATGATAAAATTAAAATTGGAGTTGTTATATTAGGAATTTTGAATATAAATTCTTATTTGTGATTGTGACTTTATGTAGTGTACCCGCCCTGCACGTTTGGGCACACGTAAAGGTCATCGTACACCTAGGTCTCAGAATTTTACTGGATTAGCATCACCTCGCCAAGCTAGCTAACGCCTAGCCGTAGCCGCAGCGATGCCCCACCGTAAGCTCAGAGATAAAAACGCCTAGGCAGTGCCCAGCCCCAGACCAGACGTAAGTTCGGTGATCCAAATCCCGTGTGTGCGTTGCAGATGGTGTTTTATAAAAAAAAAAATCATTGAAAGGCTCGAGTTAGGCCCGAAGCACATTGGCGGCATGCATGGCACGGCAGGGGATCCTTCGGCATCCCTACATGTAAGCGCACACTACTATATCAGATGAATAAGTTACACACCGATTTCTCTCTTTCAGTCATCAGTAATTTGACTTTCGAAAGAAGAAGACAAAGCGTTGTGTAACTATACAGACGACAGAGAGGATGTACAGTCAGCATCAAAAGTCGATTAATATCACTCATTTTTAAATTACATATTATTAAATTGACAACTTTTTTCAATAAACTGATTTTTAGCTTTTCACATAATAGACAAGAGTATATATTCTAAAAAAAATTCTTCTGCTGCAATTTTGAACAAATATTTTGCTCAATAACTAAGATTAAAAAAACTGAAGTGTTAATCAACTTTTGATGCTGACCGTACGTTTATTAGTAAGGGGGTTCTTGTATTGGGGACTCCCCTTGTTTCTAAAGATTCAGCCCTGGGTGTAACAGACGCCGACGGTGCAGGCGAGTCCGATTCGAGCCTTATATTTTACGGATAGGAAAAATTTACTTTTTTAAATACCTACTTAAGTAGATTCGTTGTTTGTCCTGTAATCTGATTTTCAAAACTTGCCTCAGCAGAGAAACAAATCAACAAGAATGCTAGGCACAGAGTACTTTTTGGTAGATGATGCTAGGATATGAGCGTCGAGCGCTAAAACTGTCTCTATGGAGCATTACAGTATTTAATTTACAGTGTCAATCTGTTGAAAATCAGTACAACCGTAGTGATTGGGCGTCAAGTTAGGTCATCCATACAGGTGTATAACTTCTTTTTAGCGTGTCAATAGCAATCTAAATGGACTCGGCCCAGATTTCGGCTTCTAATTTGGCGCCACGCCATCACCAGCGTCTATCAGTTCCTGTAACGTGCAGCTGACAGGACATACAGACACTGTGTAACTAAACCAGTGGTAACAAACAGCTGGTCTGGACTTTCCTAGTGTAGCTGGGTAATATTAATCGATTGCCTACCTGTTTTAGACAATCTGAATGTATTATTGATTTACAAAGAGTAAATAGTATTTGGAGCCAGGCTCACATCAGTCAAACAAAATAAAACCAACATATTGTAATTAAAAAAGCATGTTACACTATTTATGACTAACTGAAAATATCTTTCAATATACTCTTTATAACGCGACACTAATGTGCACAGCTATTTTACATTAATCTGACCAAATACAATTATAATAATCACTACCTAAGAAATAAGATTATCCAAAGATGGCTGTTTTGTGTTTAGTAGCAAGTGGTGGATGATATCAGACAATCCTACAAGTATTAACAGACAGCCCTCAGGCACTAGCCACACAAAGATTTGTTATACAACCAAAATTGATAAACAGATGACTCTTATAATTTGTGTCAATGTATTTGACTTACAAAACAAGTCTTGGTTAATGTTTAAGTCACAATATAAATCAAAGAAAAAGTATACAAAATGTATGTAATTGTAAGTCAATAATCCCATAAAACTGATGGGAACCTTCCTTGTGGAGTCCCATGTAACATCATTACATAACAACCCCTGTTAGATGGTCACAACTAATGAATATTACATACAACCAACTTTGGGCTTGCTTCCATACTTAGTACTTATCAAAGAAGTAAATAGGTATGTACAGTACAGAGTAGGCAACAATATGTATAAGATACACAAAGAGTGGACACATGCTAGCGATATGTCCAGTAGCAGTTACAAAATACAGTAAAATAGTTAATATTCCATAAGGATGGCAGACAGAATGTTAAAGGCAATTTTTTAAGTAACATAAAATAATATTGCTTTTCCTTACAGTAGGGTCAAGATGATTAATAGCAAACCATGGAAATGTACAAAATGATGGTTGGCAAACAAAGTTTACAGAAATCAGAAGTCTAGTATTTTTCATAATGTGCATAAAACCTGTGGCAGCTTTAAGGGGATGGACAACATCCCCTGTGACCATGATCAGTAGCATTTACATTCTGCTGGTTGGTGAGTCCCTGATCCCCTGAGCTCAAGGGTGGATCTACCAATGCATCTGCATGTCAAGTTTGTCCAATGACAACATCAACAGGTCCATACAAAAGTTGGTACAAAACTACACGTTTTATATTATGATATTAGAATGAGACAATTGCAAGTTTGTGCTCCCGGTATTCGCGATTCGCGTGGCGCGTGCAAACATGGCAGCAGCGACACTGAAGTGCACTATGAGCATTACTTAGCCACTAGTGTGTTGGCATCACTCACCACCGCATCGTGTGGGTAATTAGATCATGACCTAGACCAAATCGTCACAGCTAATCTTAATACGAAAATAGAATTCTATTTCAGTACCCAGTCCAAAATTATGACCAAATTTTATCAACACTAAAATAAAGCACTGTAAAATTATATTTTACATTTTATATTATTTATTACTCTTGCGTAAAGCTTATTGCTTAATTTATCAGATCACTCATTTACACAGGTAGCTTGGAGCTATTCTCACAACATTGTACTGATTATTACTAAGTCTCGACTTATGGACAGAGCACTGCATGCAGGTGGCTCAGTGCCCATGTCCCGCCTCGAGGATGCCAAATTTATGCAAAATAGCTGCCTTTACCAGTGCGAGGATCATCCGTGCAGAGCCTCGACACAGTCCATCCAATACAATTTTTTTATTCATAAGTTAATACAATAAAGTAATGGAATTTTTCAGTGACATTATTTAAACATATCTAAAGGTACTTTCGACGAGTTCCTCACTGTGTCACAGTATGAGTTCAGAGCAAGGGGTCATCGGAAGGGAGCAGCCTGTGCTAGTTGAGCGACGGCGACTGTCCGTCGTCCCAAATCACGTCGATGCTCGGCCACTTGGTCTGCAGACACGTGAGCATGGCGTCCGTGCTGGCGGCGCGCATGTTGCACTCCAGCAGCGCGGCGCGCCCCGTGCGGTACATCACGCGCGCGCTGGGATTGCTTCGCAGCAGCCCATTGTAGTGGTGCAGAGTAAAAGTATCAGGTGCACCACGTTCACATCCTGGGAAGAACTCGTCCATGAACGCACTCAATAGAATAATGCCTAAATTCTCTGAATCCAACTTTCGTCTCATTAACTCCACATATTCAGGTTCACTGACCAGATCTGCAGCACATAATACATCCTGAAGAGCAGCTGAAGGAATAAAGTTGTTGCCCTCCGGATCAAATGAACGGAAAATCCGCTCTGCTGACTCACCAACAGTCTCAGGTGCAGCCAGCCGTCGCTCAAGAGAGAACAATACTGTTAGATGTGTGTCTGAGGCTAAAACCCACACAGGATGTTTTGGATTTTTGTAGAAAGATCCGACTGTGCAGTATTGCATATGTTCCATTATTGTGAGGAACCCAATATCATTTTGTCTTTCAATGCCCCGCAGTCGCAGTCCCCCTACAACTTGGTCATGGTCCCACACATGTGCAACAGCTCTTCCTGTGAGCATTAAATTGATAAGTCCCTGTGAGCCATAGCCATATGTTGAATGTATGAGTGGGTCTGAAAGTTCTGCAAGCTCCGCCTCCACAATAGCAAGCCCCTTGCTGAGAATAACACTATACAACAGAAGTAGAACACCATACTTGTCCTTCAATATTCGAATGTTCCTTGTGTAGAAAGCTTCTACTTCAGATAAAGTCTGAAACGGATGTACCTCAATCCTTCGATGGAACTGTTCTAAGGTATCATACACCGAAGAGGATTGTTCCTCCTCATTGTGCTTATTGCCACTGCTAGTCTCTGCGTCTGATTCATTCTTCCGGTAGACAGCTACACTGTACTTAGGAGCTAGACACTGGCTTAATATTGTACACACAGCCCTAACCAGCAAAGAATTGCACTTCTCTGATGTCAAGTCTTGAAAACTGTGTCCAGGTGTCTCCGATAGGAGTATTTTAAGCAGGAAGCCTTGAACGGGCGCAATAGCTGCGCATGGTCCACCTTCCTGCTGCACGAGGGCGCTGGGCTCGTCCGGACTGAACTGAAAGCCCTGCGCCCATCGCCGGAAGACGTCTTCCTTCACATGGTCGCCCCACAGCAGGCGGCGAGTGCTCGCCAGCTCGCTGTCCAACGTCACACTTCCGGCGCTCATGATATTATCTTTATTGGATGTTTTTACAGCAGAACTATTGGTATCGTTCGATCCGTTCAACATTTGCATAAGTAGCTCGATGTTTACGCCACCTAAAATAATAACGATATACAGAAAAGACACGGGCACATAAATATTTGTAACGGTCATAAGTAACTAGTAGTGATCAAGGAATACAATATACACATACGTAAATTAAGTCAAGCAAATCTACCACTACAAAAGAATCATAACCACGTAGTACTTACAGCCAATATGAAGTACATGACTAACGACATTTACAACTAAATAATTGCTTCAGAAAACCGATTGACCATCTGGATCGCTTCAAATAGCATTATAAATCTTCCATAAATTGATAATAAAAACTTTTCATTTGTAGAAAAGAAAAGAAAAGCTTACGACATGAAGGCTGCCATTTTTTATGAAAAGTAGCAACATTTATTTTGTAATGTCACTTTGTGTCAAGAAGAAAATATTATACTTATAATGTTACTTACTAATTCCATGAGAAAGGCTTATTGACTAAAAATAATCGTACTTGAAAATAATAAGAAAACGTAATTTATTTTCAACATATCTATAAAAATAATTATATCTATATTACAGTGGGACGTGCCGCTCTGCAGTATTATACGGAATACCCTTGTAAACACGTCACGTAATACTGTTGAGCGTGCCCGTCTGCTGGCTGTGGGAGAATGGGAGTCAGGTTTGTGGCTTCAGGCGCTCCCGTCATCCACCATAGGCACAATGATGGATGACTCATCGTTTCGGCTCGCTACGTGTCTCCGCTTGGGCGCACCTTGTGTTGCTCCGCATCGATGTCACTGCGGTGAAGCTGTCGACAGTCTCGGACACCATGGCTTGTCCTGCTGCAGAAGCGCAGGTCGCATAGCACGGCACGCCAGCATCAACGATATTATTCGTCGAGCCCTTGTCACCGCCGGCGTACCAGCGGTGCTAGAACCAAACGGCTTGGTACGTGATGATGGGAAGAGACCAGACGGCATGACGTTGTTGCCTTGGAAGGTGGGTAGGCCTCTGGTGTGGGACGCAACATGTGTCGATACCCTTGCGCCATCTCATGTTCCTAGCACTGCGGGCTGTGCTGGCGCCGCTGCTGCAGCTGCTGAGACCCTCAAACGGCGCAAATACTGTAACCTTGTGGGCAACTACAGCTTTGAGCCGTTTGGGGTCGAAACGCTCGGGTCATGGGGCCCGAGCGCGCGTCTCCTTTTTAAGGAAATTTCTCGCCGGCTGGTCGATACTTCACGTGACCAGAGGGCTGGGTCGTTCTTTGGCCAAAGAATTAGCATTGCCATTCAACGTGGCAATGCTGCCAGTCTTCTGGGCACGTTTCCGGATGACAGCGATGCGGATGAATACTTCGACGCCTAAGTTTTTTATTTTTATATATTTGTATTGTAAGTTAGTTAGTCATTTATTTTAGTATCTAGTGTATATAGTTAGTTTCTAAAAGAATTTAAATATATTACAAGAATTATTGTTTTATTAAAGATTTCAATACTTACATAATTTAAAAGCTTAAAATAATGATATGTACAAAGTATACAGGATGTCCCTGGAAGTATGGATCAAATCAAATAAGGGCGTGGGCAAGATCGTTTCCAAACTTTTTAACCCTGAGAATGTCGGTCATTGTTTTTTACGGTTCAAAAGTTATGACCAATTTTTGTTTTTTTTTTTCAATCATTTCACATAGTGCTCAAAGAAGAAAATCATAAAAAAACTATCAGGGCTATAAATTTAATTTTTTTAGATAGCCCTTGACAGAGATACACTTTTGGCATTTACATTTGTGCAATTATTTTATAAAATGTAAAAAAACAGGATAAAGGCATTAGTTCCGATTTAGGCCACGCACCATAAGATCCTCTAGGTATCAGCTGGTTTCAGCCATATATGCAATGGTTCCAGCAACAATTTTTGGACGAAACAACTTTATCGAAATACTTCTCTACAAACAACAATATGAAATGCAAATAAATAAATAGTAGATTTTTAAGTTCAACTCCTTCCAAGGCTTTGGTCATTATTTTGGCCGAATCTATGATATTTCGCCACGAATCTGACCGCAACCAATCTATACTAATATTATAAAGAGGTATTTGTTTGTAAGTTTGTATATAGGAGGTAATCTCTGCAACTAGGTCAGTCGGATTTGAAAAATTCTTCTTGCATTTGATAGCCCAATTCTTGAGGAAGGCTATAGGCTATTTAACATCACGCTATGACCCTTAGGAGCCGAGCAAAAAGAAAAAAAGTCAAAAAGAACGTTAAGTTATAGCGCGGGCGGGTGATGCGATACGACGGGTTGGCTCGGGGGAAACAAGAAGTTTCACGCGAACGAAGTCGCGGGCTGAAGCTAGTAATAGATATTTTGGTCAACATACAGCCAGAGTTTCAAATAATGTGGGCCACCTAATATTATCCTTCCTACCCGTTGTCCTAATAGAATACGACACCTTACTTTTCTATGTCTATACACGAGTTACAAGAACATATCTTGCCTATTCGCGTTCAATTAGGATATAGCTTGTTATAAGACTATACGTGAGGATTTGTAATTGGCTTTCGGGTGACTATGGTTTCCGTTTTTGTTTGTTTTTATCAGCTGTAAGTCCTCCATGTACTAAAATAAATAAATTGACTATCAATCAATAGTGTATACATATCTTTATTACTCCGGTCAAAAAAATGGTAACACTGCATGATCTATCGCCGCCTCCTCCCCGGTTTCCTTCCCCTTCCCCCACTTCCTTGTGTCTGTCATGCACGACATGCACGTCAGTCAGCCAGTCAGTCATTATGAGTAATGTTTTGTGGTGATGTTTTTTTTTTTTAAGTTTTTATTTTCGTGACATCAAAAGCTTCATGATTTGTTGTATGATTTCGTGTAATTTTATTATCGCTACATTATTTTAAGAAAGTGCATTATGAATTAGTTGATTAAAGTTATTAATTTAATGTAGGTGAATAGTTTTTGTGTTTTGTTATTTCAACATAATGAAGGTGGATGTTGTTTGGAGGCGACGCGGCGCTGCACAACTAGCAGGTTTGTGCGAACACCTTTAATTGTAATACAGACCGAAATAGAATTTACTAAGTTATTTAGAAACCTTTAAAATAACTTAGTAAATGTAAAACTTGCAATTACTATACTATAAGCGTCCGTGAAAGGTCGAAGGTTGGCTTTATACTTAATTAAAATCATTATTTGACAGTTGATCTCAGTGATAAATGTGCGCGTGCGACAAAAAAGTGAGTGAGAACCTACTCACATGCATTCTAAATCGCCATGTAATAAGTTCTTCTTTTACTCACTATTGGCTACTTGAAATGTTCAAGTTATAAGATAAGGCCCAAACTGAGAGTAATGAAAATATTAATAATAAAGCATTCATATAAAACAAAGGACTCTGTACAAACATACAATCATGTTAACTTTAATGATTGTAGTGATGCCGAGTTGTCAACTAAAGAGAAACTCTTTCAGTCACAGATTCAACCTTCAAGATAACACTGGAGAGGGTCGGCACTAATTGACTTTCAAATCCATACTAATATTATAAATGCAAAAGTGTGTGTGTGTTACCTCTTCACGCTTAAACCGCTGGACCGATTTAGATGGGTATAGATATAGTTTGAGCCCTGGGTAAGGACATAGGATACTTTTTATCCCGATATTCCCACGGGATGGCTTGGGCGGGTGAAACCACAGGGTGCTGTTAGTCTATTAATAATTGCTTGCTTTTTGTACATTTGTTTTAGTTTAATCCTTATACTTGTTGACACTAAAGCTCTGGCATGTTACCTTTGTTAAATAGTACCATTTAAACCAGGTGTTTTATCCTACTGTTTGTGTGGGGGGTGGTGGGAGGGATATAATGTGTATATATTTTAGTAAAACTTACACCCTTGTATAATCAAATGATAAGTTTTGAATGAAGCACTAAATAACACACAAACAACCTTTTAAACAAGATGTTACAAATACTCTGGTAATTAAAATATTTGCAAAAATTATGTATTGTTTCTGTCAATGAATGGAAACTCCACCATTATCTATGACCTAGTCATACCTGCCACAGTTATTTGAATAAAAACTAGCAGCCTTGACTGTAAAACTAAATAACTGCATATTTTATACAAAACTCTGCTTGTATTGAAACTGTAATGATTGCATGGTCATTGTGGAGCAAAAGCAGTAATGTAATATCTTGTATACAAGATAAGTAGCTAATAAAATCCACTCTAATGTTTACTTCTGAAAAATAGAGAATAAAAGTGGAAAGACTGATGAGTTCTCTTTAGGAACAATGTATATAAAACTTAACATAGAGCCACACCTGTATTCCCCAGAGGGTAAGGCAGAGCAGAGGTGTACTATAGTACAGCCACTATTCGCCAGTTTAGTTTATCAAACTTGACCTTCTTGCCGTGAAAATACTACATGTGTTGCGAGGAACTGTCATCTCTCTCTATCTACTGTCATCTCGATTATTTAATGTTACAGGAAAGTAATTTAATCTGTCATGCTCCGCTAATAAGACAAAATTGATTCTTGGCCGGTTTATCTGCTACTTAGTTACATTTTTAATTACAGTTACAATGGCTATTGTTGATTTGCGCACATTTAAAACTTTCTATGCATTACTTACTTACCAAGAGCTATAGAATGCTGTGTGTAACACAAAGCTTAATAGATTTCGTAATCAACAAGAACATCTTAGACATCATCATCATTACCATTTTTGTAAACTACTAGCAGCGCCCCGCGGTTCCACCCGCCCAAGTGTCGATACCGTGGGAAAATTGGGATAAAAAGTATCCTATGTTCTTTCCCGGGACTCAAACTATCTCTATACCAAATTTCATCTAAATCGGTTCAGCAGTTTAAGCGTGAAGAGGTAACAGACAGACACACTTTCGCATTTATAATATTAGTATGGATACAATTTATGAAAGTCTAAAGGTGGGTACTGACCGGTGTTACGGGCCGTAATGTACCATATTTCGGACGACGACGTTGTGTTGGGGTCTTCGATTTTACTCAATTATTGTATAATCCAAATTAAGAAGAAAAAATAGAAACGAAAACTAAAAGATTCGCCAAATAACCGACAGCGGGGTGGAGCACTCGCAGCGAGCAACGAGCCGCTCGTTGCTCGTCGTCGATCGTCGTGCCTTTTAGTAGTCTTGTTACATTACGCCCCGTAACCCCGGTCAGTACCCAGCTTAAAGCTGGGTACTGACCGGCGTGACCGGTGTTAACTACAGCACAACATCCAAAGAGAAGCTCATCGAACTCGCCTCTCCGCACCGAACCGCGTCCGGTGCGATACTCCTTAATCAGCATTAGTTAAAACAATATAGGCACGTCAGAACTTATTTTCGAAGATCTTCCTCGAAACCATAATGTATTCAACGTCTAGAAGGAAAACATTATTAACTCGAAGGTGCATCTACCGCGTACCTACGAGTAATACTTAAAATATTTTGTTACCTCGAAAGAAGTAGTTATGAATCACGTAGTCATATACAAAGTAAAACAGTTAACATAAGAGAAACGCGCGAGATTTGGTGGCCTCTCACTTAATGAAAGCAGCTCACACGATCATTGTTCGGGTCGCGTGCCGTATGCCGAATGCCGCGGGCTCGGGTGCCGGTGTGCCTGTGCAATGTGCTGATGCTTCACTTGCAAGTGGAAAGTGTGCACACAACACTTTCGCATTGCTTCCGACATGTTGACTCTGAGGTTTTACTGAAATGAGGTGAAGGCTGCTGGCACTTACTTCAACAGGCTGAGCATTTAGCTCAGCCTGTTGAAGTAAGTTGTAGTCGTGTCGTGCTCATCTCTTGCATGATTAAAGTGCGGATGCGCAATCTAGGAGCAATCGTGCGTAGGGGAGGCTGGGATCTAGGATCTTATGTCAAAGAACAGACGGAGAGACGGACCAAAGATTCTATTTGGTATTAGCAGTTTTGGTAAGAACCCCGACGAGTCCTGCTTACCTTGAATACTGGCAGTTTTTGGAGCGAAAAGTATTTTATTCTCGTCTTCATGACCTCGTTGCTCTAAAAGTTTAATAAGCTCTAAATATTATGCATTTCCAAATATTCATAATACTATTATAAATGCAAGAATTGACCAGAATCTGTGAAGTTAACAAAACTCTATTTCAGTTATATTTCACCGTCAGAGCCATAGATCATTTCTATGGTCAAAGCGTTGCGAATGTGCTTGCAGTACTGAACAGTACCGTTACTGAAAAAGGCGAGAGCTTTGCGAGTCTTGACGTAAGAATACATAACGGGTACCCTGGGGTTATCCTCCGTGTTATCATACTTGCTTCCGGTTCATATTGATTAGGTACTCTCCTGCAGCTGAGATTTGGGAGAAAAATAAAAGTGGCACAATTTATGCGTCACTATTTCGTGGCTTGTTCGGGCAATGGAACTAGTAGGCGTAACAAAGGTTATAAACAGTTACAAAAACCAGTATATATTATAGATCCATAAAAGGATCGGGGTAAAGATATTGTCCCCACTCCCGCTGCCAGTTATACATGACTAGCAACTGCCCGCGACTCGTCCGCGTAAAATTTCTTGTTCCTTCGACCCACCCCGTAGTATCGCCACGCCTACCCGCGCTTTTCTTCGTTTTTGCTTCGTGATCTTTCCGACTTTTTTACTTTTTGCTCGAATCCTTAGGATCCTAGCGTGATGTTAAGTGCCCTTTAGCCTTCCTCAAGAATTGGGCTTTCAAATGCAAAAGCTTTATTTAATCTAATCCCCGAAACTAGCAGTCCGAAGACTGGTATGGTTTCGGAGATTAGCGCGTTCAAATAAACAAAAAAACAGACAAACTCTTCAGCTTTATTATTAGTACAGATTAGAGAAACGATGTTTGCGAGTACACCGACAGTAAACAGATTCACATCATGTAACAGTGTATCATGTCCTCAGTGTTGACTTCCTTGTCCTTCACCGTGTTCACGAAGTTTCCATTGTTTGGCCACCTTAATTACTATTATGTGCTCACTCGTAATATTCGCTACGTCAAATGAATGGGCCTTCATAGGAGACAATACGTGGTTAAAGTTAGAACTTAGCGTGGTCTACCTGTTTTGATTAAAAATGGGCAGTTTTACATACAACAAGTATGTACGAGCATTAACTATTTCAGTGCGGCTATTGAGAGAATGCGTTCCTGACACGTGACAGTGCGACATTTGTACAGTAACTAATAAACATCAAGTTATTCGTTGGTTTGAAACTGACAGGTGTCAAGAACCCATTCTCTAGTCGTCCGCACTTTATTAGCATGATGATGCTGTAATAAACGGTTGACTACATTCTCCAAAATAAATTGCAAATCTGTCCTATGCCAGAGTGCCACATAAACTATTAAGTATAATGGAGTTAATCGCATTAGGAGCCAGTTTGTAAAAGTGGACATTATCGTTGATTAGTTGGTCACACTCGTGCAGGTCAGGGGAGTGCACCTGGTGGCTACTTAACACTATCGATCTGTGCTAGCGGCAACGTTTGAGCGACTGCGGTTCTACATACAATTTAAATTGTGTACGAATAAGTTGTAGGGACGCAGCGGCAGTGTGAGCGTTACTTTTTGTGACAAACGACTAGCGAAACATGTTCCATAAGTAAGTACCTACTTAGAAAAAAACCCATATTTAGACTGTACAGTACATCTAACAACATTTTCATTTAAATTCACGTCTTCAGTCTCCTCCGTACTAGTTATCGGTTGAGGCTTCAGCATATTATTTAGAAGCACTTTCCTTCTACTAAATATAAAACGCTCGACTACTTACTGACTACACCGTCTGACCCGCCTGACAACCTCGGCAAACGCACTCGGAACTAAGGTAAACTGCTAAATCCAGAACAATGGACGAAACGGTCCTCAAGTGGAACAAAAACATAATGGACGTTTTCGTTTAGTTGACGTGACAGTTGTAATGAGTGTAGAAAGCACGTCAAAAGACAAGGATTAGTAGGTTTGTTCCGTAGAATTAATATTATCCAGCCTGCGCTTACCACGACACGGCACGAACTGCACTGATGAACATGGAAAACCTCAACGTATGTAGGTTTACATACGTTGGAAGGGAGATAAACGAAATCAGTTTCAATTTTCCTCTTCAAAATAGTCTGAAGAGAACCTTGTAGTGCTGTCTTAAAAATGGGAATAATCTATTTCCAAAGCCCCAAGAAAAAGAAAAATGAGACCTAGTAAGTATTTTGTACTTTTACGGTAACAAAAGAAAGCCCGAAAAGACCCAGGTCTTCTGAGCCTTATTTTGAGGTAGTGTATCGAGAAAGGTGCGGCGCGGCGGCGGCGTAGGCGCAGGTGCCGGTTGCCGGTGCGTGACGCCCCGACCTGTGGCACCGACCCGACACCATGCGACAGCTGCCGTCTCTCATACAAGTAGTAAATCGATACTTGCGAACTATGCAGCAAACATCAGCCGAAGAAAATGTTTAGAATGACAGCTGTTATTTCCCACACCGCCGCCGTAGCATCATCAGCGAATCATGTTTAGCATTCTTCATTCCTTTACTGATTGTTGAATGTCGATGAATGATGGATCCTCACACTTTATTATTTGTTTTTACCTTCCATGATTTCTACTCATCTGCCTAGCTTTTTCCAACTACGTTGGGGTCGGCTTCCAGTCAAACCGAATGCAGCTGAATACCAGTATTTCACATGGAGCGACTGCCTATCTGACCTCCATAACCCAGTTATTGGGTAATACGATACCCCTTGGTAAGACTGGTTGTCAGGCTTTCGGGCTTCTGACGATCCGTAAAGACTGTCAAAGATTCACGATTGATAGCCGGGACCAACGGCTTAACGTGTTTTCCGAGGCACGGAGGGGTATGTAAAGATGGTCACCCATCCACGGACCAACTGCGGCAAGCGTAGCTTAACCTGATCTATCGAACCGTGCAGCTGTTATTTCTTAGCCACAAGCCCCCCTCTTCCATGATTTCTATTATTTACTAATATTTTCAATTCATTTATAAAACTGCCATTGTTAAAATATCAGTTGAAGGTTTACGAACTCACCCTTGTTGGCTCAATGTTTCCTGGTAAGTTTCTAGTTATTGGGTAGCTGCGTAAACAATTTCATAATTATTACGTATGCGTTACGCGAACCCTGGCAGATACCGAGGTCCTGTTATAATTGAACCCGATACGGTGTCTCCGTCGATCGTTGAACCCGCCGTGTCGCAACGCTGCATGCTCACTATTTTATTCATACGCGGTCTAGTCATAGCTACACGCAAATCGAAACAGACCTCACTATAACGTTTCCATCTTTAATTCACATTTATGACAATTTCTCCCGTCGAAGCTAAAAGTGTTCAGTCACCATCAAGCCGGCGGATTTACAAGATCCGTCGTGCAGATCCATAGGACCACCGCGGGTAGAAAAGTTATCTTTTATCCCGAGAAGTATAACTCTTGCGTAGCTGTAAAATATATTTTTCATAATAGCTCTGGTTCGGAATAAACAAGACTGCAGGCGATGTTGAAACATTTCTCCCGCTTGTTGACTGCACCAGTGTAGCACTTAGACCTGTCAGTAATGATCGCTATCACCTAGCTAGGTAATCCATTGCAGTCGACTCTTGCGGCGTGGGAACTTAAGTACTTCTCCTACCTGGTGCTCTAGTTTCCATTGTTTGAAATCTAATTGCTCATGCGAAGACAATAACAATTACAGTATGTAATCGAACATAACTAAGAATTTACAAATCAGAATTGCCTGCTTTCCAAATAACAATATTTTTGAAATTAGGTCATAAGACGAGACTCGTAGCGTGGCATGCATACACAGATTTTTACAAACCAGTGTATTTTGAGATCTTGAACATAAAGCGGTAATGGCGGACACGTTGAAAATTAACTATTTGCATTATCTATGAATGAATCACGTCGGGTGTGCACTATCGAGAAACGCTAGCAGCCTCACACAGGAGGCTTAAGGTCGAGCGTCGGCGCATGGCTCTCGACTCTCGAGGTGAAGAGCTTCGCCATTCATTCAATACCCGCTAACGATGGGTACCGGTAAACTGAGGTTACTTTGATCAATTTTGAACTTTAATTGACTGTAATTTTTGAATGTGTGGTTCTAAAAAAATTAAAAAAAAATGTAATAATCGGTTTTTATAGTTCTCTCTGTAAAAGTAAAAAAAAATGGGTATCATTTAAGCTATCACCAATTTAATTAGTTTTGTGTTTCTTAAATAATAGGGTTTGTCCTCCAAATAGTAGATCTGTCACCAAAATGTAGTCACCAAACAATGCAAGTGACCTAACCAAACCGAACCTCGGGGTGCCCTTCGCTCGCTCTTGCATCCTATGTCGACGGAGCCCCGCTTCGCGGGGCCCCTATTTCTGTGTAAAGGGTTTAAAGTAACCTAACCAAACCGAACCTCGGGGTGCCCTTCGCTCGTTCTTGCATCCTATGTCGACGGAGCCCCGCTATCTGAGAACGAAAATATTTCGTGATAGATCTATTTATTAGGTGATACAAATATTTCGTGGCGATAGATCTATTTATTAGGTGATACAACTTGATGACAAATATAAATTTTGGTGATAGAAAATATAGTTCCCAAAAAAAATCAAAAAAATCGATTAGTTTTTCAGAAAAAAAAAAAATAAAACAAAGTGATAAAAGTTAAAATGATTCTGGGGTTACTTTGGAACCCCCCGTTTTTAACATAGAATCTGAAAGTAGCCCCAATAAATAATAATATCTGTTAAAAATCGGTATTGATAAAAAACTTACCTTTTTTTGCATGAAACAACGTGTCATCACCAGCGCACCCGCAAAAAGGATTGTGACAGTTTACTAGTGTAGTCATCCGAAAAAAAATTCTACCAAAATTTGTTCCGTTTTACGCAATTTGCAATTTTATGTCGATAAGAAGTTTCTATCAAATTAACCCCGTGATTCAAAGTAACCCCGGTTTACGGTACCTACTTCGTATGCTCAGAGTAAACACGATTGTCATTGAAAGAAAGCCAACTTTGCGGTTTATTTTACCCATAGAATTTAAAGTGTAAGTAAGTATCGATATTTTGCATCATGATTTTGCAAAATTTTGTAATTTTCCAATGTTGCAAAATCAAATCATCAGTAAGGTCGTTTGTCCACCGCCACGTCAACAGGACGTCTACGGGACGTTAACAAAAACTAGATCCGTCATCTAGTTTTTGTCGCCAAAATGGCGATAGATAATTTTCCTACGGCTGCGTGTCCACCACGCGTCTGTCAATGAGACGTGATGTTCGGTTCCAATAATCTCGTTTACGTCCCGTTGACGGTGGCGGATGGTCAAACGGTGTTACTCAGCTGTACAAGCATCTGTCGGCGTCATTTGGGGAATTAAATAAAAAGCAGTTATTTAATGACCCTATGAAATAATTGCAGTTAATTAACAGATCACTATTCAGTAGTCGAGTATTGAATTGGAACCTGCTATAACGGACGGTTGAATGTGAATTGTGAATGTAAGACGCTGGCTGATGATATTTCGGTACATTCGATTGTTATTGTAACTAATGAAGTACGTACCGTTACCAACAAAGATATTTTTTGTACCTAACTACTGCTTGTTTATTATAACCTAACCGCAGAATATTTCGTACCTAGCACATTCCTATTCAAATTTTATATTTTTCCTGTTTATTAAGCTAATTAAGCAATTAATATTATAACAATTAATTATTTAATTTCGTAATTATGAGCTCAGCTATGATTAGCGTCGTCATGTTGCTAAATATACAATGTGGAGATGACAATACAACAATAAATGAAAACACTAGCAATACTAATGCATAGGAGTATTTAGGAACCATCAAATAAATCGTAACTTTGAAATTAAAAAAATGATTTTTTCTAACAAATTAAATAGCTTAAAAGTGTAAACAAAAAAGAACACACTTTAAATATTGCGACAACAGCGCGATGTTATTGACCCAACAAACATATGGCCGAAACCTGAAAAAAATGTATAGGTCAGTGTGCCTGGCACCCCTTTTTTGCAGTTTTGTAAAAAATTTAACATTTGTAGTATGTAATAACTTCCGCATGCATGACTCTTATGTCACCATCACAAGGTATAATATGCATTAGTTCACATCGGGAAATAAAATTTAAGAACAAATTTGACGAAGGTTATTGAACTAGCGAGCTGACCACATGCTGTGTTTAACTGCAGAAGTCTTTAACCTACCGGTGCTGGCTTGTTAACAGCTACATCATGTAGAAAATGTTAAAAATGAAAAATAACGTCCAGGGACTAAACTATTGGATATATTTGATTGAAATTTTGTATGCAGACTGGGAACGTCATTAGGTATACGAGGTTTAATTTATTGTTGTATTGTCATCTCCACATTGTATAAGTTACCTACACCTACAACTTAATACTATTTTATGAGTAATTAGTTTAATTTACTGTATTATTACAAAAAATATAATCACTCCGTACTGGTCAAACGGAGGAAAATTAACGGTTTTCCTCATTCGGCGATGTATCATGAGTAATCATAACAATCTTTGAGAGTCTGGTGAGGAATAATTAAATAAACGATAAAATCGGACTTTCTGTAATAAATAATTAATCTTATCGAGACCACACAGGTCATTTACATACGTTAATTTTAAGTGGCACCTAAGCTTGTAGGTGTCTTTGTGGTGGTGTTCTCAATAGGGCCCAACCTCGACTTGGGTGGCCCGAACATAGATGAAAAATTGAAAACGGACATAAGTATGCCAACGGCTAAAGTAGCGAACAGCCCAGAGTACTGACCGAAGGTGTTAATAGCAACAAGTCCACGATAGCATCCTGTACAGACAACGACAAGTCAGTGGTAGTGGACTCACGACACTACGCGGTGGAAACTCTTGTGAGTCTTTCTTTTGTGTGTGATAACCTCTCGCCTAATACTGGCTAGTCCTCAAGTAACTGCACCATAGTTTTCTCTCCGAGTCATACAATACGACGACGGTAAAATATCTTGATCTACACAAACAATAGTGTAGTTTGTTTCTCTATTGTTTTACCATATTTTTTACTTTGTTTGAACCGTTCCGCACTTGGAACAAAGCGCTCCAGTTTTATGATACTTTCCTAACTGTTCGTTTTTCACAGCTGTTTGTAGAATAAACTAATCGAACAGTCACATAATATTGTAAAAGTCATCCAAGGACAAAACTAACTGCTACTTTGATATTTCCTTATCCTTTTGATTCTGCGATGATGTCAATCAATACCATGTATCGTGTAATTTCCAAGACTGTGTTTTTTTCGTTCGAGATACATATTTTTAAACGTCGTTGCCTGTATTTTACTGCTTTTGTAATATTGTTAATTCAGCGTAACGAATTCGATACGTCCGAACGCTTTGTTTCTCAGATTTTTTATGCGCCATTTAATTAACAATGTAGCGTAGCAGTTTTCCCAAAGTTTTTTTTGTGTAACAATGCCGTCAGATGTCACGACAAGCTCAACTCTGTGGAGTGTGTTGCAGGCTCGAGTCGAGTCGAGGGTCACGATCCTAGCGCCATGAGTCGAGATATGGTCGAGATCATACACGTGTGTCACACGATAGTGCGGAGGAAAAAATGTTCCCACAGACTAGAAAAGTATTTTTTTGTCAATTCGAGATGATACCGTACAAGTGCTGTTAAATCCCCGATCACTTGATAGCTTAGCTAGTTTCGAGTACTTACCCGAGACTTGTTCCAACGATGGTCTAGTTGGTTGCTATTTGAAATGTGAACATACTAGCAGCGCCCCGCGGTTTCACCCGCATAAGTCTCGATCCCGTAGGAATATCGGGATAAAAAGTATCCTATGTCCTAATCCAGGTCATGGTCTACCCAGGTGCCAAATTTCATCTAAATCGGTTCAGCGGTTATTGATTCCCCATACAAACTTCCACCCCCCTTTTCATCCCCTTAAAGGATTATTTCTGGGATAAAAACTATCCTATGTCCTTTTCCGGGACTCAAAACTATCTAGTATCTATTATACATACCAAATTTCGTCTAAATCGGTTCAGCGGTTTATGCGTGAAGAGGTAACAAACAGACAGACACTCAGACACACTTTCGTATTTATAATATTAGTATGGATTTAAGTGACTACTTACACATCTTGCTTGAGACTTCAAGCATGATTTCAAGCATTAAGGTGATATATTGAAATAATAATATAATCATGTTTATTCGGTATTAAAATTGGTAAAGTTATTACAAAAGTCTTAGAAATTAATTACATAGGTATAATAAAGTTAGATGCCTGTACTAGGATAAACCTGTATCACAGGCGGCATGAGCATACTATATGGTAATTGTAGGACAATAAAATTCTTATAGGCATGATTTCAAGCATGATGTTTCCATGTTGTAAGGTTTTTTTGCGAGTGTACTTAATGCAGGGATGAAAACTTAGCATCACGACTATTTAGAATTCTGTACCCTAATTTATTTATTTATTTATTAATAACCAACTTATATTGACAGTTTGCACCACACATACAAGTTATTGGTCAATGTTAGTAATTAGACATGTCATACAATCATAAAATTAGGTTAAATCACATAATAAAAAGATGAAATGAAATAAAGTGAAACAAAATTGGGCAAAACTAGATAAAAATTAGATAAAATTAGACAAAATTAGATAGAAATTAGCATAAATTGGAATAGAATTATTAATAACATATTACTATTATTATAATATATAATAACATATTACTATTTAATATAAATTTAATTAATATAAATAAATTAATATAAAATTTATTTATTTATTTACTCCAAGGAGATTGTACTGGGAGTGGCAATGGACTCCAGGTATCGAGTGGCAGTGTTCAGGAAACTCAGTTCAGTACTCGCGAAGACATCTGAGGACTCGTCATATAACAGAATGTTGTTGATATGGGTGAGAGCTAGGTATAATGGACTGGTCTTAAGGGTTATGGTATCGGTTTGAGGTATTTTGAATAGAGGGCGTCGGCGAGGGCGAAGTGTGTGTCTAATGGCTAGTGGGATGTTAAAGGAGATGTACTGCAGTAAGGAGGAATTGAAATGGGTACCACGAATTAGGCGGATGAAATATTTTACCAGACTAAGATTTCTCCTTAATTCTAAACTTTGGTACCCGACCATACCTAGCACAAATGGTGTTGGGTACATGTACGGGTAATAACCATAAAGTTTTAAGTATAAGTATCGGGCAAAAGACTTCTGAATCTTTTCAATTACCAGGGTATACACTTTTTCATGAGGGTTCCAGATTGCGCTGTTAGTCTCTAGCAAACTGCGAATGAAGGAGTTGTACAGTATGGTTATGGCCTGACGATTATTGAAAGTTTTGGCCTGACGCAAGACAAAACCCAAATTTTGGCGGGATTTTTTGCAGGTCTGTATTATGTGCTGGTTAAATGTAAGATGTGGGTCGAAGTGAGCACCCAGATCACGTACGGTTAAGACGCGTTTCAGGGGCGTATTATTCATGGTGTAGATGTTGTGTATAGGTTGTGTGGCTTTTGAGTAGGTCATGACCACGCATTTACTAATGTTTAGGTTGAGGTTGTTGATAGTGCTCCATGTGTGAATGTTGTCTATGTCGAGTTGAAGTGCAGCCGTATCACTGGCGTTAGCTACTGGTAGAGCAACTTTGACATCATCAGCATACATTAAGACTGTGGAGTGTTTTACATATGTGGGAAGATCATTTACTACTATTAGAAAAAGAAGGGGACCGAGGTTAGTGCCCTGCCCTATGCCAGAAGTAACCGAGTATTGCTTTGAATTGGCATTTTTGTATGTTACAAATTGCTTGCGGTCGTGCAGATAGTTCGAGAAGAATTTTAGCAATGACACAGAGAAACCTGCTAATGCTAGTTTATTTAGAAGTATGTCGTTGTCAACCCGGTCAAAAGCCTTCTGGAAATCAAAATAGGCTACATCTATCTGCATTTTTTCATTAATATTTTTGGCTAAGAGCGTAGTTATGTTAAGCAGATTAGACGTTGTTGAGCGATTTGGAAGGAATCCGTGCTGCTCATCAACGAACCATCTTTGCAACTTATTAAATATTTTTTTATAGAGTATCGATTCAAATACTTTGCCGAATATAGATAGAACAGCTATTGGTCTGTAATTTTTAGTCACTTTTTAGGCCGCTTTTATGTTCCGGGAGTACTTTAGAAGTTTTCCACTCCGTAGGATATATGTTCGTCGTAATAGATAGGTTGAAGATAAACTGTAAGGGCAATTTGAAAATTTCGCAACCGTCCTTAACCAAGTACTGTGGTATTCCATCTGGACCTTGAGTAGATTTTGGAGGAAGCCGAGCCATAGCGCCACGAACCTCAGATTCATGAACGTAATCAATATCAACAAGATGGGACATATTACTAGGAGACGCATTCGCAGTAGCGATAGCATGCTCGACATCTAATGATGGTAAGGTTGATAGGAAAACGCTACTAAAGTATTTTGAAAACTCGTCTGCCACTTGCGCTGGCGACCTGTCACCAAAGGTAGCCTGCTCATTATTTTCCCTGTTACTTTTTACATAGGCCCAGAAGGCTTTGGGGTCACGTTTGATATTTGACTGAATACGATTAGTGTAGGTAGCAAAATCTGCATCTGTACTTCTCTTTAATAATCGCCTATAGTAAGTAAATAATGCATAACACAGTTCGCTATTATTATTATTCTGCTTGTATAGCTTGTGATAATAGTTTTTAAGGTTATTAAGTTCAATAGAAGCAAACGTAACCATTTAGGATAATCCAGTCGCAATGTTTTCATCTTTTTTAAAGGAACAGTTTCACAAACAATGTTGTTAATTAACCCATAAAAGGTCCGAACAGCCACGTTAACATCATCGCATGAATAGACTGGCTCCCAGTCTATACTAGCTAATTACAGTACTCGTAATGGCAAACGCAATACTGTCGTTATACTCTTTAACAATGCCGATGAGACTTTTCGTACTTTTAGTGACTCGAAATTCACAACATCCTTTGTCAATAAAGAAGATGTTTATTCTAAACAAAAAACAAAATTAATCATATTCCTGAAAGTGATTAATTAATTTTCAAATAATATGCGGTACAGGCGCACGCGCAGCTGACCAAAATGTAGCATAAATCATGTAATCTGACAATTAAACGCTTATTAGTAATGTTTCTGTTAACGCTGCATTAACCATTGTTATGTTTCAGTAAAGTGAGCGTCCGTGCACTATTAGCAATATTAATGCAATGATTATACGAGTATAAATAGTGTATCGTGCTCCGTATTGGTGCGATGATTAAACATTTTATTACAAAGAGTGATTACCACAAGGTTTAAATTACAGGACAAACAAATCAGACATAGTCAGTCCTTATCTCAAAAATGATCATACAAACTTATAAGTAACTATACTCAATGCGTTTACATAGCACGGAAAATGTGATTCAGAAAGTTGCCCTGACTGCACTGACACATTCTAAAAAATTAAGCGATTTGGTTTTACCATCTGTCACCACACTATTACCGCTTATCATTAATTGAATGACATATCACTGTTTTAACTTTAAAATCAGAATTCTCTGCATAAATAGCACTTTGGCATTTCTTATGCCCGTTTTCATAAACTAGACTCACTAGGCGACACCTAAATGAATGTATACTTACCTATAGATCTATACTAATTATAAAGCTGAACTCTTTGTTTGTTTGTTTGAACGCGCTAATCTCTGGAACTAGTCGGATTTGGGTCGGGGGAGTGAGACATTTCATGCGGACGAAGTCGCGGGCAGAAGCTAGTGCTTAAATAAATGCACGTTATTGGATTTTCAACGCTCAGCTCAGCGCTCAGCACTGCGCCGAGAGTCCAACAATTCAATAATATTTAGGCATTCATGTACTCACATTAGAAAACTCACATTAGAAAACACCTACTGTGTTTTCTAATGTGAGTGAAAACGGTATTAGTCTGTGCTCAATACGGCAAATCAAGGACATTCCATCTATGAAAAGAGTCTGGGCATCAAGTATGCTAGATTGCCACAAAACTACGCATAATCAGCCTGTAATGTTCCCACTCCTGGGACACAGAAGGGCTTCTGTAATCTACCACGCGGGCCCAGTGCGGTAGATGTCACATGTCTTCGAATTTTTGGCTCTAAGAAATGCCGGTTTCCTCACCATGTTTTGGTTTCCCTTTACCGTTTTGAGAGTAGTGGTGATGAGTCATTATTTACACAAAGTAAAGCCTGTCGCGCCTGGGTTCGAAATCACGACCTACAACTCGGTAAATCGGAGCCATTACCGCTGGGCCAACATTGCTCTCAAAAAAAAAAAAAAAAACTGCGTACTACACAAACCAAATTAAGATCTTTGACAACTTCTTTGTGTGTGACTTTACTATTACTACAAAGTTCGTATTCGCTACTAAGATGTAAATCGGTGCGGTATCCGAGTTCGTCGCCTCTTGTGAACAGCAACCTGTTATAGCGTGTCGTCACGCGACGCACTCTCTTCAAAGTGCGTGCGCACGCGGCACGCGCATCGGCCGCAGATATCGATCTGCCTGCGCACTGGGTTAATTGCTCACACTGTTCACAGCACTCCTTTAAAATTGCACGCCCCTCCACTGCTTAATGTATACCAAATGTTTGTATGGAAGTTTTAGTGGAGGCGTTTTAAATTAAAAGATCTCTACATCACTATCAGGTTCTCATCCCACACCATAAACTATGGAGATAACATGCACATGAGAGTATAAACCATAGACATAGGCTGCATTATTTTTTGCTTGATCTGGGGGCACGGGAGTGCCCCAGTCAAGACGAGCAAAGCGAAGCGCAAGGGCACTCCTACCTTTTCTCGAAGCACTTCGTCGTTTTTTTGAACCCTCATAACTTCACAAACTCTACACCTTCCTAGTCAAAATACGTGTCTTGGCCGTTTCGCTACCATCACATGGGCGTAAGGTGAAAAATGTATTCACTGTTCATTACTTTTCTGTTATACAATAGTTCTTGTAGTAACGAAACGGCCAAGCCTCATATTTTGACTAAGGTGTAGAGTTTGTGAAGTTAGGACTTGTAGAGTTAGGGCATGTAGAATTAGAAGCTTGGCTCTACATGAGATCTGATAACTTTTTGACAGTGCAAGCCATATGTGGTCTCCTCTTGGCAATATTTTACATGAAAATGTTTTTGGTGGGATTTTTTTCTTTCTGTCCTCATTACATTTACATGTAATCTTTATTATAAAGTGCGATTTGGCCTAAAATTTTGGGCAAGAAATGACATGTACGTGAGTTTAGTCCCGGGTATCACGGTGTAACAGTTGGGCGGCAGCGTGACACGCTGTCTGCAGGTCTGCACCGGCGCGGCGCCGGCGCCGCATCGCGCACCACTGTTATCTAAAGTCGCTCGGTTTGCCGAAGACACCTGCACTAACCTAGTGACTAGTGAGATGTACAATACAATAAACACTCCATCTGAACGCTGAAGCAGGTTTCATAATACTTTGATACTAATACTTTCCAAAGGCATGACATAAAAAAAAAGCTTATTTTGATGAGCATACTGAGGACTACTAAGGAGTTTACTACATACGGATAGATATACTAAACATTCCAAAAAAAAAATGGGTGGCCCTTTACTACACTACACTTTTTGTACCTATCTATCAAATCCTACGTTTAGTTGAAATTGCTTTGATTTTATTTTCAAATAAGTATCTTTATTTAACCATAAGGAGACAACAAAATCACTTCATTGAGGCACTTTATGAAGCTAGCGATTCGCTTTTCAAAGCGTTTGAAATTGATGCATCAATATGCATCTTGGCCGATCACGATAACGATACCGAGTATCGGTATAATGATGGTTAAAAGTACTGACGATTTATGTTTCGGAAATAGCCCAGACCAAAACAGCTAAGTATTCAAAATATTTGCAACAGAAACTATCGCTTTCAACTATCGCAAGTTCTTTAAAAGCAAGTTAATGACTTACAGATTTACGCGATTTAAGCCCAGTCTAAATTTTACGAATGTTAAATTGCTTTGACGACAACGACTACTACTTTCATCTTCCACTTATACAATCACTGACGCTTCATTTCTCCACAGTTATGATATTTCCATAACAGTAGAGAGCACGTTTTCATTATTGTATCTCCGCCATTATCACTGACTTTCCAACACCAACCGATCGTCGGAATTAGTCATGGCATGTCAGATATCACCTGGCTGGCCTGGCTGCGCGATTCGCCGCCATTTTAGTTCCAAGCTGAAGGCCGTTATGTCAATTGCTTACTGTAATTCGTTACGAAAACCAGTGGATAACTCGCAAACGTACCATGTCCAGTAGAAAGTTCTTTGTTTGGTATCTGGTGCACAATGTCTGTAAAACTGTTACGAATGGTTTGCCACATGTCACGTCATCACGTGCATGTTAAACAAAACGAGGATATTCATGCATCAAGTAAACAAGCATGAAAACAGTTGAGATTCCTTCCTCCTTGGCGTGGACATGCCAATTTCGGATTTTCTATTAAACACTGTTTATGCTTTAGAAGTCCTACGGGGGAAAATAATTGGTGCCTTTATTAGTCGATAAAAACAAAATGGTACGAAGGAACAGCACTTAGATCCGGTTCTACTAAATTGTGTTAACTTCAAACAAACTTTACGAGATACCTAGCTAGTAATTTGTATGAATGAAATCACTTTTACACGTTTTGAATCATCTGGTCCTTAGTGCGCCGCTTCCGCTAACATTGTTTCCTGGAAAGCAAAGGACTATGACTTATGAGTCATTGCTCGTTACCTGATGACCGGTGAGCGGTGACGTCACTGCGCCGCTATGCGCACGCGCATTGGATCTACCGAGCTCATGCGGCGCGCGCGTTATACTCACATTCGTTTATGGTGTGTTATGAATTTCTGTACCGCTAGCACGAATCACTATCGAAAAAACATTCGTATCGTCAACGAAAGTATTTTGTATGGGAACTTGAACAGCGCCTCTGGTGTGCTTAAATTGAACTAATTTTCAGAGCACGAACAAATACATGTAAGTTTCGTATCGTCATCGTATCGAATACGAAACGTAATTTGAGGCGTTTGTATGAAGATAGCTAGCACGAAGGCATAAAATGACGGATAGTATCGTAATTGTCGACGGCTGGCTTACGAGTTTCACGAATATTTATTCACTTTAAATTTGACAGTGAGAAAACTTTCGTCGGAGTTTATTTTAAACATAAAATTATAATTTAAGTGATTGTGTTGATATATTTTGTTAGAAAATGTTTAGATTAACAAGAAGCACCCCACGACGTAGTGCATTGTACTATTATCTTGCAGCGCGATTGATTGTTGAAAGTAGAAATGTACGAAGAGAAACACGGCGAGTGATTTATTTTAGAACACTATTTATTTTTATAAATAAAAAACAAGTTTTAAAAAACAAATTTTAGTTTTTATAATACAATAGAAATAATTAAAAAAAAAAATAGTTTTTATAGTTTTTGTTTTTTTTTTATATTTTTGAACAAATAAACTTTAGCTCTTTTAAACTTTACAAAAATATATTCCAAATATCCCTTTGAAACACTATTAAAATCAACATAATATGCATAAGACAATAAAATCTTAAATGTAATACACTTACTTTTCCATAAATTCTATCATAATGGTGTACTGCGGGTGGCTGGTTCTCATTGTAGAACAATAAAATAGTTCTAAACTTTTCACAAATCTAATCAACACAACACATGTTTACTTCAAAACAAAGTTGGCCTTGAATGAGCTTCGAGCGCCCGTCGTTCGTTTAGGAATACAGTCAAACCAAACAACGTTTTAGTAATCAGTTAAATTATAATACTTACCATTTATCTAACTGAATATTAACTTTTTCTGCAGTTTCTTCGTATTGCGTCATAAATTGAACAGTATTAAAGTTTTAAATGCCCTAAAATCACAAAATTTTTAATCACTTAATTACTTATCCAGTTACTAAACGAAGCATTCATTCAATTTGTAAGATCATTCGTTCTATTTTTCTCATCCTTACTTACGTTAGTATGACGTCACCAACGTTATCGTATCGAGCTCTCGATACTAGTTCGAAAGTGCTTCGTGCTTCCGACTTTCGTTGTATTCCGTTATCGTATCGACAACACGATACGTTTGCGATACGAAACCTACAAATATTCGTGCTAGGCGTACTGATCAAACGCTCAGCTGTATTATTAATCGTAAAGTGGCAAGAATTTGGCTTTGTCCTGTAATGGCCGCAGTGCTTACTATTGTGCCGGGTGCATAGACCTGACTCATAACTTGTCTTTGCTCTAGTAACGTTATCTTAATGTAAATTGTTCTGTAACAACTTTCTCTCTTCCACGAAAAGCATTCAAAGCATTTCTGCCCCAAGCCTCAGACGTACTCAATTGTGGTTATAAATCTCGTCATCCTTTTTCTTAAAGTTTGGTTGCGCTGGCGATGGCGTTACATTAGAGCCTTAAACTTCCTGAGCCTTCTCTAGCCTAATCCACAAATAATATATCTAGTATCATTTACAATGCAAAGTAAATACCTTCTAATAGTTTGCAGTTACGGATGGCCGTTGAAATCACACGTGTAACGGCCTATTGTGTACGCTGCTTCTTGAATTTGCACCCTGATGCTTTGTGCTAGGTTCCACATTTGTGTGGTGGATACGATGTGAATCTCAAGCAGTGGGATAGTGGCGCAAGATTAACCTCGACGCCCACGCATTGTCTGTGCGGCAGTTACGTGGGTACCGGTGTTACTCCGAGTAGAACACCGAGATTCACTGCAGAGATGAGAATTATAGGCTTCTTACTTAAAGTATACCATTTTATTGCATCCTGCCATCGCAGGCATTATTCTGTTCTTTACAGCAGTTGCTTCCATCTTCTGTTTATTCAACAGTTTAACTTTTCAACTTCATGTTGTTCTTTGCTAAGCCTAATAATTCCTCCAGAAAGCTTAGCTTATTATCTAGGACAGTTTCGAAACCTGCAATCTACAACAATCTTAAGTGTTTTAAGTTCAGTGACACTTGGCCGTTTAGACAGCGTAAAGCGTGTCATTACGTCACGGTCCTCAGTTCCTATTGTAGATGGATCAGCTATGTCCTACAACAATACGCAGAGCAGTCTACTTAGCGGTGCTAATTATGGAGAGTATGAAGAACACATTGTCGCAGGTTCCATGTAATAGTTGTTGGAGATAATGTTACTACGTCCCAGTTCGGTAGGTCGTGTCGTGTGGTCTAATGGGACGCAGCAGCTGAATCCTTTGACAGTAGACCAGAATCTTGTTTGACGGAAAAGGAAGTAGGGTTTAGGTTGTAGCAATATCAAGTACTTACTAGTGTTTAGTGTTTAAATAAATGCAATTAAGAGCTTTTAACTTGGCCACTTGCCAACCTCGAGTCAGTTTAATATTAAATTACCATAAACTATTTTCTGATTAATTGAATTGCTGAAACATTAAAATTATTTTCCCGAACCAATGTTTCTTAGAAAATTTTAGTACAAGGTTGTGCCAATTTCCGAATTTTACGTTGGTTACGATAGTGCCGGCACTGGCAGACGTGCATATCCGTTGCGCGTGCGCTGCCATCGCGCGCGTTGTGTAATGTGCATTACTGGATCAATTGCGTATAGAGTCTTCACTGGAACACTTTCGCGCAGCGCGTGATTAATTGACGCGTGCTCATCATATTAGAAGAAAATTACATTAGATATTAGTATCGCATAATAACGTCTTATAAGTTTCTCTTTATTACCGTAGTACGTTAAAAGTAAGTTAACACTTGTCAGTGTCCTGTCGTCACGACAGTTTTAATTTCCAAACATATTGTAAGGATTCGTCAATTCGCTCTCGTCCTAATCTCTGTCTCACAGCGGTTTTTATCCATCTGTTGCGCTCAATCGTCTGGTGAAATGGGCGTTATTATAATCTCTATTTATTCGGATATTTGATTCCCAGTATCTCTAGTTGTTCGGAATTTTGTATCTGACTACCGTTTTGCACTTCGGCATTCCTTTTTTTTGTGTCACCATGAGGCGTTCCAGGTTATTGGTACCTCTGCGAGTGATTCTAAACAGGTATATTATTTTTCTTCATTACTCTTAAAACTGGCATTTTCGTGGGTGTACGCTTACCTGCGATCTTGCTTACGATGTACGATGCATCTCAAAGTAGTTTACATGCAGTGCAGGCTGAACACTTACATTTTACGAGAAAAACTGTTCTGGAGTGAATGATGCTAACATCGGTTTCTTTTTTGTTGTTTTTGTGTAAGTGAGCGGAGTTCTATGATTTCACGAATTTATCGATAGTCACGTTTAAGATGCTAGAAGGTACTTCAGTCGATACCAAGGGGTTTATTTATAAACGTTGCTTAAAGTTAAATAGTGATTCACGTCTGCCTTACCATAAATATTGTTGACGTTTAAACGTAACGTTTCTAAATAAACTCTCACATGTTCACTAGGAGAATGGAGATTTTGAATTCGCAGAGTGCGACGATAGCGACCTTATGGAATATACCTACATTCTGCACGTTTTCCTCTTAGCATAGGCACCAAAATATTTCCACAGGGTACCTAAATATCACGAATCGTTATTAAATACGATTTGATATAAAGACATAATGGACAATGGAAATTTTTAATTAGTAGATTACTACTATTGTGACCTTTAGAGTACAGTACTTTCTGCACGTCTCGTCTTCCTCATAGCATCTGCACCAAAATATTTCCAAATTATAAATAACACGAATCGCACCTAATATATCAGTACAATTTGATTTAGGTTTTCAATATTATTTTTTTTAAGACCCAAAACCCCGTCTATTCGCCGCCCCTGAAATAAAGATAATCGTTTTCAATTTATTAGCAGCTACGACGTTTTGACGACATGGTACATGACTACAGTGATTTGTGCGTCTCTCAAGGTGAAGGTCTTATTTTAATAGAAATTAAGTACTGTGAGTTTCCGGGGTTACTCGAACAATTTGCAAGCCCGATGTACTCGCCTTAGCTTATACGTGCAAAAACATTTTCAAGTGTGAGAAAGCCTCTGGCTGGAGCTCTCAGTTCTAGTATCAAGAGATCGTGCGCACTGCGCAGTTAGTTTCCCATGAAGTGTTGGTGGCTCGATTGTTGCTAATAAAACCGCCATGATGGCGGACTCGATCTCGTGACGAATCGATTCTAACTCGATTATGTGGAGAGCGCATGCTCTGCTCGCGCCGGTGCCGCTAATTGGATTGATGTATTCATGACTATAATAACGGTCAAAGAACTTGGTCTGTACTGACATTGAATTATCTACAACTTTTACTCCTCTATTCATAAGGTTTCTCTGGTGTGTCTTTGTGCTGTCTCTATGGGAATGCTACAGACTTTCAATCGATAAAAACTATGAAAGCATAAAGTTTGTGTGCTATCTCCGATTCTCATAGTGGTATTTCCCAAAGCACAATCTAATAAAAAATAGAACAAGTTTTTGATTTTAATTGCTAACATGTTCTTTTACAAAGCTATCGGCAACCATTACTGTGCAATGCAATTAATCCATAACGTATAACAATATCGTCTATCTATAGAACTATTGGAAAGAGTAACCGAACCGAACTACGTATCGATCGACGTTCACACAGCAGGATGTTTGCATCCATATTTCACAAGTTATCCATACAAATAAAATTGAAGTGTCTGGTTGTAATGTCAAAATATCAGCTTTTTACTAAATGCATATGAAAGTATACCTAAGTACATGGTATTTATTAAAAAAAAAAAAACATATTTTTTTTGTCTGTTCACTTCACTTGCAGAGCTGGATAGGACTTTCACTGGCAGAGCTGGATAGCTGATGTTATAAGGAGTAACTTAGGTTACTTTTATTTTAGAAAAATAATTAGTAAAAAGTCCCATTATTGTTTTCCGACATCCACGCAAACGAGTTTTTTAATAATTATAATTATGTATCCAGTAACCGAATTGGCAAGGTAAACGTAAAAACCTCAGAAAGTGCAAACTGATAAGCATCAATATGTGTGTTATTTGGAACGTTGCACTAAATTCTTGTCTATTGGGGCCAATACAATCACGGAATACCGCGGCTTTCGTTCAGTCGTGGCCACTCGTGGCACAGGTCGTGGTCACCAAGTTTCGGTCTGAGTTTCCGTGCCCGAGCGGTAACAGTAAATACGTTTAGGAGCGATCTAGGTACGTACGTTCATAGGTAATAAATTGGAGCCGCGGTCAGCGGTCTATCGAGTCCTGGGAGAATGTCGGGCGCTCTCACTGCGCTGGGTGCAAGGCATTAGCGGTTGAGGAGTCGTTTGATATAGTTACTGAGATAGAAACATCAGAGTTCAGGGGGATATCCCTGAGCATATGATGGAAAGCAATTATAATATTGAATCAATAGAAGCATCCCTTAATTTTATTGTAGTAACATGAATGTGGTCTGTCGGTATAATACACGAGGTAGAAAGAGTATCACAAAAAATAAAAGGTTCAACACTTCACTACCACTTAGCGATAACAGCGCCTTTCCACCACTTGCTGAATCATAATGTATTCCAAATGCGACGAAACATGCTGCAGATAAGTTGGAAGTTTTTGCTTTTATAAAAAACGCAATGTCTTTCTGTTGCGTTGCATCGGCACCGTTCAAATCGTAAAGCGTTAACTACTCGGTGGGTCATAAATAGTGAAAGGTCTGTAGGCCAGACACAAGCATCTTCAATAGATACATTTCCTCAATAGATTCTGACTGCTTGCGTAATCATGGCAGATGATACAGTTTAACACTGTTTGTTTTGCTTGCATTATATACCGTAGACGACTATGGTTTCGCTGATTTGTTTCAATGTATTGATGGTTATTTGTTTCACTTTGGCTGGGCTTCGGATCCGGAGCATATTTTGCATACATCACCGTTATTTTTAATTTGTAAAAGTTAACTTTTGTAATCGCTGTCTCGCGAGTCTTGTGCCACCTGCAGTGACCCGGTTTCGTTGAGGCTCTACCTATGCGCCTGTATGCAATATAGCGTTTATTCCCTCGTATCGAACTGTTTGCACAACGCACACATATTGCCGGCCAGCACACCAATAACTTTTGTGCGACTGACGTCAGACCGGAATAACTCGTACTCGTATATTCGTACACTTTGTGATTGATCTGGCCATTCCACGATGCTCCCGCCAGTTTCGTGAAGTGTTAGGAGTGTATATTGTGTGCTGTTCTGATCATCGTTAAGATCGTGAAAATATCTAGAATAGCAGGTAGGGTGTTATGTCTACAACTCTAGCTTGATCACGCACGTCTAAATAACTAAGCAGACCAGAGAAGCAGAGATATCTTTGATACAGCCCTGAAAAAGAGCAGCAGGCATACTCTCTTAATTCACTTACCTGTCGTAAACTACTAACATTTATGTTTTCCTTGTTGCAGCCTGCTGGGTGGTTCTGGCGGCGTACGCGGCAGCATCACCAGGCGCCCGCGCCGCCGGCCCACTCGGCCCCTCCGACCGGCCCGAGGCCTACTTCAACGGCAGTTCCTACCTCCGGCTGGCCAGGCCCATATCACTCAAACAACTCGTTGGACTCAGTTTCCGGACATGCGTTGGTAAGTCAGCACCTTGGTATTACTCCAATATACTCTCCTATCAACTGCTCTACACTTGGGCTCAGTCAATCAGCCCTTTCTAACGACGACTTGATAGCCATATAAAATATTAACTTTGAAGTGACTGTCATTCGTGGATCTTTGACAGTCGTTACGTTGCGGGTCCTCATCAGAATTTCGACCCAGTAACTGGGTTGTGGAGGTCAGATAGGTACTCGCTTTATGTCAAGTACTGGTATTCAGCTGCATCCGGTTAGGCCGATGAAGTGTAGTTAGAGAAGTGAGACGATCAGACATTACCAAATTGAGCTTGAATTGTAATAGACTCCCAATCATAAAAGCGTGGGTTTTGCTCCGAAGGAACGCATTGATCATTGGATAAGGAAAGCAATGTTCCATAATCCAGTAATTCTTAGGACAAAAACCTCCGTCGTTGTCCCGCCCCCCGCCCCCCGACTTCCGAGCGAGCGCGAGCGGTGCGCGCGGAACGTGCATCAATCATAAATAAAGACAGTTTGGAAAATTATTAACAATGAAACGAACAGGAACAAAAAACATAATACTGATTACACACTGGACACTTCCCGCGGTCTCATTAGCGATAACATCGATGTCGCTCAGGAATTTGCAACTTTCTTTACCAATATCCCAATTAAAACTACAGAAACTTTAAATTCCTCGCCTGCACTAGCTATTGAATTATTAAGAGCGAATGTCTCAGCCTGTCCTGTGGAATTTAAATTTAAACATATAAACCCTACAGTCATTATAAAGGCATTTAAGCAACTTAAGATCAAAATTACCGAGGATCTGTGGGGCATGTCTACTAAAGTTTGTCAATCCATTATTGAGACAATTGCACCCTATTTAGCTTTAATATTTAATTTGTGTGTAGATCAAGGGGTTTTCCCGGATTTAATGAAGTTCAGTAAAGTTATTCCACTTTTCAAATCTGGGGACAGTAAAGACACTAATAATTATAGACCCGTATCGGTTTTGCCGGTTTTAAGTAAAGTTTTTGAAAAAGTAATGTTAAATCAAATGCTCAATCATTTTAATCGTAATAACATCCTACACGATCAACAGTATGGTTTCACCAAAGGACGTTGTACAACCGACGCCGGTGTCACCTTATTAAAACATATCTTTAACGCATGGGAAGAGGCACAAGATGCAATAGGCATTTTTTGCGACTTATCCAAAGCATTTGATTGCGTGAATTACGATACACTGCTCTTGAAACTTGAGCATTACGGACTCGGTAAACTTGCTCTTAGCTTAATGAAATCATATTTAAATGACAGATTTCAGCAAGTTCAAATTAACGGTGTGAATTCATCGGGTTTGAAAGTCAAAATGGGTGTACCGCAGGGCTCAATATTGGGGCCATTCCTATTTTTAGTATACATAAATGATTTACCTCATTTACTGATAAACCGATCACAAATGGTGTTATTTGCTGATGACACATCTCTGATTTTTAAAGTAAGCAGACGTGCACAGGAGCTTGACGACGTAAATAACGCTATGCTTTTGGTCCATAATTGGTTTACTGTAAATAATTTGGTATTAAATGAAAAAAAAACTAAATGCATTAGATTCGCTTTACCAAATGTTAGAAGTAGTAAATGTCACGTTGTATTGAATAAGGAAATACTTGAATTCGTCGAAAATACGGTTTTCCTGGGGATTACGCTTGACTCAAAGCTGCAGTGGGGTCCGCACTTAACATCTCTTGCAGGGCGGCTAAGTTCAGCCGCTTACGCTGTTTGGAAAATCCGCCAATTAACAGACGTGGATACCGCGAGACTGGTCTATTTTAGTTACTTTCATAGCATCATGTCTTACGGTATTTTGTTGTGGGGACGGGCTGCAGATATTGATTCTATCTTCATCCTGCAGAAGAGGGCTGTCAGAGCCATATACAAGCTCAGCAGGCGTGATTCTCTAAGGGAACTGTTTAAAAAAATTAACATCATGACGGTTCCTTGTCAATATATATATGAAAACATTATGTACGTTCGAAAAAATCTACATCTTTTTAGTAAGATAAGTGACAGGCATAATTTTAACACAAGAAGTAGGAACAAATTAGATCAACCGCGTTTCAGATTGTCTAAAGTAAAAACTTCTTTTATGGGTTACTGTGTAAAATGTTATAATAAAATACCACTCGATATTCTTCAACTAAATGAGAAGAAATTTAAAACATGCATTAAACGCACACTATGTAGACAAGCATATTATAAGTTGGATGATTATATTGCAGATAAAAATGCTTGGTTAAATGCTTGTCCTGCTCCACAGGCACTTGAGCTCACTATTTAAAATTTCAATATTTGGAAGAGGTGCTTCCCTTTTTCTTTTTTAGTGTTTCTGACATTACGATCTTAATATTTATTTTTATTTTATTCAATCATGTTTTAATTGTTAATGCTGCAATACTAAACACCTTTTCCTGTTTGGTATTAAAAATTTTATTCATCTCTTAAATAAATTGCAATCTATAGTTTTGTATAATTTAGAAGCATTTTTTCAATTTTGTAAATGTAAGAACCATGGATCCGTTTATTATGATTTTTTGATGTTGACTTGAAAGAGCATGGCAGTTGAGAATGTGTCATGCTCACTTAAATGTCTCACTGATGGTGGCGCGTGTGTTCGGTTCCCTACAAAATGGTTGAGCTGGATGGTGCTGATCGATGCGTCATGTTCGTGAACGGACGCCGTCGGTTGAGACTGGTCATCTCTTAACTGCCAAGGCTTATTTTTAATCTTATTTCTTGTATTGTTTCTTCATTTGTGTGTTTTTTTACATTGTTCTCACATATAGAAGCAACAAGAATAATGTACCCAGAATTTTGTAATATCTTGATTTAAAAAGAGTGTCCATGGAGTTTCTTGCCCGTTCTTCTCCATTGAGATCTACGCTTTGGAATGGGCACCTAGCTTCAACTTTCTGACCAACAGACCGACTACTTAATTTTGACAATTCAAAAGTGCCTGTAATGGTTTAATTGAAATAAATGCTTTGAGTTTGAGTTTGAGTTTTGAGTCAAAATGCTCCCGAGCCGAGCGTCATTACATCCATCGCCGCGTTTTTGCTGATTATTACGTGAAGTGCACGCGTTACTGCATTGCAGAACACGCTTCGTGATTCTGAGAATCGTATGTTGGTGACGTTGACAGATGCTGTTCTTTATAGAATTTTATTTGACGATTTCTAATTAAAACTCTAAATAGATTCCCTCATTTTTATGGGCAATTATCCTTCATCTAGCGTCCTCCTAATTTCAAGTTTGGCAAACTTGTCCAACATTGTGAATTGTGATGAGTGAATCAGTTCAATGCTTATAATGTAATGTTTATTCATTAAAACCAAACAATTTGGCGCATCTGCGTAATTATGCGTATCTAAAAATTCAAGGCCGCAGTAATTGAGTACCATTCGATGGACAAATTATCATATTGAATCATCACCGGCGTGTACGCAAGCCATGCGTACATAACGTACGATTATATTGTACAAATGGGCATATCGTGTGTTTGATCAGACTTTGGCAGTGTTGTTGTGATGGACGTCCAGTGATCGTGCGGCCGTTACCGCGACACTTACGTCACAGCATCACACACGCTCGGCCGGACCGGTCGCGATTCACGGCGCGGCGGCGTTGTATGTAATCATGATTTGTTGAGAGAAAGGTGGTTCAATCACCCACTCGATAGTTGATACAATGCACGACTCGTGTAGAGATGATTAGATTATGTTGAATTATGGCCTTTTTACGGACTACGGCCTGTCCAGACAACGCTTTTCATATGATATGGTATCTATATACATATGACGTATAATAAGGTTTTAAAAAATGAACCCGACAAACTTTAAGAGGTGCTTTATTTAGACCTTCGAACTGAACAACTTTCACTATGGGACCAACTCTGAAATCATGAAAAAAAATCAGCTGTTTAATACAAAAGTTCAATACCTACTTGACCAAAATGTATGAAACAGCAGATTTTTTTTTTGTGATTTCAGTGTTGCTCCCATAGTGAAAGTTGTTCAGTTCGAAGGTCTAAATAAAGCACCTCTTAGAGTTTATTAATTTTTAACACTTTGTATAAACTTCAAAGTCCTGACTGACTAATATACGAGTATCAACGCACAGCCTAAATCACTGCACGCTGGTCCCAGAGACATGAAATTTGGGGGGTGTGTTCTTTGTGAAGAGTAGGTCTAGGTATCAACTAAGAAAGGGAGGAGGGTGAAATTTCACGCGGACGAAGTCGCGGGCAGAAGCTAGTCTACTGTCTACTATAAAGTGTTAAGGTTGTTTTGTTGCTGCGTTTGTATTTTATAAACAAACCATCTGTTTTAAATATGTGTCATAGCGTCTGGCTATATCTATTGATAAATTTAGTGACTTCACACCAAGCGTTTTTGCATAAATTACACATCGTTTGACAAATTGCGAAAACAATAATCTTGGTTATGTAACTTCTACTGGCTGGGATCCGGCAATGTTTGCCGTTGCCTAGAAGTGCAACATATGCATATGGATGACTTCGCAGAAAAACAAATCACGGCCGTACATGTCATACCTACCTAGGTATACGATGAACGTGGAATTAAAACCTACAGAAAAAACCCCACGGGGTTGGATTGTAGTCAACACGTGTGGATCAAAACAGCTATGTTTGTATAGTTGTAGCAATGATTATAAGCACAGTATGTATAGATAGACCTAGATAACGCAAGTATCACGATTTGTATGAAAACCAAGCATGCCATTTTTTGACTACCCTACCAACTATGACGTCACAAGCATTATTTAGTGATGGCAAAATCAAATCGATTCAAAGACGCCGCCGCGTGCGGCACCCGTCTTGCCCCACCCCGGGGCCTAGCGCCAGGCGCTCACGCTCACCCAGCCAGCAGTACACAGAACTGAGCGCGAAAGTGGCCGCTTACGATTTTTGGCACGTGAAGTAGTTGCTCTTGCGTTATCTAGGTGTATCTAGTGTATCTATATCTGTGATTACAAGGCTCTTGTTGTACACGCGATTGGCTCCGTCAGTACGTACAGTGTACACCACGACACACGTGTCCCTACACTCCGTATGTTTTCATTTTCATGCACATTCTGTTTCATTCATTCGGCAGACTCATGGAATTCGTCGTGTTATTCATTAGGTATTTGATCATTACCTCATAGTAATCGCTAGAGCTAGAGTATATAAGTTGGGACGGGACAGATGTCTTAGGATATAGGAGTCTATATCTTAAAACCCCGAAGGATCAGCTTCAAGCCAATCGACGAGTGTTGATTGGCTTGAAGCTGGTCCTTCGATACGATATAAGTAAAACCTAATGAATTCAATGAGAAATATTTCTTGTTCCTGGAGCATCTGCCCCACACCTGCATCCATAGTCTCACACGTAATAGCGCTGTATATAATATTACATAAATACTTACCGTTGTCTCATTTCCCATTGACCAAATGTCATCATGGGAATTTTCTGAGTGCGGCCTTTGAACCGTTATGTGCGGTGGGCTTGAGTTGAGAGGTCACCGCACACGACGAAGTGTACGGGACATCTAGCCTTACTCTGCTCGTATCTCGGAGTTTATGTATGTTTTGCTGGTTTTTTCGGATTCCCACATTAACAGCTAGTATTCTAGTAAGTAATTATTATTATTAAATTCTTTATTGCGAGTAACCATGAGACTCATAGTGTTTGTAACAATAAAATAAACTTACTTTGCTTGGTTTATATAACTTTTTTAGATGTTTTTTATCAGAAGATGAAAACTTAGGAAACCAGAAAGAGGACTGTTACTCAGATCAGCTAGAACATTTCTGAAACATTTTTACATGGTAGATAGCGCGTTGTTCTAGTGTAGTCACTCTCGACTGCTCTATACATTATCTGCTTCAATAAAATTTAAAGCCATTTTAATAAACAATGATTTCGTATTGCAGGTGGTGAGCTATTCTCGCAGCGGTTCGAGGGGTACACGCTGCACGTGACGGCGCTGTTCGAGCAGGTGGTGGTCTCCTGGGCGCGGCCTTCACAGGCGCACCGCGAGGTCGGGCTCGCCAAGGAGACGCTCGACAACCACTGGCACTGGGTCGGACTGCGATATAACTCCGACCCCCCCTCACTGCTTTTGGAGGTCGATAAGGACACACAGGTATGCCTGCGTATCCTCATACTTTGGTGCCCAAAATATAAAAATCTAGTTCTTCTAGCTAGACAGACTAGACAGATGTGTTGCCAAAGAGTTTCATGGGCCACTTCTTCTTCTAAACTGCACTAGGAAGTGGTGGACGGCGGTCATCTTGGGGAACTGTCTTATGTAATTTTGACGTTCAAAAAATTATGATTCTCCCTCAGCCTAATTTGAATAAATGATTTGTAAACGTGCCAAAAACTTGATTGAAGCTGTCTACGGAAGCTGTAAGATGTTAAGTGCAACTCTTCGGTTTTGGGAATGCATGTCAGCTGACATGGCAGCGCAAGCATGGTGTACAATTATTAGGGACTGACGTCACGTGTCCGTCAGCTTCTGCACTTCCATGACCCGGCGCGCCCGCACTGCACTTGTATAAACGAATTTTTACGCACTAAATGTATTGATACAGATGGTAGAAATTGCAATCGTCAAAAGCAGTGGCTGTCGTTAATAAAATGTGTATTGGATGCAACAGTTATTATGTTTTATGACTATGACACCCAAAGGTCCCGTCCTCCGTCTTTACTGGATGCAACGTTGCCTTCATTTTAATTTTCACTACGATATTTGGAGGGTTGCCCAGCAGTGGGATGATGCAGGCTAACAGTAATTAGTATGATATTTATTATTAGTATTTCAAAAACTAGCTGCGCCCTGCTGTTTCACCGGTGTGAACAAGTGTCGATCCCGTGGCAATGTCGGAATAAAAACTATCCTAGGTCCTTTCCCGGGATTCACTACCTCTATACCAAATTTCATCTAAGTCGGTTCAGCGGTTTAAGCCTGAAGAGGTAACAGACATACACAGTTTCGCATATTTTATAATTTTAGTATGGATGGATCTTACTTAAAATGAATCTTTTTTTTTATGGTTTATTAGCAACAACACGCGTAAAAGAATTCGTTTCCACACTTTGCTTTCGCTTGTGATGTCCTTTAAAATATTGTTATAGTCGCAAGAATGTTCTTCTGAAACTAGTGGGAGCTGTGCGAAACTGTTGTTGTAATTATAATCAACGGAGCCAGGCGCCTGTGTGAATCAAACATAGGCTTGGGTTTCCAACAACTTTGGAACACAACAATGCCGTATCAGCTAGCTCACGCCCACTTAACTATAGTCTTCTCATTTATTACACTTGTCCGAGTGTTCACCATGGCGTGCACCTTGTTATGTAACCAATACGGGTCACAGTTCACGCCAGAAGAATATAATGGAGAAAATTAATGTGCTTATTGTTATATCGCGTCGCTTGTAATGATCTAAATGAGAAAATAATATAATTATTATTTTTTATTTAATGGTTTTGGGGATTATTTCAGTAATATTTATATTTTTGAAATGTGCTAATTAAGTCCTTTCATTTAATACCCAACAAAACTGCATGACTAAAAAAAATTTTTTTTAGTCATGTCTTTATTTCCGCTAGAGGGCGCCATATTCAATTTAATGTGACGTCACATAGGCTATAACCAGCGGAGATCAAGACGCTTCCAATGATACCTCATTTGTCAAATTATGACAAGTAGTTTAGAAGTTATGAGGGAACAGGTGAACATACGTACATACATACCGGTCAAAATCATAACCCTCCATTTTGCTTCGCCGTAGTCGGGTATAAAGAGGGACTAACATTTTATTTGTGCCGCAAGCTAATTGGTACAATATACGTAAACAATGATGAAAATACTTGTATAAAATAAGTAAATAAATGTTATATTCGGTATTATTATTGGTAAAATATTTACATAAAAGTCTTAGAAATTATTTACAAAGGAATATTAATGTTAGATGCCGCACGTATATAAAACTGTATCACAGGCGGCATGAGCATACTGATGAAATAATGTCAATATTATAATAATTCATTACTTTATACCTAGTTTACTTAAATACTATTTACCTTAAAGATCAAAATAACAGAACGTCTTATTATATAATACTAGCTGCGCCCCGCGGTTTCACCCGCATAAGTCTTGATCCCGTGGGAATATCGGGATAAAAAGTATCCTATGTTCTTTCCCGGGACTCAAACTATCTCTTTACCTTTCATCTAAATCGGTTCAGCGGTTTCGGCGTGAAAAGGTAACATACAGACAGACAGACAGAGTTACTTTCGAATTTATAATATTAGTATGGATTAGTAGGATAGGATATTAGTAGGATTTCGCGTCAGCATAAATTGTTAAGTGGGATAAATTCAATGTTGCACAAAATTAAGTCACGTTCGAGGCAATGTGTTTATTTGATTGTTGCTGCGGGCGACTAATGTGCTTAAACGTCAACAAAATCGAGGGCTCGTAGGCCAGTGCAGTGTTTTGTTGAGTCAGCAGCAGGCAGTAAACATGGATGACGCTCTAGGCGGTCTCGTAGTATATAGAGTTGACGTACCTGTATTCCGCTATTTTCCTAGCAGGGCACTCGGCATCTCCCGTTTTGTGGTAACTGGGCTTTGTAAAGCGTGAGCAAGTGGCACATTTCGGTGTGTCAGCTTTCTTCGCGCACTCCGACATGGAGTGTCCTTCTTCACCGCATGTAGTACAACTTCAATTTTCGCTAATAGGGACCCTATACCGTACTGTCTCCACAATAGATCGTTATTCCACCAACATTAACAGCTAGTAAACATAATTGACGATAATAACAACTTCACAAGTCATTGTCCTATGACGCAGACATGAACCAGCTACAGAAGTGTTGCTTTTAGTCCTAAGTCTTTTGATTACCAGAAGTTATAATAAATACAGTTTGGTCATGTTCTCGGGTTTCAAAAGAAACCTATGGTCTTTAAACTATCTGCCTCGTGTTATTTTTAAGTCTCTAAAGAGTTCAAAAATCATCATCATCATTTATCCCGGGAATGCACTGGAAGAGACGTCCCCGCGCTGACTGTTTAATAATACAAATGAAATGTATTGACTTGTCCCATGTTGTTTGTGTAGATAATATCGAACGTGACGTGGAACCCGGAGCTGCTGTCTCCCGGCGCACTGGAGGCGGGCGGCGCCGTGCTGCTGGTGGGCAATGTGTTCAGCGGCTGCATCCTCGAGGGCCCGCAGCTGGAGTTCCACGCCGCCACCGCGCAGGTCCGGAACGTGGTGTTCGGACACTGTCCGCTGACCACTGACGACTGTGAGTACCGCACGGGCCAGGGCTTGAACAAACTGACAGCTGTACTGTTCATACCAAAATGGGGCAATTTCCGTATAAATAACGTTTGCATTCTAATGTCTGTCTCTCAATCTGCCTAAAATACAATCCTCCACATTTCTTAAGAGTCTTTGACAGTAATTGTCGCTGAGATGAGATTGGGAATAGATTTTGAACGTGTTTAATTACGGGAATTGGCCTTCAGGTCACAATGATGAACGGCCTGCACAATTTTGCGGGTCGCCTGAAATTGACACAGCCGGGCGGCGAATTCGAATGTTGTAATAAGTGTATCGGGTCGGCTTTGTTTTTACACAAATATTGCCGAATCGAAAGTGCCGACCCGAACAAGTGGTGCAGCATGCCTTACTTTCTCGAAATCTTTAACGAAGTGATGTCCATGGAAAGTTTATGATGTGCTGCCAGATCTGTATATATAAAATTCAAAGTCCTGACTGGCTGATATAGTCGCAGGCAAAAGCTAGTCAGCAAAACAGTCAGTGAAACAGGAAAATCCAACATTTATATGTGAATAAATAAATAACTGAATGAATTAAAAATATTGAATTAAAGCGTAATCTTTTAACTCCGGAAGCCGCGATTACACACCGACATTTAGTTAAATGTTTTCCTTTTCCGAACAAATAACAACAGAACTGAAAGGAAGTCAGTTGTAAATTATATTTATTTAATTTATGAATAAATCTTTTTCCTTGTTGTAAAAATCACTGTAATAAATAAGACTTCCCTAACTTTCGATAAGCTGGGCTAATAAGCCGGTATAAGGTAATTAAATGTTTTGTTTCTTGCCAGGTATTGACAGAAAGGATGTGCTGCGCATCCAGCCCAAGGACCACTGCTACAACGAGCCCTGCATGCGACACGGCACCTGCATATCACGACATGACAGGTATTAGCGAAATTATTCAATATGCACTTGTCCTGCGATCGCGGTTTAGTTTTCAGACATGTAAACAAATGTGTGTTTTTGGAACAAGTACTTTTAAACTAACACATAAAGCTGGTTTGCGCTATATTTTTAAAGACCTTATCAATAGTACTAATCATTCTAAAATCAACTTAATTACCACTACTATAAAGTTGATATTTACTTAAGTGGAAATATCATTGACTGGCAAGATTGAAGAAGGCAAGAATTTGAATACGGAATACCTCCTGTAAATACTAAGCAACCAGCAGGAACTTATGTACAGTCAACAAAAGAGATAAGTATGCAGGATCGTCGGATATACTTCAAGTTTAGTAGGAAACCGATGGTTGTTCTCGAATAAAATTTTATTTTATTAATAGAAAACAAACAGCTCATTTATCAAATTAAATTTCAGTCGACAACATCCATCGGTTTCTTACTAAACTTCAACTATATCCGACGATTCTGCATACTTATCTGTTTTGTTGACTGTACATTGCATTATTTGTAAACTCCCACTGCTAATGCTAGACCTTCCTTTATAGTATAACAGCGCCCAGTCCTTGTTGCTGGACCAAATTACACCTCTATATTGGTGACGGAAGGTTGTCGGGTCGGCGACTTGTCGCGCCATCTATGTATTGTCACAGCCTCTGACAACACATGAAGTATTTAAGGTGATGAGAGCTCTGTGATCTTCTGGCAGTATATTGGTTGCAGCTCGGTTAGAATGAGTTCGTGTACCGCCTGACTACATACAGGTACCGTCTGGACAGAACGCTGTAGCGTAGTTTACATAATGAGTCACAAGTGTAGCAAACCTTATTGTTATGTTAGCGAGTTCAATGCTTCATTAATTGTTTTCGCGGCGCGTTCGACATTGACCACCGTTGCTTATGACTTTACCTGTTTTTTTTTCTTTTATGGTCATGCTGTCAAATATGTTTTGATTATAATACTTGATAGCACTTGTTATGATTTGTTAGTGGTGTTACGTTTATGCTGTACCTATTAAAATGGATGTAAAACATTGAACCGGTCGGCCTAAATGTTTATTTCATATCTGAATACCAATAAGTATTGTGTGTCGTAAAAGGTGTCAACATAAATCTAGGGCGCAGGCGCAGCGTCTTCATATCGCTAAATATCATGAGTGCCATGACCTCTGCCTACACCTGTACAAGAGTACCGGTGTGATGACATTAGTCTCATGTCAGATACGAGTGCCACTGCTCGGCGCGCTACACGGGCAACAACTGCGAGGTGGACGCCGGGGACCCGTGCGCGTCGGGCCCGTGCCAGCACGCGGCGCGCTGCGTGGAGGACTCGCGGGGGGACTACGCGTGCTACTGTCCGCCCAACTACCACGGTATGTACACGTACTGCTACCGATACACTACTCTAGGAAACTAACAAAAATATCTAGTTGTTATTAATCTTAACACTTTGAAGGAGACTGATCTCGAGACACTGTAGAAGTTTTATTGTTATTACGTCGAGGGGCGTTAAGTGTCCCGTAGTGTTCAATTCACCCATTCACTGACAAGCAACACAAGCAAGGATTTTTTGAAAATTCATCCCCTAATGGAGTTAAATAAAGGATGAAAGTTTGAGTGGTAGTTTGTAATGGTTTCCAGTGGACAATTCTATCACACCGCTCGTAATTGAATAATAACCAATAATGTATTGTAATGAAAGTATTATTGTTGCGTTGCAGGCGTGCATTGCGAGCTGGAGGTGTCGCTGGACCCGCAGTGCGTGGCGGGCCCGTGCCGCAACAACGGCAGCTGCAGCGTGCCGCCCGGCGGCGACGCCTACGTGTGCGCCTGTCCGCCCGGTACGTGCCGCCCGTCACGGTCGCTTCATGTTGTTGTAGGGAGCTAGAGAAACTCATTCATAAAAGCTAAATCAGCCAGATATTTTGTTTGAAATTACATCATTTGTGTTATTGTATAAACAACTACGCTTATTACTCGCCTGGATTACTAAATCACCCGCATATTAGTTTACGGAGACTTATGATTCCAAAAAAATCGGAACAAAGTCTCAAAGCAGTCTGTTTTGAGACTTTGTTCTCAAGTAGGTTCTTAAAGAAAAATAGTTTTAAAAAACTAAGCTAAGCATCATCGAAGTATGGTCGCTTTATCTCGAGTGTGTAGTGCATATTCATCATTGTACATTGTAACGTGTCGGCTACGCTAGGCTACACGGGCCGCTCCTGCGAGACGGACATCGACGAGTGCGCGGGCGCAGCGACTCCGTGCCTCAACGGCGGCCGATGCCAGGACGCCGTCAACAACTTCACCTGTGACTGCGCCGGCACCGGTAACATTTCTTATTTTACGGATAAAAAATACCTGACGTCGAAAAAACCAGCTCTAAATAAATAACACAAGATAAGGCCCAAAGCGGTGCTGTTACATCAGACTTGTTCTTTGATGTAGCAGCCCGGTCCCGACTGGCTCAGCTGTTTGCCAGACGAAGCGCGCGTTACTAATGCCTGCCTTTGTTTTTGCTGCTCACAGAGGCCGAACGACGCTTCGCGAGACCAGACCGGTCTGAACCGAGCTAATGTCGTAGCCGTTCTGTTGTATGGCTATGTTTGACGTGTGTTGTGTTGGCAGGCTACACGGGCGCGCGGTGCGAACTGAACGTGAACGAGTGCGAGGAGGACCGCAACATCTGCGGGCACGGCGTGTGCTACGACACGTACGGCAGCTACGTGTGCGCCTGCCAGCTGGGCTACAAGGGCGAGCGGTGCAACAATGTGAGTGTTGGGCCAGCGCCATCATCATTGTTCATTTGCAAGGCAGGCAATAGTTGCATCGCACATGGTTCAAGATGGCTTGAAACTTCAATTTCTATCAAATATTTAGTGAAAGAAAAATAAATTATTTATTCTGAACAAACAAAATGCACATTAAAAAATATTCATAAAATACTCACATTTAAAGTAGCCAAAAGCCTCGTATTCAAGCAATAAAAATTTGACAATTGAGTCCATCGATGATAATGTAAAATGTGTGGCAGGTGTCGGCGTGCGCGTCGGGCCCGTGCGGCGCGGGCGGCGCGTGCGTGGAGGAGGCGGGCGGCGCGGGGTTCCGCTGCGTGTGCGCGCGCGGGTTCGCGCCGCCCTACTGCGCGCCTGCGCCCGCGCACCCCGCGTCGTGCCAGGACATCGTGTGCCCGCCCAAGTCGCACTGTGCGTACGCATGCGCAGTGCGCTGTGCCTACTGCTTCACATAGCTTTCTTATGCTTAATTATGTGTTCATAACACTCCTGTTTAAAGGATTTCGATCTGCCTTCATATAATGAAATCCAATCATAAAGGATTGAATTTCTTTATATGAAGGCACATCGTACAGAACCTCGAACACACAAACCGCTTCGCTGAGACATTCTTTAGATTAACCCATTTGTTAAAAAACGTTACTTAAAGTTAAGAGACATTTAAACGTATGGTTAAACAGACGTTAATCATTACTACACTTTAGGCAACGTTTATTCATAAAGGGGTAAAATTTCGGAGACTGAGTCAGTCTGCCTTTTTTTTAAGAATCAGTAAATCGTCAAATTATTACATCTTGGTATAAATTTTATAACGAATACTCATAATAAAATAATTGTTTGCAGGTATACCAAACATGATGATAGCCGGTGTGATCGCTAAGCAAGTCATGTGCGTCTGTGACATCGGATACTACGGCAAGTTGTTATTTAATCAGTTCAAAAATGGTACAGGAAGGACAGGCTCTTCCTGTATCAAACATATAAGTTCTTTTACTTTGTAAACCAACCGTACTGTTGGATGTGCAAGACTGCAAGTCCAACATAGTGTAATATAACCGCAGGAGCCCCCGGCGTGTCGCCCAACTGCACGAGCCTGGAGGCGGCGTGCGACGCGGGCGCGTGCCTCAACGGGGCCACGTGCGCGCTCGGCAGCGACCACTTCAACTGCACGTGCGCGCCCGGGTACAAAGGTACGTCGCTGCTGCCTGCAAGTGCTGCACCGGCGACCCTGTGTCTGCCGCATATAATACTACCATACAGGGCCCTGAAACTTCATACACGTGAACCAAACAATCGGCATCTAATAGAATTGAAGAGCAACAAAAGAGATTTTATAAAATCATTGCTTCATGTAAGCTCACTTGACACGAGGGCATTGACCCCTTGATGATTTCAGGAAATGGTTTGTTCTTGCTATTCGATACCGATACCCATCACGTCTCTGACCAATGCATTTTAAAAGACCCTGCGATAATATGGTGGCGACACGACTGTTTCCCAAAATATTCAGCGAAGTGCCAAGAGTCGCCATGTTATTCTAGTTTTCTTGATTATGTGTGATTAGAATAGAATGTCTGAAGCGCTGCCCATGTGCTGTAAACGCATAACTTTTGGTATGACGGTTTCCGTAATTTTTATGATTGATGTCTGTTGCCTGTCTAGATGTTTTATGAATGTATATCGTGCGCGTGAGTGATCTCTTGCATCTAACGTCCCCTACCCATCATGCGCTTTGTTTGTTTGTCTAATCTTTAGGAGGTTCATATCATGCGATTGCCTAGATTATTCCGTTTATTCACCCTAAAACAGCCACCCCAAAATAGATACTCGGAAACGCATGTTTATCTCACCCCAGACGGGGAGGATACTCTAAATTCACTTCTTTTTTCTTTTCCGCACCCCCAAGTAGTCATCATCAACATTACAGCAGTACATACATAAATACTCATACACTTTAATAAATTATCAATTAATTTTTACTAACCGCAAACTTATTCAGAAATAAACTTCCTCATTTTAAATAATATTAATATATCCTATCTTATACTAATAATAAAGCTAAAGAGTGTGTTTGTTTGATCGCGCTAATCTCTGGAACTAGCAGTCGGATGTAAAAAATTATTTGATAGCCCAATTCTTGAAGAAGGCTATTTAACATCACGCTCACGCATCAGCCGAGCAAAAAGAAAAAAAAAAACGATAATCGAAAACGATTTTATAGTGGGCGTACGGCGCGCGGCGTAGTGGCTCGGGGAGACAAGAAATTTTACGCGGACTAAGTCGCGGGCAGAAGCTAGTAATGTATAAATTCTACAATATATCCAGGAAATGAGCAATATGACAAATGACAATAATTTCATTATGGAGTAGACGTAATTTTGTGTATCCTGGATACATTATTCATCTCTTTTAATCTCTAATAGTACATTTGCGATCGTTTTTATATTTCTTTGCTACAACAGACGTATCAGCGAAAACGTATGGCATGCTAATGTCTACTGAGTATCTTGAGCTAGTTTCTATCGTGTTCCTAGAAATGATTGTACACAGCTGTGGAAGAAAATCGGATGAAAAACAATATTCTAATTCCGAGTATCCACCCTGTCCGCGGTGGATAGATATAATGTTTCCGAGTATTCAACATAGGACGGCTGTTTTAGGGCGGATAAACGGAATAACCGGATTGCCTTAGCATTAATGAAGTCATCAATATTGTTTTACCATTTCGTCGATGTTTGCATGAATTTAAATTTTGACATCTCCAGTAGCCCAGCGGCTAAGGGTCTCCTCACACTTATCAACGCGGAATCTGGTTTGTAACACCTTTATTCTCGTACAATAAGAGTGTAAATAACGTGCTACTCGTACAACGCGACGCGTTATCGGGGCTGGGTTGAGGCGGACGACGTCGCTTACACCCGTACATCGTAGATATAAAGCGGCTTAAGTTGACTCCGTGTCGATTTGTGTGGGTAGACCCTAGACGACGACGTCAAAAACCATCTGCTACGACTTTGGTTCGAGAGAGGAGTTGTGAAGATAAGCCTTAAGGTGGATGTTAGTGGTCGTTCCGTATGTGTCGCTTACGTGTGTGCATGTGCTAGGCGCGTACTGCGAGCAGGCGGCCGGCAAGGCGCTGTCGGACCTGAAGGCGGCGGAGCGCTGCGCCAGCGGCCCGTGCCTGCACGCCAAGAGCTGCCAGGAACTCGTGAGTATCGTCTGCCTACCCCGGGCTTTATGTGCGCTTCTACTTGTTGCATGTTTGTTTGAGATTTTTTCATTAGCTTTATGAGTAACTAGGCTAAGCTAGAATTAATCAAGTAACGCTTTATACTTCACAGGACTACACATGCTAATCACATGAAAATAATATTTAAACAGTACTCGAATCGAGTAAAATGGGTTTTTATTGGTACTTTCGCTATGTTAATGATAACTTGATAAGTATATACCTATCACATTTTAATAATTCACATTTGAAACCGTCGGTGCTCCATGGACCAATTGGAATTTGACCAATTGGACTATGGGGAAAATGACATGTTTCCATCGTCCAAATACCAACTGGACTATGGAGAATTGAGAAATGTTCCACTGTCCAGTTTAATAGTATAGTAAAGCCTTGTCCATACTATTTAAAAAAAGATATCATAAACAATATTCGTAACCGCTTAATCATTTATTGAATTATTATCCTTTATTTCACTATATACATATAAATTATATTTTTAAATATTAGAATTTTACGTATCTCGGGACCATGGGGTCCCGGTCCTTTGGAAGGCGTACGAGGAGCCGAAGCCTACCCGCAAAGGCCCCTTAGGAAATTTTAATGAAATGTGGCACCAACCGACGATTATCCCTGTATGCACTATGCAGGTGCACCCAAGGACAACCCCTGGTTGGTGTAGGACTATTGCAGGATAATTATGGAAAAATAAAAAGTTGGGCTATGGGTTTGGGTGGCTAAAGTGGACTGGTTACCAAGAACTATGGAAGAACTATGACCCCTGCATAATCAATGTTTTATATATACACGGATAAAATAGCAGGGGGTGACTTGCACGCTCAATAATGAGCCCCCGGAAACGGTCGCTAGCACATAGTGACGTAGCGACAAGGGGGCAACATGTCCTGAAGTGCTTATGAGGAGTGGAGAGGTATTCCACGGCTATCAGGACAATCCCGGAAGTACGGTCAAGATCCCTACCAGCATCTTACTGGAATACTTCCTCCATCCGAGCACGTTTGCTCTTGCAAATCTCAACTCAAGCCGGTCAATAAAGGCAAGCCAGGGGTGAGAAACAAGACTTCTCCCGGGAGATAGGGTCCGTGGGGTCGCTACTGCCCAACAGCTCGCCACATGCTGCCCTGCGGGTTTCTATATCTCTTTTGGTCTGGCTCCTCACCCTAGACCTGTTCCGCCAAAGTAAACTCTTCCGGCACAGGCCTAGAGTTCGGAGCGCGCTAGCCCCACCACGACGTTAACGTAGAGATACGGCGATGGGTTTAATATTAGAATTATTATTATTATTTATAAGTTTTCTGTGAAGTGGCCGTGCCATTTCAAAAAGTTTACATACCTTCCTATATTTTCATTGAAGATTCTATTATCTTCTTCTTCTTAGCGTGTCGATAGCAATCTAAATGTACTTGGCCCAGAATTCGGCTACTTGTTTGGCGCCATCACTAGCGTCCATCAATTCATGTAATGTGCAGCTGACAGGACACGCAGGGCACGATATTAAGTGTCCCATCGTTTGTGGAACGGCACCACATTTACACTCCAAGGCGGAGTCGTCTATAAATCTCCACCCGAACAGGTTTTCCTTGCTTCGGCCAACCTGGGTCCGGAGTCTGTTTAAAGACTTCCAGGTTACCCAAGGTAACTCATGTCCAGGTGGGAGGTCCTCAGCGGGTGGAACGAACGGTTTGGGTAAGGAAGCACTGTCTCGCCACAGCTTCAGTCTTTCTTGTGGTGGTTCGCCAGTGAGTGGGACGACACACTTTAAGAAACTGTTTCGGCTTTTCAGCCTTTGTGGCACAAGGGTGTTGTCGTGCAAAGGATGTCGTGTGTCGGAGATCATTTTGGCTCTTTCGCTGGAGCTTGCCACCGCTCTATAATTAACTATAATTAGCTAACATTATATTGTATTTATTTATTTATAATATTTTTGAATTCAGTTTGATGTGAACCAAAAAATATAATATAGGTAACAAAAGCTTCTTTGAACCGAAAGTATAGAAAACTGGTGTGAACTCAGGGTTATAATGTTATAATGGAGCATAATTTTGGTTTACGTCCATTGTGCTCCATAGTCCAGTTGATATTTGGACGATGGAAACATGTCATTTTCCCCATAGTCCAATTGGTCAAATTCCAATTGGTCCATGGAGCACCGACGTTTGAAACACGTACACTTGGTAACGTTGGATAACGGTTTATTTGGATTTAACACTTATTGAAGCTAATTAACATCACCGTTTTGCGCACAACGTTATCAAGTCAGTAAGTCGTGCAGTAACGAGTCATCGTCGGTGTGTCCAGGCGACAGGTTTCCGCTGCGAGTGTGAGGCGGGCTGGTCGGGCCCGCGCTGCGACGTGGCCGGCGCGGGCGCCGCCGAGGGCTGCGGCGCGCGCGGCTGCGCCAACGGCGGCGTGTGCCGCGAGTCGGGCGCGTGCGAGTGCCGCGCGGGCTGGGCCGGGCCCGCGTGCGAGCTGGCGGCCGACTGTCGCGCCGCGCCGTGCGCGCCGCAGCACGAGTGCGTGGAGGCCGCGCCGGCCTGGCGCTGCGCCCCCGCCGCCGCCGACTCGGCCTGCGCCTCCTCGCCGTGCCACAGCGGCAACTGCGTCGCGCTCGAGAACGGCCTGTTCCACTGCCTCTGCAAGGCTGGCTTTACCGGTCAGTATGTTCTCCTCTTCCTGTCTCACATCGATAAATCATATTTCGAAGAAGGTTCAGACATATTAGCACACCTACACCTACTGCATAATGCACATAAAGGCGTGTGATTAAACAGTAATGCTCTGTCCACACACCATAAATGAAAAATCTTACTTCAGGATGATAAGAAATCAAAACGTATTTTTGTGAATCTTATTATTTACTAATTAGTCTTTTTCATAGTTTAATGCATACATAGTTAAGATCTATTTTTCGTCAGAGAAAACTTTTCCTACTATATACGCCGGCGAATCCCGCAGCCTCTTGCCCTTCAAGTTGATAGAGTATGGCAGAACTGAGGGGTACCGTTTGTGTATACCTCTGCCTTCAGGCGTCCACGCGCGCACCTTGCAAATCGTGCCTTCTTTAGCTGTCACTCCAACCCAGGCCACTGAGGACAGCACAATATCCCCACAGACTGTCTTGGGTCCCTCCCCAGGGTACTCTAGTATCTCAGCCCCTTGCTGCAACCCTGGCCAGTTCTTCAGTCTCTCTACTCCTCCACTCGGCGCAGCAAACAACTCCGTGCCCACAAACTTATCATAAAGCTCGCTAGCGTCCTCAGTCTTCGCGACAGTGATGGGCAAACTCTCCGAGCAAAATATCGTGAAGCGACAAGGTTCTGCACAATCCACGAGATCGATGCGAGCCAAACCGCCGATGAATATTGTTGATCCCTCATACATGAAGTAAGTCTGTGGTCTAATCAGCTGTTTCGGAATGGTCACAAGTAGTTCTTCAGTGCTTAGGAGGGATAACACCTGATCAGGGTGAATGACGCCGGGAGTGTCGTACAACCATTTACTGTTAGCAAATATTTTGTGTTTTTCGTTCAAAACCATCATCTTCTGTTTGGTGGGGTCGCGGCTGTCGACGTCGTAGTGCTCAGAGAACGAGCGACCGATATGTCCGATCAAGGCGGGCGCTTCGCTCGGCGTCTTGCCATGCAACTGAGCGTTCCTAATTTGCTTCTCAACCCTGTAGAGTTTGGCTTCTGATTGTAATCTACGCGTTCGTTGGAATATTTTCCATCCTGAAGGTCTGTTTATGGGGAACTTGAGGAGGTTGAGAGTAGTCCCTGGCCACCGGCTGACTGTGGCGCGTTTGATGATGTCTACGGCGTGTACTTTGCAGTAGTCGGACTGTAGCAGTGCATTGAACAGGGAGCTCTTGCCGACGTTGGTGCAGCCGACCAGGAACACGTCGCCCTTGTACAGCCACAGCTTGAACATGGCGGAGATCAGGTCCTCCACTCCGTAGCCTGTTTTAGCAGATATCAGAGCAATGTGCCTGATGTTGGCTTCACCTAATTTCGACTTCTTGATTTCTGTGACTAAAGATTGCTTTATGCGTTTCAAGTATCCATAACTGTCGCCAGGTAATAAGTCCACCTGAAAAAAGAAGCATTCTAAATTAGATTTTGTGCAAATATTTTACACCAATTAAATTGGACCTATAGTGCTGCCTCTAGGTGACTTGAAAAGAGGCATTTCAATGTAATATCATGAAGTTGTGCCTGTAAGCTGATACTGATAAATTTAATTTAATGTAAACACATTGAATATTATTAAGAAATCCAAAAATGTTAAGTTTGTCTTACCTTATTGCCAACAACTATGATGGGTCTGTCTGTGCCTATGATGTCCACAATACCCGGCCATATGGAGCATGGGAAGTCCAACAGATCCACCATCAGTAGGACCAGGGATTTTACATCTCTGGAAAGAATTGAAATAAAAGTTTGGGAAACCCATACAAACATCTTTGTTTATCTCACAAATCTTTTTTCTGTAAGCGGCTTAAGAAGTACGAACAATTTCAGCTTTTCATATGATTTAGGCTGCCATGATGAATAAATTAAAATAATTACTTTTTACAATGACATATCAGTCTGTTCTCAAGTTATTTCCAAAGTAAATTAGATTATAATTACAACAGTATACACAAGAGCCCTCAGTTTGTTTACCTGATGGACCGTAGTAGTTTCTCATACTCTTCTGGCTGCACACTCACATCCAGTGCAATGTTATACTCCTTGAGGAAGTGACACCTCTGGCACTCCATAGTCTTTAGTTCCTCCACTTCCCTGTGCTTGAAGATCTCGCTGGGCAGGTACCCCGGGATGGCAGGGTCGCTGCAGTGGAAGAGAGCTCCACAGCCTCCACATGGCACTCTGCTCACACCTACTGTAGGGTCAGGAGTACCATACTGTTTTAACCATTCGTTTTCAGTTTCTGCTCCATCTTCCAACTCTTCAGAAGCAATTTTAGTGTCATCAAAGTACTCATAGTTTGTCATCCATTGGTTAATGTTTGAGCGATCAAATTCCTGTTCTGTGCTAGCATTGATACTTGTAGCACATTTAGATGGTACAATTTTATTATCATCATAGTCAATTTTTGAAGAGGTACCAAAGGGCAGTTGGAACTCCTTGTCAGGTTCTGTAGTACAGGCAGCCTCTTCATCTTGAAGCAATCGATCTTTATCGACGTAATACTGTAAGGATATCGGGAGAGGCGGCAAACTCTTCTCCTTCAACTCTTTGCTTATTCTCGCCTTCGCTTCTTTCATAGTTTTCCTGTGATACCTATAATAACCTAATTTCAACTTGTCGTTTTCCAAGTAGGAGTTAAATGTTATTTTATCTTTATATTTCTGAAGTAACTGTGGAAAATCTTTACTGTTGTCATTTTTCTTTACATTTGGTTCAGTGTCAATGCCATTTATCACCCGCACTTGGGCAAAACGTTTGTTTTGTAAAAACTTTTGTCTCCGACATAACCTCAAAACATTGCGCATTGGATAAAGCATGGCGATGATTCATACACTTTACACTTGTATTAGAACTCATTTAAATATGTCTTTTAAACAATTTCGCCGTCTCTTTTCAACAAAATTATAGCTTTTCATTATAAACACGAATTAGGTCACAACAACAACTCGCTTATTTGACAGTAGAATTCTCAGATGTCCGTTGTCAATGTCATGCGGCGGTGTTGCACTTTTATCAAAATCGGTTATAACCGATAAGTAGTCGTTACCGGTTTCTGAAATAATTTTTATTCATTTATAATTGGAATTTAAAAAGTACAATTTACTTTAATTAAATAAAAATTTGAGTTATTTAGAAAAAAATATAATGATTTTCTTTTATAAAAGCAAGTCGTATTTACAAAGTCTCGTCTGTTTTTATAGTGTTCATTTTCCATTTCATTGCGGCTGTTGGTCTAAACACCTGCATAAACTCACTGTGAAATATGTATTATGTGACTAATTTAATTTCTGAGATTTAATGAGTATTCATTCCAAGTGATTTACATTATTTTATATTTTTACTTTGTTGATTTTTACTTCTGATTATGTTCATTCAACTGTTAATGTTGTTCTCAATTATTAAAGGTATGATTATCATAAATAAGCCGGTATTATAAGTTTAATGATAATATTATTAAAAGTAACTGAATTTTACTTATTATTTTATTTTCAGGGCGATTCTGCGAAGTGGACATAGACGAATGCTCAATGATGCCGAAAATATGTAACCACGGAGTATGCCTCAACATTGCCGGATCCTACGAGTGTTATTGCAAGCCCGGTATGTGTGCATGAAAGTCACAGATATGTATGTGTAGTTGCCCTCATTAGCTGTCAACTGTTATGTAAATAATTCGCTTTGTTATGGACAGGCTACACGGGCGACAGCTGCGAGCAGGACATCGACGAGTGCCTGTCGGCGCCGTGCAAGAACGGCGGCACCTGCCAGAACCTGGAGAACAACTACGAGTGCACCTGCATGGAGGGCTTCGAAGGTCGCCAGATAACTATGATAATTTTATTACTTAATGTTTTCATTTATCCCCTATGTTATGGTAAATGTTGTGTTTACAGGCAAGGACTGCTCGATAAATATAAACGAGTGCGAGGCGAACCCGTGCGCGGCGGGCTCGACGTGTGTGGACGGAATCGCGAGCTACTCGTGCGTGTGCCAGGACGGGCTGACCGGGCCCAACTGCGAGATAGACATCGACGACTGTGAGGTAATCGATTGGTCAAGGTCGCGACTGTATTGTTAGCTGGCGAGATTAGTGCTATTTGTTATGCAGTTACTGCATTATTTGTGTTCATTATTCATATTGTTATAACGAGACGTCTGGTCGCGTCAGATTTACATTTAGTTACATTTTCACGCAATTTTTTACCATGACACAATTATTATCAATTTCGCGTGTCGTGTTCTAATGAGCTTGTTGCGTGCGGCAGTCCGCGCCGTGCCAGCACGGCGGGCGCTGCGTGGACGGGCTCAACAGCTACGGCTGCGAGTGCGGCGGCACGGGCTACGCCGGCGACGACTGCGACGTCAACATTGACGAGTGCGCGCCGCAGCCGTGCCGCAACGGCGGCACCTGCGTCGACGACGTCAACGACTACCGCTGCAAATGCTACGCGGCCTACACCGGTTAGAAAAGTGCAATTTACTTATTTTTTTCGCAGAGCTTTTCTGTTTTGATTTGTTGTCATCAATCATCATCTGCCTAGCCTCTTCCTAACTATGTTGGGGTTGGCTTCCAGTCTAACCGAATGCAGCTGAATACCAGTGTTTTACATGGAGCGACTGCCTATCTGACCTACACAACCCAGTTATTGGGTAATACGATACCCCTTGGTAAGACTGGTTATCAGACTTTCGGGCTTCTGACGACCCGTAACGACCATCAAAGATCCATAAATGAAAGCCGGTGTTGGTCCCGGCTGTCTTAACGTGCGTGGCCTAACGTGCTGTCCGAGGCATGGAGAGGTCTTGGTATGTAAAGATGGTCACCCATCCACGGACCAACTGCAGCAAGCGTAGGTTAACCTGATTGATCGAACCGTGCGACTGTGTCATCAATATTTAATGTTTTTTTTGTTATTTTAATATTCTATGCGTTAAGGTAGCCCGCGAAATTAAAAGAATGGTTCAGGCAGAAATAGCTATTTAATGTGGTAAATTGAACTTGGCAGATGTCTTGATGATTTTAATGATTATAATTGAGTAAATAATAAATGATGTTGCTTACGTTTTATTTGTAATTTGCAAGTTAAGAAAAATACCTATTTTGCGGGTTACCCTGGTGCTTTCGCCTCAAGTTGTAATATGTAACACGTACTGCAGGCAAGAACTGCGAGCTGGATATAAACGAGTGCGAGAGCGAGCCGTGCAAGTACGGCGGCGTGTGCCTGGAGCGCTCCAACGCGTCGCTGTACGTGCCCGCGGGCGCGCCGCGCGTGCAGGTGGGCCCGCAGCCGCACATGCTGCTGCCCGGAGTCTTCTACCAGCCCTTCGAGCTGGACAACGCTAGCGGGTGAGCCGGAACCCTCCTATTGAGAATATAATAAAAATATAAATACCATGAGAAACCTAGACCGTGTCCCGTAGCACACAAGACCCGTACCTTATTTATATAACGGGTGTAAAAAGACGCGTAAGACGTAACGAAGCTGAGAGTCACTAATACTCCCCGTCATTTTAATATTTTGTTGTACTGGTCGATATCTGGGAACATTCTGGTTTCGGAGATATTCAATTTTTTTTTTTTCACGACGTCACTTTTTAAATGTTATAAGTTTATAACAACATTGTATAACCCAACAACTCCTGTACTGTTGCATGCATATAAGCACAATATTTGCGTGCGTCAGCGATTTTCCAGGGTTCGTAAAAATTTCGATATTTGTAATAAAAAACAAATTTTCCAATTTTTTATATTTATCCAATACTAGCTGACCTCGCAAACATTGTTTTGCAAAAAAAAAAAAAAATTGCCTACGACCTATTCTTAGGCCACCAAATATACACAAGAAAATTCATAAAAATCTGTCAAACCGTTTCGGAGGAGTTCGATAACAAACACTGTGACACGAGATTTTTATATAAGTATTAGATAATATCGTGTATTAAAAGTAACGCGATTTTCGTTCTGTGTGTGGTTTAGTTGCAGAATATAAGTCTGTGTTTGATTATTTGACGTTTTTATTATAAAAGTAAAAAAAAAAAATCGAATCTTTGATAATTAATAATAAAACAACACTTAATAGAATCAACAATATTACAAGGTTAAAAAAAATACTCGTGAGCCACTCGAGCCGTAGGTACGCGTCAGGGGATTCCCATAAAATTGAAAATTACTAACTATAGAGGAACAGTGGAATACCTTACCTTACCACTTTATCCCCGTACCTTATAATACGTAATCTACTATAAACCCTATGTAATGGATAAAGGTTTGAATTTCAATAAAAAGCTAACCGTACTTGTATGTTATTTAGTGACTCCCCGAAACTTTTAATTAGATTTTCACTTCGGGAAGGTAATCCAAATTGTAGTTTTTTTGTTGTTATAAGGGTTATACCTTGAATCTGCAAAATTTCCGGTTCTGACAATAAATATCAATTGAGATATTCCAATCCAATAATTATAATATAATATGTATAGCAGCGAATCCTGGATTTCTCACACCAATAATAAAAGTTGTTTCCCAGCAATTATTTTTGTTCACATGTTACTTCGTTTGACGCACAGAATGCGTAGACGACGGCTATGTGATGGGTTCTTTTACACAGTACTTTTTCCCGAAGATAATAAAAAATATCAGCCTAAATAAAAAGCTTGTTCCATATTCCAGTTTTGAGTGCGTGTGCGTGCTGGGCACGACGGGCTCGCGCTGCGAGGTGAACATCGACGAGTGCGCCTCGTCGCCGTGCGAGAGCGGCAAGTGCATCGACGGCATCGGCGGGTACACGTGCGACTGCTTCGCCGGGTACGAGGGCGAGCACTGCGAGACCGAGATCGACGAGTGTCAGAGGTCATTTGCAATATTATTATGGCTTCCAATTTATTGAAATCCGGGAAGTAACCACCTCACTGGATATTGTTTTGCTCTTTATTCGGTATCAAAACCATACCATTTAACGCTTTTAAATCGACCCCCGTCGCCATCATTATCAGTCGTCGGCATCACCGGTGGCGTCATTAAAGGACCAAAATGATTTTCCATGTGTTCATGATCAACCCAGTGAACGGTGAAAGGTACGGACAGGACGGATATGAACATGTTTTGAAAAAAAAAAAAATGTTGAATTGGTTTCGTCAGATACACCCCGTGCGCGCACGGCAAGTGTTTCGACGGGCGCGCGACGTACTTCTGCCAGTGCGCGAAGGGCTGGGGCGGGCAGAACTGCTCCGTGGTGCTGCAGGGCTGCCGGGACGCGCCCTGCCGCAACCACGGCACCTGCCACCCCTGGCTGCGCGACGAGACCGAGCACCGGTTCAACTGCTCCTGCACGCCGGGACACTATGGCACCACTTGTGAAAAGGTACTACATTTTAGATATTTTACATTTATATCTAAAATACAACGAATTGTCAAGAAATTTACGTTTACGGCACGTTTACGGCAGTATCTGATAGATTCGCAACAGCAATTAGATATGGTCGCACTAAATCTTTCACTTATATGAAATGCCTACAGTACTTAGCTTAAAAATAGTCCCTGTTGTGTCACGAATGCATAGAATGGGGTATGCGCGTGGTGGCACACTCGGTGTTTTCCCGTCCTTTGCTGTCTCAAACGTTTCCGACTCGATGGCGCTCCTGCAGCGCCTAACTGCCTAACTGCCGCCGCAGTGGTGAGACCTGTGGGAAACATAAACGGACACATTATTCCTTTTTGTCACAACAATCTCGTACTCTGTTCATTCTTAACGCGTTGTTTTTCGTACTTACACATTGTGCCTTGCCTACTTGCGACTGTGACGCACAGCTAGTGTTGACGCATCCTTTTTATTTATTATTTATTCTTCTGTTGGAATCTTGGCCGTAGACGGTACTTTTTGTTAATGTGAACACAGGGTGTGGCATCATTCGTAAATGCACTACTAAAACAAAAGAGGGTATAAATTAATAAATTACACGAAATTCAAAATAGCAATGCTGAATATGCTGATCTGTTTAATTTAATTATCGTAAGTATTAAATAACGCTTACCTTCTTCTACTAACATGTGTACCTACTTCATCTATTGTTATAGGAAGGTACATCACTTTTTGTTCGAATAGCATTGAATTAACTGTTTATGAGTCATTTTTTTTAACTTTTTTTTTATTATTATTACGACTATCCATGTATCTATTCAAACAACCCACAGTTTTATTGTTCGCAAGTGCGCGTGCGGTCCGTCGTGCTCGGCGGCCTGTTGCGCTTTGCGTGACCGTGCACGGATCAATCTTATCTAAATTAATCTAGAAAAGAAAAACAGGTTTTGCTGAGACTTTGATGTTTTGTTTTTGTTTTTTTTAATGTAATGATATATACGTGATTACTAGTTTATTTATTTATAAGTATGTCTTAGGTATGTTGAAACTGTGTGTACTCCCCGTCACTTTTCCCTAAGGGTTCATTAGAAAACCAGCGTCAGGCAGCATGTGTCTGGCATTAATGCTGAAATGAACCTTTTTGGCGCAGCCGTGAGGCACACACTATTGTTGTTAGAAACATTATTTTTTTTATTAATTTTGTATTTTGTGTTTCACGAACTGTGTCCAAATAAACATTTTTTCTTTCTTTTTTTCTTTCAAAATTAAGTCCTTCATTGTCCGTTAGTCAGTATATGCCTAAGGAGTCTCCTTTTTTTAAACGTCATCGGCCGCACACAGCGGTTTGCTGGCTAAATTATTTTGTTACTGCTATGGGAATGTACTGATGTGGTATCTTTGTGAAGCTCCCTGCAGCTTAAAAATACTCTGACGTTTACACTGGAATAAGACAGCGTTTAAGATTTTTGATTGATCAGTTTTGTACAGACGCCAGCACATCAACCTACCCGAAACTGTCACATTTTCCCAATCAACTTTGAACCTTATGCCTTAGTTATAAAGTTGAAAATCGATTAAAGAAATTTGACAGATTGTAGTAGGTTGATGTGCTGGCGTCTGTACAATACGGTAATTTTTCGGATGTTAAACAAGTACATTTTGTGAACACGTACAATCCTCTCGCAGATAACAACGATGTCTCTTGAAAAGAGCAGCTACGCGGAAGTGAACACGACGCGCGAGGAGGGCTACGACATCTCGTTCCGCTTCAAGACTACGCTCGGCAACGCCCTGCTGGCCATGGGCCGCGGACTCACCTACTTCTTCCTCGAGCTGTCCAATGGACGACTCAACCTACACTCTAGTCTGCTCAACAAGTGGGAGGGAGTGTTCATTGGATCCAATCTTAATGATAGCAAGTGGCAGAAGGTAATATTTTATTGAACTCTGTTTTATAAAGTCGTAACATTGTTTGTCTTATGTTTGTAAAAGGTAATCTCTGGAAGTACTAATGTGATGGAAAGCTTTATTTTTACTTCGGTTATATTATTGAGATGTGGTAATATCTGAAAGTAACTGCCCTGTAACATTTTACCTAATTCAGAATAGAATACAAAACGACTAAGGGATGTCGCCCACGAGCAACTTTTTTGTCTCCGTCGCTGTCTCGTCGCCGAGATTTGGACGATGCGCACACGGGAGCGACAGCAACGCTAGTTTTTTTTTATATTTCGGTTGAGCGGCTACTGGCTAGCCGGCTACTTTCTTGTCGCCGTGTCGCACTTGCATTGTAATCAACAATCGGCCGATAGTTGCGTCCAAACCCGCGGAAAAAAAAGTCTCCCAGCTGTCGCGTCGCTCCATGCGCGCACTTTCGTACAAACCCGTAGACTTGATGTGAGAGACAAATTAGTTGCGGAGACAAAAGTTGCTCGTGGGCCCCCCTCCCTAAGTTATTAATAGTCAACATTAAAAAAAAAAAAAATAAGATTTTGTTGTGTGAAAAGTGTCTCTCATATTATTATTTACATAATATTTGTCCATCGATATATGTAACGACTATATCCCTGTATGCAGGTGTTCGTAACAATCAACTCGTCGCACCTGGTGCTGGCAGCCAACGAGGAGCAGACCATCTACCCCATCAGCCAGATCGAGGCGTTCAACTCGTCCGTGACGTCGTTCCCGTCCACGCGCCTCGGCACGTACGGCTCGTCCTACGCCACGCTCACGCACGGACCCAACTTCTTCGTCGGCTGCTTCCAGGACGTCGTCGTCAACGGCCAGTGGGTCAGTACAATACTATACCTACAGTACTTATGACGTATCTTGTTCCTTTCAGTACTACACATTTTTGATATCTGAAAAAGAAATTACCATATGTACAGTCCGCGAGGCCTAAGCTGAGCTTTGCATTTGTGTGAGCACATAGATAGTGTAGGTGTGACGTCGGCCTAGAGCGCGACGCGTCCTTTGCTTGGTTTAAATCGGTTCATACTGAAATAAACGAAGAATACGAAAACCTTTAAATATCCAAGTAAAATAAATTTTGTGTGATTTAAATAGTTATTTTAAAGACATAAACAAGTTTCACTACATCAGCTCAATTGGTAGCGACGTCGACGGGAATTCCGTTGTCCACTGTCAAAAGAGTTTTATTGGAAGGTAGAATAGAATACTCTTTATTATGTACACCATATAAACGTGTTTTAGAAGACGGAAGCAAATTCTCCGAAAAAGACCAGATGCAGGAAAAATATCATTATCATTGACGATTTTGATAAAGCGGTAATCCGAAGAACTATTCACAACTTTCACATTACTGATAAAGAGGTGCCAACTATGAAGCTCATTACGGACTGTACAGTACCCGGCGATAAATATTGCACATCGATCTTTGGAAAGAGACAATCGGCTAATTTCGGCTTCGTAGAGCGTTATCTCTGTCGCACGAAATACAAACAGTCAGGTATCTATTAGGAGCTGTTAAAACAATTATGATTTGCTTCTTTTGATAATTCTTTTTATTCTTTGTATAAAATACACCAATTTTTCTATAAATGATTGCTTTAGGTTGGGGTAAAATAAAAAGGTTCCCCTATTTTTCCTAAAGATGCCATAGTACAACTTTAAATTATTTAAATTTGGGAGTGTTAAGGTGATTGGATACTGACACTTTTTCATACATTCTTTCGGGGTACAAATCTCAAAACATAAACGATTTTTGCAGAATAAAAGCACGTATATTAAGTTGTTATAACTTATTATTGACGCATATCGACAAAAACCTATAAAAAAAACACTATTTGCGGGATATCTAGGCCTGATAAAATCGATAAATTTATCTATGTGTGCGCGGCCGGAACACGCCCTCTGCAGGATATTTCAAAGAACCATCGAGAAGCAGAACATACATTTTTGCTATGGTTATCAACAACAGTTGATCTTGATCGTTAGATGGCGTTGTAGTCAACCGTCGCACTGGCATTATTATGCGTGATTTTGTTGACAAGTTTAGTTTTTGCGAACATCGATCACTTGATCGATGGTTGCGAAGCGTAGGTATGCAATTTTTAACCGACTTCAAAAAAAGGAGGAGGTTCTCAGTTTGTCGGAATCTTTTTTTAATTTTTTTATGCATGTTACCCGATTACTCGAAGACGGCTAGACCGATTTGAAAAATTCTTTTTTTGTTTGAAAGGGTATACTTTCCAGGTGGTCCCATTGTCATCAAGTCAGGACCTGATAATGGGATCCTGGAGAAATCGAAGGAACTCTAAAATATTATAAGCATACCTATAGCGATTTGGGTACCTATTTTTTATAGTAACTCGTGTATTTGCTTTCGGAAAGCGCCATTTGGTGATGTGGAACTGATGATGAAGACCACATGACTGATGGCCACTGGAACTACTCAATAATAAGTATTTCACGGGTTGCGATTCGATTACCTACTTTAATATGGTTGCTAAGCAATTAATCATGCTCGTCACAATGCGAATGGTGAAATGGAGCTGATGGTGAAATACCAGGAGAACTCCTCAACAGTTAACGTCCCTGCATCGGGAAAAGCAATATTTTGTAAAAGGCGATAAGCAAGTTGACATTAGGCTATTGAAACTTAGATAAATTATAAACAGACCCACTAAAAAGCGAGATTTATTTAATAAAAAAAAAATACTGACTGAAAAAAAACACTAGGTACTAGGCGAAAAAACCTTTATTTTCGGAAGTCGGAGGCAAAAACTAAAGTAGGTACTAAAGACATCGAAGTTATTTTCGACTTAGTAGTTTTTTTTTTTTTTGGAAGGCGGTTTTTTTTTGTTAATTTTTTTTCTTACAAGGCTGGCGCGGTGGCTCTGCCCGCGCATTTAGATTTTATCAATTTAATCATGAAGTGAGAAAAAATGCTTTACTTTGTGATAGAATTATCTGTGATCTACCCTGGGTTCGATATTACTGTAATAATGAACGTACTTATCATCTATAAAGTTTATGAGCACACTAGCCGAAATATTTCCATACTTACAAATTTCAGGAATTTATTAGGTACTCCACCGTTTGACATAGCACAGACGCCAGCACATCAAGCTACCCGAAACTGTAAAATTTTCTTAATCAACCTTGAACCTAATACTTTAGCGATAAAGTTGAAAATCCATTAATGAAATTTGACAGATTGTAGTAAGTACCTAGTTTGATTTGCTGGCGTCTGTACATCCAAGTTAAACATTATATCGTTTTTTCTTATTTAGTTTTATTAATTTTGTATGCGCGGAAGCAAAATAGTAAAATGAAAAGCATTAAAAAGTTATGAGCTAAGAAAGATTCGTTTTTTTAGGGTTCCGTAGTCAACATGGAACCCTTATAGTTTCGCCATGACCGTCAGACAATCCGTCCGTCCGCCCGCAGCTTAGCTCAGAGACTCTTAGTACTAGAAAGCTATAATTTGGCAAGGATATACATATTAATCACGCCGACAAAGTGGTAAAATACAATCTTGAAAAACAATTATTTTTAGGGTACCTCCTGTACACGTAAAGTGGGAATGTTTTTTTTTCTCTCGTCTACCCCATGGTGTGGGGTATCACTGGATAGGTCTTTCAAAAATATTGCGGGTTTGTGTTAATCATTTTTCGATTCAGGGATCCGTTTGTGAAATACTAGAAGAAATACTAAAATTCACGGCAGTAGTATATGTCACGAAATCAAAATCACAGCTGAGTAGACTTTACGAGTAATAGTCGACCAACTTTTAGTTGCAATGTATGGGAGAACATGATTTTCAACTACAATGTTAAGCTTGTTCTTGGGATAAATTCATTTCAACTACGGAACTCTTCATTGTGGTCCGACATGGACTTGGCCGGTTTTTCCTTGCTAATTTTAATGTAACTTAGGGTGTAAATAAGTAATAAAAGATGTATAGAATCTTCAAAACAAAGTCGGTACCAACAAAGCTCAATTATCGAAGAGAGAGAAGAGTTCAATAAACTTTATTTGCAACTAGCTGCGCCCAGCGGTTTCACCCGCATAAGTTTCGATCCCGTGGGAATATCGGGATAAAAACTATCCTATGTCCTTCCCCGGGACTCAAACTATCTCTATACCTACCAAATTTCTTCTAAATCGGTTCAGTGGTTTAGGCGTGAATAGGTAACATACAGACAGACAGGCAGAGTTACTTTCGAATTTATAATATTAGTATGGATATAATATAGTATAAGTATATACAGGGTTATTGGAACAACACTAACATGGTCATTGTACTCATCATTATGAACAATTTTTTTTACTATGGGACCAAACCTGAAATCGCGAAAAAAATCAGCTGTTCCCTACATTTATGTTCGTATAGGTAACTCGTCAAAATGTAGGAAACAGCTGATTTTTTTTCATTTTTAACCGACTTCTAAAAAAGGAGGAGGTTCTCAATTCGAATGTTTGAATTTTTTTTTTTTTTTTTTTTTTTGTGTTTGTTCGCGCGTAACTCCGTCGTTTGCCAACCGATTTGAAAAATTCTTTTTTTGTTAGAAAGGGTATACTTCCCAAATGGTCCCATGAAAATTTTATCGAAATCGGATGAGCGGTTTTTGAAAAATCAACAAAAATCTAAAAATTTATCTACATTGTCTACATTAACGATATTTTTAACCGACTTTAAAAAAGGAGGTTCTGTATTCGACCCGTATGTATGTATGTATGTATGTATGTATGTATGTATGTATGTATGTATGTTTGTATGTCCGCAATTATCTCAAAAACTACTGAACCGATTTTGATAATTCTTTCATTATTGTGATCTACATACTTTCAGGAAGGTTTTAGTATATAATACATTAGGTAATTATTCTTATGTACGAAGTTATATGCATAAATGTACTGCATCTCCGGCATTTATATGCGAATTTTGATGATTCTTCGAGTTGTGTCTTCAATCCTTCAATGCACTAGTGTTAATTGAATTTATGTGGGATAGGTACAACTAAAAAGTAAAAAATAAAAACTTTTTTACAAAAAAAAACAACCGACTTCAAAAAAAACACTACAAAGTGATAAATAACTTTAATTTCGGAAGTCGGTGTCAAAAAACGAAAATGCGGAATCAACGACACCGACTTCCGAAATTAAAGTTATTTATCACTTTGTAGTGTTTTTTTTGAAGTCGGTTGTTTTTTTTTGTAAAAAAGTTTTTCTCATTTGAAATTGGAATTGTTGGTTCGAGTGGACGCTGGTGTATGTGAAGTTGTTGGTTTTTAGGCTAAACATACAAACACACGTAAATAGTAAACACATAATACATATTACACATAACACTTATATACATTATCTATAATATGTATGTATTTAGAAATATATAAGTATGTTTATCAGTTGTCTAGTACCCATAACACAAGCTCTGCTTAGCTTGGGACTAGATGGCGTTGTGTGATAGTTGTGGAATATTATTATTATTATTATTATACATATACATACACATACACACAACAGTAATAAAATTACACTAATAATTAAATACCCACAACCGTGTGTACACGGCCTAATAATTTCACGCGTCTGTACACTGCCTGTGGCGGCGGCGGGCACGCTGGGCTGGGCTGCGGTTGAATGATACATTATTATACCTACGACCGAAATTCGCGGAATTGATACGATGTTACCACAGTCTAAAAATCATTATACTGTGATGTTACGTTCGCCGCCGCGCCGCGCCCCCGCCGCGCCTCTCGTCGCCCGCGCCACGCGTTGCGCCGCTGCATCTCTCGCGCACGACTCAAATAAACATTTTATATATTTTGTTTTATAGTAGCGTTTAATTATACAACAAATCTTAACTGTCCCGTTGGTTTCGTGGTCACAAGTGCATCTGCCGTGCAAGGGGTCCTGGGTTCGATTCTCAGGTCGGACAGTGTTATTTAAATTGGGTTTTTCCCGTTACTCTTTTTCTTTTTTTTTTGCCCGGAGTTTGGAAATTGGTGGCGTAATACCCCCGTGTCTCGGTGCGCACGTAAAGCCGTTGGTCCTGCGCCTGTTCTCTCTCCGGTCGTGTCGGATTGCCGTCCCATCGAACTATGAGAGTAAAGGAACAGAGAGTGCACCTGTATTTGCGCACACACTTGTGCACTATAATATCTCCTGCAAACCTGGCTAATCTTCTTTGAAATTGGCCACCGTGACCGAAATCGGTCAGGGGATTTATTATTATTTTATTATTTTTAAACCTAAACCTACCCTAACACACTACAAAAGCACCCTTAGAATAATTGAATAAGCAACTGACAACCCTTGTAGCAATCAAGTATTCTTTTCTTCGGTTTTTACTATAAAAAGTACGCTTTTCTTTAGAGAATGAAGGACAGTCATAAAAATATTTTCGTAAAAATATTTTATTTTAATTAACGCCACCTCTGGAAAACAAGTTCACAAACCAAGTTTATGAATACAACGCCATCTAGTTCTATCGCAAGTAAAACTATACACGTAGTGTGAAAGGCTAAGTTCAGATGAACGCGCGACGACGCACGCTGCCGTTCAGATGGCGGCGGCTTGCGCGCGACAGTCTAGCGTGAACATTCAGTGAGAATGGACGTAGAGGAGGCAATTTGCTTGTGGGTTTTATACCGCAAACTGCGACGTCGCCGTCAAAAGCAAAGACGATACTGGGTGCACCCTATTTTAAGTCAAGGACTTTCTTTAAGCCTGTTTGTGACTTTATATCCCACACTAAGACTACACGAAGATCGATTTGTCAACTATTTTAGGATGTCGATTGCATCCTTTGACTTTTTGTATGATTGCGTTGAAAAGGATTTGCAACCTACAGATGATGCTGTAAGATCGCATCTCTTTTTTCAATTTCGTCTAAATAAATCCATTGATATGTCGTCCTCTATTTTTTTCGTCGCTCCTTGCGTCCGTCCACCTCAAACCACGCGGGTCAACTGAACAGGTCAATACAGGAGTGTAGATCTTAAACCGCGCGTCACCGCGCGGTGGCGCGCGGGTCAACATCTTGCGCGCGGTGCATGGCGGTGCGCGCGGGCACGCGCGGTGACGCGCGGTCATGTACACAACAACATTGATTTGTTACAATCTTAAACCGCGCGCCGAGCCAACCGCGCGTCGTCGCGTGTTCATCTGAACTTAGCCTAACTGTACATGTGTGTGTAAAGACATAGTAAAGATATAAAGTGAAACGGCTAAATGTTTAGGGGTACAAATCTTTGTATGAGACGAGTTAACAAGCAAAGTGAATATCTAAAAAGATTATGTTAATGCGTTAGTTGACGCATATAATAAAGTTGTTTCGCAAAGCTTTCTGAGTTAGGCGTAAAAATTGAAAATGTTCTAAGTGCGAATGTGCCGCCATCTAGCGATAAAGTGGCTGGGAGATCATGTATCGAATATCATTAACAACTCTAGATATTATTATATATTTTGAACTGGACACGACCGCACTCCATCGCACTTGAACAACGACTTACAAAACGTCAGTTAACGTCACATAGGTAGTGTGCGACAGAGATAACGCACTACGAAGCCGAAATTAGCCGATTGTTTCTTTCCAAAGGTCGATGTGCAATATTTATCGCCGGGTACTGTACAGTTGTACAGGATCGGGCCGATCATAATAGTTATTTATGCAACTGTTTTATAATAAGGGGTATTAAAACATTCATGTGATAATAGTATCGCATGAGTGTTTTAATACCTAATTATGTACAGTTGCATGCAAGACTTTATCTACACTCGTGATATGAATCCTCTATAAAAGGTTCTGAAACAGTTTTTTGCAATACTAATATCGAACAAAAATGGCGGCCGGCGGGATACGACGTGAATTCGAATAACCTATTAGTTCTTTTTTTTAAATTACTGTGCTGTGGTAGTAAAACGCGCGTGCATGACAATGTTATTTATTTTAAAACGAGTTGCATAATGAAATTTAGTACAACATAATAACACTCGTTTGGATGATATTATGGTTACAATGACACTGGTTGTTTTAATGTTGGCAAGAAGCTAACTGTTTCAGAAACTTTTATAGAGGATTTATAGCATGGGTGTGGATAAAGCAAATTATCATTATCGAGCTTTAGAAAATGTTCTATATCTTAGAGCGTCATATCTATCACTTGTTTGAGTGACAGTCGCTATCCAAATCTCAATGGGTCATATTAACGCGTGGGTATCGAAGTGTGTATTATATGAATGTATAATGATCTATGCTGCGAGCTCAACTGTGCGCGCCGAGCTCGGCTAAATGTTCCCAGTTTAGTCTTTGCTGTTTTATGGAAGTCATCAAGTAATTATTGATTTTTGCGGTATGTTCCAGGTATTACCAGAAGACGCAAACGCGACAGGCGCGGAGACGACGACGGAGCTGACATCGGGCGCGTCGGGCGCGTCGGGCGAGGACAGCTCGGCCTCGGCGGACGCGGACAGCCCGGCGGCGCGCGCGGAGCTGCACGGCGTGCTGGCGCAGTGCCCGCGCACGCCGCAGTGCGCGCCCAACCCGTGCCACGCCGACGGCGTGTGCGAGGACGCCTGGACCAGCTTCGTGTGCACGTGCCCGCGCCCGCACCTCGGGGACACCTGCCAGTACAGTGAGGCGCTCATCTTGTTCCCAGTCGCGACGACCGAACGAATGAACAAACATTTTCCGCTCATAAAATATATTGGTTTTAACCACTATATCTTATGGGCGGAAAATCTATCTCGGATTTCGCATGTCGCGTATTTCATTGTGATACTAAAATCTAAAGACACGACGTTTTCTCCAGTACTGTTGTGTACAAAATACACAACAGTACTGTAATCGATAATTGAGCTGTTTAGGGTATGGATTTGGGAGACGTAACTTGAAATGTGATACATGTTGACACAAATTCACCTAGTTGTTGCGTTACATTTCATGTTGCGTTACATTTCATGTTGCTTAGCTTAAATTAATAAAAAGGAAAATTACATTTCATGTTACGTTTCGCCAATCCGTACCCAGTGTTACATGTTGTTCAATAAATAACCCGGCTGTTGATATGGCACTCGAAGTTTTCGAAAGAGTTCTCCTTTGTGGAGACTGGAATGTAATGAGCCATGTGCCTTATCAACGGCTATGCTCTGTACACTGTGCTGTCGCCCTTATGCAGACTACACGGCGGCCACGTTCGGACACGAGGCTGCGCAGGCGCACTCCGTGGTGCGCGTGCGCGCGTCGGAGGCGGCGCGGCGCGGTGTGCGCGCGGCACTCGACATCTCCATGTTCATCCGCACGCGCAAGCCCAGCGGGCACATCTTCTACTTGGGCTCGCTGGCGAGGTAAGCGTTTATTGCGAACTTGCATATATTCGACCATATTACAAAACATGCTTTATCTTTAGACCCAGGTTCCGGTTCCGGGTTCAGGTTCAGGCTTCGAGCAATTTTTTTAAAATTTCGTCGTAAAAAAAACTCATTTTAAAACCGAGTTCATGATTGTTGATTTGCTTACATAACGCAACATCACGCGTGCATTCCCCAAAGGGTTAGGCGCGTTACAACAGTCAGAAGAAGTTGTTGAAATGTAAAAACTTACTCCAAGGTTTAAGCTTAATCCAAGAACTCGTTTCTTAATGAAACGAATTGTTATCTATCGCTGATTGACAACACCTCACTAACTTACAATATGTACTGTACAGTATAACATCAAGCATAGTGTAGTACGTCCTTCAGCTAGACGGGACGACAAGGTGGCTGAGACAGACTGGATGAAGGAGACGAAGGACGAGGCGTTGTGGCGCCGCCTGGGAGAGAGTTATGTCCAGCAGTGGACTGCGAGAGGCTGAGTTAATTGATTTAACAACATAAAAATAAACTTTTACCGTTTTCAGGGATGGTTAATGAGGACACAGCAAAATCTCCATTATCACTTAAAACATACCTAACGAAAATGTATTCATATACCTCTGCCCACCCTCTCAATAGTACAGGCGTCATGTTATTAAAAACTGTATACGTTTGTAGGTTCGGTCAAACAGACGAGACTCAAGTGGGCGCATCCCTAGAAGGCGGCGAGCTGCTGGTGCACCTGCGCTTCAACCAGACGCCCGAGAACTACACCGTGGGCGGCACGCGTCTGGACAACGGCTACCTGCACCTCATCGAGGTACTGGCCGCACTGCACACCTCACCCCTGGCTTCTGGGAGGCTGCTGGTTCATCGACTCATTATAATTTGATGCTTCATTATCATCCAACCATCTATTTCGATCATTGCTTAAAAATCAATTCATTCGTATTTGTGCATTGTAATAGTAGAAGACTTTTGAACTCGTGATCTCATACTGGAAAGTACTATTCATTCATTATAATTTGTAACTTTATAGCGTCAAGGAGCTTTGATGTATTTCAATTTAAAGGCCTATGAGGGCCGGTGTGATGAGTGTCATAATAGAAAGAGACGTCTTTGAGGTGGAACGGATATGCTATGCTTGTATGGATCTAAGTGACAGTGACTATTTACCATCACCTAGAACCCAAAAAAAAGTGGCACTCCGGGAGTGCCGGCAGAAGTGAAAACTTGAACAATTACGTGTGTATTTTTTGAATCGTCATATAAACAAAACAAACTACATTGCCATCATTCACTGACATATCGGATATTCATTAAAACCGAGTTCATCCCTAGGACAGCCGAACACATCCGAAGCGGTGTCGGTTACGATAACAGTGGCGCGAATTCAATGGGTTCTTTCCCATCTTAAAAAATACCCAACGAGCCTAAAGAAGTTTTCACTTCAAAAAATAGTTTTGATCCGTCTACGTCAGACTTTGAGAAACCGGGGGTGAGTCTCATGAACATGTAACTGTCCTGGCACGCGGGGGGATATACTGAAATAGTTTCATTTCCGAGTGCAGGTGGTGCGCAACTCCACGCTGGTGCAGGTGAAGCTCAACGGCACCGAGTACTTCCGCAAGTCTATATCCGCCGCCAAGACCATCGACGCTCAGGTAAGCAGCATTTTATACTAACATAATAATATCTATATAAAATTCAAAGTCCCGACTGACTGATATATCAACGCACATCCTAATCCGCTGGTCCTAGAGACATGAAATTTGGAGGGTGTGTTCTTTGTGAAGAGTAGGTCTCCACTAAGAAAGGGTTTTTGAAATTCCACCTCTGAGAGGGTGAATGGGGGGAGGGTGAAATTCCACGCGGTCGAAGTCGCGGGCAGAAGCTAGTTGTTTATAAAGTGAAGAAATTGTTGAGTATGATTGAGGATGGTTATAAGAGTAGGGTAAAACCAATGATATGGTGGCTGGCAGAGGCGCAGCCTTCATACAGCCCGATTCCTATCGGCTTCCCTTCAGGACAACCACCCTCCTCCGCCGCCAGATCATAGAATTAATCATTTCATGAAATGTTCGACCATTTCATGAAATAGAACATCGACCGCTGGTCACATTTTGATGTGGTCTGGCCAGTTCATTGAATACTCAAGGTTAGACGATAGGAACAGCTAAGTGTACGTCTACTTCATGATGTGGTCAAACATTACTGAATAATGATCATATCGTAAAATAGTTAGATTATCTACCAGTAGAGGTGTTGATGTCGCTTTGTTTTTGTTGTGCGTCATGGCGGCGGACAAGGCGGGAAGCAATTATTATAAATATGTAATTGTTTGTACTTACAGGAGCAATATATAAAGTTCCTTCTTTATTTAGATTTTTTACTACACCTTAAACCATGGATACCCTACATTAATGATATGCCCAAACGTTGACTGACATATCATCAAACGTTGACGTCTAAACGATATGGTTAATTTTAGCTAGCCATTTCATGAAACACAACCATTTCATGAGATGGTTGAACACTTCATTAAATGATCAATTCTAAGATCTGGCCGCGACATCGACCCTACGGACCCTAAGGGTAGTAGTTAGGAAGGTGATTGCCAAATAATAATACGGTACACCTGTGTGTGTCACTGTGTAACACATAGCGTTACAGGTATTTAATACTAGTTCAATATATTATTCATTAAGCTAAAAAACATTACAAAAAAAAAAATGGCATTTTTTTTTAACCTCTCACACGTTTGCCCGCGTAGCGTCTTTCCATTCTATACAAGGCCAGAACGCAGCCATAGGAAACTGCTCGCGTATACTTTGTATTGCTATTTCTAAATCTGCGATTGCAACGTATACCTACACGAATGTTTGCGTACTGCTCGTGTATAGTTTGTAACGTGTACGCGCGCATCCTGATTCCAAACTATACTACATCACTTATGCCTGACAAGAGTTGAGATATAGTTTAATAAAATAATATTTTGTTCTGGCTCCTCGCTCCGCTCGTCGCGCTCGCGCTCGCTATTGAATTTTCTCTCGTTTTCACGTGATGTCACACACGTGATGTCATGGTATTTAGGCTCGCTTACGTCACAAATCGTGTTTAAAATATTGTCCTGTTTTGTCAATCGATGGCTGATAACGGAGACAAAACGATGTTTGAAATTCGTTTAGTGCTAAAGGCATTCCTGGTGCAAGCGGACCTTAGAGTGAGTTTAAAAACAAAACTTAGCGAACGTGTGTCTGTGCAGGTTTTGTACCTGGGCGGGCCGCCGCCGCCGCTGCAGGCCGGCAGCACGGAGCCGCCCCCCTCCGCCTCCCCCGCGCCCGCCCCCGCGCCCGCCCCCGCGCCCGCCCCCGCACAGGTCGCCCCGCCCACCGCGCCCGCGCCGCCAGCGCCGCCCACCGCGCCCGAGCCTGACGATAGCGCTTACTTCAAGGGAGTCATACAGGACGTGCAGGTATGTACACACATCGCTGCGCCCGCGCCCGCTCACCTGCTGTAATGGTTAGGGCTTTGCAGGTAGGCTGTGCAGGCCGTTAACAAATAGATTAGATAAAAGAAACACTTACGCAAAGTTCAAACGTATAATCAAGTAGATAACAGGTTGACACAGGTAATAGTAGACTGAGTCGCGGGTAAGGACACACTAATCGTTCTGAGCACTAACACGTGCTAAGTTGGAAAAGGTACCGTCCTTGGCTCTCCGGGCTGCAGAAGCTTGGACATGGAAAACAGGGCTTGCCGGCACGGTTGCAGGAAGCCGGGCGGGCTCTCAGGAGCCCGCAGCAGCAGCGCCAGCGCGCGCGGGCAGTGTGCGTGAAGCTCCACGTGCAGCACGCAGTTCAGAAACGCGTGTCGTGCACATTTAATAATACGCGTGCAGCGCGCTGTTAGACCAGGTTGTCCAGCCCTCAGCCTGGACGTAGAACCCCTAGATGTGGGGTACGCAGTATCTTGTGGGTCAGGGAATCACTCCTGCTAGCCAAGTAAGCGGATGTTGAAATGACCGAGTGTTCTTAGTAAAATTAGTGTTGTGCCATGATTCTAGTGATGTAACTTGCAACTTACTAATTGTAAATTATTTGGCATCAGTCGATTATTTCCCGTTGAGACCCTCACAACGCTACACTGCGGCTCAGTTTATCAACTCACACTTGTTTTAATAACCACAGTTATGTAATATTTCCATAAACTACTATTTCATGTTAAACATAAATTCACAGCCATATTCAACTACAGCGACAACTGCAGCACCCCGATCCAGAAGCAAAACCAAACCATCAACAATGACGCTGCAGTCGATATACCGTTGAACTGAATAGTGTACAGGCATATTTACTGTTTCCCCAGATCTCGAACGGCGTGAACGTGACCATCGTGGAGTTCTTCCCGCTGCAGGTGCCGGGCCTGGTGCTGCCGCCGCCCTTCGGCGAGGTGTGGCTGGAGCCGGCCGGCGTGCTGCGCGGCGTGGTGTCGGACGACCTGTGCGCGGAGCGGCCCTGCCTGCACAACGCGACCTGCACCAACACCTGGAACGACTACACGTGAGCACACCGACCTACAGCTTTTCATTGTCAGCGTGGGCCATGCAAAAATAGCTCAAATCAACTGACTAGCAAGGAACAACGTTATCACATAAGTTGACATGAGCTCTTCAACAAGACATGAATAACAACTTATTGCAGTCCACAGCTAAACATAGGCTTTTCTCAAGTGGCGCTACAACACACGGTTCTTAATTAAAGCTGCTACCTACCTTAATATGAATATTATGACGTTTCTATGTGCAGATGTCAGTGTCCTCGCGGCTACAAGGGCAAGACATGTTCCGAAGTGGAGTTCTGCCAGCTGCAGGGCTGTCCGCTCAACTCGCACTGTCGGAACTTGGATGCAGGGTGAGTACTCCTCACTCCTCCTAGCCGCCATACTCATCTAGTTTGTATTTTGGTGTTTGGAGTCGAGTAAAAAGAAACGTTGTTTAAAATTTAGACCAGATTTATATTTTCTGGAAAACTTACAGTTAGGCATGTCCCATCGTGCAAACCACACACCACCTTTGATGACTATTGTCTCATTATAAATGATTTAACAGGTACGAGTGTGTGTCGAACGCGACGTTCGACGGTGTGAACACGACGCTCACGTACCAACTGCGCGTGCCCGGGACCGTCAGCATCGCCACCGACGAGGACCTGGAGCTGCCCGAGACGCTCACCATCACATACAGGTAAATAAATAGTGTGACATGTTTAGCAACAGTGCATGTTGCCGGTTGAAGCACAAAATGACGATGCCTTGAGATAGTATAGCTAAAGACTGATGCTATCTCGCCGCTTTATTGCGTTATTCGTAGGATGCCCCACCGATTCGCCTCGCGGGGACGCCTCGACTGGCAAACGTTTGGTCGGTTTGGTTTGGTGGTATAACTCCATTCTGTGCATTACGTCGCAGGAGCAAGACGGGCGGCACGCTGTTCCACGCGGAGGACGGGGAGGACGGACAGGACGGACAGGGCGGACAGGGCGGACAGGGCGGGGAGTGGTTCACGGTGGGAGTGTTCAAGGAGCAGGTGGCCGTGCAGTGGCGCCTGGGCGCGGCGGCGCTGCCGGCGCTGCGGCGCATGCGCGCGCACTCGCACCTGCACTGGACCACGCTGCGCTTCACCTTCAGCAACAACCTGCTGCGCGGTCAGTACACCTCACGCGCGAGTACACTCCCTTACACAGACGCGAGACGGTGTTCTCAAACTACATGAATGTTTATGCGTGCGTTCGTTTTCGCTCGTTGTAAGGAGCCGACCTTCATTTAACACCTATCTATTTGTGGTCTCAACCGACCTGCTTTTGGAAAACATGTCGGGCGGTATTAATATGTCAGTTTACAGGCGCGTTCATCGACCCCAACGGACACGAGGAGGTGGGGCTGACGGGCAGCGTGGACACGCGCGCGTGGCAGCGACTGGTGCTGCAGGGCCGCGTGCACCTGGGCGGCGTGGGCACGCGCGCGCCCAGCACCACGCCCGCCGTGCTCACCACGCTGGTGCGTACCCAGCTGCCGATCGATTCTATATAACTCTCACCGTTCAAACTTGGCTGAAGTCAGCTGTCAATAGTTGTAATCCCCAACATCCCTGGCTCACTCACCTAAGTTTTCACGGTGAGATTTTCACAGAACATTCCGGCTTTTCTGTTTATATTATCTCATGTAAAAAAACACCTTTGAAATAACTAACGTCTTATTTATTTATTTACTAGCCGACACGACGGACGTTGTGCTATCCAAATTTCAATAAATCTGTGATAGTTTAGCGAATTTGTAAAAAGCTATTGGAAAATGGTAAAAATTAGAAAAAAACAAAAATAATTACGCATATCCTTCGTTTAATTAGTTCTTTCGTGAGTTATGGACTGAATTCATACAAAAATCCCATAGTAAAGGGATGTTTAGTTTTCCCAAATTTTCCCATTTTTCGGGCAACTTTTCCAAGGTTTCTTTCCTTAAAGACCTTATTCGGACTATAACAAAACAAATAAAAAAAAAGAAATGAACCAAATCGATCCAGTCAGTCGCAAGTGATGTGCTTTCCGACGAACAGCATTTCAACAAAACAGAATAAAAATAATAAGAATAACTGTCGGCCAACTACAAGTCTTCACTTGTAAAAATATAAGAATGAACACAGCGCTGCCTTCAAAAAAGGAAGAGAACATCAAAGGTACTACCAATATAGAAACTGACACTAAAAAAAGCTACTGACACTACTTAAAATAATTGGCTAGACTTTAACAGCTTTACCATGGAGAACGGACTCGAACTCATGGTTTGGCTTGTGTATGCACAGATGTCGGGCTTCTTCTGATTATGAATGAAAAGTGTCTGGAGGATTTTTTTTTATTGATTTTTAACTAAACCTTTGTATTTTTTGTGCAGAGCGAGAGTTCGACGGACCCCAACGTGTGGGAGTACTCGGAGGGCGAGGAGGTCACCGGAGACAACCTGGCCGGGGAGTACTTCAAGGTAAACTTTGTTCATTACAAATTGAAACTATCGTGTCACTAATTCCGATTATTGGCTCACGTTTTATAGTTTAAAAAAAGTTTATTTTTTAATGCAGTCGGACTATTTGAATAATAGACTTGACAATAACCCCGTTACCAATAAAAATATATCAGATGAATAGTTACACACCGATTTCTTTCTTTCAGTCTTCAGTAATTTGACTTTCGAAAGAAGAAGACAAAGCGTTGTGTAACTATGCAGACGCTATACAACGTTTATTAGCAAGGGGGTGGTTAGTGCATAACTGCAGAATATTAACACTGACATTAAACTGACCCTCAAGTGTTGAGTGCGGGTTCGTTTGCATTTTAAACCACTGAAAAGAAGGTTTGTGTATGAACGCTGTGGTGTGCAGGGCTGCATGGGCGCGGTGCACGTGGGCGGGCTGCTGCTGCCCTTCTTCACGGAGGAGGAGCTGTTCGTCGGCGCCACGGCCGCGCTGCTGGCCGCGCAGCCGCACTACGCGCTACTGTGA